>CM062805.1:433409787-434609787 GCA_031772625.1 Pinus tabuliformis
AATAAATGTAAAATTGCCTTGTAAAAGTCTAGTAATTTCTAGTCAATCTGGGCCGGATGATCTGATGTAGAAGTTATGTTTAATTTAGGTTTTTTTTCCCTAGAAGGCAACCCCTCACTATATATGAGGGAATTGTATTGCGTCTATGTAGATCTGTATTCTGAGTGAGGAAGAGAGAGGAGATTGAGAGCGAAGAGGGTGTTACAGCGGATCTGTTGTAGGTTGTAACTCTTCAATTTGCTGGATAATATAATAAAAGAAGGAATGGCTATTTCTTTGTGGACATAGCCCAAATTAGGCGAACCACATATATCTGTGTCTCTCTTGTTTTATGTGTTTTTTGTGTTTATATTTTTGCAATATTTTTATGTGTTCCATTGCTCCGTAATATATAATTTTTTAACAAGCTCTTGGTGTTCATCTTACAATTGGGAAACATTGCAAGGGAGATGAATTTATTGTACTTCTAGTGTTGATAAAGAAGGTGAACGGTTGGATTGAAATACCACCTCTAGATTTAATGAGTGAGGCTTAAAACTCTATCCACTAGTCTTAAATTATTGCATAAATATTTGCACTTATTTTCTCTCCTATAATGTCTTCATATTCCAAATGGTTCATTGTTCCTCTAGTTTAGTTCTTTCCATTTGGGAATTTTTAGGATTTTTGCCCATATTCTCCACATTTCAAAATTTTGAATCTATATTGTAAAGATATTGTATTTACATTGTATTTTCCCTCTTTCCAAAGCTCAATAAAATGGGATATATTGAAGCTTGACTGATCATACTTCTCTAGACATTTTTGTTTTTGATTCTATGATTCAATTTTCCATTAAATTCCTTATTTCTTTTAGCACTACATATCACATAGGTATTCTCCATGTTAGCACCTAAATCTGCCTTAGGCTGAAGGAAGGCAAAAATTAGGGTAACCACAAACCACGCTCAGTCTGGTAGCTAGCCCTACCAGAGCAGGGGAGGGCTCTCTCCGAGTCACGCTCAGTGGATAGATAATCGAAAATGGTCTAAGATGACTTACAATGAAATATTTACCTTAGGCTAGTAAGTGAATAGGGATTCAGGAAACAATTTTCATGAATGATCGAGCTTCTGGGATGTTATGGGACCGACGCTCAGCAAAGAACAGAGAATTTAATACAAAGGCACAGATTATTCCATGAGGCAAGGTAGGCGGAAAATGTAACAATTTAGTTTGACGTACCGCGGCATGAATAGGTTGCTGAAGAAAGTCAAAAGGGCATAGTGACATGAATCCTTTTCAATAGAAGAGAAACACTGAACATGAAATTTTCCCACAGGCAGAGCAATAAAATTGAATTCTACCTAATCTCACTCAAAAAATTTCACCGGAAATGAACATGAATTGAATTATGAAAAATAATGAAATACATATGAAAACATAAGAGACACATTTTCTACACTCACAACCACAAGAATCTCATGAAACAGAGCCGCTGCCTTTCATTAATTCTCTATCAAAAATACACAGTGAAGAAACAAAGTTTCTTTCCCACAGACTCCCAGAAGTTACAAGTCAACCAAACCTTTGCAAATAGCTTGCATAAAATATATAGAATGTGTAAGGAAGAGATAGAACGCCCAAGGGTTGGGGGGTTACTCGAATCATTAAAAAATGGAGATGAAGAGCCAACCATCAGCTACAGGTGCAGTGCTACAAACATGACATTTGGCTTGGGTGACCGTTTGCCTTCCTTCGCCACTTGGATAGAAGCCAATCTAGAGAAAAAACACTTTAAATGCCACCTTTATTGCCAAAAAACTGAAGTGTAGATGAGCGAGCCCACTTGGAGAAGTCGCGAACCGAAATTTCGCGAAACAGAAGCAGAGTGGCAATTTTTCCTCTATGCACTGCGCCATTTTCTCTGTGCATCATGCTACTTTGGGGCCTGTTTTGGGGCACTTTCAGGTGTCCAAAATGTGCCCAAGTGGGCTTGCTGGAAAGCCTATCCTGTCTACTTTCTAACCCAACTAGAATTTTTAACTTTCGTTTCCATTTTCCCCTCCAAGTCTCCATTCACCCAACACTGCTTCCTGTGTGTCAAAAAAGTGCCAGAGAGGCCATTTTTGGGTTTTTTTGACCTTTAGGAGACTCAGGTCTTGCCCAAATTTCTTGCTCGGACACCAGTAGTTGTAATTTTCCATGTTAAATCAAAAACTGCAAGCCATTCCTCATTTGGAGCTCTAGCATTCTAGCGTCGTGCCAGTGGCGCAGCGCACAGGGAGAAAAACCCTGTTTTTTGCACAAAAAAATTTCAAATTGCAAAAATGTGCTCCAAATTTCTTGAAATTTGGTCTGGAGCTTCTTCATTAAGTGTTATGGTGGGCCAAGGATTGCCTCGGCCAATATCTAGAGTCGATCATGCTCTTTTTTCCTCTTTTGCCCTTTTGATGCCTTCCTTAGTTTTGTCTTCAAATTCCTTATTCGTGCCTTGCAAACCTTGTTCCGTGCCCAATAGTGGTTTTTCATGTTCCTGAGCATGTACCTATCCATGTGTGCTTTTTCCGACAACTTCTCTAAGTGGATGTGGATCCTCTCGAGCCAAATCTCTCAATCAGCCTCTATCTCCCACTGAATAGGTGTTTTCTCATTTAGGCTTCTTTGGGCAGCTTGCTGGTCTTCACGGATGTTTTGCAGCTCCATGATCTCATGCTGGTCCTCAAGCCACTTGTTTCTCTGCTCCAAATACTTGATGATCCATTTGGTCCTCTCCACATTGAGTGACAAGTCTTGGATCTCCATGTTCTGCTCCTCAATAGTCATCCTAAGTCGGGCGCTCTCCACATCTACATCATCATCCTGAATGAGGATGAAATCGGCCTCCTGTTCACCTGATGGCCCCTCATCATGCATAGGTTTCTTGTCCTTGTCCTGTATTGCTCTGAGGGAAGCATTAGCAAGCAAATCCAACTTAACCTTCTATTTTTGCTTGATTAGGGTTTCCTGGAGTATTTTCTTCAACTGCTTGATTTTGACTTTGGAGACCTGATTCCTTGTGTAGCAATGAGTAGCCATGTGTCTTTGAAATTTGTTGTCTCTTTTGGCCTTCTTAAGAAGATTGTTTAAATGGAAATTTACTTTGTCAAGCCAAAACTCCCTATTTTCATTGATTTCTCCTGCAATTAGGTCAACTGAAGACATCTGCTCCCTTTGTTGCTGAAGTTTCCCTTTTGAGTCCTCTAGTCTTTGGATTCTTCCTTGTCACTTGCTCTTGATGCTCATCTGAATCACCTGTGTCAACTAATTATTTTCCCTTTACATCTTCTTTGCTAACATCAACCTTATGCTTATTCAAGAGTAGTTGATTTACCTTCAATTGCTTATTATCCTGCTCTAGGAATCAAACCATGAAATTGGCCTTAGAAAAATTGTCCCTAAGCTCTTTGATCTTAGCATCTTTCTCCATGATGACCTAATCTACTATCTTATGCTATTCATTAACATTCAAGTTTACTATATCAGTGTAAAGATGGAATTGCTCCTCATCTTGCAAAGGTGCCTTATGTTTGATGGTGATCCCCGTTCTGCTGATGTAGGCTTGGACCCTTCCACCATGTTTGTAGAAAACAATGAGTTTTTAAACCCTGGTAGCAACAACACAATGGCACAACCCTAGCAAAATGGCCCTTTGTGTTTCTTGTGGTTGCTTTATGAGTTTTGTTGCATTTCAATCATAGGCATAAAACCACCATATCTTTTATCAAATTTGATGAACAAGTAATGTTATAGAGCCTACCTTGCAATTTGATGGGTTTTACAAAAAATTTGAGGCAATTTGGCACAATTTGAGGCCTTTTTTCCATGTGCGTCACGACAATGTAAATTTACACTGGAAATTTTCTCCCAGTGCGTCGTGCTCCCTCTGTGCGCCGTGCCCTTTTCCAGGTGACTTTTGGAGGCCTTCCCGGAGTCCAAATTGGGTGCAGGATAGCTCATTTGAAAGGTATTTGAGTGCACTTTACAACACTACTAGAATGTTTCAATTTGGAGTTCATTTTCTCTGTCAAAAATCAAATCTCCCAAGACTAGTCAAAATGTGCCAAATGAGGCTGACTAAAGGCAAAGTGCTATTATAGTCAACTTTTGAATGCCTTCCTCAACTACAAATTGAGCTCATGGTAGCTCATTGGAATTATGTTTGTGTCTATTTGTCATTTGACTCATAAAGCAAGTCATTTAGCCAAATGAGCTAGGAGAAAATTTGATTTTCCCAAAGTCACTACGGAGGTGCATCAATTCTCCCGAGGCAACTATATTTTTGACATTTCTCCAAAACCATGACACCTGTGTAAAACGTGAAGGAGGTTTTTCTTCCTTGGTATGTTGTGGAAAAAAATATCTCTCAGGTTTCCCAAATTCATCTTTTATTGCTCAGAAACCTCATTTGAGTGAAACCTATCCCGATGTGTGGAACAAGGGATTTATCGAAATGAAGTGAAATGAAGGGGATAGGGAGTTTCTAAATTCTTGAGGAAATTTTTGGAAGTAGGGAGGGATGTTAGGAAGTAGGGGAAAGTGTAATATCAGGGATTGAGTGAGGGGAAGGGGTTCAAAAAGGCAAAACATAGGTCCAACCTAGAAAATTGCCAAGTTGTAGCAAGAAACTAGGGTTTGTGCGAAAATGAGGAATTTGGGGGATCTCAGTGATGGGAAGTATTTGATAAGGTACTTTAAGGATAGGGGAAGGTGTATGAACATCAGGATACAAGTTTTGCCGATGATTTGTCCATCCAAGAGAAATTGCCTTCAAAACCCTAGAAGAGGGAAATGACCTTACCTAGGCGCAACTAAAGCATGAACAAGGTGTAAAATGACCCAGTGGGACTTGACATGATAATGAAAACTCTCTGAATGATGGTACACTCAGCTGAACGGTGACATGGACTGACATTTGGACAACTTTGACAAGGGTAAAATCAAACCCTAAACCTAATGCCTAGTGACCAAATTTTGCTTGAAGACTCACTGAAATGACAAAATTTGACCTTGTCACCTTAAAATCACTTTGTAAGAGCATGTTTGATCACTAGAGGAAGGCTGCAAAGACTGACACTAGCATTGGCTCCAATAGGGATGGCAGCTCCTTGGAGGTGCCAAGAACTGTAGATCTTTGGGTGAGCAAACAGTGCCTTCATCCATTGGGCTATGGAGTCCATTATTCCGACAAACCAACATGACTCAATTTATTGACTGAAGATTGACTCAAACTGACTAAATGCGAACTGAAATGACTGAAAAACTTGACTCTATGCAAAAGGAAATGACTCATGACTGACTTAACTAAAACAAGAACTGACAAAACTTATTCAATGGCAGCAGTCCATCAAGATTCAAGGGTTTCAAATCATGATGACAGCCACCTGTGTACTAACGCAATATGTACAATCATGTGTAATGTGTCTTCCAATGTAACCAATCAAGTAGATGCCTCCTTGATTGATTCTCCGGATCAGATCTTCTGGTCAACAATAGATACAGGTAACTGGGCCTCCAAAAACATAATTGACCATGATCTCCTTCATCACTGAATACTGCAATAATGACCATCACTACTAACTGTAACAGATTTGCCATTGGATCATGAAAAACATGAAGATTTACCTCCTGCTGAGGAAACAAGATGTCCTTTTCTTTTGATTCTGATCTTCCTTCATAATGTACTTCAAAAAAAGTATGTTCCTGGTCCTCAAAAAATTCTGAACAAGCAGATGAGTGGATTTCCTCTTCAAAGAACATTTCAAAACATGAAACATATGAGGAAGAGTCTGAAAGACAATCCTGAATGTTCTGCTCTTCAGTAGCCTGAATGTATTGTAGGTCACCTTCATACGATATGACAGCCAGATTGTCTTTGCATTCATCAATCATGAGAAAAGAAACTTCGAATGATTCTTGAAACCCAAGCATGACATTTCTATCATCTACCAACGATTCATCCAAGGAACCTTTTTCACTTACTTGAACAAAATTCTCATCTTGCTGTTCATGAGCTGACTGGATTACCTCTTCATGAAGACTATGTTCTGATGACATGAGAACATTTGGATCCAAAACTCTGTCTTCTTCTATGGACAGATCCGAAACGACACTTTTTCTTTCATCACTTTCAGCCATATGGAATTCTTCAACCTGCTGATCTATAAAGCTGTTCACCGGATTGTCACCCTTTTCAAAAGAGGAAGGAGTTTCACCAACACTATCTTGACCATGTGTGCACTGAAAATCCGCTTTAGCTTGAGCTGGAACATAAACGTGCAAGAGTTGACCTATCTCATCTTCAGACAAAGGAGATAAGACCTTTTGTTTCCTTTTGCTCAAATAGTGATTGTCTTCATTAATTTCAAGTGAAGGTGTATATAAATATTCCTCATACTGCTGATCCATTTCATGTAATTCCTGTTCACTGTCAAGATGCAAAATTCTTTCCTCTTCCACCGTACTACAATCTTGATCATGCTGTAAATTTTCATGGTCATCTTTACGCTGCTGAAAGGGATTTTCATCCAGGGCTTCCATGATCTCATCATCCATAAAATTATCATCCTCATAGTATTTTTCAAGGCTTTCAATAAAAGCAGAAGCATGTTTGCAATAGCCATGAACTAGATTTAATGATGGATAAGAGTCTTTATATCTTTCAATGAACATGGCATGAAAATACTTTAAACAGTAAATACAAGCAGGTGGCAAATTTTCATACCAAGATTGGGCTTCACCTTCTAGAGTGGCCATGAATATCTTCATCAAGCAATCTTCAGGAAAATCAACCTTCAACTTGCGAATATGCATGTGAAATTGAAATAGATGTAAATAAGCATCCTTCTTACCATCATCTTTAAACATAGGAAAATTCCTTGACCAATCTACTTTTAGAATCTTATTTGGAAAGCTTGGAATGTGATCTCGGCTCATGGGAGCGTATCTTCTTGCAACCCGATCCATATTGAAAATCTCAAAGCTACTGACCTCTCTGCAGTGGAGTCACCATGAAGCACCGATTGTTGGATTCTTCAGTGAATGGAGTCACCAGGTGAATGATTTCAGCCGTCTTCTTATGTCTGATCGTTGTTCACCATCAACCATCAGATCTGAGCTTGATAGATGTACTGGGGCAAAACAATCTTCAAGCAAACCATTTTCTCCCCAGCAGAGTCGCCACTATGTTAGCACCTAAATCTGCCTTAGGCTGAAGGAAGGAAAAAATTAGGGTAACCACAAACCACGCTCAGTCTGGTAGCTAGCCCTACCAGAGCAGGAGAGGGCTCTCTCCGAGTCACGCTCAGTGGATAGATAATCGAAAACGGTTTGAGATGACTTACAATGAAATATTTACCTTAGGCTAGTAAGTGAATAGGGATTCAGGAAACAATTTTCATGAATGACCGAGCTTCTAGGATTTTATGGGACCGACGCTCAGCAAGGAATAGAGAATTTAATAAAAAGGCACAGATTATTCCGTGCGGCAAGGTAGGCGGAAAATGTAACAATTTAGTTTGAGGTACCGCGGCATGAATAGATTGCTGAAGAAAGTGAAAAGGGCATAGTGACATGAATCCTTTTCAATAGAAGAGAAACACTGAACATGAAATTTTCCCACAGGCAGAGCAATAAAATTGAATTCTACCTAATCTCACTCACAAAATTTCACGGGAAATGAACATGAATTGAATTATGAAACATAACGAAATACATATGAAAACATAACAGACACATTTGATACACTCACAACCACAAGAATCTCATGAATAGAGCTGCTGCCTTTCATTATTTCTCTGTCAAAAATACACAGTGAAGAAACAAAGTTTCTTTCCCACAGTCTCCCAGAAGTTACAAGCCAACCAACCCTTTGCAAATAGCTTGCATAAAATATATAGAATGTGTAAGGAAGAGATAGAACGCCCAAGGGTTGGGGGGTTACTCGAATCATTACAAAATGGAGATGAAGAGCCAACCATCAGCTACAGGTGTAGCGCTACAAACATGACATTTGGATTGGGTGACCATTTGCCTTCCTTCGCCACTTGGATAGAAGCCAAAATGGAGAAAAAAAACTTTAAATGCCACCTTTGGTGCCAAAAAACCAAAGTGTAGATGGGCGGGCCCACTTGGAGAAGTCGTGAACCGAAATTTCGTGAAACGGAAGCAAATTGGCAATTTTTCCTCTGTGCACCGCGCCACTTTCTCTGTGCGTTTCGCTACTTTGGGGCCTATTTTAGGGCACTTGCATGTGTCCAAAATGTGCCCAAGTGGGCTGGCTGGAAATCCTATCCTTCTACTTTCTAACCCAACTAGAATTTTTAAATTTGGTGCTCATTTGCCCCTCCAAATCTCCATTCTCCCAAGACTGCTTTCTGTGTGTCAAAAAAGTGCCAGAGAGGCCATTTTTGGGTGTTTTTTGACATTTAGGAGACTCAGATCATGCCCAACTTTCTTGCCCGGACACCAGTAGTCATAATTTTCCATGCTGAATCCAAAACTGCAAGCCATTCCTCATTTGGAGCTCTAGAATTTTAGCGTCACGCCAGTGGCGCGGCGCACAGGGAGAAAAACCCTATTTTTTGCACAAAAAAATTTCAAAATGCAAAAATGTGCTCCAAATTTCTTGAAATTTGTTCTGGAGCTTCTTCATTAAGTGTTATGGTGGGCCAAGGATTGCCTCGGCCAATATCCGAGTCGATCATGCTCTTTTTGCCTCTTTTGCCCTTTTGATGCCTTAGGTTGCCTTCAAATTCCTTATTCGTGCCTTGCAAACCTTGTTCCATGCCCAATAGTGGTTTTTCATGTTCCTGAGCATGTCCCTGTCCTTGTGTGCTTTTGCCGACAACTTCTCTAAGTGGATGTGGATCCTCTCGAGCGAAATCTCTCAATCAGCCTCTATCTCCTGCTGAATAGGTGTTTTCTCATTTAGGTTTCTTTAGGCAGCCTGTTGGTCTTCACAGATGTTTTGCAGCTCCATGATCTCATGCTGGTCCTGAAGCCGCTTGTTTCTCTACTCCAAATACTTGATGATCCATTTGGCCCTCTCCACATTGAGTGACATGTCTTGGATCTCTTGTTCTACTCCTCAATAGTCATCCTAAGTCGAGCGCTCTCCACATCTACATCATCATCCTGAATGAGGATGAAATCGGCATCCTGTTCACCTGATGGCCCCTCATCATGCATACGTTTCTTGTCCTTGTCCTATATTGCTCTGAGGGAAGCATCAGCAAGCAAATCCAACTTAACCTTCTCTTTTTGCCTGATTAGGTTTTCCTGGAGTATTTTCTTCAACTGCTTGATTTTGACTTTGGAGACCTGATTCCTTGTGTAGCAATGAGTAGCCATGTGTCCTTGAAATTTTTTGTCTCTTTTGGGTTTCTTAAGAAGATTGTTTAAATGGAAATTTACTTTGTCAAGCCAAAACTCCCTATTTTCATTGATTTCTCCTGCAATTAGGTCAACTGAAGACATATGCTCCCTTTGTTGCTGAAGTTTCCCTTTTGAGTCCTCTAGTCTTTGGATTCTTCCTTGTCACTTGCTCTTGATGCTCATCTGAATCACCTGTGTCAACTAATTATTTTCCCTTTACATCTTCTTTGCTAACATCAACCTTATGCTTATTCAAGAGTAGTTGATTTACCTTCAATTGCTTATTATCCTGCTCTAGGAATCAAACAATGAAATTGGCCTTAGAAAAATTGTCCCTAAGCTCTTTGATCTTAGCATCTTTCTCCATGATGACCTAATCTACTGTCTTGTGCTATTCATTAACATTCAAGTTTACTATATCAGTGTAAAGATGGAATTGCTCCTCATCTTGCAAAGGTGCCTTATGTTGTGATGGTGATCCCCGTTCTGCTAATGTAGGCTTGGACCCTTCCACCATGTTTGTAGAAAACAATGAGTTTTTAAACCCTGGCAGCAACAACACAGTGGCACAACCCTAGCAAAATGGCCCTTTGTGTTTCTTGTGGTTGCTTTATGAGTTTTGTTGAATTTCAATCATAGGAATAAAAACACCATATCTTTTATCAAATTTGATGAGCAAGTAATGTTGTAGAGCCTACCTTTCAATTTTCTGGGCTTAACAAGAAATTTGAGGCAATTTGGCACAATTTCAGGCCTTTTTTCCCTGTGTGACGCGCTCTCTATGTGCGCCGCGCTAGTGTAAATTTACACTGGAAGTTTTCTCCCAGTGCACCGCACCCTTTTCCAGGTGACTTTTGGAGGCCTTCACAGTGTCAAAATTGGGTGCGGGATAGCTCTTTGGAAGGGTCTCTGAGTCTAGTTTCCAACCCGACCAGAATGTTTTAATTTGGAGTTCATTTTCCCTATCAAAAATCAAATCTCCTAAGACTGGTCAAAATGTGCCAAATGAGGCTGCCTAAAGGCAGAGTGTTATTACAGTCAACTTTTGAATGCCTTAATGAAATCCAAATTAAGCTTATGGTAGCTCATTGGAAATTTATTTATGTCTAGTTATCATTTGACTCATCAAGAAAGTCATTTGGCCAACTGAGCTAGGAGAAAATGTGATTTTCCCAAGGTCACTTCAGAGGTGCATCAATTCTCCCAAGGCAGCTATATTTTTGACATTTCTCCAAAACCATGATACCTGTGTAAAAAGTGAAGGAATTTTTTCTTCCTTGGAATTTTTTGGACAAAAAACTCTCTTAGGTTTCCCAAATTCATCTTTTATTGCTCAGAAACCTCATTTGAGTGAAACCTATTTCCATGTGTGGAACAAGGGATTTGTCGAAATGAAGCGAAATGAAGGGGATAAGGAGTTTATAAATTCTTGAGGAAATTTTGGGAAGTAGGGAGGGATGTTAGGAAGAAGGGGAAAGTGTAATCTCAGGGATTGAGTGAGGGGAAGGGGTCCAAAAAGGCAAAACACAGGTCTAACCTAGAAAATTGCCAGGTTGTAGCAAGAAACTAGGGTTTGTGCGAAAAATGAGGAATTTGGGGATCTCAGTGATGGGAAGTGTTTGATAAGGTACTTTAAGGATAGGGGAAGGTGTATGAACATCCGGATACAAGTTTTTCCGATGATTTTTCTGTCCAATATAAATTGCCTTCAAAACCCTAGAAGAGGGAAATGACCTTACCTAGGCGCAACTGAAGCATGAACAAGGTGTAAAATGACCCAGTGGGACTTGACATGATAATGACAACTCTCTGAATGATGGTACACTCAGCTGAACGGTGACATGGACCGACATTTGGACAACTTTGACAAGGGTAAAATAAAACCCTAAACCTAATTCCTAGTGACCAAATCTTGCTTGAAGGCTCACTGAAATGACAAAATTTGACCTTGACACCTTAAAATCACTTTGTAAGAGCATGTTTTATCACTGGAGGAAGGCTGCAAAGACTGACAGTAACACTCCTCAAAATGAGTTTTGAACTAGTACCTTCTTAGTTTCCCTTCATCCACTTTTTCCTCTTTTCTTTAGATGGGCTCATAAGAGTTTATCATCATTAAATAATTGGTAGCTTGGAAAATTGGTCCCTTCTAAGGGATTAAAATCCTAGAACATCATGTAAATTTCAATGTTAACCAAAACAGATCTAACCTCATTTATTATTCTAATGACTTTTTTGAATGTGGGAGACTTCTATTTACTATATTTATAGCCTAATTAGTGGCATTAATGGGGCTCTTTATAACTATATTACTCTTCTTTTGATGGTCTATTTCCTCAATTTTTTTATCACATATCTTATTGTTTATACATAGTTTCCCCATGGAAAAAAAATAATAATTCTCCATAAATATCACCCTCAGATCTATATAGAGAGAAGGGTGGACCATTCACAATAATTTATTATATATAACCTAAACTTGCTTTCTGGGATGGACCGAAAGGGAATGATACATGCATATCATTTATCCTTTCATTTTAATGTGAGATCTAACTAGTTTGTCTATAGAATATCTTTCTTGAGCTCTTTGAGATCGCACTATTGTTGCTATCACCTATATCTTGCACACATCACTACAAAGGAACCTAAATTTTTGTTTCCAAACACAAATCCATTAGAATAATAAGTAGATATAACAATAATATTTTAACTAAATTCAAATTTAATATAAACCATTCAAAACATAATAAATCTTGGTGAAAATATTCATGGTGTTCACATTAAAGAAATGAATACACTTAAAATAGTATTACCTTGGATGCAAGAGTATCCTTTCCAATTATCTTGGTCCCTTCTCCTCATTGGATTGCGTGCCATGATTAGGCTCATCACAGTTATGCAAAGAGGTTCTCCTTGAGAAACTTAATAACATCTATATATATTATATCTATATGCCCCATTCTACCCTAGAGTGGTTTCCTTATGTAGGATTCTCAAGGAGATCAGAGGATGCATCTACACACCTAGGAAAAATATTACTTAGCTTTTGGCAATAAATTATTGGACCCTTTCTTGGTTGTCTCATCCTTATCTTCTTGGAAATGAATTTTTTTAGAAGTTTGACACTTCATTTCTCCCTTGTTGAGGACAGAGAGTGATGAGGACAACCTCATTAGTTTTTGTAAACCACATCAAAGTGATGCATCACTCTTTTGAAAGCCAAATGTATTGATGGATGTAACATCCCTGGTTAAAAATTCATGTACAAATATATAAGACCACAGTCATGGGACATGTATTCCAATTTGAATGGTGGGAAAAACATCCTAGTGGTTGTTTATTTTAGTTATTATGACTAAGGAAATTGACAAAGGCAATGACAAAGGCTTTTGAAAGGAAAATTGGCATTTTGGCACATTTACTTATGAAAATAAAGGAAATTAGGAGAAAAGGGAGGTGAAAGGTCACAATTTGCATGTGAGGAGGACAATGAAGGAAAACAATGTAAAATGAAGAAAATAGAGCCTCATTAATAAAAAGGCTTTTGAGGATTAGTTGGCAATATTTTGACAAGTTTTGGTGGAACTTCTTCTATTTTCTCTCTCTCATACTCTTGGAAACTTAGAGATTTCTTGGAGCACTCTTGGATTAGTGTGGAATACTTGGAGTTTTGGAGCAATAATGCAAAGGAAGAGCAAGAAAGTGCAAGAGGATACCAGGATCAACAACTAAACCAGGTTTTGCTTGCAGGTACTAAGTTGCATGTATGTTACCTCACTAGTTTTGGCATGCATGACATATGCATGTGGTTTATTGGTCATAATTTGTCACTAGTGTTAGCTACCTATACCAATAGGTTTCATGTTTCATGATTGGCAGGGGAAATGCCAATATGATCTAATTTGGTGATGCAAAGATCTCATATTTTGGTGAAAGACACATGTTTACAGTTGGTTGATGCTGCCCCACTTCTAAATGGGTGATCCAACAGTCTAAGATGGGTCATCCCATGTTTCAATTTTCTGTTGTAGATTAGAGAAAGAAATCTATCCAAACAGTTCAATCTTGGCAGATAAAGTAGTTAGGTAGAGAAAGAAGGTTCCCAACTGTTTAATCTGGGGCCTTGGAAGCAATAAGGCTAGCCTTAGATAGAAAATCAAAAGAAAAGGTCAAAAGAAAAGAAAAGGCACATAAGGGTTTGCAAGTCTAAGTGCACCCTCCTTGGAGTAACAAAAAATGCTAGGCAATAGAGTGGGTAGGTAGATGAGGTCGCAAAAGCATGATTTCTTTTATGTCACTAGCCCAAGCAAAGGAAAAACATGGTGCCAGTGCAGGGCTCTTATTCAACAGTTTTGCAGCAATACAATGAAGCATGTCTAACTCCCTGATTATCCCCCATTACATTCATTACTAACATCCCAATACTACCTATGTTCATGGAAGAAATCGAAGTCTTTTGTTGGTTCTTGTTTCTTTAAGAGCCACATTTCTTGTGTAAAATTCTTTTCATTTTGATCTACTTCCTAAACTAAGTTGATTTCATATAAAATTTAGTGTTTTTCCCCCCTCATCCACCTCTTCCACTCATATTAACTCCTAATTTCTTACTATTTAAACTCCCTATACTCCCTTTCCCCTATTATTAGGATAATCCTATAGAAAAATCCCAAATATGTACATATCCCCTTCCCAAGCGTTATAGCTTTATATGTGGTCTAAAAGGTTTGAGCGCTAAAACATTAGAGCGCAATGCAAAAGGCACCGAGAGTTTAATTTTTGGGATTAAGCCAAGATCCGCTTGGTTTAATAGCCTAACCCTGTCTTTGTAAATAAACCCCTTATAACCCACTTTGCCCAAAAACATTGAAAAAACCCAAAATTTTCATCATATCCTAAAGTACCGCCCGGGTGCGCATTTCAAAGAATACATTAAAATATTCCCCGCCCGCTGCCATATTGTCCTTCCAGTTTATTGACCCGTCGACCGTCGGATCTGGGCCTTCCCATCCGACGGCCCACATCAATATCGGGTCAGCCCCGATGACCGGATGTTACCTCCCGAGAAATGGCAGAGGGTGACATCAAGCCTCTGCCACGCGTCGCTCCCAAATCTTATCGGGAGGCCGCCTGCCATTACCACCACCGTACCATAAGCAGTCTGATGGAACCGCTTACCACCCTTTGTATACCACCTGCCCACATCACCGCTACGTCATCCCCACGTCATGTCAACTCAGCGCCGTGTCAGCGCCCGACCCGCCACTGCTCTGACCTGTCTGCCACCTCACCAGTCCCCATGGACCACTCACAGGCCGCCACGTCACCCGTCCGTACCCGACCCCACCCCGATGATGTCATGCTGACATCATCCAAAAAAAGTGCCAATAACCCAAAAAGTCCATATTTTCGCCAAAATTCGTGTTTCTTGTCACTTTGGCCAAAAGAACTATTGCTCCGGTTTGCATGCAAAATACGATCTTTTCGCCGCCAACCTGCAGAATTCAACTTAAAGACCGTGGGTGCCTGCAAATTCGCCTGCATTTGTCACTATTGCCAAAGTTCTACCAGGTATTTATCCGAGTTTCCCCTCCGCGCCTGGTTTTGAGTATAATTTACCAAGCAAGCATAAAAAGAGTGAAAATCACTGTAATTACCAGCAATTCTCTAGTGACCAACTTTATTTTCAGTTGTAAGGTCGAAATTCGCCTACGGGAACCCGCATTGAGCTAAATTTCCATCAATTAACAGTTAGTTCGCGCATTCGTGAACTTGAAACCTTGCTGCACTAATTCACCGGGAAAACAGTGTTACTAGCCCAACATTTGCTCATTTAACTCTCTTTGGAGCATTTCAGTTGCTCTCACCATAATTTAACTTGTATTTCCCTGCAATTTGCCTCACTCTTGCAAAAATACCCCTCGGGGTTGCTCTGTCCAGTAAAACAAGTCCTAATACAAATCAGAGTCCTAATTAGCCATGGAAACACCAGTAGCACTGAACATTCCACCTTTGAATGCCCCACACAGAGAGTTAGAGTGTAAGGCCCTAGGTGATAAAGATTATCAGATGACGGAGTCATTCTCAATGAATTCCAAGTTTAGCATTCATATGCTAAATGAGTTAAAGGCTCAACACCTCAGTGGAGCTGATATTTTAGGGATTTGGGACTCCAATTTGCCCATTTTCAACCTTCCTCAAGTCAATGTCCTTCCAAACCTGATCCATCGATGCTGTTCTAGCTATGATCCATGTCAAAGAGCTGTTCTCAGTCCCTCAGGTTCAGTCTTGTTCCATATCACCCCTGAGGCCATAAATGAGATGCTACACTTTCACACTGCAAAGCCTCTAACTCCTCTTTCCATGATGGACTTGTTAAAGAAGGGGGGCAAGCTGTCCAGTGCCCAGATCATCAAGATTAATCAATTATTTGTTCAGCCAAGCTCTGAAGCTATGAGAACACCTCCTATTGGAAATCCATATCTCAATGACTTGGGCAAAATGCTGGTGGACTTGATCAGTTATGTCCTAGGATACAGGTCATGTGAGGATGTTGATGACACCATTATGGCCATGCTGTCCATTTTTCCCCTAGAAAGCCTCCTGCTGTGCACTATGATTATGCTGCATACATTGCCAATAAGATTCATGAGCAACTGATGAATCTAGAAAGGGAAAAGGTTTTTAGATACACCTCATACATCTATCACTTGTTCTTATTTTATCAGCCTGACAGTTTCCCTATTCCTCTCAAGAAGCTTGATGCTCAGGGAAACCCAAGGTCTGTTGTATTTTGGACTTCAGTTTTTCATCACAGCTCCTGTTCACCATACACCTACTGTGAATTCATAGACCTTTTTATCCATCCAGATATGATCTCGTTATTTGGTGTCCCTCCTCCAAGATTGACCAATGAGATGCAAAGAATACTCCAGCTCTCAAAGGCCTACAGCATTGGTGATTGGTACTTTTACCAACACCATACAGTAATCAGAATATATGGCTGTGAGTTGAACCCTTATAGGCTGCCAAGATATGTCCCTATGAGACTCTTTGCCTTGGAGTATTTCAGGCAGTTTGGAAATGTAGACCAGGTCCATTTCCACAGTAAAAATAAGAAGGTGCAACTAAAAGTCAGGAACCAGCTAGGCCCATTTCTTTACAACAAGAGGGAGGAGGGATGGAAGGAAGCAGATAAGATCCTAGAGACCCTCCAATTGCAAACCAGTTTCCGCTGGGTACCTTATGACCCTAATCATTTCATTTCTCTCAGGAGGGTAAAACATAAACTGGGTATCTATGCTCACATCAGACTACCTCATATTGAGAAATATGCCAATTTGTTAAGTTGGAAAGAGGGCACTCTAGAGGAGGCAATCACTAGAGAGAAAATGCTACAAAGAGAGGCAAAGAATATTGAGAAAGAGGCTGACTTGGAAACTTGTGGGCAGGTTTCCTCTTCCTATCAAAGGCAACTTGGAGCAGCTGCCTCATCCTCTACAGCCCACCAGCAAGCAGCTAGAACTGTTCATCAGGTATCCAGCAAGGGTAAAGAAAAGCAGATGGAGCAGGAACAACCACCTCCTACAGCAGAACAGCAAAAAGAAGAGCAGCCAATGCAGCAAGAAGAAACAGCTGAGGCCCCAAAAACCAAAGAGCAGCAGGCACAAGAAACTGTGCCTCCTAGGCAAGAAACTACAGTGGAGGCCTCGGTGCTCCAAACTCCACAGAATGAAGAAAGAAACCGAAAGAGGGATAGAGAGCAGGAGACTCCCCTCACCACATCCACAACTCAAGGGGAGAAAAGGCAGAAGATAAATCCCCTTTCAGAAGAAGACATGCCTATTGGGCAATCCTTGGGCATGGGCCCGCCAAGCATGGAAGCATCTGCCAGTTCCTTTCAACAGGAACAAGAAAGAATAATTGGAGGAGAGGTCAGCTCCTCAAGTCAGCAAAGGAGAGCTGAAACAGGCATCAAGCAACAATTCATTGATATCAAAAAGAGAAATGAGCCACTCAGGCTCCAGCTCTATAATCAATTGCTTAAAATGGCCCCTACAAACCAACAGAGGCTTATGTCAGCTTATGACATAACAGAGGGGAAAATGACCATGAGTCATTTCATGCCAACCATGCTGCAGCCACAGTCAGCTGCAGACTATATAAGGACCAACCTTGAGGTTCTTGCAAAAGACATCCACCCTATGGATCAAATAGAACTTCACAAGCAAACGGGTGAGATGGTCTATTCGACGCTGGTAGACAAGACATTCTTGGCACATAGGTTGGAAAATAGCCTGAACAATACAACTGCCCAACTTGAGTTGGAGAAGGCATCCTCTCAAGCCAAAGACAACAGGATCAGGTCTTTGGAGGATATAATCATAGAGCTTGGGCATGACCCAAAGGATCCTAAAGCTATAAAGGAGCTGCTAAAGATAAGAGATTCGGACATTGCAGCTTTAAGAAAGATGATAAATATCCTAGCAACCCTTCACCCTCAAACAGAAGAGGTTGCCCAGCAAAGGCAGGACCAAGATGTAGCAGGCATGCTGATATCACTCCATAAGCAACTGGTCCAGACAGAGGGAAAATTGGTAGAAACAGAGGCTGCATTCCAGGCAGCCCTACAACAGAAAGAAGGAGGCCAAACATCTCAGCCCCCTCAGCAAGTAATCAACCTTGAGGACCCCCCTCAAATTGTCACTCCTCCTATAGTACAGACAGTTGAGACAGCTCCATCAACATCAGCACCAGCACCAACATCAGAGCAGGCTACAAGCCTGGACATGCAAAAGTTGATGAATGAAATTCAAGTCCTAGAAGCCCAGATGGCAGAGCTAAATGAAGCCAAGGAAAAGCTAGCTACTCTTAATGAAAAATATGACAAATCCAAACAGAGTGTAGCTGAAAAAGGAAGAGAAATAAAAGCTCTTAAGGAGAAGATAAAGGAGCTGGAAAAAGAGCTCACTCTTGACAAGGTGGTGGCTGAGGTCAAGAAAGTTTTATGGGCCAACATTGGCCAATCAATAACAGATCAATGGCAGTACATAGAGACTATTCATGAGCAGATGGATCTCATCAGCAGGGCTCACAAGGAAATTCAAAAGGCAAGGGCATCTCTTGGAAACATGCCTGAGATAGCCAACAGGATGATCAACGTCCTCAACAACCGTACAGGCTCTCAGCTGACAGCCATGGGTATCTCTGGTAGAACTGACACCATATTATTGATAAAAAGAGTGCTCACTTTGAGAAGCCTGGTGCAAACATTGGATAGAAGATGCCAGGAAATGCAAACAAAAGTAAATAAATTTGTGGAAAAATTCACAGTATTGCATAACAGAGGCCTTCCCAGCTTACTGAACAACACAGGAAGGCTACTATCACATGAGAACTATGCAAAAAGGCTAAATTCATTTGCCACCAATCAGATCACTGCAGGATCAAGCACTCCAGAGGAAGTAGGGCCTGCATCTGGGCAGAGCCTTTATGAAAAAGTGGAGAATTTGTTTTTTATTATGAATGAAATCAGGCATTTGTTCGAGGTGCCTCCAAATTTCTACAAATATACAGAGGCAGATGAAACCTTAGGTGCAATTTTGAGACATCAATTGCCTACACAGGAATGGTGGACCAGCATGATATAGTTATTACTGTAAACAACAGGCTTTCATCAAGTTTTTTTTTATTAAAATATAAGTCATCTTGTTCAGAAAATTTAATATGATTGGAAAAGACTGTGATGAGCCAACTCAGCAGACAGATTCGGCCACCGCAGCAACACTGATAGCTATAGGTGACAAGGCCGAGAACCCTACACTATGACAGAGCCATAAAGACACATCATTCAGCATTAATGCAGAACGCTCAACCGACTCAGTGGCCTCCAAAGGTCAAAAAGACTTCTGACAGAATTAAAGAGCATTCATTTTGTATTTAGAGCAACAATAACTTCCTTATCTGCTATTTTGAAAGTTGGTGAATGTATTTATTAATCAAATGACTCAGCGGTTTAGATATTTTTGTAAAACCGATTGTATATATTCCCCCTCGCATAAGCTGGCAGGGGTTGTTGTTTTTCTCTCCAAGAGATCCTATGTTGTAAATGTTCAGAGTTTGAATACAACAAAAGCTGATGGAAATTCCAAAGTTCTGTGTTGTCTGATGCGTTATGGTGTGCTTGCTGAATGCTATAGGATTCCTACGTATTTCATGGAACAATAAGTTTCTTTAACCTGTTCATTATGTTTGTTATTTCCTTCATAATCCATTCATGTTCTATGTTTCACAGTTTAATGGCAAAGAAAAATAATAGTTTCAGGATTTATTCATAGAATACCCTGGACTCAATCTATGTTGTTATGAATGTTTTCCTCAGTTATAGTTATAAGAGTGTGATTCTTAATTGCTGCACCTTCAAATTGTACCTTTCACAGTGATTATCGTTCAGGAATTCAAACCTGCTCCTCGGCAATACATCTCTTTCTCACACCACCAGCTTAGTCGAAAATTCTTAAATGCCTTCCACTGGGTAAACATACCTCATCACCTCAATTTCAAGTTTGCTTCATGAAATATTTAAATGGCCCTGCAGTTTCAACAATCCCACTTAAGCATCTCAAACAGCCTGTAACCACAGACTCCATTGCCCAATGGACTAAAACTATCTGAAGATATCATCTTAGGTACTGAAAGACATCATTCCACAAAAAATATAAAACCAAAACCCTTACCTCATAGCTAGCCTAAGATCCCCTACAACATAGTGAAAAATCATAAGAGAGAGCCCTCTCTGATTACAGGTTGGCTAGAACCTGTAATCCAAAGCCTGGTTAGTGGTTACCCCGGCCGTATTCCCTCAGGAGTCAAAGGGAACAACCTGGGTGTTAACATAAATGGCGACTCCACTGGGGACCTGAATAAACTTTATAACCCCCTGTCTGATTCTTAATACTGTAGATAAAGCCTGAGTGACAGCCAGATAGCCTTAGAAACTGCCTCTGCTTTGCATTTGCAGGAGTACATAAAAGCTGCCTTAGTCAATCTCTATTCAGTCTTAAGTTCCATACACATGTGCTATGCCTGATCAATCCTTATCAAATATCATTAGCCTCCTTGAAAATTCTCCTAAATAAAAATCACAGAAGCTGGCTCCTAAGAAGAAAACTCGCTATACAAGATCTAACCCAGATCCTGACCCATCACCTGAGTTTCAAAACCCAAACTTGATTTCAAGAATCCTTAAGAGACATAAATCAGAAGGGACTTTATCAGAATCTAGCTCAGAAGCAGGTATTCAAACTGACATTCCAACCCCTGCTAAGGCTTCTCTTCATCCTCATACCAGAGGTCCACAATCTACTAGTCCATCATCCACTTCACAAATCCTTATTCCAACTCCTCCATCAACTACTCATACCCATTTCATCCCCTTTCCCCCACTTGTCCCATTCATCCCTGTTATTCATATTGTCCCTCCAAACATGGCTAATAGATATGCTCCACTGCAGTTACCGGCCAATCCGGCTCCTATGCCTCAAGAGTACCAAAGAAAGATTTCATACTTTGATGGTACTGGCTCTTATCCAGCCCTTCAACATACTAAGAAAATGCAGGACTACTTTGAAAACTACGAAATAGATGATGATGGGGTTAGAATGAAAATTTTTGTGCAAAGCCTAATAGGAGATGTAAGAACATGTTTTAGGTCACTTACAGCAAACTCAATAGCTGACCCTGAAGCCCTGTATCAAACATTTATCAACAGATGGGAGAAGAAGAAGGATCCACTTCATATTTTATCCGAATACAATACAATCAAAAGAGGTCCACAAGAAACTGTCCTGGACTATTGTGCTCGGCTTAACAATGTCTACAATGTTATTCCCCAAAATCTTAGACCCCCACCGGATCTGGCCCTATATACCTTTCCTGATGGGTTTGATTCAGATATGGCATATCAATTAAGGGAAAGGGCTCCCCGAACTTTAGCTAAAATGCAAGATATAGCAGTGAGTGTAGAAGCCAACCTGATAGCTAAGAGAAATAGGACAAGAACTGAGAGAAAGACTACCTTTAAAGAAGAGCCTTCAGGCTGGGATCAAAAATTGGATTCAATAATCAATGGTATGCAAAGATTAGGTGACAGAGTAGAATCAGT
Source organism: Pinus tabuliformis (assembly GCA_031772625.1). Classification (NCBI taxonomy): domain Eukaryota; kingdom Viridiplantae; phylum Streptophyta; class Pinopsida; order Pinales; family Pinaceae; genus Pinus; species Pinus tabuliformis. The sequence goes on from CM062805.1 coordinate 433,431,341, forward strand.
TGAGAGGAAGTCATCATGGGAAGCACCACAAAATAACCCAATCAGGAATCCCAATTTTAGAAGAAATCAAAATCCTAATGTTGGTAGAGCAAGCCCTGAACCAGAAATTAGACCACCATTCCAGGAAAACTATGCAGAAACATCCACTTCAAATGAGCAGATAGATGACACCCACATTAACCTAATGGGCCTGAACGATGATCAGCAAATTTTTCTAAGTCAAGAAGATCATAAGGATGATGACATTAAGCAGTTCCAAACCAAATCAGGTGAGTCATTTGATTTTAAACAAGGCTATGACACAACTGTTTATGAAGTTCATAAGCAATACAAGCTAAGGAGCATAACTATAAATGTGACACAGCCTGAGAAAACAAAGGACATGCCACTGCCCAAGAAAACCATTGTCACAGAACCAATTGACAAAACTGATTCAATTACAAATGAAGTAACAGTTGAAGAAATAATTGAAGCATCTCCCTCCAAACAACAACCAATGGCTACTTCACCCTTGCAGCATAATCCAAGAAACACTTTTCAAAAAGTAAACAAGAAGGACAAGCCTCAAGATCAAAGTGTGAGTCAAGAAGAAAACTTAATTAGCAAAGAAAAGGTTGTTAAGCAAGACACCAAGACCCAATCTGAAAGACCTTTTGATTTATAAGCTGAAATTGGAAAATTGAAGATAGCCATCCCTCTTTCAGAGCTAGCTAAGCATAACATTTACAAACAACAAATCAAGAAATCCCTTCAACTCACTCACAATAAAGATTATGTCAATGTGTTAGATGACACCCCAGAGCTACTTTTCGGCCCAGAGGTTGATGGGAAGACAGCAGTTACAAGAATCTTACCTTTTTATGTCAGCCTACATGTTGATGATAAGGTATTACATAATGCAATGTTTGACTCAGGCGCCTCTCACAACCTGATGCCCAAATCAGTCATGGAAAGATTGAACCTAGATATTACAAGACCATACAAGGACCTATTTTCATTTGACTCCAGCCAAGTTAAGTGTTTAGGCCTGATAAAGGATCTCTGTGTGTCACTTGTCCAATACCCAAATAAGAAAATCTTGATGGATGTTGTAGTTGCTGATATCCCACCCAAGTATGGGATGCTGTTATCAAGATCATGGGGGGCTAAACTCCAAGGTTCCCTGCAATTAGACATGTCATATGCCACCATCTCTATCTTTGGGCAACCCAAGAGGCTATACAGAGAGTCACTCATGAAATACATGGTGAGCAGTGAAGAAAAACCTCAAAATTTCCCCATTTATGCAGTCCATTCAGATATGGACTCCTTCATTCTGTTCAACGATAATGTAAGTCCAATGGGCAATAACAAATCTATCATGCTTGAACAAGACCTGCATATAAGTGAGGAATCAAGTTCCCAAGAAAACAAGGGTGTGCAATCTAGTAATGAAACTGTTCTAGAGGGCAAACCAGGTGAAAGACAATAACTCCAACTTACAGTCCCAAGCCATAGAGAAAATGTTGAAAATCCCTTAAATCAAGAGATCCTATGGTTTCTTGAATTTGATGGATCAGTCAACAAATTAGGGGCAGGAGCTGGAGTGTGGATTCATAACAAACAAAGCAATCATGCAGAAGGCCGAGCTTTTAGGCTCAATTTCAGATGTACTAACAATATGGCAGAATATGAAGCTCTTCTACTAGGCCTCAAATTGGTAAAATCATTGCAGGCCACAAAAGTTTCAATCATGGGAGATTCAGAACTTATTATCCAACAAGGGAAAGGCAATTTTGTCACCAATGACAAAAGACTAAGATCATACAGGGCTGTTGCTACTGAAATTCTCAAAGCTTTTACAGAATTTCAAATAACCAAAATAGCTAGAACCCACAACCTTCATGCACACAGTTTAGCCACATTTTCTAGTACATGCAAATTTCCTTTTGAACCTAACCATTGTTTTACAGCTGAAATAAAACACAGACCTTCTGTCCCATACAATGTTAAAGACTGGCAAGTATTTGAAGATGACACACAGATAAATAATTTCTTAACCTTGCAGCATGAGTTTTCAAGCTTGAACATTGATGTTGACACTGTGAAAGACACACAACCATTGAGTGAACAGGACCAAACAACAATATCACCCAAAACAGCCAATCAAATGCTTTCTCCAACTAACTTTGACAAGGAGAAAATACAAGAACTTGAACAATTCCATTTTGATGAAGCAGTTGGAACAGAGGCTGAAATCATAGAGTTAAAGGATAACTTTCTACCAACAGGCCTAACTCCATTGGAGGACATTTTTGACTCAAATGATGTCCCTAGGAAACCGCAAATGTAGCCCCTCAATGCTGCCATTGAAGAATGTAACATTGGGACTCCTGAAAAACCCAAAATAATAAAATTGTCTGTATCTTTACCTCCTGACCAGAAACCTAAATACGTCGACCTATTTAAAGAGTTCCAAGATGTCTTTGCATGGATTTATGAGGATTTAAAATCCTATGACACCTTTGTTATCCAACACACCATCCCTCTCAAGCCTAATCAAAAGCCATTCAAGCAAAAATTGAGAAGGATCAATCCTATGCTTTTCCCTTCAATTGAGAAAGAGGTACAAAAAATGTTTAAAGCAGGTATCATAGCGCCAATCAGGTTCTCAGACTAGATTTCAAATTTGGTGCCCACAAGAAAGAAAACCAGTGAGATTAGGCTTTGCGTTGATCTAAGGAATTTAAACCAAGTATCCCTAAAAGACAATTATCCCTTACCTAAAATAGATCACATTCTCCAAAGAGTGGTGGGGGCTTCAATAATATCATTACTTGATGGATTCTCAGGCTTTCATCAGATCCTAGTCCACCCTGATGATCAAGATAAAACAGCATTCACAACCCCATGGGGAACCTTCAAATATGTTAAAATGCCTTTCGGATTGAAAAATGCAGGAGCTACATTTCAGAGAGCAATGGATATTGCTTTTTCCAAAGAGATCCATGAGTTCCTTGTTATTTACTTAGATGATCTCACACCTTTCTCAAAATCTGACCAAGAACATCTAAAACACTTGAGACAGATATTCATAACATGTAGGAAGTATGGAATTTCCTTAAATCCCAAAAAGTCTCTATTCGGTTTGGAAGAAGGTAAGCTGTTGGGTCATATCATTTCAAAGGATGGCATTAGAATTGACCCAGACAGAATACAGGCCATCCTGCAAATGCCCCATCCAAGAAACATCAAAGAATTACAAGCCTTCTTGGGAAAGATCAACTTCTTAAGGAGGTTTATCCCAAATTTAGCAGAATTGATCAGATTACTAAACAACATGCTAAAGAAGGATTCAAAGGTAAAATGGTCAGTAGAAGCAAATCAAGCTTTTGAAGGTATAAAATTGGCCCTTACCCAAACCCCAGTCCTAACAAATCCTCAATTTGACAGAGAGTTTATCATTTTCTCTTTTGCCTCCCAGCATACCATTGCTGCTGTCTTATTGCAGAAAGATGACCAAGGAAATGAAAAACCTATTGCTTTCTTTAGTAGAGCCCTCAGAGATGCACCTCTCAAGTGTCAGATCATGGAGAAGCAAGCTTATGCTTTGGTCAAAGCCATCAAAGACTTTAGGATCTACATCTTATACTCCCATGTTATAGCTTATGTACCAAGTCCCATTGTGAAAGACATACTCACTCAAGAAAACCTAGAGGGTAGGAGAGGAAAATGGATTGCCAACATTTTAGAATTTGACATTGAAATAAAACCTACAAAACTGATAAAAGGGCAAGGTTTGGCCAAACTAATGTCTGAAGAAAATTTCCAAGCCTTGGATATAAACCAACTGGACAATGAACCGGAGCTGGTGACTCCAAAGATCAATGTAGCCTTTGAACAATCCCTGTGGTATTCTGATATTTGTTATATATTGCAAAACCTGTGTGCTCCCCCAGGATTGTCCAGAACCAAATCTAGATTTCTAAAAATGAAAGCTTCAAAATTTTGTGTTATAGATGGTAATTTACTATGGAAAAATCATGAAGGTATACTGCTAAACTGTTTGAATATGGATGAGACTAACAATGTTATGAAAGAATTTCATGCAGGAGATTGTGGTGGACATTTGTACTAGAAGTCCACTGTGGATAAGATATTAAGAGCTGGTTACTATTGGCCCACTCTGTTCTCTGATGTTAAAAAATTTACCACTTCATGTCACAAATGTCAAGTGTTTGAGGGAAAAAGAAAGTTACTTCCACTTCCTTTAAAGCCTATTGCAACAGAAAAACCCTTTCAGCAATGGGGCTTGGACTTCATTGGGGAAATTCATCTTTCTTCTTCAGGCCAACATAGATGGATTTTGACAGCCACAGATTACTTTACCAAATGGATTGAGGCTGTTCCATGTAGACAAGCAAATGATTCTACTATCATTCAATTCCTTGAGACTAATATCCTTTCTAGATTTGGCTGTCCTGACAAGATTATAACAGACAATGCTGCTGCTTTCAGATCCAAGAAGATGGTGAACTTTTGTCACAAATTCCATATCACTTTGGGTCACTCCACAGCATACTACCCTCAAGGCAATGGTTTAGCTGAATCTTCTAACAAAAGTCTTATCAACATCATCAAGAAAGTATTGGAAGAGAATAAGAAAAATTGGCATAAGAAGCTTGTAAATGCCTTATGGGTAGACAGGCTAACAACCAAGAGATCTATAGGGGTCAGCCCATATGAATTGGTTTATGGAATGGAAGCCAAATTCCCTTCATCCTTAGGGATCCCTGTCATGAAACTTCTTCAAGAAAGTCAAGCTGAACCAAATGACATGCAAAGAAGGGTAAACCAAATTATATGCTTACAGCAAACCAGAGATCAAGTGTTTAACAGAGTTCAAGTCCTACAAGAGAAACTGAAGAAAGCCTTTGATAGAAGAACCAAGGCTGAAGATTTCTTTATTGGTGACAAAGTGCTTAAATGGGATTCAAGAAGAGAAGACAAGGGTAAGCATGGCAAGTTTGACTCACTTTGGAGAGGACCTTTTGTGATTCAAGCAGTACAAGGAAATAATACTTATTTCTTGGAAAGTCTGGATGGCACTGAAGCTGAAGAGGGCCCTGTAAATGGCCGGATGTTAAAGCACTACTTTGATTACTTTCCATGTATATAGCATGGCTGCTCCCCTGTACATAATCTGTTGTATATACTATTTTCTTTCAGCATGTGAATAGCTCAGTTTGAAAAGTATTGCAGAAGCAGGAAAAGGCTTTTTAGTTCAGCAAGTTCCAAAAGTGTGGCAGATTCCAGTTTTGAAGTCCAAAGAGAAAGTTTTCAAGTTTTGAAGAGAAGTCACACAGTCAAGGCAGTCTGACCTGCTGTTCTTGGTCTTTCAAGAAGAAAAACCATCCCCAAGTGGAGCCACTGTTAGCTACCTATACCAATAGGTTTCATGTTTCATGATTGGCAGGGGAAGTGCCAATATGATCTACTTTGGTGATGCAAAGATCTCATATTTTGGTGAAAGACACATGTTTACAGTTGGTTGATGCTGCCCCACTTCTGAATGGGTGATCCAACAGTCTAAGCTGGGTCATCCCATGTTTCAATTTTCTGTTGTAGATTAGAGAAAGAAATCTGTCCAAACAGTTCAATCTTGGCAGATAAAGTAGTTAGGTAGAGAAAGAAGGTTCCCAACTGTTTAATCTTGGGCCTTGGAAGTAATAAGGCTAGCCTTAGATAGAAAATCAAAAGAAAAGGTCAAAAGAAAAGAAAAGGCACATAAGGGTTTGCAAGTCTAAGTGCACCCTCCTTGGAGTAACAAAAAATGCTAGGCAATAGAGTGGGTAGGTAGATGAGGTCGCAGAAGCATGATTTCTTTTATGTCACTAGCCCAAGCAAAGGAAAAACATGGTGCCAGTGCATGGCTCTTATTCAACAGTTTTGCAGCAATACAATGAAGCATGTCTAACTCCCTAATTATCCCCCATTACATTCATTACTAAGATCCCAATACTACCTATGTTCATGGAAGAAATCAAATTCTTTCGTTGGTTCTTGTTTCTTTAAGAGCCACATTTCTTGTGTAAAATTCTTTTCATTTTGATCTACTTCCTAAACTAAGTTGATTTCATATAAAGTTTAGTGTTTTTCCCCCCTCATCCACCTCTTCCACTCATATTAACTCCTAATTTCTTACTATTTAAACTCCCTACACTCCCTTTCCCCTATTATTAGGATAATCCTATAGAAAAATCCCAAATATGTACATATCCCCTTCCCAAGCGTTATAGCTTTATATGTGGTCTAAAAGGTTTGAGCACTAAAACATTAGAGCGCAATGCAAAAGGCACCAAGAGTTTAATTTTTGGGATTAAACCAAGATCCGCTTGGTTTAATAGCCTAACCCTGTCTTTGTAAATAAACCCCTCATAACCCACTTTGCCCGAAAACATTGAAAAAACCCAAAATTTTCATCATATCCTAAAGTACCGCCCGGGCGCGCATTTCAAAGAATACATTAAAATATTCCCCGCCCGCTGCCGTATTGTCCTTCCAGTTTATTGACCCGTCGACCATCGGATCTGGGCCTTCCCATCCGACGGCCCACATCCATATCGGGTCAGCCCCGATGACTGAACGTTACCTCCCGGGAAATGGCAGAGGGTGACGTCAGGCCTCTGCCACGCATCGCTCCCAAATCTTATTGGGAGGCCGCCTGCCATTACCACCACCGTACCATAAGCGGTTCGATGGAATCGCTTACCACCCTTTGTATACCACCTGCCCACGTCACCGCTACGTCATCCCCACGTCATGTCAACTCAGCGCCGTGTCAGCGCCCGACCCGCCACTGCTCTGACCTGTCCGCCACCTCACCAGTCCCCGTGGACCACTCACAGGCCACCACGTCGCCCCTCCGTACCCGACCCCACCCCGATGATGTCATGCTGACGTCATCCAAAAAAAGCACCAATAACCCAAAAAGTCCATATTTTCGCCAAAATTCGTGTTTTTTGTCACTTTGGCCAAAAGAACTATTGCTCTGGTTTGCATGCAAAATACGATCTTTTCACCGCCAACCTGTAGAATTCAACTTAAATACCGTGGGTGCCTGCAAATTCACCTGCATTTTTCACTATTGCCAAAGTTCTACCAGGTATTTATCCGAGTTTCCCCTCCGCGCCTGGTTTTGAGTATAATTTACCAAGCAAGCATAAAAAGAGTGAAAATCACTATAATTACCAGCAATTCTCCAGTGACCAGCTTTATTTTCAGTTGTAAGGTTGAAATTCGCCTACGGGAACCCGCATTGAGCTAAATTTCCATCAATTAACAGTTAGTTCGAGCATTCGTGAACTTGAAACCTTGTTGCACTAATTCACAGGGAAAACAGTGTTACTAGCCCAGCATTTGCTCATTTAACTCTCTTTGGAGCATTTCAGTTGCTCTCACCATAATTTACCCCGTATTTCCCTACAATTTGCCTCACTCTTGCAAAAATACCCCTCGGGGTTGCTCTGTCCAGTAAAACAAGTCCTAATACAAATCAGAGTCCTAATTAGCCATGGAAACACCAGTAGCACTTGAATGCCCCACACAGAGAGTTAGAGTGGAAGGCCCTAGGTGATAAAGATTATCAGATGACAGAGTCATTCTCAATGAATTCCAAGTTTAACATTCATATGCTAAATGAGTTAAAGGCTCAACACCTCAGTGGAGCTGATATTTTAGGGATTTGGGACTCCAATTTGCCCATTTTCAACCTTCCTCAAGTCAATGTCCTTCCAGACCTGATCCATCGATGCTGTTCTAGCTATGATCCATGTCAAAGAGCTGTTCTCAGTCCCTCAGGTTCAGTCTTGTTCCATATCACCCCTGAGGCCATAAATGAGATGCTGCACTTTCACACTGCAAAGCCTCTAACTCCTCTTTCCATGATGGACTTGTTAAAGAAGGGGGGCAAGCTGTCCAGTGCCCAGATCATCAAGATTAATCAATTATTTGTTCAGCCAAGCTCTGAAGCTATGAGAACACCTCCTATTGGAAATCCATATCTCAATGACTTGGGCAAAATGCTGGTGGACTTGATCAGTTATGTCCTGGGATACAGGTCATGTGAGGATGTTGATGACACCATTATGGCCATGCTGTCCATTTTTTCCCCTGGAAAGCCTCCTGCTGTGCACTATGATTATGCTGCATACATTGCCAATAAGATTCATGAGCAACTGATGAATCTAGAAAGGGAAAAGGTGTTTAGATACACCTCATACATCTATCACTTGTTCTTATTTTATCAGCCTGACAGTTTCCCTATTCCTCTCAAGAAGCTTGATGCTCAGGGAAACCCAAGGTCTGTGGTATTTTGGACTTCAGTTTTTCATCACACCTCCTGTTCACCATACACCTACTGTGAATTCATAGACCTTTTTATCCATCCAGCTATGACCTTGTTATTTGGTGTCCCTCCTCCAAGATTGATCGATGAGATGCAAAGAATACTCCAGCTCTCAAAGGCCTACAGCAGTGGTGATTGGTACTTTTACCAACACCATACAGTAATCAGAATATATGGCTGTGAGTTGAACCCTTATAGGCTGCCAAGATATGTCCCTATGAGACTCTTTGCCTTGGAGTATTTCAGGCAGTTTTGAAATGCAGACCAGGTCCATTTCCACAGTAAAAACAAGAAGGTGCAACTAAAAGTCAGGAACCAGCTAGGCCCATTTCTTTACAACAAGAGGGAGGAGGGATGGAAGGAAGCAGATAGGATCCTAGAGACCCTCCAATTGCAAACCAGTTTCTGCTGGGTACCTTATGACCCTAATCATTTCATTTCTCTCAGGAGGGTAAAACATAAATTGGGTAGCTATGCTCACATCAGACTGCCTCATATTGAGAAATATGCCAATTTGTTAAGTTGGAAAGAGGGCACTCTAGAGGAGGCAATCACTAGAGAGAAAATGCTACAAAGAGAGGCAAAGAATATTGAGAAAGAGGCTGACTTGGAAACTTGTGGGCAGGTTTCCTCTTCCTATCAAAGGCAACTTGGAGCAGCTGCCTCATCCTCTACAGCCCACCAGCAAGCAGCTAGAACTGTTCATCAGGAATCCAGCAAGGGTAAAGAAAAGCAGATGGAGCAGGAACAACCACCTCCTACAGCAGAACAACAAAAAGAAGAGAAGTCAATGCAGCAAGAAGAAATAGCTGAGGCCCCAGAAACCAAAGAGCAGCAGGCACAAGAAACTGTGCCTCCTAGGCAAGAAACTACAGTGGAGGCCTCGGTGCTCCAAACTCCACAGAATGAAGAAAGAAACCGAAAGAGGGATAGAGAGCAGGAGACTCCCCTCACCACATCCACAACTCAAGGGGAGAAAAGTCAGAGGATAAATCCCCTTTCATAAGAAGAGATGCCTATTGGGCAATCCTTGGGCATGGGCCTGCCAAGCATGGAAGCATCTACCAGTTCCTTTCAGCAGGAACAAGAAAGAATAATTGGAGGAGAGGTCAGCTCCTCAAGTCAGCAAAGGAGAGCTGAAACAGGCATCAAGCAACAATTCATTGATATCAAAAAGAGAAATGAGCCACTCAGGCTCCAGCTCTATAATCAATTGCTTAAAATGGCCCCTACAAACCAGCAGAGGCTTATGTCAGCTTATGACATAACAGAGGGGAAAATGGCCATGAGTCATTTCATGCCAACCATGCTGCAGCCACAGTCAGCTGCAGACTATATAAGGACCAACCTTGAGGTTCTTGCAAAAGACATCCACCCTATGGATCAAATAGAACTTCACAAGCAAACGGGTGAGATGGTCTATTCGACGTTGGTAGACAAGACATTCTTGGCACATAGGTTGGAAAATAGCCTGAACAATACAACTGCCCAACTTGAGTTGGAGAAGGCATCCTCTCAGGCCAAAGACAACAGGATCAGGTCTTTGGAGGATATAATCATAGAACTTGGGCATGACCCAAAGGATCCTAAAGCTATAAAGGAGCTGCTAAAGATAAGAGATTCAGACATTGCAGCTTTAAGAAAGACGATAAAGATCCCTGCAACCCTTCACCCTCAAACAGAAGAGGTTGCCCAGTGAAGGCAGGACCAAGATGTAGCAGCCATGCTGATATCACTCCATAAGCAACTGGTCAAGACAGAGGGAAAATTGGTAGAAACAGAGGCTGCATTGCAGGCAGCCCTACAACAGAAAGAAGGAGGCCAAACATCTCAACCCCCTCTGCAAGTAATCAACCTTGAGGACCCCCCTCAAACTGTCACTCCTCCTACAGTACATGCAGTTGAGACAGCTCCATCAACATCAGCACCAGCACCAACATCAGAGCAGGCTACAAGCCTGGACATGTAGAATTTGATGAATGAAATTCAAGTCCTAGAAGCCCAGATGGCAGAGCTGAATGAAGCCAAGGAAAAACTAGCTACTCTTAATGAAAAATATGAAAAATCCAAACAGAGTGTAGCTGAAAAAGGAAGAGAAATAAAAGCTCTTAAGGAAAAGATAAAAGAGCTGGAAAAAGAGCTCACTCTTGACAAGGTGGTGGCCGAGGTCAAGAAAGTTTTATGGGCCAACATTGGCCAATCAATAACAGATCAATGGTAGTACATAGAGACTATTCATGAGCAGATGGATCTCATCAGCAGGGCTCACAAGGAAATTCAAAAGGCAAGGGCATCTCTTGGAAACATGCTTGAGATAGCCAACAGGATGATCAACGTCTTCAACAACCATACAGGCTCTCAGCTGGCAGCCATGGGTATCTCTGGTAGAACTGACACCATATTATTGATAAAAAGAGTGCTCACTTTGAGAAGCCTGGTGCAAACATTGGATAGAAGATGCCAGGAAATGCAAACAGAAGTAAATAAATTTGTGGAAAAATTCACAGTATTGCATAACAGAGGCCTTCCTAGCTTACTGAACAGCGCAGGAAGGCTACTATCACATGAGAACTATGCAAAAAGGGTAAATGAATTTGCCACCAATCAGATCACTGCAGGATCAAGCACTCCAGAGGAAGTAGGGCCTGCATCTGGGCAGAGCCTTTATGAAAAAGTGGAGAATTTGTTTTTTATTATGAATGAAATCAGGCATTTGTTCGAGGTGCCTCCAAATTTCTACAAATATACAAAGGCAGATGAAACCTTAGGTGCAATTTTGAGACATCAATTGCCTACACAGGAATGGTGGACCAGCATGATAAAGTTATTACTGTAAACAACAGGCTTTCATCAAGTTTTTTTTTTATTAAAATATAAGTCATCTTGTTCAGAAAATTTAATATGATTGGAAAAGACTGTGCTGAGCCAACTCAACAGACAGATTCGGCCACCACAGCAACACTGACAGCTACAGGTGACAAGGCCGAGAACCCTACACTATGACAGAGCCATAAAGACACATCATTCAGCATTAATGCAGAATGCTCAACTGACTCAGTGGCCTCCAAAGGTCAAAAAGACTTTTGACAGAATTAAAGAGCATTCATTTTGTATTTAGAGCAGCAATAACTTCCTTATCTGCTATTTTGAAAGTTGGTGAATGTATTTATTAATCAAATGACTCAGCGGTTTAGATATTTTTGTAAAACCGATTGTATATATTCCCCCTTGCATAAGATGGCAGGGGTTTTTGTTTTTCTCTCCAAGAGATCCTATGCTGTAAATGTTCGGAGTTTGAATACAACAAAAGCTGATGGAAATTCCAAAGTTCTGTGTTGTCTGATGCGTTATGGTGTGCTTGCTGAATGCTACAAGATTCCTACGTATTTCATGGAACAATAAGTTTCTTTAACCTGTTCATTATGTTTGTTATTTCCTTCATAATTCATTCATGTTCTATGTTTCACAGTTTAATGGCAAAGAAAAAGAATAGTTTCAGGATTTATTCATAGAATACCCTGGACTCAATCTATGCTGTTATGAATGTTTTCCTTAGTTATAGTTATAAGAGTGTGATTCTTAATTGCTGCACCTTCAAACTGTACCTTTCACAGTGATTATCGTTCAGGAATTCAAACCTGCTCCTGGGCAATACATCTCTTTCTCACACCACCAGCTTAGTGGAAAATTCTTAAATGCCTTCCACTGGGTAAACATACCTCATCACCTCAATTTCAAGTTTGCTTCATGAAATATTTAAATGGCCCTGCAGTTTCAACAATCCCACTTAAACATCTCAAACAGCCTGTAACCATAGAATCCATTGCCCAATGGACTAAAACTATCTGAAGATATCATCTTAGGTACTGAAAGACATCATTCCACCAAAAATATAAAACCAAAACCCTTACCTCATAGCTAGCCTAAGATCCCCTAGAACATAGTGAAAAATCATAAGAGAGAGCCCTCTTTGATTACAGGTTGGCTAGAACCTGTAATCCAAAGCCTGGTTAGTGGTTACCCCAGCCGTATTCCCTCAGGAGTCAAAGGGAACAACCTGGGTGTTAACAACTAGCATGGATGATTGTCTGGATTGACAATGCATTTGCCTAGTCTTGTCATTTCCTGGATAGTCATGGTGTTGTTGGTTTATTTATTTATTTTTCCCGTTGGTTCTCATGTTTCCTTTAACTTGGGTTGAGTTACTAGTTCCTACAAGCCCTAGTTGGACAAATGCTTTGGACGTCATGTAACAACTTGGGTTGAGTTACTAGTCCTAGAAGCCTTGGTTGGACAAACACTCTAGAAGCCCTTGGTGGGTTGAGTTACTAGTCCTGGAAGCCCTGGTTGGAGAAATGATCTGTAAGCCTAGAGTAATCTATGGGTTGAGTTACTAGTATTGGAAGCCTTGGTTGGAACAAACACTCTGAAGCCCTAGAAGGCTTAGGTAGAGACCAATCTAGTGATGATTTTGTGGTGTTTGACCATGAGGTGGAATCACTGTTTGATGGGTTGAGGTGGATTGGCCTCTAGAAGCCCTAGATGGTTTTGGTTGATGTGTTTTACAAGATCCCACATTCATGTTTGAAATATGGCATGGGGATGACTAGCTAAAGAGAAATTTGGCTTAGTCATTTCTACGATTGGGTGGTTTGTGGAAGTCCCACAACTTGTTGGCCTTTGCAGCATTAATATGAGGTTATTTCTCCTTGTTATTTCATGATTATTGTATTGGTTTATATGTGGATGATATGGGTATGATTTGCTTAATATTTATGTTGTTATTATGCTAGTTATAAGCATGTCTTATGACAACGATGAGGTATGGCTCTCCTCATGTTTTAATTTCTAAATGAATGAACAATGTATATATTGCCTAGTGGATGAAACTGCAACTAATGTGTTGAGGCATCAATGCTTCTTAGTGATTCTCAGATGAGTATGTGACCCCTATGCTCAAATATATTATTTAAACCTGTAGATTACATATTTGTGTTATGATTAACAAAATATATGTCATGGCTAGTAGGGGTTTAGTTAAGTCCTTGTTCAAGTAATTGCATTTATATCATTTTTCTATTGTTATTATTCATTCCTAAAAGTGTCATTGAGTTTTGGGCAGTGACCTAGGAACTGGGCCTGAAAAAGTGGCTCTAATCCCGAAGACGCAAGCACACGACTGGGTAGAAAAGTCCCTGGGTGCATGCATACCCATAGTATGGGAGTGCCTAGAGTGTCTTGGATTCATGCATGCCCATATCGAGGGAGAATTAGGAGTTTAATGGTCTAGAAACTCAGTGGGACCAAGGGGATGGTTACCTGAGAGGTTGGGATGGTTCCTGGGAGTCTTGTTGCTAATGTAGAAGGTGTGTATGGTGTGTTTCCATTGGTTCCAATTCATTATGGTGACTTAGGAGGTCGAATCATATCATAGTAACTTCTTGTCACATGTTTACCTAGGTTATCCGCTTACTTGAGTAAATGTGGGAGGAGGGTGTTAAAGAGTGGTATCATAACATGGTTCAACCCTTGGACTGGATGGACAATGTGTTTGTCATGCATTGATGTCGGTTGCATATGTATTCCTTATGCTTGTAGTCCATGTGATTGTTGCATTTTCATGGTGTTGATCATGGTTGTAGTGATGTCACCATGTGAAGGTTGGTGATGTTGTTGCTGGGATGGTTTAGTCATGAATGCATGTCAGTTGTATATGCATTTGTTATGCATGTCAATATCCCTATGTTATTATGCATTCATTGTCATGGTTATAGTTATGCATGTATAGTAGGTCAAACATGCATTGTGAGCTCATCGTATGCATTTTAGCTCATCATGATGTTGTTGGTTGTTATGATGTTGATGTGTTGTTTGAGATAGTGCAGGAAACGTAGATCACCAGAGTGATATTGCGGCACTAGACTTTGAGGTAACAGAAAATCATCATATAGGTTTGTATGGTGGGCAGTCATATATGTAGTTAATGGTTTTTATAAGAATTAGGGTTACTTATATACTTGTCATTTTATTGTTGTTATGGTTACATGTATGATAAATGCTAGTTGATTAGTGTAGTCATATGCACATGTGTCACATAGTCATGAATGATAGTAACCTATTGTTGTATGCATTATGGTCATATGCATGATGGTTATGTTCATTGCATTGAATATATTGATGTTACATGTATCATGCTAACCTGGATTGGTCTATGCAGATGATTATGGTTATGGTATTCAGCTATGAGTCGACTTATTTGTGATAATGTATTGTACTAATCTAGACTGACCGTGTAATGTGATTGCTATGCATGAATGAAAATTGTTATGAGATCATGATGTGAACATGTTAGCTTGTTATTGTTATGGATATCATGACCTTATTTATGTTTGAGTTGATATGTTGTGAAGTTATATAATGATGATCTAGATTGATTGTGCAGACAAGATAGCCTCCCCTGAGACACATTAAGGTCTGATTTTTCTTATGTCATCTATTTGATGTTGGAATGTTCACTATGTCATTTATTTGGTTTTTGAGTGTTCGGTGTCTATTATATCGTTTGCCTATTTTTTGAATGTTTGAATACTTGAATGATATGAGTATGTGTCCATAAAATTTCTTGTTGAAATGATCTTGTTTTAAGATGGTTGTACTAATACACATGTGTTGAGACAACTAATATGTACTTGAGTGTAAGTAGGTGATAGTTGTAGCATTATGTATTATGACTAATGAAGGTGAGTTGACTATGGATTATTACATGATTCTTAGTCTTAGTAAAGGTTGATATCAAATTAGTAGATATGTTGACTTGATCCTAGGAACATGTGGTTGACATGTGTGAACAATTGTAGGAAACATGCTTAGTATTAGCACGACAAGGTAATAGTTGATTTGTTTATAGCTATCCATTGGGTGATGTGATAATACATAGTAATACTCAGTTGCAGCAAGGTAAAGGTAAAAGAAAGGAATTGGGTGAGAATTCCTTTGGCTATGTTTGGAAGCCCTAATTCCAAATGAATGAGTTCCTTGCATACAGTAAGTGTTATTAACCCTAATTTGTCTACAATTATGTGGATATGTGCTATATTCATTGAAATGTATTTGACAGGTTTAACAGTTGATGTCTACTTATAGCTAGATATGTCAAGGGAATTGGAGTCCCTTAAGACATGGCATAGATGTATTCAGCTACAAGGTAACATGCTTGGCTTCACAAGGTAAGCTAACTAGCATGTTGTTATATTTACATATCCACTGATAGTTATGTGTTTATGGTAGTATGATGTAGGGGATTGCATGGAAAAAGAGATTGCCATGAAATATTAAAGAAGGCTCAGGTTGAGATTTCACTTGGAAGCACTAGGAACCATGGGATTGAGTCATCATGTCTATTATTAGTCTTGTTCTTTTGGTCTTTTGTGATTTGTTGATATTGATTTGCGGTTTTTTTATGTCTAGTGCAAGGTCTTGCCACTTGTTGGAAAAAGTAACTATGTTCAGTCTTCAATAATTTAATTGAGTCATTATGTAATTTACTTATCAAAATAATAAAGAGAATTATTATTATTATTATTATTGTGACTTATTAAAGCATGGGTTTCATGCTTGGGTCACCATGTTTTAGGTAAAAGTCCTCATTGAGGACTTCTAGGATTTATTTTGAGTCTATAGAATTATTGTCATTTAAAGAGACACTTCTTGGGATTTTGAACCATGTAAAAATCTTAAGTATTGATTCAAATATGAATTATATAACCTCCACACTATGTCGGCCTAAGGGAAGATCAAGTCAGAATAAGACCCTATTCGACCTCATAAGAAGCCTATAAAAGGAAGGACATCAAATTCATTTGTAGCATCACTTTTCATTCTCTCTCTACTGGGCAGAAGTGTCAAAATTTGTTTTTTGGGCAAAATTTTGAAGTAGGAAGCTCGGAAAGTTTGTTTTCGAGAAGCCAAAGTGAATGTGAGTTTGGGGAAGTCTAAGGAGTTAAGGAGATTCAAAATTTTGGTTGTGGTCTCACTCTGTTTCATGATCTAGATTGGGAGAACAAAGTCTTCGAAGTTGGACTGCTACCAGAAGCTATTAGCTACTGCAAGTTGCTGCATAATTGAAGTTGCTGGGAAGAGGTCAATCTTCTAGAGGTTGAATTGGTGTGGAGGGAAGGTATGGTTTTGGTCTAGGGTGAAGAGTCTGAAATAATAATAGTGAAAGGAAGAATTCCTTTAACCAGGTTTTCCCCTAAAGGGGGGTTTTTCCCAGGCATGTGCCGACATATTGTGTCCATTGTTTCATGTGCTGCTACTTTTGGTAATTGCTTGATGAACTAAAGAAATAAGATTTAAAGAAACATAATAAGGAGAATCATCATAAGTAATTATCAAGATCAAGAAAATATTTACTGCGTTTTTGATTTTCCAACATGGTATTAGAGATTTGGTAAAGAAAAAAGAAAAAGGAAGATCTATTCATAGGCATTAGGGGAATCTTGAGGTCTAAAATGGGCCTCCTAAGAAAAATGTACAACCAAAATAAAATTTATAAGAACCAATAGGATTCAAGATGATGATGTCAACCATGGGTGGTGGCTCATCATTTTTGGAGTAAAAAAGTAAAAACATTAAAAATTATAAAATAATAAATCTACCTTTTCAACTCATATTTTCAACTTATCTCCCCGAGGCTTTACTCAAATTTCGAGTAGGAGTACTTGTTGGATGAAAAATTTAATTCCTCATCCAATGAGTACCCATTTTTCATACTTTCATTGGACCTGCTACACGAAAAATGAGAAATACATGAAAAGACATGATTGCAATAACGTTTTTCATGTATTTCTCATTTTTCATGTAGAAGGGTCCATCAAAAGTATGCAACATGCGTATTCGGATGAAGAATCAAATTCTACATCCAACGACTGTTACCACTCGAAATTTGAGTAAACCCATAGGGAGATAAGTCGAAAAAATAGTTTTTTATTTTTTCCCTCTAAAATTTGATGATGTAATGTAATCTTGTTTTATTATTTCCACTATTATTTTATAATTTCCTTAGGAGGCCCATTTTAGACCTCAAAACTCCCTTAATGCACTATCTCAGGGAAGGAGTTTATCATATTCAAGGAGATGTCTAACTCTATCAAGGGTGAGAACAAGCTTGAAGGAGTATCTAACTTCAGATCCTGGAAGAAGAGGATTGACCTAATCCTCGAGAAGAACAAGGTGCTCAATTTGGTAAAAGGAAATGTAAAGAAGCCTACCAAAGAAGCCAATGATGCTGACAAAGAAAATTTCAGTGATCTAGAATTGGTGGCTATGATGGTAATGGTAGAAGGGATAAAAGACAATATTGTCCCATTCATATATAACATCGATCATGCTCAGGAGATGTATGAAACCTTGTTGAAGCTATTCACTATTCATAACATTCATCAAGTAACAAGTTTTATGAATGAGTTGACAACTACGAAGATGGCTAAAGAAGATTTTGTGGCAACCCATTTTTGTGAAGACAAGTATCTCATGTATTTTCAGTATTGGGTTCATGCATTCATTTAGTTTTGATTATGTTAAATACTAATCACCATTCTCCCTTTATTATCTTTATTAGGGAAAACATTTGAAAGAAGGAGGATCTCTCAAGACAAGGTTAGTCAACAAACAAAGGTATGATTTGAATACATTGATTGAAAGGATTATTTATTTGATGATCTATTAATAACCTTGTTATGAATAGCTGTATTGAATATTAGTGGTCCTTGTTTGGGTTATTCGTCTCTTGATAAATCTACCCACCCCATTCTTATCTATTCTTGTAGAACCCTAGATAGGTTCTGGAAAACACTAACCAAAGGGTATGCTAGTGTGAATGTCTAAAATCCTTAAACTGATTGGGGATATTGTGAAATGCTAGTTGAAGTTTATTGATGATGCCATGTTTGAGATTTTGGTATGATCGGGAAATCCTAATTTGTTAGGATGAAATTATAAGATCTAAAATCTCAAAACCTTTGAAGTTTTGGTAATATAGGGTTTTCTATATTTCCATATTGGAACCCTAGCTCATTGGGGTTTGGTGCAATCTGTGTTCTACATCGAACCCTAACTCATTAGGGCTTGGTGGAATGTGTGAGAAAGACCCTTATATTGTCTTAGAAGTGATTTGCTTGGTATGTGTGTGTTGTCTGATCAAACCCTAGTACAATCAATATGTTTGTGTGTCTAACTCTTATTGATATTTGTGAAGTTGGGTTTAACTATCTCATGATGTGTAATGTATTTGAATGGTGATGAAATATAGGCATATAGAGATATGTCCTTTTGGTTGAATACATAGGTTGGTCTAGGTAAAATGTACTTATGTTATTAGACATATGACATTATTATGTATGGTTATGATTTCCTAGATATGTGTTGACCTAGTCATTAATCGTCATGGGTGTTAGGATTCAATGAGAATCCTTGTCTGAGATTCTAGGATGTTGATGTTTGGAAATATAGGGTGCTATAGCTAAACCCTAGTAAGTTAGAAGTTGTTTAGTATGTGTGATATAAAAATATGTAATCTATTAAGTGATTGTTGAATATGAAAATCTACGATTTTATAGTTAAATCTTAGTAGTGACATTGTCTAGCGTGAAATATAAAAATCTGAGATCTATGCATTTAATTATTATTGAGATTATGTAATTATAAGGTTTTGGAATTAAACCTTAGTCAAAATAAAATATTCGAAATATGATGATTCAAGATCTATGTGAGGTTGTTGAGTTTGTGAAAATGGAATTCTAGGTTTTTGGAGTTGAACCTTAGTCGAAGTAGAAATCTCTAATGAATGTTGACTATATAATTTGAGATTTGTGAAGAAATTGTTGAAATTTAAATTTTTGGTTGAGTGTGATGATTGCTCGGAAATTTAGGGTTTGCAATGAACCTTAGTAGTAGTTGGTCATGTTAGTGACTGATTGATGGTTTATTGAAAATATAGGGGCTTGAAACTAACACTAATCGAAGTTGGTCAGGTTAATGACTAAGCTATGATTGACTTTGATTGATTTGTTTGTATGAAATATATGATTTATATGAATCCCTATTGAGAAGTCTAACATATGTATTTTGAAATGTTGTTAGATTCTTTGAAGATCTATATTTATTTTGAATTGTTTCTAAGGATTGTTATATGTTGTAGTAAAGTATGTCATACCTTTGGAAGACACATTGAAACCCTAGATGGAATGAATGATCTTATGAAGGAGTCTAGGGTGTATAAGGTCCCTCACAAGATGTTGAAGAGTATATGTCTCTTGTCTGTGATTAAGTTTGGATATCTTATATGTATAATGATAAAATGCTTCCATGATTCTGATATGGCTAACATCATTCTTCTTTATATTTGGTTGTACTTTCTATCTAAGCTGTGTAGGTACGCAATATTAAACTTGGTGAAGATGCTCAATGTAACAAGAAACTTGTGTAGGTACACAATCTTCAACTTGGTGAAGATGCCCGATGTGACAAGAAAGTTGTGCTGGTACACAATATTCAACTTGATGAAGATGCTCAATCTGAAAAGCATGAAAAAGATGATAATAACTTTGATGAAATGGTTGGAAGCCATGAAATATTCTCCTATGTCAAAAAGAAGAAGTTGATCTCCCAAAGGAAGCATGAATAGAAGAGATCTCCATTACATTAAGAGGGATTCTCAATAAAGATGTGCTTCCTAGTTAAGAGGGAGTGTCAGATATGGTTCTCTGCTTCATGTGGCATGCACTAGACCATGACTAATAGTCGTAAGTCTGAATGAAGACCATGAAAAGGGAAAGGAAATTGGAGAATGTATTTTGAAATGTTGCTGAAGGAAGGAAAGAAAGATCTGATTGAAGAATATGTTACTACATATGAAGTAGGAAGAAAATGTATGATTGAGGAATCTTCTATCAAATATTTGAATGATAGTCCTACTATGGAAAGTTGAGAAGCAACATATGTTTCCTGGAAGACCTCGGAGGTTTGTGTTCGATTGTATACATGTGAAAGTATATTACTGATTGGGTTTGTGTTTGTATAGGTTAATATCTCGAAGGATTTGATAACATTTTGGTTACCAATCAGTTTGATTGGGAGAGGTTGGACATTCTTGATTGGATGGATCAAGGGATGTTGAGGCTCTACGCGTGAAGCATTGCTTGGGCAGACATATGGCTGACACTTTGTGTTGATGTCTGTTTCCTGAAGTTGGAAGGTGGCATTGGTCATTAAGCTCTGACATGCACCCTGATTTTTGGGTTAATGGTTAGCAAGTAAGCATGATGGTACCTAGAGGGGCTAAAATCTTGAGTCCATATTAGTCCCACTATGATAGATTTCCCTGGTCAGGAATGTATTCCATGGCATTGCAGTGCCTAAAGTTCTTCATGGTTCATATAGTTTGAGATCTTCCATTGTACATGTACATTATGAATACCTGCCTTGTTAAGAGGGAGTGTTGGAAAACGTAACTATGTTCATCCTTCAATAATGTACTTGAGTCATTATGTAATGTACTTGTCAAAATAATAAAGAAAATTATTATTATTACTGTGACTTATTAAAGCATGGGTTTCATGCTTGGGTAACCATGTTTTATGTCAAATTCCCCATTGAGGATTTCTAGTATTTATTCTGAGTCTATAGAATTATTGTACATTTAAAGAGACCCTTCTTGGGCTTTTGAATCATGTAAAAAGGTTAAGTATTGAGTCAAATACGCATTATGTAACGTCCACACCATGTCAACCTAAGGGAAGATCAAGTCAGCCTAATACCATATTCAACCTCACGAGAAGCCTATAAAAGAAAGAACATTAAATTCATTTGGAGCATCACTTCTCATTCTCTCTCTACTAGGCAGAAGTGTGAAAATCTATTTTCTGAGTAGAACTGAGAAGTAGGAAGTTGTGAAAGTCCGTTTCTGGGAAGTCAAAGTGAATGTGAGTTTGGGGAAGTCTAAGGAGTCAAGGAAAATCGAAATTTTGGTGGTGGTATCTCTCTGTTTCATGGTATGGATTGGGAGAATGAAGTCTTCCAAGTAGGACTATTACCAGAAGTTGTTAGCTGCTACAAATTGCTGCATAGTCGAAGTTGCTGGGAAGAGCTCAATCTTCTGGAGGCTGATTTGGTGTGGAGGGAAGGTATGGTTTTGGTCTATGGTGAAGAGTCTCAAAGAATACTATTGAAAGGAAGAATTACTTTGACCAGGTTTTCCCCTCGAGGGGGGTTTTTCCTTAGCATGTGCCTACATATTGTGTCGATTGTTTTATGTGTTGCTGCTTTTGGTAATTAATTGACTAACTAAAGAAATAAGATATAAAGAATCATAATAATAAGAAACATCACAAGTAATTATCTAGATCGAGAAATTAGTTATTGCCTTTCTGATTTCCCAACACCACTTTGTCGTGGTGTTGTGTTGTTATTGGTTTTCATGGTCTTCTTCTTGTTTGTTTCTTGTGCTTGTCTTTTAAGTTTTGAGTCTAGGGAATTGGTTGGGAAAGAGGAAATTTAATGGAGCTCAGGAGAAGCTGAATGAAACCCATCAAGTAATATGAGATTCAAATGAATCTCAGTGCATGTATAAGGGAAGTTGAAGGCAAGAGTATGATAGCCAGTTGGATTCGTTGGGTCCATTGGCATAAATGGATGATGGCAAGATAGTCATGAGAAAATTAATAAAAAAAAGGTAAAGTAAATAGATTTGAGGCATCAAATGCATTGGTTATGTTGGGAATCATTGTTCTTAATGTTGTGCATGTTGTGAATAGATAAAGGGAGTTCTCTTAACCTTAACCTTATGATATCTAGTATTTATGTTGTGATCATGATTATGCTGATGTCTATATATGTATACATGTATGTATGTATGTATGTATTTCATATCTGACAGGGTCATTATGGATCATGATTGTTTTTATGCTAATGTTTATATGTATATACATATGTATGTATGTTGTTTTCTGACAGGATCATGATTGTTTAATGCTAATATTTATATGTATATGTATGTATGTATGTCATTGTCTGACAGGATCATGATTTTTTAATGCTAATATTTATATGTATATGTATCTATGTATGTATTTTTTTGTCTGACAGGGTCGTTAGGAATCATTCTTGTGGAGAAATGATTTCTTATGCAAGTGAGTGCATGACGACATTCTTCGTCTTATGGGGAATCAAGTGGGAAGAGTAGTCATGAAAAATATACGAGGTCAGTATCAGGTGGATACGAATTGATATTTTATGCTTGTATTATGCCTATGTTTATGTTATGATAGGTAACTCTGAGGGATACATCAGCGAAATGAAAGCAGTGTGGTCTATGGCATGTTGGGACAAGCATGGATAAGACGCTAGAAGCAAGGTTGCTTGGTAGAGAAAGTGTGGTTTTGGATGTGTGGTACTAGTGGTGTGCATATGTTGTATATGTTGTATATGTTGCATCCGTGATGTTCTACACATGCGGTGTTGTGTATATATAGTGTTTGTACATGTTGTTTATGCAATTTGATGTATAGGGTGGTATAGATAGTGTTGTGGGATTATTGCATATGCAGCAGTGGGTATAGATGGTGCTATGTACATGTTGAATATGTGGTGTTGCGTACATATTATATTGTGTACATGTTGGATATGTAATGCTATGTACATATGGTGTCATGTGTATGTTTTACATGTGGTGTTATGTACATATGGTGTTGTGTGCATGATTGTACAAGTGGTGTTGTAAGCATGTGGTGATGCGTACATGTTTTACATATGGTTCTGTGTGTAGATGGTGTTGTGTACATGTGTCATGTACCTGTGGTGCATGTGGTGCTGTGTATGTCTCGTGTTTTGTAAAATTTGTACAGGTGATACAATGTACATGTGATTTTGTGTACACATTATGCAGGTGGTGTTGTGTATAGGTGATACTGTGTACATGTTGTACATTTGGTATTATGTGCATGTTGTAAATGTTGTGTTGTTTACATGTGGTACTATATATGTGCATTTTGTATTTGTGGTATCGTGACATGTGTATTCATTGTTTTGTACTTTGCGTACGTATATGTTTTTTGTTTTACATTGGGTGTAGGTGTATGCATTATGTGTTTGTGTACACTAAATGTAAGATTATGTATTGTGTTGTGTTGTACATTGGGTGTAGGTGTATGTGTTGTATGTCAGGTATAGGTGCATGCATTGCATGGCATTGTATGTCATGTATGGTTATATGTGTGTGATTTACACTATGTGTATGTGTACATGGTTGAAGAGAAGGAACTGGGTGTTTGTCTGGTGTGGAAACTGATCTGAAGTGCATACAGAATAAAGACAAAGGTAGAAGCTAAGGATTGATTAAAGGATAAGTATCAACATTTATTTCAATTTTATTATGCATGTGATTTATGATTCTAGTCTATGATGATTACATGTGATCTATGTTTCCAGTTTATGATTGTTACATGTGATTTATGATTTTGATCTATGATGGTTATGTTTTGAGCTAACCTAGTGTGTTATGTTTATACATGATGATTTGGTCAAAGATGCTAGTTTCACTTGTTGTGATAGGAAGCGAATAGAATTCCAAGTATACCTTATTCACATGTCACCAATGAGGTATGATTTGAAGTTATTTCAATTTATTTTAAATCCAATGGCAGTTATGTTCTTGGTACAGGAAAGAATGGGAAATGCCCAGGTTTGGTGGTTGAAATTGACTGTAAGAATTAGTAGAAACAGTGAAAGAAATTGGAACAGGTAGCAGTATGTTGGTAAAGCACTTCAAGGGCAAGGCCATTATGGGACACTCCTACCCAATAGTGTCCATTGATTTCCATGAGCATGCTACGACCAATATGATGGTTTTAAGGCATGGATATACCTTGGTTTTTGGACATTCTAATGCAAGGAAACCTTGGAGAGGAATGCTTTGCCTGGGATGGGGGTGCTAACAAAACTTGGAAGGTGTGTGACTGCACAGAAGGGGTGACCAGATTGCTCAAGGGACTATGTAGCAGAGAAGGGAAGGTCAACGATGTATTTTTTTTTGTCATTAGCATTCCTAGATGGAATCAAATGCACATTGGGAGTGTTCCCTAGAACAATGATCTGGTAATTTTTCATTGAGAGGACAAGTGGCGCAAGGTTATTTCACTAGACATTGGATGAAAATTTTACCTTGCAGTGGATTCTAGATTTCCTGAGAAGGAGGTGAATCCTCGTACTACTTTGAGGGTGGAGGTGTGAGCCTCTGCTTTCCCCTGTTGTGGATGTAGGCATCGTATCCTTTTATTTTTTTTTGAGCAAATTTGTATATGTGTTAATGTGTGTAGTATTGTAAATATTGTATCGAGCTAGATTTATGATGCTCCATAGACAATATGATTATTTGTTGGGTGAAGAAAATGTGTATGTGTGTATATGTGGTTAATATTGTAAATATCATAATGAGTTGTTTTATAAAGCTCTAGTAAACAGTATGATTGTCATTCTTTAACAGTGGTAATTGTAAAGACTGCAATGAGTTGTGTTATAAAGCTCCATGGGAAGTATGTTTTGTTTTCAATAATATTGTTGGTTATAGGTGTCATTGAACATCGAGGATGGTGTTACCCCAAGAGGGAGGGTTCTGTAATAGCCCTGGTTAAAGATTCATATAACAATATATAAGACCATGGTCATGGGACATGTATTTCAAGATGAATGGTGGGAAAAGCAACCTACTTGGTGTTCATTTCCGTTATTGTGGCTAAGGAAATTTGCAAAGTAAATGGAAAAGGCTTTTGAAAGACAAAATATCATTTTCGCACATTTATTTTTGAAAATAAAGGAAATTAGGAGAAAAGGGAGGTGAATGGTCACAGGTTCCATGTGAGGATGAAAATGAAGGAAAATAATGGAAAATAAAGAAAATAAAGGCCTCATTAAAAAAATGGCTTCTGAGGAACAATTGTCAATACTTTGATAGGTTTTGGTGGATATCTCTTCTATTCTCTCTCTCTCACATACTCTTGGAAACATTAGAGTTTTCTTGGAGCACGCTTGGAGGAGTGTGGAAGACTTGGAGTTTTGGATAAAGAAGGAAAAGGAAGAGGAGGAAAGCGTAAGAGGGTAACAAGATCAACAACTATAGTGTTTTTTTCTTGCAGGTACCGAGTTGCATGTATGTTCCCCCACTAGTATTCACATGCATGGTGGTGGGCTCCAGTATTGTAGCAATAATGCTACAACTCCTGGAGCTTCCTATCTCTAATTTTATCAACCCGGTAGTTCGTAACAAACTTGGAAGCGATGGTGCTGTATGCACAAGTACTAGCTCTTGTCGCAGCTGTCACTTGGTCAGCTGGCACAAGTCCGCTAGGGCTCAAGCCAACTTCTATATGTTCTCAGAAGAAGCTTTCTAAACGATGGACGAAGGCTATCTCAAAGGAAATTAACCTACTTTGCAATAATGAACTGAAAGCCAACAAAATAGGGAAACCCTAGTAAACCCTAATCTGACTAGTCTAATCTCTATGATGCAATGGTGGGAGTGCAAACTTCTAGAAATGATGCCATTACTTCTAGTGATATGAGATGCATGAATTTAAGCTACTTCTACTGAAAAGAACATTGTTTTTGTATTTTTGCTCAAGTGGTTGGAGTTATTATGATTTTGTTTCTTATTAGGGTTTGACTGTGCAGGGGTAGTTCGAAGGGAAAGAAAGCATGGGAAAGGTTAGGAGGGCTAGGAGAGGTTCTAGGGGATCCCCAACATCGTTCCACAGAAGTCCACAACATTCAGGCGCTCGGAAACCGAGTTTGCAGGCTTCTACAGGATGTCTGTAGGGGATCCTACAGGAAGCTCGGGATTTCTACAGGAAGTCTGCTAACTTCTACAGGATGTTCTGTGGTTGGAGTGTTGGGTGATGGAGGAGTGGAGGAGTTGTATGGGTGGATAGGTAGGGTGGAAAGGGAGCTTATGATGGCTCAGGAACAGAGATATGAGATGAGGAAAGAATGGGTAAAGTTGGTTGGTGGATAGGAGGGTGGAAGCAATGAAAGGTCAAAAAGATGGAGTTACGTGAACAGTAGAAGTGTTGGAAGGAAAAAGAGCTGAACAGAGGTTGGGTAGGTGGCTTTAGGCACGGTTGAGAAGAAGAAGAAGATAACAGAGTGATGCAACGCAGTGTAAAGGAAACAAATCTGCACAAAACTGAGAATTCATCAACCTATCCTAACTGTGTTATTCAATCAACGAACAGCAATGTAAACTTCAGAGAAGAATCGTGCATGGAGTTGGAATGAAGAAGTACTGCTCAAGATCAGAATGCATGGATGGATCTACAATTGAAATGACTATGTTGCAGCTTGAATGAAAGTATAAAACTGCATTTTTTTGGTGGTTGGTACGGTCTACACCCCCAATCTCTAAACAGAGATGGCAGTGAGTGCACTGTCAACTTTTTCTTGGAGCTCTAATGAATGCTGATCCTCCTACTCTAATCTAAGAAACTAAAAGCACTTGAACTGTAAACTAATCCTACTCAATCACATAAAAGAAATCAAATCAGCAGACTGTAATTTCTAAATGCATGTCAAAACAGAGGAATAGAGTGCTGAAAGGAAAGATAAGTAACAATACAAGGAAAAGGAGGTCTATTTCTCTCAGGTTGGGCCCTAACCTGAGAGCTATAGCTCCCTTAAAAACTCAGAATTGAATCCAAAGCTTCCTGCCTTTATTGAATAATCATGAGTCTAACATCATGCCAAAACTGGCTTACAAAAAGCAGAAAACCGAGCTGTAGCTCGTGCTTAGAAATTGCAACAGTATTTCAAAAGTTCAAAAAGCTCCTATCAAAGGCCACGACCTTAATATTTATACATGATGAGGATCAAGCTGGCTTCCTCAATTAGTGGAGCTCGGCTGTCCAACTGAAAGTTAAACTGCTGTTCCTGTAGAATCCGTTGGCTGCCTTTAAGCTCGGTGGGGAGAGCTGTTGGAGCTCGGAGTTAGGGTGGAGATCACGAGGGAGGTCATTTAAGGCTGTAGACAACCTCCCTATAAACCTGCAATGCCACCTTTGCTGTCTCCTTGTCTCCTTCTACGTGTTCTTTGCTCCCTTTAATGCCAAAAAACCTGAAATCATCATGTATTAGCCACATAGATATAATGCCTGCCCTTCTTCCTACAAATAACATGAATATACCAAGAAATGAATGCATAAGTGATAAAAGATGAAGGGCTGAGCAAGGTAAGTAGGCCAAATGAGCCCAAATTGTTACCAAAAATTGGGGCTCATCACATGGTATATGCATGTGGTTCATTAGTCATAATTCATCACTGACATGGAGGATTTCCTGGATTGACAACATATTTTCCTTGCCTTGCCATTTCTTGGATAACCATGGTGTTGTGGGTTTATTTCTTTATTTTTATGGTTGGTTCTCATGTTTCCTTTAGCTTGGATTGAGTTACTAGTCCTAGAATCCTTGGTTGAAAAAATGGTTTAGAAGCCCTTGGTGGGTTGAGTTACTAGTCCTGGAAGCCTTAGTTGGACAAACGCTCTAGAATCCCAGAGTAAGATGTGGGTTGAGTTTCTAGTCCTAGAAGCCTTGGTTGGAACAAATACTCTAGAGCCTTGGAAGGCTTAGGTAGAGACCAATTTAGTGGTGTTTGGATGTCTAACCATGAGGTGGAATCACTATTTGATGGGTTTAGGTGTCTTTGCCTCTGGAAGCCCTGGATGGTTTTTATTGATATGTTTCAAAATATCCCACATTCATC
Source organism: Pinus tabuliformis (assembly GCA_031772625.1). Lineage (NCBI taxonomy): Eukaryota > Viridiplantae > Streptophyta > Pinopsida > Pinales > Pinaceae > Pinus > Pinus tabuliformis. The sequence goes on from CM062805.1 coordinate 433,459,531, forward strand.
CTTGGAATATGGCATGGGGGTGACTGGATGAAGAGAGATTTGGTTTAGCCATGTATATGGTTGGGTGGTTTGTGGAAGTCCTACAACTTGTTGGCCTTTGCATCATTAATATGAGGTTATTTCTCCTTTTTATTTCATGAGTATTGCACTCATTTATATGTGGATGATATGGTTGTGATTTCCTTGATAATTCTCTTATGTGATTTCTATCGAAAGGCTTTGCTTAATTTCTATTGTTATTATGCTGGTTATAAGCATGTATTATGATAGTGATGAGTTATGGTTCTCCTCATGTTTTGATTTGTAAATTAATGAAAAATGTATCTATGGCCTAATGGATGAAACTGCAACTAATGTGTTGAAGCATCAATGTTTCTTAGCAATTCTCAAATGAGTATGAGACCCCTATGCTCAGATGTGTTGTTTAAAACTGTACATTACATATTTGTGGTATGTTTAACGAAATGCCTGTCATGGCTAATGGGGGTCTAGTGAAGTCCTTGTTCAAGTAATTACATTTGTATCATTCTTCTATTGTTATTCTTCATTCTTGAAGGTGTCATTGAGTTCTAGGTAGTGACTTGGGCTTTGGGCCTGAAAATGTGGTTCAAATCCCTGAGGTGCAAGCACAACACTGGGCAAAAAAGTCCCTAGATGTATGCATACCCATGCTATGGGAGCATCCGTAGCCTCCTGGATGCATGCATGCCCATATCAAGGGAGCATATGAGTGTTTAATGGTCTAAAAACTTAGTGGGACCTGGGGGTTGGTTACCTGAGAGGTTGGGATGGTTGTTGGGAGTCCTATTCCTGATGAGGAAGATATGTATGATGTGTTTCTATTTCTTCCACTTTCTTAAGGTGAATTAGGAGGTGAAATCATATCATAGTAACTTCTCATTAGATGTTTACCATTGTTGGCTGGTTACTTGGATACATGTGGGAGAAGGGTGTTACAATGGAGCACTAAATTTTATCTTTCAAAGCTAATTTGAGGTGTGTCTCCACCCTCCAACTAATGTATTTAGGGTGATGTTATTATTACAAACTAAGGGTGGTAAATAGGTTTATAAAACAATGAATCTAGCATAACCTTAATATGTTGGACATAGGAGGACTACTCATTGGCATATCTCCTTAGTGTGCAAACTTCTTAGACTAGCTTTATAATAACCCCTGGTTGAATTTCTATGTAAAAAAATATAAGACCAAGATCATGGGACACATATTCCAAGTTGAATGGTGGTAAAAACATCCTATTGGGTGTCACTTTGGCTTATTTATCCCTAAGGAAATTGGAAAAGGCATTGAAAAATGCAAAGAGGTATTAATTGACATTTTATTTATGAAATAATCGAAAATAGGAGAAAAGGAAGGTGAAAGGTCACATATTTGCATGAGGAGGAAATTAAAGGAAAAATAGAGGAAAATGAAGAAAATAGAGGCCTCAATGATAAAAATGCTTCTGAGGATCAGTTCATGGCTTTTGTTGGTTAGGATTTTGCTGATTAGGCTTTTGTTGGTTGAGATTTTCTCAGTTGAAGCTTTTGTCAGTTCAGCCTTTGGCATTCTCATTCTATTCTCTCTCTCTCATACTCCTGCACTCTTAGGGTTTTCTTGGATCACTCTTGGAGGATTTTGGCACACATTGGATTTAGAGAAAGAAGGAAAATGAAAGTAGGAAAGCATAAGGGACAACAGGATCAACAACTACAACCGGATTTCTTGGCATGTATCGAGTTGCATTTATGATTTCCTTGCTAGTTTTGGTTTGCATGGTATATATATGTCATTATTTGGTTATGATTTTTCATTGAATGGAGGATTTCCTCGATTGACAATGGTTTTGCCTAGCCTTTTCATTTCCTAGATAATCATCGGCATTATGGGTTTCCCAATTGATTTGTTTTATGATTAGTTCTCATATTACTTATAGTTGTGGGTTGAGTTATTATTTCCTTGAGCCTTGGTTGGATGAACACTCTTGAAGCCTTGTAATATCTGGGGTTGAGTTATTAATCATGCAAGCCTTGGTTGGATAGACGCTCTAGAGCCTTTGGTGAGTTGAGTTACTAGTCCTGGACCCTTGGTTGGACAAATTCTCTCAAGCCCTGCGGCAGCTGTGGGTTGAGTCACTAGTCATTGGAGGGAATTTGAGCCTAAGAGTGCCCATTAAATTTTGATGTACTAATATGTAAACCAATCAAAATCCTTTAAACTTAAAAAGAGGTACATGTAAATATTTTGGAGGGAAAATAAAAAAATTTATATAGACTAACTAACTAATGTTTACATGGACTAACTAATGACATCTATTATGAGAGGGAATTAATCCTTCTTGGTGATTCTCATATAATTTCCAGACCCTTATGTTTAGATATGCATTGATAACCTATGGATTTCATGATCACAATGTGTTTGACAAGATGAATGTCATGGTTAGGTTGTGTTAGGTCAAGTCCTTAATCAATTTTTATGTTAAGGGATTTTTTTGTGTCATTTATCATTTATGAATGTATCATTAAGTTTTGGGCAGTGCTTGAGAGTCAGGCCCTCAAATGGTGGCTCATATTTTAGGTTCACAGGCTCAAAATTGGGGAATCTAGATTGCAGTTGTTGGGAGGAAGGGTTATCAGAGTGATTGGAGGGTTATAGTCACTAGCTTGCCTTGTCATTGGAGTGACTAGGGTCCATATCACTCAAAAAAAAAAAAAAAACTCAAGGTTTGGGGCCTGGAGTGGTTGTTTAGCTCCTGGGGGTCCTGTAGCACCTGAGGGAAGCCAGTAAGTTTCTAGTTGTTGGTTCCACTTCCTTGATTGTAATAAGGAGGTTGAGTCATGTCATAGTAGCTCCTCCTCTCATGTTTACCCTTGTAAGATGGTGAAAATGGGTAGATATGAGAGGGGTGGTTATAGATTGTATTTGATCCAAGTTCTGTTCTCTTGTGGGTTTCGTTCTATTTGGGTAATATCTAATGCCATACAGTGCTATTAGAGCATGGTTCAACACTAGGACTGCATGGGTGGAATGTGTTTTCCATGCATGCATGTCAATTGTCTATGTGTTTTTATGCATGCATTGTGATGGTAATTGTTGTGGTATTTTGTCATCATGATGTTGTTCGTATGTTATGATGTTGGTGTTGGATGAGATAGAGGAGGAGATGAAGATTATAAGAGAAATATTGTAGCATTGGACCTCACGGTAAGAGAATATCATCATATTGGTTTGTATGTTGGGCATGTCAGTATGTTGGTTAATGGTTGTTAGATGCATTATGATTATATACATTTTTTTCATTCTATTGATGTTATCGTTACATGCATGATAGATGCTAAATGACCAATCCCACCATACACACATGCATTGGATAGTCATGAATGATCATAACATTTTGTTATACGCATTGCAGTCATATGCATGATGGTTATGGTCATTGCAGTTAATATCTTGATGTTATATGTATCATGCTAATATAGATTGGCCAATGCATATGGTTATGGTTATGGTTATGATATTTAGGTATGAGTCAATATATTTGTGATGTTGTGTCATACTATTCTAGACGAACTGTGTAGATGTGTAGCCTCTCCTAAGATACATTGAAGTATGAGTTTCAATATGTAGTCTATGTATCTTTATAGGTTGTTTGAATGTTTTATTAATTTCATGGTATGATCATGTGTCTATATGGTTGCATGAAGGAATGATCTTGTTTTAAGATGGTTGTACTAACACACTATGGGCCAAGATAGATGACATGCACTTGAGAGCAAGTGGGTGCTAGTTGTATTATTATGATTAATGACTATGGATTTATTTTTTATTATGACATGGTCGTTAGTCTTGGTGAAGGTTGATTTGAAATTAATATACATGATGTCTTGATCTTTGGAACGTGTGACAGACATGTGTGAACAGTTGAGGGAAACATGGTTTCCATTAGCGTGACAAAGTAACAATTGATTTGTTTATATAAATAACAACTTGGTGATGTGAAAACATATAATAAGACTCAATTGCAACAAGGTAAAATGCAAAATAAATGAATTGGGTGAGAATTCCTTTGGCTATGTTTGGAAATCACAATTCCAAATGAATGGGTGCTTTGCATGAATACAGGAAGTCCTCTTAGCCTTGATTTTGTCTGATATTATGTGGATATGTGCTATATTCATGAACATGTATTTAGCAGATATAACAACTAGTTTTAGTTATGGTGGGATTTATCAAGGAATTTGAGTCCTTTGAGATATTATATATGGATGTGTTTAGTTACAAGGAAACATGCTTGGCACAACAAGGTAAGGTAACTAGTATATTTTTATGTTTATTTATACACTGATAGTTATGTGTTTATGGTAGTATGATGTAGGGACTGCATGGATAAGGAGATTGCCATGAAATATTGAAGAAGGCTCAGGTTGAGCTTTCTCTGGGAACCTATGTGGATTGAGTGATGGTGTCTATTGAGAGTCTCGTGCCTTCGGTGCTTTCTGAATTGTTGTGCTTGATTTTTGGTTTTGTTGTGTCTAGTGCATGACCATGCCACTTTGTTTGTGGTGTCTTATTGCTATTGGTTTTTCATGGTTTTATTCTTGTTTTATTTTGGTTCTTACCTTTTATGTTTCAATGGCATAGGGAATTGGTTGGGAAAGAGGAATGTTAATGGAGCTCGAGGAGAACTTTGTGGTACCCAACAAATAATGTAAAGACCCGTATGAATCTTGATGCAAGTATAAGGGTAGTTGAAGGTAAGATTATGACAAGTAGTTGGATTGGTTGGGTCCATTGTGATAAATGGATAGTGGTAGGAAAGTCATTAGAAAGGTAATCATGAAAGGCAAGGTAAATGGATTTGAGGCATTATATGCCTTGCTTATGTTGGGGATTGTTGTTCTTAATGTTCTGCATGTTGTGCACGAGTAAAGGGAGTTCTCTTAACCTTGACCTTATGATATCTGGTAATTGTACTATTATCATGATCACACTAATGTTTATGTTTATATGTGTGTGTGTGTGTGTGTGTGTTTCATTGTCTAACAGGATCATGATTGTTTTATGCTAATGTTTATATGTATGTATGTTGTCATCTGACCAGATCATGATTTCTTTATGCTAATGTTTATTTATATGTATGTATGTATGTATGTCATTGTATGATAGGGTTTTCAGGGATCATTCTTGTGGAGGATGATTGCTTATGCAAGTGAATGGCATGAAGAGGTTCCTGGCTATGAGGAATCAAGTTAGAAGAGTAGCCCACAAAATTGATGAGGTTAGTAAAGTGTGATTATGAATTTACATTATGTGCTTATACTATGCGTATGTTTATGATATGACAAGTAATGATGGGGGATACATCAATGGAATGAAAGTAGTGTGCTTTGTGGCATGTTGGGACAAGCATGGATAGTGGAAAGACACTACATCCAAGGTTTCTTGGTAGAGTCAGTGTGGTCTCTAGATGTACAATACATGTTGTATATATGGTGTTGTGTGCATGTTGCATATGTAGTGTTGTGTACATATGGTGTTATGCACATATTGCATATGCAGTGTTGTGTACATATAGTGTTATGCACATGTTGCATATGTAGTGTTGTGTGCATGTTGCATACACAGTGCAGTTTACACGTTGTACATATGGTGTTGTGTATATATGGTGGTGCGTATATGTTGTACATGTGGTGTTGTGTGTATGTGGTGATGTGTACATGTTGTACATGTTGTATTGTAACAATGTAAACTTTGAAATAGGAACTGATACGATTATTGTTTTCGTTGAGGTAGCAAAAATGTTAACCGATTTTGAAAAGTGGTGATGCATAATACATATATATATTTTTTAACATAGTTTTTTACACTTCAATTTTTTTTATGTACATTAGTTTTTAGAATGCTAGTGATTTGCATGTTGATTTTAAAAAGTGTTGATTTTGCGTCAGGCCCTTTTTTTGAAAGACTTATTTTTTGACTTTAAATTTTCTAATGTATTAAATGTGAATAATTATTTTCTAAATTGAAAATTTTTTGAAGTGGTCTTCTTCTTCATATTTTCTTGTTTTTCTTTTTTTTTCTTTTTTTTTTTGTAGTGAGGTCTTTATTTTTTTGCATAGTTAAAGAAGAAGTTCAATATTTTAAAGTTTCGATATTCTACATATTTATATATTTTTAATTAATTTTTCAGCGCACATAAAATAATTGTCTCTAAAAAAACAATAATTTTTAACATAAATATAGCTAAACAATTACACATTCTCATAATTGTTTGCTAGAAATAACATGTCAAACTCTCAATTTTGATAGGAAAATTTAACAAAAAATGGTTAGATAATAGTTTTTTTATAAATTTCATGTAAAATAATAATAATAATAACAAATTTTTTTAATAAATAATGATTCACATAAAAATTAAAGTGAAAATCACATAATACAAATATTGAACATATAACAAAATTAATCAAATGCTTATTCTTCTCATAAAATGTCAAAGTCAAAACAATACAAGTATAACTAATTAATGATTACAAAAAATGATCTTGATTTCCAAGAATAACTTAAATTTAATCAACAATATCACGTAATCCAAACTATTCATCCTCTATAGTTTCATCATTGTCTTCTTCCACAATATCTTCTACTTCATTTTTCTCATTTTTCTCTTCTGATGGATCTTTGATGTCTGCGAATCTCCCAATGTATGCCTTTCCAATCATTTCATGTAGTGGTGGTTGATGCTCCTTTGCCTTTTTTGCCACAAGTGATTCATTAAAATCCCCTTTTTTCAACCCAATTTCTTGCATTGCATCTGGAAGAAATTGAAGAGCATTAATTCATTGTTGGATAAATTTTCACTATACTGGATCTTTTTCAATGGCAATGCAATTTCTTCCTTTTTGTAGGCAACATGCTATGTTGTACCTAATTATCAAGTACAAAATAAATAATGAAGTAAATTAGTATAATGACATATAAATTAAGAAAGAAGATATTTAAATTCAATTCTATATAATAAAACTTACTTGAGCCTGAAAATAAATCCAAAACCCAATCTCCTTTATTTGAACATAAGTATATAGGATAGTTAATCAATGACTATGGTTTTTGATAAATGTTAACTATCTCTCCTTTTTCTTCTTTATCTTCATATGTTAGTTTTTTCACAACAACATCATAAACTAGTACTTCGCTATGACTCTTTCCATCTACCCGATTAAGAATCATAGACATATAACTATCATATTTTTTCCAGCTATCAATATGGATTAACTCACAATCATTTATAATTGGTTGATTTTCATAGTTAAGAAGATTTGACTTTTTCCTGTAACATGAAATAGTAAAATTTCAATTAACTTGTACATAAATATCTTTTTTAACATTAATCAAACATACATTCTCAATGTCTTACCATGTAAGTTTCATCCTTGAGTTTGTTTTCCCCTTGAAGCTTGTTAATAACATTGCCAATTGTGTGTGTTGGAAATAACACTGACAGGGAGGGTGAATCATTATTATCAAATCAATTATTTTTCATTTCACAATCAGATGTGTATATGCTACTTCAGCTATGGGAAACTGCATATATACACCACTGTGTCTAAAGAAACCAACGTATATAAGAAAGCTTAAGATTTATTAATTGTTGATCTTTAATCAGTGCATCAGGACTTCATTAATCATAAGAATAGTAAACAGGAGCAGTAAAATAGAACAAATCATCACACACATGGACAAAAAGATATAAGGTGGAAACCCAATGTGGGTGAAAACCACCTGCTGCAATTCGTCTCTATATTCTTTCAATTAGAAACTTCTTTTTACAATGATTCTGTACTGGTGCAGTCTTATACCAGTACGCAGGTTGCTACCTGCAGAAGGCTACAACCTTCTCTCATTCTCCAACTCCTTCTGCAAGGGAGCTACAACCCCCTTAGCTCTTGTACTAGCTGAGGTACTTGTACGTAGCTGCTAACCTACAGAAGGGTACAACCTTCTCTTTTCTTTCAGGGACCATGTTTCATAAATTTTTAGACTGGATCCAAGAATAACATCAATCAAATATCCAGTATATTTGAATCAACCAATCTTCTTTGCACCAAACAAAAACTGAATCAAATAGTAACTTCTCTGAATGTTGTACCCAGAAAACAATAACAATAACCAGACACCAATTCTGAACCCAGAACACCGCAACAATAAATAGAAGTAGCTAAAAAATATTTCAAGAGACGTACGCTACTTCAATGTGTACAACCTGCATGCATACGCTGTTGAATTAAGGTCAACCTGCGTATACGCTATTTTGTATTACAGAACCAGCGTGTATACGTGCCTTTGCTTCACTGAACCTGCGTACAGATCTATAAAAGATAATTTATCCTTTTCACTTATTCAGACATAAGTTATACCCAGATTATTAGATTTATAGATCAAGTCATGTGCCAAAACCATCAGATCAAAATCACACAAAGATACTACTATTCAAGCCTTAAGATCTTGATCCATCTATAGTACTTATCCTTCTTCTTGCACTTAGGTTCCTCCTTGATTCATTAGGCAAAGGTCCAAAACCATAAAGAATCAATACCTTGGATGAGATACCATGGTCCAAAACCCATAGGTCCAAATTCCAAGGACTAAATACCATGGACCAAAAATAAGTTTTCCCACATTTCTGCGCTTTTTCGTGCATGAAAGTGTGTGCATACGCATATGCGACTTTTGATCGGCAATCCCATGTATATACGCGACTTCGTCAAAGGGAACCTGTGTATACCTCTTTTTCTTTCATTGTGAGAGCCTGAAAAGTGATCTGCCATCTGAGTGAGTTGCCATCAAGAACAACATCTGTGTCATAGTGCTAAACCTATGTCATAATGCCAACAATCTCCCCCTTTGGACTTGATGGCAACCCCAAGTCACTCAAAGTCATTCTCCCCCTTTGAAATCAAGGGCAAAGGGTTATGCTCCCCCTGAGGTCATACTGAAAACTCTGCTCTGTTGTGCTGTCCATGCTCCCCTTGACTGTAGGAAAGTTCTGCAAGAAGATGTTCTACAAGAAGATACATAACTTTATACATCATAAATGACCTTCCTACCACCAAAGACTCATACATACATCGATCTCCCAACCATGTGGGGGTACACCAAAAGTTTACACAAGATAAAACAAGAACATTACATTGTCCATCATAGGCATAGTGGGGAAACCAAAGTAAGCCGTTACATGACCTTGATAAGAAAAGAAATGCATGACATAGAGACGAAATATCTACAACCAGACTATGAACAACTATCATAAGCAGCATCTGTCAATCATCATTTAGACCAACAACCATGTTCTCCTTCTACACCTATTCCCCCTGAAACCAAAACATTGTGAACTTGAACCAAGATCTTCTAGGATAATGCCAACAATGCATTATTAGAAGAATATATACTCCCCCTGAACCTGTGCCAAATGGTCTCTGTCAGACCCATATCAGAATCCTTTCATCCTGAGCCTGGCACACTGTTAGTCTTCAAACCAACATATACGTGACTGTATCCACATAAACTGGTGTATGTATGTGGATTATCCTCATTAAACTTGTGTACAACCACTTTTCTCTTAAACAGACAAGTTTCAACAGCAAGATGATGCATCAACTACTCCCAGCTTCTGTCTGAGGTATTCAAATGTCTCCCTGGGCAGTGGTTTGGTGAGTATATCAGCAACCTGTTCCTTGGAGGGAACATACTCCAATTTGACCTTTTGTTCAAGCACTTTTTATCGGAGAAAATGATATTTGATAGGTATGTGCTTGGTATTTGAATGCATGATTGGATTTTTTGAAATACTGATTGCACTTGTATTATCACATAAAATGGAGATAGGTGGAGTACAAGTGATTTGAAAATCTTGCAAAGTTTGCATCATCCAAAGGAGTTGTGTGCAGCAAGATGCAGCAGCCACATATTCTGCTTCAACTATAGATAAAGCAATTCAGCTTTGTTTCTTGCTAAACCAAGATACTAATTTAGAACCCATAAAGAATGCACCACCACTAGTGCTTTTTCTGTCATCCGCGCTTCCTGACCAATCTGCATTTGTATATGCATGAAGTGTGAGATCTGTATCTCTAGGATACCATAAGCCATAGTTTTGGATCCCTTGAAGATATTTGAAAATTCTTTTAACCACCTAAAGGTGTGCTTCTTTCAGATTTGCCTAGAATCTTTCGACTATTCCCACTGCATGCATGATGTCTGGTTAGGTACCTGTCAAATAGAGCAAACTGCCAATCATGGATCTATAGGTTGGTTGATGTACTGCTACTGAATCATCATTGACGCTGAGGCTGCATCCTGTTACCATAGGGGTACATACTGGTTTCGAATCTTGCATGCCATATTTCTTCAAGATCTCCTTGAGGTACTTGGTTTGTGACAAAAAGATACCGTCTTTATTTTGTTGGAATTGTAAACCAAGAAAATATGTCAGCTCACCAAGCAAGGACATTTCAAATTCTTTCTTCATCACCAAAGCAAAATTTTGACTCATGGCTTCTTCATTGCTACCAAAGATGTTATCATCAACATACACGACAAGTATTAGCAATTTATTGTTATTAACTTTTACATATAGATTGTTATCTGCTGATCCTTTTGAAAAACCTTGTTGATGGAGGTATTTGTCCAGATGATAATACCAAGCTCTTGGAGCCTATTTAAGACCATAGAGTGCCTTCTTAAGTCTACATACAAGTTTTGGATCATTTCCAAGGATGAATCCATCTGGTTCCTCAATATACACTTCTTCTTCCAAGTCTCCATTTAAAAAGGCAGATTTCACATCCATTTGAAAAACTTTGAACTTCTGCAAGCTAGAAAGAGCAAGGAACATTCTTATGGCTTCAAGTCTAGCAACCAATGCAAAAGTTTCTTCAAAGTCTATACCTTCTTGTTGAGCATACCCTTTACAAACAGGTCTGGCCTTGTTTCTAATAAAATCTCTATTTTCATTCAGCTTGTTTTTGAATATCCATTTTGTCCCTATGACATTCTTATCGTTTGGTCTAGGAACCAACTCCCAAGTGTTATTCTTTTCAATCTGCTCAAGTTCTTCATTCATGGCCTTGACCCAGCATTCAAATTTGCATGCTTCTCTTACATTTTGTGGTTCAGTGGAGGAGAGCAATGCTAGATAGCTTGAAGCTTCTGAAATAGTTCTTCTTGTTTGTACACCCGCCTCTTTCTGCCCCAAAATTTGAGTTTATAGATGATTCTTCTCAACGTACCTGGATGGAGTCTTTTCTTCTATCCTTATCTATTCTTCTGGTGCCTCATGGGTTTCTTCTTCATCATAAGTCTGATTTGATGTTGAAGAATAGTCCTCATCATCTTTGAAATCTTCAGATTTTACCGCCTAGGAATGTTTCCTTGTTCATCAATCACTACATCAATAATTTCAACAATTTTTCCAAGTCTTTTATTATAACACTTATATCCTTTGTTGTGGGGAGAGTAACCAAGGAGAATGCCTTCATCTGCTCTAGGTTCAAACTTGCCAAGGTTTTCATCAGTCCTTTTGATGTAACATTTGCTTCCAAAATTTTTGAAGTATTTAACCGTGGGAGTCTTACCATACCAAAGTTCATGAGGAGTTTGAGTGCTATTTACCTGGACATTTGTCTTGTTGAGAGTAGTAACCGCAGAAAATGCAGCTTCACCCCAGAAGTTTGCGGGAGTTCTAGACTCATCAAGCATAGCACGAGTTATTTTTTGAACCATTCTGTTCATCCTTTCCACTACTCCATTTTTCTGAGGGGTCCTTGCAGTAGAGAATTCCCTTCTTATTCCATGTTCTTCACAAAAATCGAAAAATTCATCCAAGGTAAATTGCCCTCCTCTATCAGACCTGAGGCATTTGATTATGCGATCTAATTCGTTTTCAACCAAGGATTTGAATGCTTTGAACTTTTCGAAAGCTTCGTCTTTATGCTTCAGAAGTACTATCCAACACATCCTTAAAAAGTCATCAATGAACAATATGAAGTATTCTTCTCCTCGAGGTGACCTCTTCCTAGTTGGACCACATACATTAGTATGGACAAGGTCAAGTGGCCTACTAGCCGATCCTTCCTTCTCAGGGAAATTAGTTCTGGTTTGCTTACCAAACTGACATGATTTGCTTATTGTATTGTCAGGAATTATGATGTTAGGGAGATCACGAACCGCCTGATATTTGCATGTTTTCCTTATCTGAGAGAAGCTTAGATGCCCCAATATTCTATGCCATAGCCAGTGTTCATCATTCTTTCTTAGATAGCGTTGTTGTTGTCCTCCCTTGAGTATGTATAAATTATTTGGAGTTCTTATGCCTTTGATCATTGTTTCTCCTGTATCAAGCTCATGAACAATACATCCATTTGATCAAAATATTACCTCATTTCCTTGATCACACATTTGACTGACACTCAACAGATTATGTTTTAAGCCATCAACATACAACATTTCCAGCTTTGACTTTTTCTTTTAAAATAATAGAACCTTTACCTTTTATGAATGCAGGGGTGTCATTTCGAAATGAGACCTTCCTTTCCTTTTCAAAGGCACTATATGACTGAATTTTTTCTTTATCGCCCGTCATATGTTTTGAGTAACCACTGTCGATGTACCACTAATTTTCCTATCCTTCCGCATATAAGGCTATACCACATCTTTCTGGTTGTGGTTCTTTCTTCCTCCATGTTTTGGGACTCAGTGAATCTTGCTCCTTCTGAGTTTTTTGCCGAAACCTACTCCTGCATTTAGAATCTTCATGACTGAAGTTGTTACAAATAGAACATTCTATTTCATTTTCCAGAGCAGAAAAGTTATTGTAGGTTCTTTTCATGATTCCAGTCACACTCCTTTGATTTCGTGCTTCTCTGGTCATGATGATATTGTAGGCAACATATTGAGCTGCTTTCTGTCCAAAGTTATGACAGGAGAAACATTGGCCATTGAAGAAATTCCTACCATTATCAAACCTTCCATCTAGATGATTGTAATTTCCATAGCCATTCGTTCTTGAGGAAAATTGAGAATGATTTACCTGCAGTTGATTGTAGCTTCTATTCATCCTTGAAGTAGATTGCCCTTGATTTAATTGGTGATCTCTGTTCATTCTTGAAGTAAATTGTCCCTGATTTACTTGGTGATCTACATTTTTCTTTTGCTGCAATTGTCAACCTGTTCACTTCTCCTTGCTGCTTCAAGATAACTTTTTGAGGTAGATGGTTTCTATGCTTGAGATGCTTCTTTAGTATACCCAAGACTTGATTAGAGGATAACGCTGCACTTTGATAATCTCATCTAAAGTTTCAGATCCTTTAGCAAATCTACGATTAAGAGCTTTTGTTTTCTCAATTTCTTTTCTAAGTCCCACAATTTCACATTCTAACTTTTCATTGTGTTTTTCCCTTTCAACAAGTTGGAATGTCAGAGTATCTATAATCATATCCTTTTCTTTTAAACAAATTTTAAGTTTAGAAATTTCTTCATAAAGACCTTCTTCATCTATAGCATCCAAGAAATCATCATCTTCAAAAACCATCAAAAGTCTATAATTGTTGCCTTGTTCATCTTCACCACTATTTGAAAGTCCATCACTATCTTCATGTGTATAATATCTCTTCTTACTTACATTCTATTTTTTGTTCCATCTAACTGGTTCCTTACCTTTGTCAAGCTTATCTTTATGTGGACGATTGGCTGCATAGTGACTGACTCTTCCGCAAGCAAAGCATTTAAAAGGTAGCTTACCTTTGAATCTTCCAGAACCTCGTTGAAGGTTCTTGAGAAAGTTTGATTCTTCCTCTCCTTCTGACATATGTCCTGACTCATTGTATTCTCCTTTTCCTAAGGCTTTGAATGCAGATTCTCTCATGTCTGATGGTCCCCCTTTCCTCATTTCGAAAGAAGTTAGAATTCCATGCAGCTGTGACATGGTAATGCTTTGAAGATTATGCTTTTCTTCTATGGCCAAAACTTTTGATTCAAATTTAGAAGATAAAGATCTTAGAACCTTTTCAACCAAAGTAACCTCTTTTATCTCTTCACCCATGTTTTTCATTCAATTAACAATCTCATCTATACATAAGAAATAATTAGCCACACTTTCATCATTGTGCATTCTAAGATTTTCATATTGAATTCTAAGAGTTAGTAGTTTTGCACATTTTACCTGATCATCTCCTTCATAGCTCAGAAAGATCTTGTCCCATATTTCTTTTGCGGTTTTGAGCTGCATAACCTTGACGAATTCTGATTGAGATAAACTCCTTAATAGAGTATTGACAACCTTTGAATTTGTTTCATACTGCTTCTTACCAGCCGTATCTGTAGGAGTTGCTAATGAAAATGTGTATCATATTTCCACAATATCCCAAACTTCTGTACCAAGAGATTGAAGATAGGCTATGATTCTTACCTTCCAATAGACGAAGTTGCTTCCATCAAATATTGGTGGCCTGATAGATGCCTCCTTTTCGTAGTTGCTCAGGATGATAGATCTTCCTTCAAGCAATCAAGCTTCTTCTAAAGGACCTGCTCTGATACCAATTGTTGGAAATAATACTAAGAGGGGGGGTGAATCACTATTATCAAATCAATTATTTTTCATTTCACAATTAGATGTGTATACGCTACTTCAGGTATGGGAAATTGCGTATATATGCCACTGTGTCTAAAGAAACCAGTGTATATAAGAAAGCTTAAGATTCATTAATTGTTGATCTTTACTCAGTGCATCAAAACTTCATTAATCATAAGAACAGTAAACAGGAGCAGTAAAACAAAATAGATCATCATACACACGGACACAAAGATATAAGGTGGAAACCCAATGTGGGTGAAAACCACCTGCTACAATTCGTCTCTATCTTATTTTAATTAGAAACTTCTTTTTACAATGATTCTGCACTGGTGCAGCCTTATACTAGTACGCAGGCTGCTACCTGTAGAAGGCTACAACCTTCTCTCGTTCTCCAGCTTCTTATGGAAGGGAGCTACAACCCCCTTAGCTCTTGTGCTTGCTGAGGTACTAGTAGGTATGTGCTGACCTACAGAAGGCTACAACCTTCTCTTTTCTTTCAGGGACCATGTTTCATAAATTTTCAGACTGGATCCAAGAATAACATCAATGAAACATCAAGTATATCTACATCAACCAATATCCTTTTCACCAAACAAAAACTAAATCAAATAGTCACTTCTCTGAATGTTGTACGCAAAAAAAAATAACAGTAACCAGAAACCAATTCTAAACCCAGAACACTGCAACAATAAATAGAAGTAGCTAAAACATATTTGAAGAGACGTATGCTACTTCAATGTGTACAACCTGTGTGCATACACTGCTGAATTAAGGCCAACCTGTGTATACACTATTTTGTATTACAGAGCCAACGTGTATACGTGCCTTTGCTTCGTTGAACCTGCGTACATATCTATAAAAGATAATTTATCCTTTTCACTTACTCAGACATCAATTATACCTAGATTATCAGATTTATAGATCAAGTCATGTGCCAAAAATATCATATCAAAATCACAAAAAGATACTACTATTCAATCTTTATGATCTTGATCCATCAATAGTACTTATCCTTCTTCTTGTGCTCAGGTTCCTCCTTGATTCAGATCCAGCTATGCACCATAACCCAATGACCAGTATTCTAGATATAGCTCTTCATAAGATATTCAATGCTTGAATCAATGCCTTTGCCTAATGATCTCCTTCCCCTTTTATAGTCTTAGGCCTTACACAATACCATGGTCCAAAACCATAAAGAATCAATACCTTGGACGAGATACCATGGTCCAAAACCCATAGGTCCAAATACCAAGGACTAAATACCATGGACTAAAAATAAATTTTCCCACACGTCTACACTTTTTCGTGCATGAAAGTGCGTGCATACACATACGTGACTTTTGATTGGCAATCTCGCGTATATATGTGACTTTGTCAAACGGAACCTGCGTATACCTATTTTTCTTTCATTCTGAGAGCCTGAATAGTGATCTTCCATCTGAGTGATATGCCATCAAGGAGAACATCTGTGTCATAGTGCCAAACCTATGTCATAATGCCAACAATGTGTATGAATGAAATGTCACAAATCTCCATAATGGTGATGACGTGACTTCTATAAATCTCGCAACCACTTTACTAAGAGCTTGATACGTATAACGGTCACTATGATAGTCAATGTTTGGGATATTGTAACCATGGGGAATATCTACAATAACTAGGGAATAATCCCTTTTAGTTATGAGTTTAGCAATGTCTTCAGAGTCACCTTGTATTGCATGATATTGAATAGTTTCAAGCCCATTCCAAATCAAATGAGTAAGAGTTGGATCAAGTTCAACATTCCTAAGATGCTACTTTCTCAGTCTTTCAATCTTAATTTTTTCAATAAAGCTTCTTAAACTATCTGGTGCTCCATTTGCATCCTTTGTCATCTTTAATAAAATAAACAAAAATATGTATATGTTATAAAATAAAAATAGTATACATATGAATAAAAATGAAAGTATAAATCAACATACCTTTTTAAATGCAATATAAAAATCCTTTAGTGTTGATGTAGAACTTGAATCTGGATAGTTGTGTACAACATCATCCCAACTATCTTCATTCAACAATTTAACCATTTGTTCTTGTATTTTCATGTAAACTTTGTGACTGAATAGATAAAGTAAAAAAGGGTTAATATAATGATATGTATAGCAAATACTACCAAGAACAATATGTTATATTTAAAGGAAAATTATAATCTAGAAATAAGTAAAAATAATTCAAGAAACTTACTTTCAAAATTCCTTAGATTTTTCCTCCAATGATAATTCCCTTGACTTCAAATGAGATAATATTTCTTTGACAGGTTTTTCATCCTTCACTCGCAATGCTCTCCAAGGTGTGATAGTCATATATTCTAGAATTTGTTTCATTTCAGGACTTGATTTACTACTGCTACATATCAATGGTTTAGACTTTTTGACCTTTTGGTTTTAATGCCAATGTTCTCCCACAGGCTAAAAATCTCATTAATCAATTCCCACATCTCTCCAGTTCTAAATTCCAACTCGAAAATGTTATCAATACTTATGAATATATCAAAATTTACTTTTCCGCATTTTGAATTGATTTTCTCCTTAATTTGTTAGCCTATTTCCATATAACATTCCTTTCAGAATTCTAGAGTAACATTTATCTTATCCCCACCACATTTTTCTTCGAATTCATTATGAATAAATATAACCCTTTGGATGAAAGTCATAGACATCCTATATTCATTATCTGTATTATGATCCCATGCCAATAACTTTGCTTTTGTATATGATAAACCAGCATAAATGATACATTTCATTGTTTCAAAATGTTGGTTATTGGGATATTCCTCCATCAATTGTCTTTGAGCTTCGATAGAATGGTTGCCCTAAAGCACATAATAATTGTATTAAAAAAAAATTGACTTATCAAATGCTTCTTTGTTGGGAACTTGAATTAGATAAACAAGAAGCACATAATTAACCACATGAGCATATGGATTGTACCTCATCAATGTCTTCAAGTTGTGAACATGCAGGTGGTGTGGCTTTCTGATTTAATATTTAAATTTTCCTTCATTTTGCTTATAGATTTGTCTCATATTAAGTTGAAATGTATGACCACCCTCAATTAAGTTTGTCTTTGTCAAGTTATGTCGAATGGAATTTTGTTTTGTTTTAATAATGCCATCCTCTAAATAAGCTACTAGTGCATTGATTTCCCTACTTTCTTTTGAATTTTCACTAGGGTCTTCACTGTTGGAATTGACAACTTGAGTTCAACTTTCATTTTCTTCCTCCTAACATTCTCATCATTAACTAGAACAGAGGCATTCCTAGGCATTGTTACTTTTGGTCTTTTATGGCTCTTCTCATTTCTAACATCAATTCTAATGTCATCCTCAGTAATGGAAACATATTCTTCAGCATTAGTTTCAACTTCTACATCTTCAAAAGTAACATGTCTACTTTTGCCAGATTTATCCACTATAGAGATTCTTTGCTGATCCCTTCGATGTAGTTTTATAGCATAATGAATTACTATTTTTTGCTTCTTTATCATATCTTCTTCTGACTGTGAGTAGAAAATACTGACAACATTCATAATATCTTTCTTTATGAAATGAATGCCTCCCAACATAATTGAAATATTTTCAATAAAATTTTGTTAAACAAAATATCATATGTCAATAAAAACTAGGTTATAAAAATATAATGATATAGTTAGAATAACACAAAACACAAATATAAATAACAATACTTACCATATCTTGTGCAATGTCATTTATAATTTGTTTACTAAACTTTGTAGATTCCTTTGTTGTGTCATACAATGACAATCATAAATGATATTTAATCTTGCCATGTGACTTGGGCAGTTTTATAAGTACATAAACAACTTCAATGTCTGGTATCAAACATATGTGTATGACTTTTCCCAACACCTCATAAATTCCACTATCATTAGGGATATCAACATATAAACATATCTACACCTGTTGTTCACCTTCTCTATCTTTCACATGCCATACATTTTCTGTAAGCTTCACTTCTTTTGATTTCTTCTAGTATGAAATTTTCTTCTTATCATTTGAGGCACTTGATATATTTGTAATTATTAGCTCAAGTTTGGTTCATTCAATAGTGTTTTTTGAGGATCCACCTTTAATTTTAGTAGTTTTTGGTCCATAAAGATTCACATAAGTCTTATTTGATGCCATTTTACTGCAAAAAATATACACATATTTATATAAATAAATAAATTACAAAAAAACAATAGCTTAAATAAAGAAACAAAATGAAACAAAATCTAAAAATGATAAATACTCATCAATCATAAATAATTTTGTAAAACACAACCTTTAAAAGAATTGAAATTAAAGAAATGCAGCCCCCCCGTGCCACACCCCATGGCTCAATGGGATCATGGGGGTGGAGGCCCGATACTGAAAATCAAGTCTCCACCCCCATGGGCCTGATGGGTTGCGGGGATGGGGCGGAGGGGTTGCAAGCGCAACCCTTTGCCCCACCTCCACGACCCATCTGGCCCGTGGGAGTGGAGGCTTGATGGACCGTGGGGTGGGTTGGAGGGGCTGTGCATGCCCAATTCTCAGAATCAGGCACCACCCCCACGAGCCCGATGGGCCGCGAGGGTGGGGCGGAGGGGTTGCGCCCACCCGATTTTCATAATCGGGCTGCCACCACCATGAGCCCAATGGGTCATGGGGGTGGGATAAAGGAGTTGGTCACAACCCCTCCACCCACCCCTGTGGTCCATCAGGCCCGTGGGGGTGATGGCCCAATTCTGAGAATCAGGCCACCACCCCCACGGGTCTCTAACGAGTCTCTAATGAGTCTCCACCCCCACGGTCCCATTGGGCTATGGGGGAGAGGCGAAATGGGGCTTCGCGTAGCCCATCACACCCCACCCTCGCAGCCACACCCCCACGGGTCTCCAACGAGTCTCCAACGAGTCTCCACCCCCACGGGCCCATTGGGCTGTGGACGAGAGGTGAGAGGGGGTTGCACACAGCCCATCACAGCCCACCCTCATGGCCCAATTGGGTGCAAAAGGGAAACTAACCTTTAAAATGCGATAATCTTCTATTGAGTATGTTGTTGATAACAATGTATCTGCTCCACAAAATCGCTCCAAGTCTTTTAACGAACCTCGAAAAGCCTTGATGTTATGTGAGGAATAGTGATAGTAAAATTTATGATATAGCAGAAATTACATAATTGTTTTACCGCACGAGTAATGTAAGATTAATTTGTTTTTATATAAAATTTAACATATATGGAATTGTTTTACTGCACGGTGAATGTGGGATTAATTTGTTTTTTATAAAAAGTTTAACCTATAAATCTTGTTATGGCGATATAGTAAATTATAATAAAGCGAACATCACTAAATTTCTTTACCGCATGGTGAATGTGGTATTAAATTTTTTATTATAAAAAAAATAACATATAAGTCATGTTATCACAATATAGCAATTTATTTTAAATGTGTGATAGAAGATATAATAATAAAAAAAACATTCAATTGTATAGTAAATGTTATATAGTTTAAGTAAAAAATTAATTTAGGTAAAAGATTTAGTTTACAATTGTAATTTAAATATTTAGTTTAAAAGATTAATTTCATAAGAAAATTTTAGTTAAATTTTTTCAATAAATTGTAAAGAAAATTATGGAGGAAAATACACAAAACAAAATTTTTGGAGGGAAAATTTTCGACGAAAATTTTTAGAAACTTTGGAGGGAATTTTTCATTCTTTAAGCTATATATTATCGTTAGGAGAGAGTTCATTTGTATCCTTCAACCTCTTCTGTTTGAAAGGTGTGAATTCTTCTGATAGTGAAGTTTCGCTTTCTGAAACATCAACATCTGTGTCGCGTAAAAAATATATTTATATTGATGAATATAACAAAAATTCTTCCACTATGAATAGAGAGTCAAATCTTCCACTTTGTTCTAATCCTAAGGGCTATGAGAGTAGCACTAATGAAGAATTTCAAATAAATAAAGAGTCATAGTTTGCACTTAGTCCTAATCCTATGGCCTATGAGAGCAGCAATGATGAAGAGCATGATGAATATTTTCAAATAAATAAAGTGTCGCAGTTTCCACTTAGTCCTAATCCTATGGACTATGAGAGCAATAGTGGTGAACAACATGATGAATAATTTCAAATGAATAGAGAGTCACGGTGTCCACTTAGTCCTAATCCTATGGACTATGAGAGCAACAGTGATGAACAGCATGATGAATAATTTCAAATGAATAGAGAGATGTCCACTTAGTCCTAATCCTATGGACTATGAGAGTAGTAGTGATGAAGAGTATGATGAAGAATTTCAAATGAATAGAGAGTCGCGGTTTCCACTTAGTCCTAATCCTATGGACTATGAGAGCAGTAGTGATGAAGAGAATGATGGAGAATTTCAAATGAATATAGAGTCATAGTGTCAAATTAGTCATAATCCTATGGACTATGAGAGAAGTAGTGATGAAGGTCAGGATGAAGAATTTCCAATAAATCGATTCCACCTAGTCCTAATTAGTGATGAAAGGCGGGGTGAAGTACTTAGTCCTAATCCTAAGGACAATGAGAGCAGCAGTGATGAAGGGAAGGATGAAGAATTTCCAGTAAGTAAAGAGTAACATTTTCCACTTAGTCCTAATCCCATGGACTATGAGAGCAGCACTGACAATGCACATGATGGAGATTGTCCAATAAACATTGAGTCAAATTTTCCATTTAGTCCTAATTCTAAGGTCTATGATGGTAGCACTGAAGAAGGGCAAGATGAAGAATATCCTCCAAGTCAGTATTTCAAAAGAACAAATGATCATAGTGAGGATAATATTCCTCATAATGATGATGAAAATGCTTATACAGATGATGATCCAATGATGGAGATGTTTTCAGAAAATATCGTATCAAGGAGTAGGAGAAGACCTTTTCGTATCAATCCAAGATGTTCTAGTTATACAAGGGGTAGAGAAGAATATCTGACAAAAAGAAGTTCTATCAGTGCTCTCATTTCAAGTGAATGTTCTCAAAAATAATGTTTGAAACATATGGATTTCAAGTTTTCTTTCGATAAAAGGAAGAGATATTTGTCGTTGAATAAAAGCATGCAAAATTCATATTTAGTGGGGTGCATGCAATCTACATTGTCAGGTTATGATTATCATATTGGGTCTTTATTTATCTGTAGAAAGGATTTCAAAATGTTTCATTCAATGGGTAATTTTCATCTGTCAAGAATCCAAGAAAAATTTGAAAAGGATCCCACATTTTATTTAGAAGTATGTCATAAATGACAGTTTGGGCCATTATCAAATACTACAATGTCATGGATGAAAGACTTATTTTCAAAGCATGGACATTATATGCCAAATAGAGAGACAATACATATTCCAAATAATTTCTCAAGATGAGAAATGTACAACTTATATAAAGAATATGTAGAAGGTGTTGAAGGACATGGTCGATTTATTACATATCAATATTTTGTGAAGATATGGAAGAAAGAAATCAACAATGTCCACATTCCTAAGAAGAAAAGGATGGGGATTTGCAGTACATGTGCTTCTATTAAATCAAAAAGGGATAAATGTGAAGGGGCAGAAAGAGGTAAGCATTCATAACGTTAATTTTTAAAATTGTATAGTCATCAACTATGAAAACGTATTTATTAATCACTTTCTTTTATGTTGTGTAGATTCCATTGTCAAAGCACTTCAAGAGCATCGCGAATAACAAACAAGTGAAAGGAAAAAGTTTTACAAGCATTGAAAGAAGTGTTATCATAATCCAAATAAATATTTGGGTTCGATAATTGATGGTACGGACCAAAAGAAAACACTTCTACAACATTTTGTTCACACACCCAAAAATTTACAGGAGTAAAATTTTATTCACTATCACTTGGTCAGTTGTATGGTCTTCAATGGGAAAATGTTGCCAATTGTATACTTCACAGCTCCAAATATTCATAATGATGAAAATTTGACAATAACTATAATTCATGATGTGCTTTCTCATTGGTCTAGTAATCTTGCTGAAGTTTTGTATCTAAAATTGGACACCACTTGTCGTGAAAACAAAAATCAGGTTGTTTTTGGATATCTAAACACGCTTGTTGAATTGAGAATTTTTTAGAAGGTAAAGGTTGGTTTCCTTCTTATTGGCCACACTCACGACCATATTGATCAAATGTTTAGTCGCTTTTCAGCCACATTGAGGAGGAAGGAAGTTGGGTGCTTGCCATCATTAATTGAATGTATTAAGAAATCATACATGCCAGAGCCAATTTTTTATGTGTTGGAAGAAACTGTTGACATGCGAAGGTTTATTCTGGGATTTCATGGTGAGGAGAAATGCATCGAACAACTTAATGACATTAGCTTCCAACTTATGGGGCAAGAAGTATTCAACTACTACAGAATGGGCGCCATCATCGGGTTTGGCATTTTTGAAGTTCATTGTAGATCATCCAATATTTGCGTCAAATATATTATTATTATTACAATCAGTTGTTGAAGTTCATAATGCATGCAGGCAGAATAGAGATATAAATTATTCTGATTGCCTCGAAGAAATTAAAAAATGTATTAGATATACATATGAGTACTTTGATATCGCTGATTCAGTTTGGGAGTATTTTTTCAAAAATCAAAGTGACATCATTTCAAGAACAAAAAATGAAGATATACCTTTGAAAAATACATTTATTTGGCCACAAAATGTGTCAAATGAACATGAAGAAAAACATTGTTGAACAAAAACAATCTAAGCATATTATTAATTCTTCACAAGTAGAAGAAACAGAAATGTATATTGGTTCTAGAAGGCCTCATGCACAACGTGAAACCATGAAAGACCTTTACAGGGGTTCATTACAGGATATTAAGGAGGATTTCATGATCATGGTGCTAGCAAATGGAGATCCCAATGGCTACCCATTCTGGGTTGCTAAGGT
The DNA here is from genome assembly GCA_031772625.1 of Pinus tabuliformis. Classification (NCBI taxonomy): domain Eukaryota; kingdom Viridiplantae; phylum Streptophyta; class Pinopsida; order Pinales; family Pinaceae; genus Pinus; species Pinus tabuliformis. Next base: position 433,483,114 of record CM062805.1, read on the forward strand.
TATAAAGGTCATTACAGAAAATGAAGATGTTGTAGGTGTTGAAGTAATTTGGTATGTCACAAATACACACCCATTCAATGGTGTGTACAAGCCAGAGATGGTAGTTGATTAAAAAATTGGTGGAAAGAGAAAAAGAAAGGGTACAAATATAAATTTTTGCCGCATAGACCTCTTAAAATTGGAGGATGTTGACATACTTGTTTATGACTTCAATTTAACAAAGAGAGGAACTCTTCACTTCAAGACGATAGAGATTCTGAAGAGGCTGTTACTAGAAGGAACAATGTTGATATGGGAGTCTGTTGAAACCAATCATAGATCTACAAGAATTTTGAAACCTGAAATGGTGGGCATGCATGTGGACTCAAATGGGACACTAGTTGATGAAAGAGAAGAATATGGAACATCTTCATCTGCATCTAGTTATTCATCTAAAGATGTGAATTCTGATGTTGTGCAAAAAAATATGAGTGATTTTGAATAATTGTCTAAGACAATTTATATAACTGATGTTTCCATCATATCTTGAAATAAAATTTTTGATTTCCATATGGTTTTAAATGAAGTTATGATTCATTTTTATGTTTATTTGATTATATGTTTTAATTATTATGATTTTTATTGTTTAGAATATCTACAATGCAACAATAACTTAGAGATATAATTTATGTTTCATTCAATCTACACGTATTGACATTTTGATTAATTTAGTCATGTAATTTTTTTATAATGTCATGGTTTAAATGTCTTGAAAACTTAGAAAATTTTAATTCTATGGTTGAAAATTTTCCATTTTTTTTAGTATCTTTAATGTTATGGTTGAAAATAATTATAATTTTAATGATATTTAGTGTCATGTTATTATATGTTTAACAACATGGACAAAAACCAATGGAATTTTAATGTGTTTCGGACCCTATTGTCTAGGTGAATCCTCTCTGCAGATAGATATGATCCCTCTAGTCCAATGAGTGGGTCTAGAAACCTAAGTGAGAATATACCAGACACTTTCCTAGGTTACAATTGAAAAGAGAAATGAAGAAGATGACCTACATCATTCTGATGCTATTAAGTCATCTTTTGTTGAAGATCTTGAATCGATTGCATCACAGGCTCGTTCCTACTGCTCACACTGTTTATTCATGTGCACAAGAGACCAAGACACAATAAGGCATGAAAATACAAATAGCATATTCAAAGGCAACCTACTTAATTGATCAAGGAATGTTAAGATAGATGATACATGAGCATACAAATCAATGGAAAATGAACTAGCAGTTGTATATTAATATAAAAGAAGGGGAAGAATACAACCAAGCCTTGATGTTGATAGGCTCTCCTTGAATGAATTTCCAAGTCCAAGCTAAGCTCTCCAAGCCAAATCAGTAGCATATAGGAACAATCTTAGCACAAGGGTGCAAATAGACATAGACCAACCATTTGTAAATAGGAAAATATGAATATAGGCAGGGAAAGAGAGTTAGGATCCCTCCAAAGATAGGATTAGGCCCTCATCTTAAGGAGGTAGCTCATAGGGATAAGACCGAGAGCCCAAGTTGGGAGAATTAGACCTTATCCACGTCAAAAAACCTCCAACTCATCTCCCTAGAAGCTTCTAGATCACTAAGCTTCTCATCCTCTTTGGGAAAATTGCCTTTTTGGGGATCATCGCGAGTATAAAAGTGAACAAAGAAATTCCATCACAGGTCAAGCATGATGCAATAGGCAACCATCGCAATTTTTTACTTCATAAGAGTGATGAGTCTCAAAATTAGTGCTTTAGAGATATTTCTTCAAGGGAAAGCTCAAGGCATTTTCCAATCAATGTTCTAGGGAGGATATGAGCTACATATCTTAAACAAGTACACTCCATGATGGTCATTTATTGGGCATTTTAGCGTATGTCACGGGGAAGTGAAGGAGGTGTGACAAAATAGTGTGTAACAAATGCCCTCTAAATCATGGAGGTAGAATAAGGAGTGATGGCTGAGATGCTTTACGAGATTTTGCAAGGACGAGGACAACCACTGTCAGGAGACCTACAAATCAAGAATGCATATATACATATACATATTTGATATCACAACATGAGTCTATGGTGTGGACACAGCCATTCGGATAATGAATACTATATGAAAAGATCCATGGTATGGGCACAACCATCCAGATAATGAGGATCATCTGTAAATCTAAGATCCAAGGAATGGGTGTAGTCATCCATAATGGAAGGATCATCATAAATATAGAGTCCCATGGTATGATCACAACCATTTGCATAGTAGAAACATGTGGACAATCATGAATGATGCATAGCTCCATGCAAACTGAGTCATAGTACACTAAACTCAGGGTCTTGCACTCCATCCCAACGGATCAAAGTACGATTTCCAACACGTGAATGGATGTGCCGAAGTCGAACATGCTAGTAAACTACTTGATTACCAGTCAATAATATGAACCATTAACATGCACGATAGAAACCACCAGTAATTACAATGGCGCTCAAGGTACAACAGTATACTCCATGAATGTCAAAAATTAATTTGGAGTCTAACAATCGTCGAATCACCCGATCGAAGGCTAATGATGAAAACCTATCATTGTATGTGAAGAAATTTCCATTAAGGTATGCAAGCTCTAAGGTACTGAAAGGGAATTTCTAAGTCATCTTCTTGGATAATGAGCTGAAGTAGAAAGGAAGTGACTCATCCATCGAGGGCCATGATGAATCCCCCATCATTGACATGAAACAAAGAATAAAGTGGAATGAAATGAATATGATCCAAGGATGTAACAAAGTTCAGACAATGTATAGGTAATAGATTGAAAATACAACTTCTCTTGAACATCGAAGACATGACTCTAGAGTGTGGTAGGATTTGACTCAACATAGGACTAAAGTTTATGATGACAAAATGGAATAGTAAAATAAGAGGTAAAAATGGATCACCCAAACCCAGGAGGATAAGTGATTGAGTGAGGATATCCCAAACCCAACACGAAAGCAGAAGAGTATCATCTTCAAGAGCGACATGCTGCCTATACAAAGGATGTTTCATATTCACTTTTTCCCCATTATTTCTAGTGAGTACCTCTTTATTTTTACACAAGCTTGAAGAGGATACCATATGCTTGTCATATAAGTTCCCCCTTCGGATGAATCCATCCTAGCAAGTTTTACGAGTCCTAGGAAGTAGAAACTTGGTCTCATCATGGTGACAAGTCTTTCATTGTAAAATTTTAATGAGTCCGACATAAGAATAACTCGGTATCTTTTTCATATTTAGAGAGTTTGGAAAAGAGACGAAAAAGAAAACTCCCTCAAGTCCCTTTTCGTAATTTGTCTATCAAATCCGAAAAGGTAGAAAACAATACTCGAGAGAACCTCTTGACCATGTCAATCAAGGTGTACCTTTTTCGTAAATAGTCAATCTCAACCTGAAAAAGGGGTAAACTCATATTGAGTAGACGTCATTTCATTTACTTTTACGAGTTCGAAATGACAAGTACTTGACGATCTTTTCATATTTTGAGAGTCAGAAAATAGCTAAAATATGACTGTGCCAGGAAGAACGAGTGGTATAGAAGGATAGCAACTGGTTCCAGTCATGATGGAACTTCTCAAGGCATGTAAAGGTCAAGAGGCTGGCTAATAAGACCACTCATCACAGATGTTCCTCGAGCAAGGGTAAATCAACCAAGTGAAAGCATATGATCAGCCAAAGAGATGGTGACAATGAAATGAAACAACCAAGGCTCATTTGGAAAAAATCAGCTAATAAAAATGAAAATCACAATATTTAAAGTGGGAATGGTTTCGTTTACACAAGCTTGAAAAATGAGAAACTATGCTTGAGTATACTTGAAGATGGTTTCATTTTTTCACAAGCTTGAAACATGGGAAAAAACTATGCTTGGATTTGGTTTCATTTTTACACAAGCTTGATACAAAGATAAAATATGCTTGAGATAAGTTTGCATGCCCCCAGCATAATGACTCCATTTGTGGTACATGCCCCCCAAGCTTCACTTCATTCACCTAAGTAGACTACTAGTTACTAACACGTCAATGGAACGAAGGTTTACTTATGATATCAAGTGAAAGACTCGACTGGGATTTTACAAGATCTGATTAAAGACTCGAATTGGAAGGGGATATGTTTCATTTTTTAATGAGCTTGACACAGGAAAAGGACCATGCTCATGACACCTTGTTTCATTTTTTAACAAGCTTGACATAACTAAAAGAACTTTGCTCATGGATACCTAATTCATTTTTTAATGAGGCTGACATAGTAAAAGGACTATCCTCAGATCCCTTGTTTCATTTTTTAAGGAGCTTGACATAAGACATGGAAATTTTCTCCAACGCCTATTTCATTTTTTAATGAGGTTGACATAGTAAAAGAACTGTCCCCATAGCCCTAGTTTCATCTTTTAAGGAGCTTGACACAAGACAAAGAACTTTGCTCCATGCCTTTCATCATAGACCAAAAGAGGCCATGGCTTCCAAGAGGTTCTCATCAGATGGGAGAACAACACTCTGGAAGGGACACATGTCAAGGGATCCAAATGAAAAATCAGGTTCCAATGCCCCTAGTACATGGCATACCACATCACCTACTTGATCATCACTATATGTGGGCATGGAACATGTGGCCATGTAATTAACCTATGGTGGGGGTGATAACTCTTGAACATAAGAACAATTTAGGGATGATGGTTGAGTGGGAGTTGAATCGTGACCAATGAACGTAAGTCAATAAATGATCACAATGTTTCCTTCATGCGAGAAACACATCACTTGAAAGAGTGAAGATACAAGAGTTCCCATGACATAAACATAGTCATGGCCAAGGAGTAGATTAAAATCCAACGGACCTTGGAAAACCATCACATCTATATAGACAATCTTTTATCCCAAAGTAATAGGAAACTTGGGAAGGATCCCTAACGGTTGATTAGTTCCTCTATTAAAAGCTAACAAATTCTGGGTGATGAGGACAAGCTAAGGAGAAACTAAAGCTTTCCAAGAAGTTGAGGAAAAAATGCTAACATATGTGCCCTCATCTATGACTATGCTAGGTACGACCATATGGTAAGCATGTATTGTAATCTAAAAAAGAACATAAGATGGAAGGTGATATCCTGCTAGTCGACTCCAATCAAAAGAAGTGAATAAACTACTCAGAGAAGGTGTCATAGGAATGTGAGAGCTACTCTCTTCCTCTATGGGAATATAAGAAATGCTCTCATGTACCTCGGGAACAAGAGGATTTCCGTCCATTTCATTTGAAACTGAAGAAACTAGATGAACCTAAGTAGTATGAGGTTCACAGTGTATTGGAAAGGTACAGTTAATTGAAGGTGAAGTATAGTCTACCAGTTTCTCAACCAATGGTTGGTCAAGAACAGACTCATGAGACTCACTTTTAGAGAGAGTGGGGTTGACCAAAGATGACTTTTGATCAATCACCATATCAACTAGTGAAGGATCAGGGGAAATCTTTTAATAACCAGCCAAAAGATGAGGCTCGGAAGTAGTAAGGTTTCCCAACTCTTTGGAAGCTTCATCCATTAAAGGACAAAGGTGAATGGGATGATTACCTTCACACAAATTACAAGGAAATTTCACATTTCCCCTTTTCCCATGGGATTTACTAGTTGAAGGTTTATCACCAGCATGATTGCTAGAGGCTGATGACAAAGGTCAATGTGAAACTATAGTTTACTCTTCTAAGACCTTGGGAATGCCAGGACAATTTCAAAGAAGGTGGTCATCCTTACATAACATGCAAGGGAATTTTACTTTCTTGGGCTCGTTGGAAGATTTTTCTTCATTAGTTGCATCTGTAGCAATGGCTGCTTGGTTCCCCCCTCACTTGTTTTTCTTCTTCTTCTTCAACCTCTTCTTCTTCTTCTTATCTTCCTGATTACTAGAATCTAGACTTTCACCAGGCGAAGAGGAAGAATAGGGTGAAGAAATATGCGAAGAAGGAAAGGGATCAACTTTAGGATCAACATGAGGTTAATGTTGTTCAGGTGGAGGAGAACTTGGTTGAAAAGTAATTTGGACACTTGAAACCACCGAGGTCGAAAATACTAAACTAGCAGACCAATGGTCAATTCAAGAAAGGACAATGTCGCCATATAGGGATCACCAATATTTCCAAAAGAAGGAAAAGGACTAGGATTCCCATTAGAGGGGTTTCCTTGATTGGTAGACTCAAGAAATGCTGCCATTGGTATCAACCTAAGATCTACTAAGGAGTATTTCCACAAGAAGGATGTTGTTCTGCGTTCAATTAATTTTAGATATTGAAACAAAATCTTTGCATTTTGATTTTTTAATATTTGAGAAAAGGACGAAAAGGTGACTCTAGTCGCTTTCGTTGGTTTAGTGAGCTCGAAAGGACAAGTGCTCGATGATCTTTTCAAATTTAAGGAGTCAAAAAAGATTGAAATGACTACTCAGGTAACTCTAGGAAAAAGGGTGTACCAAGTAACCGTGAACTTAAATATACACCTTAACAAATAAATTTACCAAGGACTTGACGTACGTGCAGGAAATCTCCCCAAATGTTGTGTTCAGTGTATCACATTTACAGGGCAGCAAACTCGGCTTCCTATGGATAAATGTTTGCAACCTATGAGGGTCTCCCTTTATATACTTGACGGTACGGGGAGCACAAGTATGTGCTAGCACTGCCTAGTGCAAGAGTATTGCAAACGACAGATGTTAAGTTTTATAGACACCAAAACACATCTATAGCTTAGACCACTAAGTATGAACGTTAATGTTTCAAATGATTCTTAGATTCATTGAGGTAAATTTTAAGTTCATCTTTGAATTAAGTTTCAATTAAAAGGGCTCAATGATGTCACCTGCTCCTAGAATGCAACTAAATGATGAAAATGAAACTTTTCACTCAATGAAGGCTATTCTAACAAAGGAAGAGAAACACCCAATCAATGCATTAGACAATCCAAACACATCAATGCAAACTTTTCAATGCAATAATGAAAAACATGAAGTCTAATATTTGATTTCATAAGAAAATGCAATGCCAAAAGAAAATATTAAAGTGATCTACCTTAAGATAGAAGGACGATTTCTTTTTCACGTTAATGCAATCAATGTAATCTAGTGCAAAAGAGAAAAAGAGAATACAACAACTCAATAATCATGAAAATCTCTTTCACATTAATGATTTTGAATTAAACAAATGCTTCGAAAACTACTTAAAAGATAAACACTTTCACTTTTGCTTTTCGAAACACAAAATTCCAAGATAGTACTTCCTTTCAGTTCAATCGAAACAAACAATTTTGTAATCTATTGCTTGCCAATGGCACTAAAGTTATTTTCCAAGCATATACTCAATTCGACACTAATGAAACAACTTTATACCAAGGAACCAAAAGTGACTTTCAAAAGATGTCGAGACACAAAATAACTCTTTGAACAAAGGTAATCGATATCTGAAGAGAAGACCAATGAGTGAATGAAGGGTGACCTAGAAACCCTAGGAACCCTAGAAAGAAAATCAATCTCCAAACACACTTAAACCAAATAAAGAGGCAATTGAAGTCAAACAAACATGTCAACCAAGACAATGGCACAATAATCATATTGAAAAACCATTTCTAGAAGGAAAAAAAATGAAATCAAGAAGAGAAAACCTAATTTTCTTTAACTTTTGGGATCATCACACTTGTCAAGGAAAAATTAGCGATAATTGCGACTGTGACAAAAACATTTGCGATGTCATCGCATCTGTCAAGGAGAAAATTGTGATGGTCGAGAAAGATGAGATAAAACTAAAAGATCTTCAAGATCACCAAAAAACCACGGACCTTCATGCAATTATGAGTAAGTGAAAAAGTTACAGGCAAACAAACCAGCCTGAAAATGGACGGTTGGTCAAACTCAACACAAAAGCAGGATGAAGGACTGAATGGAAAGGATCATAGTATCCCCAACGAAGTTTCCATTTTGTTGTCTATGTAAATCCTCTCTGCAGACAGAGATGATCCCTCTTGCCCAATGAGTGGGTTTGGAAACCTAAGTGACAATCTACCAGACACCTCCCTATGTTACAATTGAAAAGAGAGACGATGAAGATGGACTACCTCATTCTGATTCTATTAAGTCATCCTTTGTTGAAGATCGCAAATCACTTGCATCACGAGCTCATCCCTACTACTCACACCATTTATTCACCTACAAAAGAAATTGAGACACAACAAGGCATGCAAATACAAACAACATATTCAAAGGAAACCTACTTAACTGATCAAGGAATGTTAAGATAGATGATACATGAGCATACACATCAATGGAAAATGAACCAATAGTTGTATATTAATAGAAAAGAAGGGGAAGCATACAACCAAGCCTTGATGTTGATAGACTCTCCTTGAATGAATGTCCAAGTCCAAGCTAAGCTCTCCAATCACTCCTTCTCCAAGCCAAATGAGTAGCATATAGGCACAACCTTAGCATAAGGGTGCAAATAGTCATAGACCAACCTTTTCTGAATGGGAAAATATTATATATAGGAAGGGAAAGGGAGTTATGATCTCTCCAAAGATAGGAGTAGGCCCTCATCTCAAGGAGGTAGCTCATAGGGATAATATCAAGAGCCCATGTTGGGATAATTCAACCTTATCCACTCTGAACAACCTCTAGCTCATTGCCCTAGAAGCTTCTAGATCATGAAGCTTCTCATTCTATTTGGGAAAATTGCCTTTTTGGGGATCCTCATGGGTATACAAGTGAATAGAGCAATGCCATCATGGGTCAAGTGTGATGCAATAGGTAACCATCACAGTTTTTGACTTCATAAGAGTGATGAGTCTCAAAATTTGGGTTTTAGAGCTATTTCTTCAGGGGAAATCTCAAGGTATTTTCAAATCCATGTTCTAGGGAGGATATGAGCTACATATATGAATAAGTATACTACATGATGGTCATGTTTCAAGCACTTCAAGGTATGTCACAGGGAAGTGCAGGAGATGTGACAAAATACTGTGTAACAGTTCCCATTATTTTATTCTTTTCGTCATTACTAAAAAAAATTGAAATTATACCTGGAAAAGAAAAGTGTTATTCTACCTAAAACATTAGTGTGTTTTTTTCCTCAAAAACAATTTTTTTTGCACAAAAAAAATCAGTTTTACTGCCATTTTTTAAATATGTTGAAAATTAACCCTAAAAAAAGACATCATTCCAGTATACAAACTTTTGTTTCTAGCACTGTTTTTCATTTTTTTGGGGGTTTTTTGGCTACAGTTACCATTTTGAGTTTATAGTTCCCATTTCAAAGTTTACATTGTTTTGTGTGCACGTGGTGTTGTGTACATGCAGTATTGTGTACATGTTGTACATGTGGTACTGTTATACACATGGTATTGATCTGAAATGGGGCCTAAAGGTTTCTTGTCAAACTTACAAGAACCTCTCCTAGTCCAAAGCTTATATATTCGCCAGATCTATGCTTATGATTGATAAATTGCGGAATTAAAAGTGCTTGAAATAGGTGTATGCTTGTGTTTATCTTTAACTATTTATTTGCTTTAAGTTTATTTGCTTAAAACTGATATGTAGCATATAACAATGAAATAGTGTAGCAAACAAACATCATACACATAGCAACAAGATGCAGCTAGTAAAACAACCATAAGACAACAAGCTTAATATGGAGTTCACCCTGATATCTTGGGCTACTTCTCCTTGAGCTCTAATCAACTCAATTAGACTCTTTTGGATTATGGCTGAATTCTTTTACAAGTTCCACACTCAACTCCAACAGGTTACAACTGAACTACTGGGCTTAGAATACCATTTTTATCCCTGGCCATTTGGCTCTCTGGCTCTCGACTCTTGGCTCTGGCTCTCGGCTCTAGCTCTCACTCTGGCTATGGCTCTCAGCTCTGGCTATGGCTCTGGCTCTAGCCCTGGCTCTAGCTCTAGCTCTTGGCTCTAGCTCTAGCTCTGGCTCTTGGCTTTGGCTCTTAGCTCTGGCTTTGGCTCTGGCTCTCGGCTCTGGCTCTGGCTCTGGCTCTAGCTCTTGGTTCTCGGCCTTTTGTGCTCTGCAACTCTGCTGCGCTCAGTGCTCTGGAAAATCACCCCTTTTCCATTGCCCAACCTCTGGTGGCTTCTCTGGCTTTCTCTAGAACTGCGGCTCTACAGCTCTGTGGCTCTCAGCTCTATCATCTCTCACAAGCTTCTGGGTTCACTTGACCTCCAAGCGACTCCAAAAAAAATTTCTCTGCATGTCAATTGTGCTCTCTAGCTTTTTTGAGGCATCCTTCTATCTCTACGACTTTCTATCCGTTTCTCTATGTGTAATAATCCCTCTGTCTCTTTGACTGGCCATCTGGCACTCTGGCTTTGTGGCTCTGCGACTAGCCATCTAGCTCTGTGGCTCTATGGCTCTCTGCATATAACACATTCCTATTACAACGCATCATTGTTACAAAACGTTTGCTTACAGCATGGCACAAGTGATTCAAGAAGAGGGACAGTTACAAAGGAATCAGTGGGCACGGGCAACTCGGTTGTTTGGCCTTCTTGTGCAGAAATTCAAAAAATAGACAAATAACAGAATACACAGGCAAAACACATCATGAACCTTAAGTCCAGACTTCAAATGGCCTTTAATTGCACCTATATCCCTCTCAGGTCCATCCTGTCATCGCAAAATGCAATCGCACAGGTGGAATGCTTAAAACCCAAGAATTTGACAAATACATGCAAAATACAAAGAAATCCAATAGATCTGGATTTCAAATATTATTCAATCACATTTATAATATTATCAGTTCCAGCCTTTATCACATGTCATAATCGCATGTCGCAAGTCACAATGGCCCTTGTATCGGGGATTCGCTGATCACTGATTGCCGATTGCTCTATCAGCGCTATCGCTATCGGCCCATCGCATCTGCGTGTCGCATATGTGATGGCCCTTTATATTGTTGCAATTCGAATCGTCGATCACCAATCACCAATCCCTCTATGAGAACATCGCATATCGCTATCGCAATGGCCCCACAGGTCTTCCCTTTGATTGTGCCGGTCGCTAATCCGCCGATCGCAATCGCAAATCGCTCACCTAGGGTTCCGATATCGCATGAAGGCCTTCCTCCGATGTGGTATATCAAAGATCACTATCAGGGAGCCCTTAAGGCCTACTTCTCCACCCTTTGAACCTTTCTGATGCAATTTCCTTAAGGAATGTATATAAAGCCTTAAGCCCATTTTCATAAGGATTTGCCTCCTTTTCTATGGATAATGGGCAATCTTCTTTTTTCAATAACTTCTTCATATGAAGTCCATTTTAGCCCATTCAATTTACATTAGATTCAAAATGAATAAATATATGCAATGAGACTATTTCCAAAAGAATCCTTTGACTTTCATTTTCCTCTGTGAGGAATGTTCATAGACCTAGAAGTCTATGTTAGATTGATTTTGGATCATGCCTTCCCACTAAAAAGCTTTTGGACTCCAAAAGACTGATATACTAAGCTGAACAGTAAATGAGAGTACCTCACCCTCTTATTTCAGCCTCCATACACTTTCCTTGCAAAGTGCCTCTGAACAAAAGCCTTTGAACACTCCCTTTCTGGATGTGCTTATCCTCTTGGGAAGAACTATCTTCCTCCTTGACTTCCTGCAGAACTCCTGTTGATAAGGTTACAAAAGGTAGTTTGAAATTCTCTGCCTCGATCATTGATCCAAGGTGACTCAAACCAATGTGAAGTTACATCTTCTTCACAAAATTCTCATTTGTACCTGTTTGACATACTGTTAACAACAACAGGATTACATGCAACAACTGGATGGCCTAAACTCCTACTTCAACAAAAGAAATAGATTTCAAATCTTGTGAACACCTCCATGTCTTTACATCTGCATACAAATGATTTACTAGATAATAAGCCAACAAAACATGCCTTTAAACAATTGACCCTTCAAGTCAAGCATGTAGAAAAAGAAACAATTGATCCTAAAGTTCTTTTTCAAAGATGAAAACACTTCATCATTATCTCCATCTTGGAGAGCAAATAAAATTTTTCCAAGTCAATATTACATTACATGCATGCTTAAAAACAAAGCAATCAACCCTTCAAGTTAGTTACACATACATGTTCAAAACAAGGAAATCATCAACATCCCCATGTTCATGCATATCATTCTCATGCATGCATTTCATCCTTCAACTTTCGCTTAAGCACATTGTACTTTCGAAGCTGAAATGAAATATAATGTTTCATCCTTCAATTTTCACTTAGGTACGCTATACTCTCAAAGCTGAAATGAACATAATGTTGCATCAATAAAGTGAGTCTCCTACTCAACTTTTTCCATTCACCTTCTTGTTAAAACCCTGCAACTTGCATTCCATTAACAAAGAAATGCAAATAGATGTGATACATTTCTACTCGCATCAAAAGATATGCAACTTTTAATTGGATAAGAACTCTAACCATTTCTTACCAATCCATTTCAAAGTTCCTTCATTTGTCTGCACATCAACATCAACATGTGAATCATCCTGAAACACATCATTTATGGAAACTTCCTTTCCATTCTTGCCATCCTCTCTTTCCACCTTCTTCAAGTTTTGTGGAAGCATTATTGGATTTAGAGTCCAACATTTTGTAGCAATATGTCCTTGCTTATGGTAGTAAGTGCAACACATGTCCATCCTCTTGATAGTATGATTTGCCTTGTCTAGTGGACCTTTGGCTTCTTGCTTCCTTTCCTTCAAAATTTTCCTGTATGTGGCCATTCTCTTCCAACATCTAGAAACATTATGGTTATCCAAACCAAAAAAGGAACATGCAATTCTTTTCCAATGCTTATATGGAAATTTACCATGGTGAAAATAATCAAAAGGAATATAGTTAGAACCAGATTTATACCTTTCTTTTTCACCTTTATTTCCTTCATAAGGAGGTGAACTGAATGAAGAAGTAGCTCCCTTTGGAATACCATCAACCTCTTCAATGGTTTCAGAGTTTCCACAACTCTCTGGTTCAAGTGTATGCTGATATACACCTTCTTTTTGTAAAGTATGCTTCAGACTATTGCATTCCCCAAGAATACAATCTTCAGACTCTTGAGGTAGAAGACCTACAATGAAACTCCTTCTTGGAGTTGTTTCAATGGTCTTCATGGTAGCTTTGAAACTTTCTCCATAAGCTTTTCCATAGCCAAGACCCAAATACTTAGGCCTTTCCTCAACCATTATTGGCTCAACAATACACTGTGCATGTTTTCTCAAGCCTTTTCCTTCATAGCCCATCTTGGAGATTAACTTGGAACCTATGCCTCTGGTATGTTTTTCAAAAGAACCAACATAAACATTCTTAGAGGAAATTGAAGACAAGCTGGAGTTATTTACATCTTCTTCAAGATGATACTTGACTAAGTATTCTTTTGCAACAAAGAGTTGTGTCTCCAACTCATGCATCCTTTCCAGATTCATATTTGCAATATGAAGTTGCCTCTCCATTTCCTACAATTTGTCAAAAAGCAATTGATTTTGTTCCTTCATGGAATTCAACTACTCTCTAAGTATGATGCTCTTCCTTCCATACTCATACATTTCTCTCACCATATCCATCACGGTGAACAAGTCTTGCTTCATGTCTTCATCAAAGAATCTTGTGAAGAAAGAAGAATTTGAGGACTCACTTGTAGAAGTAGTCATTATCAAAATGAACAAAAGAACTTCAAACAAGAATAACAAAGAGCTTATTCAAGCAACCTTTTGCAACAAACCTCTTGTGCTTCAAGGATTTCTTTGAGGTCCTTTGGGATAAGAAGAATGCCTTCAGCCCTTCTTCCTACTTGTCCTCTCCTGGACTTAGCTATCAATAGCTTTCCCTCCACCTCTGTAAACTCAAACAACAGTTAGTTTACAAATAATCAAACAACAAAATCTTTGCTACTGTTTTAACACCTTTTAAGTCAAGCAAGAAAATAGATTGCTCTGTTAATCAAGCATTCTGATCTAATACGACTTGCATCATGATGCAACCTGCTTCATGGTATAACCAGTTCTGATATAACCTTCTTTGAAGGTGGGATTAATCAACCTGATGCTCCGATACCGCCTGACCTGAAATGGGGCCTAAAGGCTTCTTGTCAAACTTATAAGAACCTCTCCCACTCCAAACCTTATATATTCCCTAGATCTATGCTTATGATTGATAAATTTTGGAATTAAAAGTGCTTGAAATAGGTGTATGCTTGTGTTTGTCTTTAACTATTTAATTTCTTTAAGTTTATTTTCCTAAAACTGATATGTAGCATATAATAGTGAAACAGTGTAGCAAATAAACATCATACACATAGCACAAGATGCAGCAAGTAAACAAACCATAAGACATCAAGCTTAATATGGAGTTCACCCTGATATCCTGGGCTATGTCTCCTTGAGCTCTAATCAACTTGATTAGACTCTTTGGGATTATGGATGAATTCTTTTACAAGTTCCACACTCAACTCCAATAGGTTACGATTGAACAATTGGGCTTAGAATACCATTTTTATCCCTGGTCGTTTGGCTCTCTAGTTCTTGGCTCTTGGCTCTGGCTCTGGCTCTAGCTCTCAGCTCTTGGCTCTCGCTCTTGAATCTGGCTCTGGCTCTAGCTCTAGCTCTCAGCTCTGGCTATGGCTTTGGCTTTGGCTCTGGCTCTGGCTCTAGCTCATGGCTCTGGCTCTGGCTTTGGCTCTCGACTCTGGCTCTGGTTCTCAGCTCTAGCTCCTACCTCTACCTCTGGCTCTTGCTCTGGCTCTGGCTCTTTGCTCTCAGCCTTCTGCACTCTGCAACTCTGTTGCACTCAGCTCCCTGGGAAATCACTTCTTTGCCATCGTCCCAACCTCTGGTGGCTTCTTTGGCTTTCTCTGGAACTGCAGCTCTACAACTCTATGGTTTTCGGCTCTATCAACTCTCATGAGCTTTCGAGTTCACTCGACCTCAAAGCGACTCCAAAAAAACTTTCTCTGCTTGTTAATTGTGCTCTCTAGCTTTTGTGAGGCATCCTTCTAGCTCTACGACTTCCTATCCATTTCTCTGTGTGTAATCATCCCTTTGTCTCTTCAATTAGCCCTCTGGCTTTCTGGCTCTCTAGATCTGCAACTGGCCATCTGGCTCTATGGCTTTGTATCTCTCTGTGTATAACACATTCATGTTACAACGCATCATTGCTACAAAATGCCCATTTACAGCATGGAACAAATGATTCAAGAATAGGGACATTTACAAAGGAATCGGTGGGCACGGGCAACGCGGTCATTTAGCCTTCCTGTGTAGAAATCTCGAAAATAGAAAAATAATGGAATACACAAGAAAAATTCATCATGGGCCTTCAATCGCATCTATATCCCTCTCATGTCCATCCTGTCATCGCAAATCGCAATCGCACAGGCAGAATGCTTAAAAACCAAGAATTTGACAAATACATGGAAATACAAGAAATCGTGTAAATCTGGATTTCAAATATTATTCAATCGCGTTTATAATCTTATCAGGTCTAGCCTTTATTTCATGTCACAATTGCATGTCGCAAGTTGCAACAGCCCTTGTATTGGGGATTCGTTGATCGTCGATCGTCGATCACTCTGTCGGCACTATCGCTATCGGCCCATCGCATCGGTGTATCACGAATGTGATGGCCCTTTATATTGTTGCAATATCGATCGCTGATCACCAATCATTGATCGTGCTATCGGTGCATCGCATATCACTATCGCAACGACCCTGGGTGTCTTCCCTTTGACTGTGCCGATCGTCGATCTGCCGATCGCAATCGCAAATCGATTGCCAAGAGTTCCGATATCGCATGAAGGCCTTCCTCTGATGCGATATATTGGAGATCACTATCAGGGAGCCCTTAAGGCCTGCTGCTTTGCCCTCTGAACCTTTCTGATGTGATTTCCTTAAGGAATGCATATAAAGCCTTAAGCCCATTTTCATAAGGATTTGCCTCCTTTTCTAAGGATAATGGGCAATCTTATTTTTGCAATAAATTCTTCATTCGAAGTCCATTTTAGCCCATTAAAATTGTGTTAGATTTAGAAAGAAGAGATCTATGCAATGAGACTATTTCCAAGAGAATCCATTGACTTTCATTTTCATCTGTGAGGAATGTTCATAGACTTTGAAGTCTATGTTAGATCCACTTTGGATTAGGCATTGTGTACATGTCGTACATGTTGTGTTCTGTATATGTGCTATTTTGTTATGGGTATTGTGTATTCGTTGTATCGTTACATGTTTATCATTGTGTTGTAGTCTATGTACATAGATGTGTTGTGTTGTACGCTAGGTGTAGTTGCATGTATTGTGTGATGTTGTACATCGTGTGTGGATGTATGTGTTGTGATGTACATTTTGTATGTTTATGTGATTGAAGAAAAGAGAAGCAAACGCTGTTTTTCGGGTGTGGCAACCAATTCAGTGTGTGTACGAAAAGGAAAAAGGACAAAGGTAGAAGAAACATACCTATTGAAGGATAAGTATCAATGTTTTATTTTAGTTTTGATTATGCATGTGATCTATGACTATAATTTATGATGGTTACATGTCATTTATGATTTTGATTTATGATGGTTGCATTTTGAGCTAACCAGATGTGATATGTTTATACATGATGATTTGATTGAAGATGTTAGTTTGACTTGTTGTGACAATAAGTAAATGGAATTGTAAGTGTACCTTATTAATGGGTCACCAATGATGTATGATTTAAATTTTTTTTGAATCTAATGGAAATTATGTTCTTGGTACCAGAAATCATGGTAATGACCAATTTGGGTGTTTGAAACTAACTGCAAGCATTAGTAGCAACAACAAAAGGAATTGGAACATGCAACAGTATGCTAGAAAAGCACTTTAGGAGCAAGGCCATTGTAGGACACTAGTACCCAATAGAGTCCATTTATTTCCATGATCATGATATGGCTAGTATGATGGTTTTGAGGTAGGGATATGCATTGGTTTTTGGACCTTCCGATGTGAAACAATCTTGACAAGGGAGAGGTTGCCTAAGGGACCGTATAGTAGAGAAGGGGATGCCCATGAAAATTGGAAAGTGTGTGACTGTACGAAAGGGGGTGATTGGATTGCCCAAGGGATTATGTAGAAGAGAAGGGAAGGTTAGGGAATACATTGATTTTGGTCATTAGAATTGCCAAACGGAATCAAAAGCACATTGGGAGTGTGCCCTAGAGAAATGAGTCAGTAACATTTAAATGGGAGAACAAGTAGTGCATGCATTGTAGCATTGGACATTAGATGTAGGTTTGACTTTGGCAGTGAATTCTAGACTACTTATGAAGGAGGTGAATCTTGGTATTACTTTTGAGGGTGGAGGTTTGAGGCTCTGGATTCCCTTGTTGACTGATGTGAGCATCATATCCTTTTATTTGTTGGTTAAAGAAAATGTGCATATGTATGTATATTTGTGCATTATTGTGAATATTGTATCTAGCTCGATTTATAAATCTCCATAGAGTGTATGATTATTTGTTGGTTGAAGAAAATGTGCATATGTATATGTGGTTGTTATTGTAAATACCATAATGAGTTGTGTTATAAAGATCCAATAAGCGGTATGTTTGTCATGTTTTCACTAGGATGTCATTGTAAATACTACATGAGGTTATGTTATAAAGCTCCACAGGTAGTATTTTTTTTCTCTTTAGCAACTTTCTAGTTTATAGGTGTCATTGAACATCAAGGATGGTGTTCCCCCAAGGGGGTGGTTCTGTAATGCACACTGGTTGAATTTACATGTAAAAGAATATAAGACTGAGGTCATGGGACTCATATTCCAAGTTGAATGGTGGGAAAAACATCCTAGTGGGTGTCAATTCAGTTTATTTATGGATAAGGAAATTGGTAAAGACATTGGAAAATGAAAAGAGGAATTAATTGGCATTTTATTTATGAAATAACTGAAAATAGGAGAAAAGGAAGGTGAAAGGTCAAAGATTTAGATGAGGAGGAAATTGAAGGAAAAATAGAGGAAAATGAAGAAAATAGAGGCCTCAATGATAAAAATTCTTATGAGGATCAGTTCATGGCCTTTGTTGGTTGAGCCTTTTATAGTTGAATCTTTTATCAGTTCAGTCTTTGGCACTCTCATTATATTCTCTCTCTCTCATACTCTTGCAAACTTAGAGGTTTCTTGGAGCATTCTTGAAGGATTTTGGTAGACATTGGATTTGGATAAGGAAGGAAAAGGAAAGCAGGAAAGAACAATGGACAGTGGAATCAACGACTACAACTGGATTGCTTGGTAGGTATCAAGTTGCATGTATAATTTCCTTCCTAGTTTTGGCATGCATGGTATATGCATATGGTTATTTGGTTATGATATTTCATTGGCATGGAGTATTTCCAAGATTGACAATGGTTTTTCCTAGCCATTCCATTTCCTAGATAGCCATGGTGTTGTGGGTTTCCCACTTGATTTTTTTTTTCTGATTGGTGTTCATGCTCCTTATGTTTGTGGGTTGATTTATTATTTCCTATAGCCTTAGTTGGAAAAACGCTTTGGAAGCCCTAAAAAAATCTGCATTGAGTTACTAATCCTGGAAGTTTTGGTTGGAATAATGCTCTAGAGCCCTTGGTGGGTTGAGTTACTATTCCTAGAACCTTAGTTGGACAAATGCACTGGATCCCTATGACAAGTATGGGTTGAGTTACTAGTCCTAGACCTGGTTTGGAACAAATGCTTTAGAGCCCTAGGCAACTTTCGTAGAGACTGATCTAGTGATGGTCAATGACGTCTAACAGTGAGGTGGAATCATTGGTTGAGGGTTCAGGTGGTTTGGCCTCTAGAAGCCCTGGGTTGGTTTTGTTTGGTTTATTCCATGAGATCCCACATTCATGCTCGGAATATGGCATGGAGGTGATTGGATGAAAGAAACATTTGGTTCAGCCCAATATATGGTTGGTTGGTACGTGGATGTCCCTAACTTGGTTGGAATTTTAATATGTTAATAAGAGGTATTTTATATTTTTATCTATGAGCATATGTGTTGATTATGATGGCTATTTTATGGCTTAGTTTCCATGGCTTCTATGTTGGTTATTTTCTAGTTATATGTTGGTTAGGTGATGTATATTTCCTATGGCTCTTGACATGTTTTGATGAGTATATGAATAGTTCATGAATGAATGTACTACCTAATGTTATGGAAACTATTATGAGAGGGTGTTAGTCCTTCTTGGTGATTCTCAAATAAGTTTGAGACCCCTATGTTCATGTATGCATTCATGACTTGTGGATTTCATGTTCACAATGTGTTTGAAAAAAATATTTTAATGGTTAGGATGTGTTAGGTCAAATCCTTGATCAATTTTTGTGTTAAAGGCTTTTTCTTTATGTTATTTATCACTTTTGAAAGTATAATTAAGCTCTAAGTAGTGGTTGACAGTAAGGCTATGAAAAGGTGGCTCAAATTTCGCGGTCATAGGCTGAGAATTGGGGAATCTAGACTGCAGTCGCTCGGAGGAAAGGTTATTAGAGATATCATATCGTTACAATCACTAGCTTTCCTTGTCATCAGAGCAACTAGGGCTCTAGATCACTGGAAAATAAAGTTAATTCAAGGTTTGGGCACCTGGAGTGGTTGTTTAGCTCTTGGGGGCCCTATAGCACTTGAGGCAAGTTAGTAAGTTTCTAGTTGTCGATTCCACTTCCTTAATTGTACTTAGGAGGTTGAGTCATGTTGTATTACCCCATCCTCTCATTTTTACCCTAGCAGGTTGGTGAAACTGGGTAGATATGGGAGGCGTTGTTAGAAGCTATTCATGGCTGTAGTGGTTAGTAAGTGAAACAAGACCTCAACTATTCTCCCTAGTCATACCTTGGGTTCACAAAATAGAGGTTTTGATGTTCAATTACTCTATAATAATTCTTTATCATTTGTAATGAATCGATGCCTTACGTGTAAGTGTAAAACCATTCTATTTTTATCACAACTAAATGCACACCACCTAGGGTTTTCATAATTTATAGTGTGATAACCTAGGATTTTAAAAAGAAATGTGTACTGCACCTAACTTGGAAATAAAAGTGTCCTAGATATATCTAGTAGCTCACTGAATTAAACTCTAATGATTGGTGATATGAATATAGGGATGCTTCACTACAAACCCTACACATAAAAAATTTACATCCACCAAGGTTATATCTCCTTATTACTCAACCACTATCTAATCTTTAAATATATCAATTCCTTGGGATGTGACATGGGTGTGTGAAATGTACATTGAAACTAGTAAAAAGGTGTATCCTTAGGAATTATGTGTTTTCTAACATAGAACATGCAATTATGCTATGCAAATGAATTAGAAACAATAGAAACAATGTTGAATTTTACTGAGGATAACAATATCTAATCATTGCCACATAATTATACTTCTAGTACGATAATCAAATTCATATATTATAATGATAGTAAAGTCAAGATTTATATCAAAATGAATATCTACGATGACAATTGATTTAAAATTTACCTTCAAAAATCAACTTGAATTTAAGATTTTATAACAATAATTTAAAATTAAAATTCATTTATTACATTGACCAAAATTCCTACAACAAAAATTGAATGAAGTTTGACAATTAAAGAAATGGAATGTCTATAACAATAAGTAAATGATTCTCAACAAATTATACTACATGCAATTTTTTGAAAAGTTATATTATACAAGAAGAGGAAAAATGAAAAGATATATATAAGAAAGAATATTTATCTTTCCAATGAATCATATACATCTAATTTATGTAGAAGTGACATTATTAAATCACATGATATGTTAAGATGTCCATGAACCATGCATTTGCAAGATAATTAAATAATACATGTAAAATGGAATGCATTCATGGATCACACAATGAGTTGACATATGTTTTTACCTGAATATTTTTGTAGGTAACATATTTTGGGGTAGACCCCAAGGGAATTTTTTTTATTATAAGGATCATACCCATGGTAAACCATATATTCTTTAGTGTGCATGTCTAGGTTTACAATGGGGCTCAAATTTGCTAGAACAATATTATCATTATGAGATCAGTATGATACTCATGGGAATAAAACCTTGGTGTAGAGGATAACACTCCATCCCACAACCACTTTAGCTAGACCTAATTAACATAATTGTATTACACCATTTCTCTTTGTGTCTATGTGTATATGTTCTCCACACCTCTTATACATATGCAATAATAAACTAGGCAATAACCACTACGGAACACATTATAGACTATGCATATGCATCATAGCCACATACATATAAATAAAAAACAAAACATCCATATCAAAACATTTCTCCATTATGTAAAAGGCATATGGAACTAGTCATTATAACAATTAAAATGTCTCAAAATGGAAAAAAATCATGGGTACTTACAATTTCCGAGATATTAGTAAGGGTAGAGAACTCAACATGTAGGGCCAAAGGATATTTTCCTTTATTTTTTGTTATATATTAAGGTATGGAGAGTATCAAAATGGTTGGCTTCTGGATTGGTGGGTATAATGAGGAACCAATGAGTTTTGAGGAGGTTTTGGAGGAGGTCTTGTAGTTGAGAAGGGCTCAGTCTACATTAGACACAAAGGCTAAAAGTCATACTCTTACCTCTAGTAGCATGGTGGGTTTGAGAGATATCTCATAATTCCTTTTAAGTTTGTGGGTAATAGGAAATGTAGGGAGTTCCTCTACTTTTCCTTAAAAAAATAGAATTTACTATTTCTGGCCTAAGAGGAACTAGATCGTAAGTTACTCTTGGGGAGTTTATCATGTAGTGAAGGTTATATTTGGACTTGGTTCAGGTCCATTTAATGGGTGAATGTGTTAGGCTCTATAAGGAGGCACGTGTTTGATGGCATGTTGATTTCATATATATATATATATATATGTATATGTATATGTATATGTATATGTATATGTATATGTATATGTATATGTATATGTATATGTATATGTATATGTATGTAGGTATATATGTGTGTGTGTGTGTGTGTGTGTGTGTGTGTGTGTATGTATGTATGTATGTATATATACACACCTTTTGATTATATAATTATGAATGTGTCTAACTCTGATGAAAAATCCACATAGGCTTTCGATGAAAATAACTGAGAATGTTTTGTAGTGAAGTGAATCACTCTCACAAACATGAATTATAGTTTTTTTACTCTTTTATGTATCTAAAGAAAATTAGATAGCCTCAATCCTATTCAAAAAATATATATAACTACGAGAGAAATCTCATTTATTGTTATTATCTTTCTTTAGGAGGGTTCATAGGTTGATAAGTTGAAGGAAAAATTTTATGTTTTTTGCTCCTTCAATATATTTCCTACATCAATTACTAATCTCTTTCATGAATGATGAGTCTAGTGGATAAGGAATGAGGCTAGTGGATAAGAAGTGCTAGGTTTTAGCCATTTGATACTAATAATTAGTTATCAGGTTTCTTTTCTTTTCTTTTATTCTTATTTCCTATGGAAATAATAAATTATTAATTTTACTCTTAAGTAAAGCAAGAAATAAATAAGCACATATAATTTATGAACTTTACGTTTAATTAATCAAGAAATAAATGGTAACTAAAATTGGAGAATGACTAGAGATAATAAGAGTTAGTAACAACTAGTCAATACAATGTTAAATAATAGGGCCTTGATAAATATTTATAATAATGCTATAGAGTGTTACTTTAATAATGCTTTCATTCTTCTTTAAATATAATATGTAGCTAATTAATTTAGATCCAATCAAATGAAATATGAAACACAATAATTAACTATAAAGGAATCATTCCATCGTTCAATAATTCATTCAAATCATTCCGCATTTAATCATAATGTAATGACAATATTTAGAGAAAGCATGATTAAGCATGACATCATGTACTTGTAGCCCTTAGCTTACTAAAGTTCTAGTGCTAATTTGTTGATTTGTGGTAGCATCGGATGTGCTCTAGTCACGAAATTTGGTGGAGAGATTGGGCCACATGATATCTCCAATACCCAAAAAGGGTTTGGACAGATTCTAAACATCTCAGGGGATATTAAAATAATTAATATTTTTAATGGAGTCCCTAAGTTTAAATTTAGGGAAATTAAAATATTAATGTGGATTAATATGAAATTGTGTTAGAATGGTCCAAAAGACATGGATCAAGCCAGATCTAATCTTAGACGTTGATATTTCGACGAGAAAAGTATAAGAGGAGGCTTGAGGATCACTTGGAGAATACATCAGAGTGATCAGTCATTCTATTCTCTAGAGCGGGGTTTGCTAATAGAGATAGAAATAGTGATCGGGAGTTACAGTTGAGGGGCATTGAGTACAGAGAGACAAAGAGGTAGAGATAGTTCTAGAAGAGTAGTGAAATAGCTGGGGAGAGTGACACAGAGCCATCCAGGGCTCACGCAGGGCCAGGGATGGGAAGAGAGGGGCTAACATAGTCTAGAGAGAGGTTGACACTGGGGTTTCAGTCAGGAGTTTTGTCTCAAACTGAGAGGGATGGCTATCAAGGAAATTCTCTATTAGGTAGGCCCATTTTGGCACCTAGATTGTACTCTGATATTGCTTAATAAGAAAACCTTGAGATAGTTGCACCAGTTTTCCAACATTAGGTTTTTCCAGGGACATTGGTCCAAAAATAATGGTTTCATATGGTGTGATTGTTTATGTTTCCTTTAGTTGTTGATCTGTAATATGTTGAGCATGAACTAGTGTTTATTTTCAATTTTTACATTGCAAATAACTTGTTAAGTAAAATAACAAGTAGGTAGGAATAAATCAGATAAAGTGCATGGAGGGTTTCTAACTAAGTAAACTTAGAAACTTCAACATAATTGAGTCAATTCTCCACAATCTAATTATTAATCAAGAATTCTAAATCACATTTCCACCCAACTGATGCAACTATGTTTAGTAGATATTTCCCTCTAGTATGGCTCAAGCTTATTAAGGTGGGGAAATTAGGGTACATAGAACTCTTTATAGACAAATTACATAATTCACAAAGGATATTAAAAAATGTGAACCTTAACATATCAACTTTAGTATGGTGGAGAGTGTTAGGTTCCTATACCAATAGGAGTCATAATTTTTGAATGGTTGAGATTAAACCTGTAATATGTACATACCTTTTCTTTTTGCAAATGTTTTCCATATTCAAAAAATAAAAAAATGTAAAGAGGGTATGTCCTAAAAGAATAATCAAAGGACAAAAAGAATAAAAAGGTAAAAAAATATGAAAAATATGAACCCCAAGAAAAGAAAAGACCATGAAAGTGTGCAAGTCAAAATGCCACTACTTTTTACTTTTTGTGCAAAATAAATGATTGTGTGCAGTTTGTAATCTTTGCCACAATCCATGATAGTCAAAATGTTTAAACTTGGCTATTTCATGTTTAAATTTCATGTCTATAGATAGAGAATAAAATCTGACCAAACTGTTTAATCTTGGTAGATAAGTAGATAGGTAGAGTGAATAAAAGGAGCTCAATTGTTTAATCTGAGCCCTTGGATGTAATAAGGTTAGATTTAGTTATTTTACTATTGTAAAGAAAAAGAAAAAATGTTTGATAAGGGTTTTCTAACTCAAATGCACCCTAATAAAGAGAAGTAAAAATGGTAGGATGGGTAGATGGGTAAGTAGAAGAAAGTTTGCAGAATTTTGATGATTGATTAGATAAAAGCATGTATATATTCTTTTTCATCATAAAGTTCCAAATGTGAGTGGACACCCAAGCATGAAAAAGGATATCAAAGTCAATTAATTAATTTCCCTCATTCATTTCACTTTTTACTTAACTAATTTCCCAAAATAAAGATCAAAGTACTCAAAAACCCTAAGTCAAAGAGGCTTAGAGCATTTCTCTGACTTTTGGAGGGACCAGACCCTTGGCTCAATGACTTATAGGCAATAAGTATTAAATCCCCTCATAAGAATTCATTCCCCCCCTCAAATCATCCATTCTTTCCTAATAATATTCCTTCCTAAGGTTAAATAAATTTTACCTAGGAAAAGTATTCATCCCCCCCGACATAACCCATTTTCACCTCAAAAACCCACAAACAACACTATATCCTAAGTTTTATGTGATTATCGGAAAGCATTAAAAACATGAAAATTGTATGCTTAGGGCATGGTTCTCCTTTCGTTCATTTGAATAAACTATTAACATATTTATTAAACCCCTAATGAAAATTCTTTTCCTGTATATATATTAATTCCCATAATTTTTAATTAATCCCACCCCAGTTTAACTATATAAACTAAGGTTTTTCTACCCACGGACCCACTAACTAATTAATCCTCGATTAATTTAGTTAAAACCTAATTAATCCCACCTGATACCTTAATCCCCACCTTAATCTCTCATTAAGTTGATACTGCCACGCTTAAACGCCCACTGGGCCCCCCCATTACCTTTCGTGCAACTCTCGCACCCGACCACCACATGATCTCTCCCCTCCCCATCTGACGGCCCATGTTGTTTTTGGAAGGCCCTGAAATCTGAACAATATCCACTCGAAATTGGATGTTTTCTGCTAGACCCCCGAGGTGACATGGCGCTTGATGAATGGAATCATGCGGCCTCCCCCCAATACTGCCAAGCGCCCAAAAGCTGTGTGAAGTAAACCACTTACCGCCAGCCCGCTACATGCCAAAAATGCCACTGTCTACTCCGCTATGTGACAAACGATAACTGTACACCCGTACCCGCCAAAATTGACTTTTCGCACATAAATCCAAAAAAGCCCCAAATCATTGTTTTTATCATTTTTTTCAACTGAAAACTTCCATGCACGTGTCTGTGAACATCCAAGATGTCAACCCACGTACAATTGCACCATTGAAGATGCTACAAAGCTCCCAGATTGCCTTCTAGCCTGCTTAAAGTTTTTTCAATCGTTCACAGTCACTAGTTAACCGGTTCAGACCTACGTTTCTTTAATTCCAGGTATTTAAGCCAGAATCCATTGATAGCCTTGTCAATTTCTGAACCAGTCACTAAGTTTTCTTAATTGAAATTAAAGAGGGACTTTAGTAACATAAAACCCACCTAGAATTGAACCACCATTACCTTAAACACTGACAATTTACCTTCCCCATTCTTAAATCCACAAGAGCTAGGAATGGCTGCCCCAATTGCGATGGATGTTAGACCAATAACCACTCCTCACCTGGGCTTGGACTACCTTCCCCTTACGGCTAAATATTTCCAAATCAAGGGCACCTCTGTCCATGAATCCCCTCTCAAATTATACTATCGATATAGAGATCAATACCTGAACCACACTGATAAAATAGGTCTTTGGGAGTTTAATTTTCCCAAGTATCAATTCCCTAAGGTGCACATCTTTCCAGAAATTTTCCATTATTACCATACAAACTACATCCACAGTTAAAGAGCAATGATGTCCCCTGACCAAACCGTACTTTTCACCATCAATGCCAAGTCAATCAATGAAATGCTACAACTACAACCAGGGCAAAACTTAACCCCTATTTCAATTGGAGACCTACTAGACAGATTCCCCAAGCTAACCATTGCAAAACTCACTGAAATGTTCCAAACCTTTATTATAGAAGAAAAACATATCCCAAAATATCCTCCCTCATATATATACCATATTTTCTCAATTTGGCCAAGACATTGTAGCAATGATATCTAGTATCTTAGGCTATACTACCAGTGAATACATATATGAAATCATCTTAGCCTTCATGTCTATTTTCACTCTAGGACATCCCCCTACTGTCATGTATGATTATGCCAAGTACATAGCTCATAGGATGCATGACCAATTTATTAGAATGAGTAATGAAAGAGTATTCAAGTATTCCTCAATTTTGTACCACCTTTTTCTATATTACGACGCTGACAAGTTCGCCTTTACTCTCCAAAAGCTTGATAGCAAAGGTCATCATAGGTCAGTGATTCTTTGGACTCCTTTGATCCTTAAATATGACTCACCATATCCATACACAGACTTCATAGATCTTTTTGTACATCCTATAGTGACCATGTTGCTAGGAAGTCCTCCTCCAAGAATCATTTCAAATATTAAGAGGATCCTACAGCATTCAAAACAACACAAAGTGGGAGATTGGTACTTTTACCAAAATCACACTGAGATTAGGATCTATGGCTGTGAGTTGGCCCCATATAAACTTCCCAGATACCTGCCAATGAGGTTATTTTCTCTGGAGTAATACAAGTAGATAATCAATTCAGATGAGGTGCATTTTGTTAAAGCCAAAAAGAAGGCCTAGCTCAAAATCAAAGGTCAACTAGGCCCCTTTGTGTGTAGTAGCCAAGAAGCTGGAAAATAAGTAGATCAAATCCTTCAAATACTTAAACTAAAACAGAGCTTGATGTGGAGATATGATCCCCTAGAATTTATCTGCAACAGAAGACAAAAAAACAAGATGGATCCCTACATTCACCACCTGTTATGGGGAAATCTAGTGTCTATTCAGAGCTGCTAGTCCCACTAAGACGGGTATCTATCTTAGAAAAAAACAGATTAAAGTCACTTGTTTTTCCTTTACGAGAGAGAGATGCGAAATAAGCAGAGAGTACTAGCCTCAATCTTCCGCTTGGCTCCTTGCTTGTTTCCTTTCCCCTTTGATAGAATCTTGCCACTGCTTTCTTACTTGCCCCACTTCAAAGAACACCTGTAGATTCACAGTAGCATAATACCATCAAAGCATAGAGTTATTTCATTGTAAACAATATAGGATCAGATATATATTGACCATACAAATGCATATATCAACATAATATTTAGAGATACACAAAAATATGGAGGAAAAATCAAATAGCTTTATTAGTAAAAGTAGTAGAAGAGAGAATTACAACCACTTGGTCTGACCCAACTCCATCCTCCTATCATGAAATCCCTCTTCACCTCATACAAAGCAAGATCACCCAACAATGTCTTCAAAGAGAAACCAACAGCACTTCCTTGCAAATTACAAAATTCTAGCCTTTGGATCTCTTGGATGAGGGATCCATATATAGCTGTTTACAGGGGAGTGAGTCAGATTCTAGATCTTGATTAGTTTCATTTCACTGATAGTTCTTGGTTCCACACGGAGATTTTAGATCTCTTACTCATCCCCGGGTGAACTCAGAGAGGCAAGTGTCAAATGAGCAGTTTCTAGAAGATTCTCTAGGTTTCCACCTCACAAACTGCTTGTGCCATTTGTCTGCTCTCGCTCATTGCACCCTATAGAAGGGATTTCCAATACACATCGCACTTTCTGCACATGGCAGGTGAGATGCATTGCACCTTTAGCACTGGGCAATCTATATGGTCCTGCTTTGACCAGTTCTGAGTAGTATTTCATGGAGAACTTCTGGGAGATGATGTAATCAGCTGACCTTGCTCCTTTAGGGTATGAAACAAAACTTTTAGGGACTTAGAATCCCTTGGTTTATGGACATGTATGAATGTGGTTGCAGTGCCCAAATATGTCTATAACAGTTGCCCCCTAAAGCATGAGGTCGTAAATCCTTTTGATGTTGGGTGAAATGCTTTATAATGAGGATCCGAGGTTTTTCGAATTGGAAGGTGACCTGTAATAAGATACAATACAATACATTATCTTCATAATATTTTTCATGATCTAGCTGAGTCAGGCATTCCCATGCTCAGCTTTGATAAATTCATTTTCATGTACATAGGACAGACAACCATCTGTGTGTAGACTGATGATTCTGGTAGAGCCATCATCCCTTAGTTTGGATGATTATCTGTGCAGCAATGATGTACATTTGATGTCTTTATTCTCCTGAATATATCACAGCCCGGATGGATGAAACTAGATCCGGGGTCTTCAAAACTCATTCAATCTTTGCCCGAAGTACAAGTCGATCCATGTGAATAGATGTTCTGATGTCGAACATGGAAAGACATCGCCTGATTACTAGCCAATGATGTAAGCTATTAACAAGTGTGAGAGGAATCATTGTTGATGATGATGACCCTCAAGGTACTGTAGTACAATTCACGTGGTGTGAATACATGATTTGATTTCTAACACCATGCAAAGTCTTTCGGTCAAAGGCCATTAATGTAAACATGTCGCCGGAAGTGAGAAACTTGCCATTGAGGCATGCAAGCTTCAAAGTACTAAAAGGGTTGTTCCTAGGTCGGCTTCTTGGATAATGAGATGATGTCAACAAGAAGTGACCTGTCGTAGGAGGGCATTGATGGATCCCACATCTACGAGACGGAAAGGAGCAAATGATTTTGTGGAGGTGAAAACAATCTGATGATACAAGGTTTAGGGTGGCGGTCATGAAAGTATGAAGCGTGAAGGTATTACAGTGGATGAGACACAAGCTGGGTAGGTGAATTCTCTAAGAGACTTCTCTTGAACATATTGGCAACACTGAAATGGATTGGTAGCATTAACCCCAAAAGTGGATGGTACGGTGGACCAATGTTAATATTATCGGTGAATGGAATAACCCAACCCAACTCAATCATGGTGATGGAGTGAAAGTGTCATCTTCAAGAGCGATGTGCTACCAATAAAGTTTCTTCAAGTTTTCTTCCCAATTTTCCTGAGTCATTTCTGACCAGTACCTCTTTATTTTTGTCAAGCTTAAGGAGGATAACATATGCTTGTTTTATAATTTTCCCTTCGGGAAAACCCGTCGTTATGTTTTAATGAGCCTAGTGATAGTGAAACTCGCTCTTGTCTGAATGGACAAGTTTGTCGCTATTGTTTTAACAAGTTTAACGACAAGGATAACTCGGTTATTTTCAATTTTAGAGAGTCTGAAAAGAGACGGAAAGAAGACTCCAACATTCCTTTTTCATAATATAATCCCTTAAGTTCAAAAAAGTATAAAACAATGCGAAAGTGATGACTTTTCGATAGTTTTAACGAGCCGAACAAGAAAAACGCTCGATCATTTTGTGTAATAATCCCTCAGGTCCAAAAAGATTAAAATCTAGAGGATGGATAGCACTTCCAATCACTTTAATGAGCTGGAGAGGCCAATTGCTTGGCAATCTTTCATGTTTTACGAGTTAGATGAAAGGAGCTTAAAGGAGACTCATTTTTAGAGGAACGAGTGATGTTTTCATATAGCAGCTAGTTCCAGGTAAGGTTTGGAACTTTCCAATGATGGCAATGTAAAGAAGGCAACTAATAGGATCGCTCGTCACAGCTATTCCTCAAAAGGGGTAAACAACCAAATGGAGGCGAATGATCAACTAAAAAAGAGTGGAGGTGATGGTAAGAACACGACCAAGGCTCAAAAGTTGATAATAATTTGATCTCAATGGTTATTTACTGGTGGTGGGTTCATTTTTTAATGAGCTTAAACTCTGGTGGAACATATGCTCATTACTAGGTTTAATTTTTAACGAGCTTGAACTTCGCGTAAAAATGCTGGTGCCAATCGTATAATAAGGATGTCTCATCGATAGGTTCATTTTTAGGGAGCTTGCACCATTCGAAATTATGCTCCGACTCCTTTTATTATGTAAGCTAGGAACGACCAATCCTACGAGTTTAAAGGGTTAAGAACCTACAAACTAAGAAAATAAATGGTCATTTTTCACTTTCACATAAAAAGGTTTGCATGCCCCCAGGTATAGAAAAGTAGAGTTTCCCAGGTTACCCCTCAATTTGCAGACAAAACATTTGTTCATCGGGAAAGGCCTACCTTTTCCAAGTTACCCTTCAATTTGCAGACAAGACATTTGTTCTATCGGGAAAGGCCTACCTTCCAACAGAGGTATCTTATTCCGGTCTAATCCCATTTTCCTAAATGGATGGGTGTGTCAGACTAGTCATATATCCTTTGTGGAAACCTACCCTATACCTGAAGTTTTCCTACCGAATCAGACTAGGGTGCATGCCCCCCGGGTTTCAGTCACGACCACCGAATCACTCACACTCATCAGGTGGATAGACTGGAGATTGATGAGACATTCCTCACACAAAAATACCTGTCAGGGATGGCATTTGACTATTAGCTATGTGTGAACCGGGGAATGAAAAATGGTCTACAAGCTGGACCACTCTGCCTTCATGCGGAAAACACATTACTCGAAAGAGTGAGGAGACAATGGCTCCCATGCTGTAAATGTAGTCATGCCCAAGGAGTAGATTGTAATCTAAAGGTCCTTGGACTACCATTACATTCAGATAAATGGTTTTCCTTCTCAAAGTTATAGGCAAACTTGGAAGGATCCCTAATGGTCGACTGGTTCCTTTGACAAAGCCTGTTAGATGTCACATCTCAGGTAGAAGCGATGGCGAACCAAGCGCTTTCCAAGCAGTTTAGGAAAGGATACTCACAAAAGCCCCTTCATCTATGATGGTACCAACCATGACCATTCTGTAAGTTTGCACTATGATTCAGAATGGTACATTAGATGGTAAACGGGGTCTGCCTAGTAGATTCCAATTGAAGGAGACAACTAGGTTGCTTGGAGGTGGGACCGAATAAACGGCCAGATACATCTCTGATGAACTTCCTTCCTGTGGTAAAGGAATAGGTAGATTGCCCCCATGTTCATCAGAGTCTGTATTTACGAAAAGAATTTGAACGGTGTCGTTCTCATTCTCTTTGGTGACTTGTATCATCTGAAGATAAATCCTCTGAAGGCAAGATGGGGTCGACTGTTGTCTCGACCTGTTGACTTTGGTCCGATGTGGACTCAAAGGGTTCATTTTCAATGATAGGCATTTCAACCGAAAACAAGGGTGTGTCAGTCAGGTTTTCAACTAGCAATGGACTCGGCAAGAGTTTCTTGTATCCAAGAGGAAGTTGATGCGGTGATGCAGGACGGTTATCCAAGACTCTTTTAGCTTCATCCAAGAAGGGACAACAGTGGAGGGCATGATTGTATTCACACAGTCTACAAGGAAATTTAGACTTTCCTTTCTGTCCGGTGACTTCGTTTTCACTGGTTGATGGTGTACTTTCAACATGATCGTCAGAGATTGACGACACCGGATTGTGCAAGCAGGGAGACCAGTCCCTTAAGATCCATGGGATGTAAGGACAATCTCGATGATAATGGTCTCCTTTGCAGATGACACATGGAGATTTAGGTTTGGAAAGTTTGTGGATTTTCGCTAGATGATGCACGGTTGCCCCTTTTCACCGTTGGCTCCTTCCTCCTCTTCTCCTTCCCCTTCTTCTTCTTCTCAGTTACTTGGTTTTCAGTTTTACTAGTTTCACCAACCAAAGAGGAAGAAAGAGAGGGAGAAACAAATGAAGTAGAAGGCTGGGGGGTAACTCTAGTATCATCTAGTTGCTAATTTGATTTCTCAGGAATCACGGTGTTTTGAATGACAGAGGTCGAGAAAAGCCATACTGGCAGGCCAATTGTCAGTCCTGGAAGTGACAATGTGGCCATATGAGGTGCACCAACATCTCCCCAAGAGGAGAAAGGACTAGGATTCCCCTCGAGGGGAAATCCTTGGTTGGTGGACTCCATTTTCTCAACCTAAGACCAACAAGGGAACAGTGATGTTATTCCAATTAAAATAAATTTTAGACGCTTTGACACAACTTGCTTTTTCAATTTTAAAGAGTCGAGAAAAAGCTAAAGATGACTCTAGTCGCCTTCAATTTTTAGTGAGCCTAAAGTGACAAGTGCTCAGATGGACCTTTTCCTTTAAGGAGTCTGAAAAGGAATGAAAGAGACTACTCTGGAAATCTAAACAGAGGGATTATCAAACCAATGGCAAAACTGTAGAATACGTTTTATGGTATGGTAGTCAATCTTCCTGAATGATGTGTTCAGTGCATTGCGATTGATAGGGCGTCAGACATGGCTTCCTAAGGATAAAGTATATAGCCTATTATGGTCTCCCAATATATACTCGACAGTACGTGAGAGCACAAGTCCGTACTGGCACTTGTCATCTCAAAGAGGAGGAATCACCCAACCTACGATGAAAGCGATAGTTACCAGGCTTTACGACATTTGAATACGTCTCTAGCCTAGACTTCCAAATGTTGTGCGTTAGGTTCCAAAGCATTTTTATGTTCAATGAATTCATTTTACAGTTGATCTTTCTTAAGAAGTTTTCCTTTAAGGTTCACCTTGTGATGTAGATATAAAATTACTAAAATGCAATCTAAGATGATAAACAGTCATTTAATCTTCTTTTTGCAATGAAAATCCTAGCTACTAAGGAAAGGGAAAAGAAATCCTTTCAACATAGAGCAGAGAGCACACACTAGATGCACTATCCTAAATAAAAATCAACAAGCAGTCTAAATGCAAATGCACATGCATGTATTTGTTTTCACTTTATTAATACGTGAATGACAAAAATAATTCTAAGTACAAATCTGAATTATTCCTTCTTTCAAAGCGACAGTACTAACGATTTTCTTTTCAAAAAATGAAAAGGAGACAAGACGACAATTTACGATTTGAATTGAAAACTACTTTTGACACTTGAAATACTTATAAATTCAAATCAAATACAAGAGTAATAGTGTAATCGACTATCAAAAAGAGAAGTATTCTTTTCCTTGACTGAAAACAACACTTGCAACACTTTCAAATCAAAAGACGACAGTTTGATTCAGCTACTATTTTGTAAATGAGAACTGTGAATGGCGAAAAATACATAAAAACTTCACGAATCTTTGTACAATGGAGGCTAAATGATGCAAAGGAAGCGAGTTTCTACAATGGTCTACTGATCATAGACAACAAACTCCTGAATAAAACTGAAGACAGTGAAGAAAAAACCAAAATTTGGAGGCAGATCTAGTCTTGTTTGATCATGGCACCTGTAACATAGGGAAACATGGATGCATCTCACCTACTGCACATGGGAGGTGCGATGCATCCAGTCTACCTAAAGGAGAGGGTGCAATGGTCCATGAACGAGACTTTAACTTGGTTTTTGGTCATAGTTTGCAGTTTAGTTCAGGGATTTAGGCCGAGCAAATGATAGTCAGTAACCACAGAGTATAGGGCCAATCTAATGAGGTTACTCAAGCTACCTCTAGGGCACTTAGGATGTTTGCAAGTCAATTGTTCAGTTCATAAAGAAACCCGAAGATTGACTGAAGCAATGTTGATCTACTTTGCACTTACATAGCAAATGCAGTTCGAAGGCTAGCTGGCTTGACTTCAGGCTCCGTCTGTGGTTTATGAATCAAACAAATAGAGACAAGCAATCAAACTAATAGTTCCCCAGCGGAGTTGCCATTTTATTATCAGTAAATCTAGTGTCTATTCAGAGCTGCTAGTCCCACTAAGACGGGTATCTATCTTAGAAACAAACAGATTAAAGTCACTTGTTTTTCCTTTACGAGAGAGATATGGGAAAGAAGTAGAGAGTACCAACCTCAGTCTTCTGCTTGGCTCCTTGCTTGTTTCCTTTCCTCTTTGACAGAATCTCGCCACTGCTTCCTTACTTGCCTCACTTCAAAGAACACATGTAGATTCACAACAGCATAATACCATCAAAGCATAGAGATATTTCATTGTAAACAATATAGGATTAGATATATATTGACCATACAAATGCATATATCAACATAATATTTAGAGATACACAAAAATATGGAGGAAAACTCAAATAGCTTTAATAGTAAAAGTAGTAGAAGAGAGAATTACAACCACTTGGTCTGACCCATTGCCATCCTCCCAGCATGAAAGCCCTCTTCACCTCATACAAAGCAAGATCACCCAATAATGTCTTCAAAGAGAAACCAACAACACTTCCTTGCAAATTACAAAATTCCAGCCTTTGGATCTCTTGGATGAGGGATCCATATATAGATGTTTATAAGGGAGTGAGTCAGCTTCTGGGATTTTGATTAGTGTCATTTCACTGATAGTTCTTGGTTCCACATGGAGATTCTAGATCTCTTACTCATCCCTAGGCAAACTTAGAGAGGCAAGTGTCAAATGAGCAATTTCTAGAAGATTCTCTGGGTTTCCACCTAGCAAACTGTGTGTGCCATTTTTCTACTCTCACTCATCACACCCTATAGAAGGGCTTTCCAATATGCATCACACTTTTTTCACGTGGCAGGTGAGATGCATCGCACCTTTAGCACTGGGCAGTTTGTATGGTCTTGCTTTGACTAGTTTTGAGTAGTTTTTCATGTAGAACTTCTGGGAGATGATGTAATCAGCAGATCTTGCTCCTTTAGGGTATCAAACAACACTTTTAGGGACTTAGAAGCCCTTGGTTTATGGACATGTATGATTGGGGTTGCAGTGCCCAAATATGTCTATTACACCACCGAATCCCAGAGATAGAGAAATATGCAAATCAATTGGAATGGGTAGAGAATACTTTAGTGGACAGGGATAGCACTGTAGCTGCAGTTGAAAATTCTCTAATTGATCTAGATAAACAGCTTGATGAGGGTTCTTTCCTACAGGTTCTAGGAGAATCTCAAATCCAAGAAGAATCATAGGCACAAGGAGAATCACAAGCACAAGGAGAATCATAGGCACATAGTGAATCACATATAGAAAAAGAATCCCAGGTGAAAGAAGAGTTAGAACAACCAGGCCTATCAGAGGAATTAAATCAAATAGGTATACTAGATCCCATCATGAGTACTCCCCCTACCTTGCAAAATCCTCTAAATGAGGAGAAAAGCCTCAAAAGAAATAGGGAAGAGGCTACAACTTCAGGCAAGGCAACTACACAGACATATGCAAAGACCAGCCTTGTCAAAAGGTAAAGGTTAAATGCTATCTCTGAACAGGAGTTCACAGAAGAAACAGTTGGGCCAGTAGCACAGAAAGAGAAAGAAGCAAGCCTACCACTCCCTCTGGGGGCACACTAGAACCTTCCACATCAAATACTCAGATATTAGAAAGGAAACAGAGCATTGAAGTGTCCTCATTCAGGATGCCAGCTAACAGGGACCAAGACATCAGAGAAAGATACAATGACATAAAGGCTAGTAATGAGAGGCTAAAAGCCCAAAATTATGCACAATACCTAAAGATGGCACCTACAAATCAGACAAGGCTTATGTCAGCTTATGATGTGAAAGAAGGCAAAATGCAGATGACATTTGTGAAACCTACCACTTAGCAACCAAGAACAACAACAGACTTCAAAAAGATATATTTTGAAGTACTAGCAAAGGACATACATCCTATTGACCAGATTGAGATGCAAAAGTAGACAGGGGAGATGATTTACTCCACCTTAACAGGGGGAGCCATTGCAGCTCACCAATTGTAAAATTCCCTAAATAACATATTAGCTCAGTTCCAATTAGAGAAGGCCTCTTCACTCGCAAAAGACACCATAATCAAGTCCTTAGAGGACTTAATCATTGAGTTGGGACATGATCCCAAAGATTTAAAGGCCACTGAAAGAAAGATAAACAAGAAGAACGATGACATAGCTACTCTGAAGAAGCAACTCAAGGTTCAACCCCTACATCACCCACAAATAGCAGAAATCCTGTAGACACAAAAAGCACAAGAAGAGCTTATGGACTTGGTCCTAAAGCTAAATGACTAGATGAAAGAAATAGAGAAGCAGCTATACATATTGATTTAGTCCAAACAAAGTAACTTTGCCACCACTTCTAGGATTACCATTCCCACTCTTTCTACTGCAGTTCCTTCAACATTGACATCATCATTGGCACCCACAACTCCACCTGCCACAACACTGCCTATTTGTTATCGGGAAATCTAGTGTCCAATCGGAGCTGCTAGTCCCACTAAGACTGGTAGCTATCTTAGAAACAAACAAACTAAAACTACATTCACTTTCCTTTATGAGAAGTAGATAAGAGGGGAACAAAGGATACCAACCTCAGTCTTGCGCTTAGTTCCTTGCTTGGTTCCTCTCCCTTCTGACAGGTCTTTGCCGCTTTTCCTTCGTCTACCCAGCTTCAAAGAGCACCTGTGGGATCAAAGTAGCATAATACTATCAAAGAATAGAGATCTACAATCATAAACAATATAGGACTAGATATATATTTAGCACACAAATGCATATACCATCAAACATACAAGAATGTGGAGGAAAAATTGAATAGCTTTATTAATATCAAGAATAGCAAAGAGGATTACAACCAATTGTTCTGACCCAATGTCATCCTCCCAGCATGAAATTCCTTCTTCACCTCATGAAAAGCTTAGATCACCCAACACTATGATGTTCCACCGAGAAACCAATAGCACTTCCTTACAGGATACAAAATTCCATCCTCTAGATCTCTGGGATGAGGGATCCATATATAGATGCTTGCAGGGGGGTGAGTCAGCTTCTAGGATTTTGATTAGTGTCCTCTCTCTGATAGTTCTTGATTCCACTTGGAGATTGATGATCTCTTACTCATCCCTTAGTGAATTTAGAGAGGCAAGTGTCACAGGAGAAGTTTCTGGAAGATTCCATGACGATCCACCTTGCAAACTATCTCTGCCATTTGTCTACTCTCGCCCATCGCACCCTACAGAAGGGCTTTCCAGTATGCATCGCACCCTTTTCACTGAGTAGGTGAGATGCATCACACCCTCTACACTGGGCAATCTGTATGGTCCAGCTTTGACCAGTTCTGAGCAGTTTTCTATGGATAACTTCTGGGAGATGATGTAATTAGCTAACCTTGTTCCTTTAGGGTGTGAAGCAACAATTTTAGGGACTTAGGAGCCCTTGGTTTATGGACATGTATGATTGGGGTTGTAGTGCCCAAAAATGTCTATAACAGTTGCCCCCTAAAGCATGAGGTCGTTAATCTTTTGATGGCAGGTGAAATGCTTTATCATGATGATCTGAAGTTTTTTCGAGCTGGAAGGTGACCTGTAATAAGATACAATACAATACATTATCTTCATAATATTTTTCATGATCTAGCTGAGGCGGGCATTCCCATGCTCAGCTTTATAAATTCATTTTCATGTACATAAGACAGACAACCATCTGTGTGGCAGACTGATGATTTTAATAGATCCATCATCCTTTGATTCGGATGATCAGCTGTGCAGCTATGATGTACATTTGATGTCTTTATTTTCCCAAATATATCGCAGCCCGGATGGATGAAACTAGATCCGGGGTCTTCAAACTCATCCAATCTTCACTCGGAGTACAAGTCAATCCATGTGAAAGATGCTCTAGAGTCGAACATGGAAAGACATCGCCAGATTACCAGCCAATGATGTAAGTTGTTAACAGGCGCGAGAGGAATCACCGATAATGATGATGACCCTCAAGGTACTATAGTACAATTCGCGTGGTGTGAAAAAGGGACTTGGTTTCGAACACCACGCAAAAGCTTTCGATCGAAGGCCATTGATGTAAACCTATCGCCGTAAGTGAGAAACTTGCCATTGAGGCATGCAAGCTTCAAAGTACTGAAAGGGTTGTTCCTAAGTCGACTTCTTGGATAATGAGCGGATGTCGACAAGAAGCGACCCATTGTAGGAAGGCCTTAATGAATTCCACATCTACGACACAGAACCGAGTAAATGATTTTTGGAGGTGAAAATGATATGATGATACAGGATTTAGGATGGCAGTCATGAAAGAATGGAGCGTGAATGTATTGCAGCGGATGAGACACAGGTGAATTCTCTGAGCGATTTCTCTTGAACATACAATGACACTGACATGGATTGGTAGCATTAACCCCAAATATGGATGGTGCGATAGACCAATGGTGATATGACTAGTGAACGGAATAACCCAACCCGACTCGGATGTGGAGTGAAAGTGTCATGTTCAAGAGCGACTTGCTACCAATAAAGTTTCTTCAAGTTTTCTTCCCAATTTTTCCCCAGTCATTGCTGATCAATACCTATTTATTTCTATCAAGATTGAGGAGGATAACATATGCTTGTTCTATAATTTTCCCTTTGGGCAAACCCGTCGCTATGTTTTAACGAGCCTAGCGACAATGAAACTCGTTCTTGTCTATATGGACAAGTTTGTCGCTACTTGGTTTTAACGAGTTTAAAGACAAAGATAACTCAGTCCTTTTCAATTTTAGAGAGTCTGAAAGGGACGTAAAGGAAACTCCAATAATCCTTTTTCGTCATATAATCCCTTAAGTCCAAAAAAGTATAAAATAATACGAAAGGGATGAATTTTCGGTAATTTTAACGAGCTAAACAAAACAAGCGCTCAATC
The DNA here is from genome assembly GCA_031772625.1 of Pinus tabuliformis. NCBI lineage: Eukaryota > Viridiplantae > Streptophyta > Pinopsida > Pinales > Pinaceae > Pinus > Pinus tabuliformis. The sequence goes on from CM062805.1 coordinate 433,522,309, forward strand.
GTTTTGTGTAATAATCCCTCAGGTCCAAAAAGATTAAAATCTAGAGGAGGGATAGCAATCCTGGTAGCTTTAATGAGCTAGAGAGGCCAACTGCTTGGCAATCTTTTCATATTTTACGAGTCAGATGAAAAGAGCTTAAAGGAGACTCCTCTTTTGAGGAACAAGTGATAATTTCAGGTAGCAGTTGATTCCAGGCAAGGTTTTGAATCTTCCAATCACGACAGTGTCACAAGGATGGCTAACAGGATCACTCTTCGCAGTTGTTCCTCAAAAGGGGTAAACAATCAAATGGAGGTGAATGATCAGCTAAAACAGAGCGGAGTCACCATTTTGTTATCGGGAAATCTAGTGTCCACTCGGAGCTGCTACTCCCACTAAGAGTAGTAGCTATCTTAGAAACAAACAAACTAAAACTACTTTCACTTTCTTTTATGAGAAGCAGATAAGGGGGGAACAAAGGATACCAACCTCAGTCTTGCGCTTAGTTCCTTGCTTGGTTCCTCTCCCATCTAATAGATCTTTGCTGCTTTTCCTTCATCTACCCAGCTTCAAAGAGCACCTATGGGATCAAAGCAGCATAATACTATCGAAGAACAGAGATCTACAATCATAAACAATATAGGACCAGATATATATTGACCACACAAATGCATATACCATCAAACATACAAGAATGTGGAGGAAAAATTGAATAGCTTTATTAATATCAAGAATAGCAAAGAGGATTACAACCAATTGTTCTAACCCAGCGTCATCCTCCCAGCATGAAAGTCCTTCTTCACCTCATGAAAAGCTTAGATCACCCAACACTATGATGTTCCACAAAGAAACCAACAACACTTCCTTACAAGATACAAAATTCCATCCTCTAGATCTCTGGGATGAGGGATCCATATATAGATGATTGTAGGGGGGTGAGTCATCTTCTGGGATTTTGATTAGTGTCCTCTCTCTGATAGTTCTTGATTCCACTTGGAGATTGATGATCTCTTACTCATCCCTGGGCGAATTCAGAGAGGCAAGTGTCACAGGAGAAGTTTCAGGAAGATTCCATGACGATCCACCTTGCAAACTGTCTCTGCCATTTGTCTACTCTCGCCCATTGCACCCTACAGAAGGGCTCTCTAGTATGCATCGCACCCTCTGCACTAGGCAGTCTGTATGGTCCAACTTTGACCAGTTCTGAGCAGTTTTCTATGGAGAACTTCTGGGAGATGATGTAATCATCTGACCTTGTTCCTTTAGGGTGTGAAGCAAAACTTTTAGGGACTTAGGAGCCCTTGGTTTATGGACATGTATGATTGGGGTTGCAGTGCCCAAAAATGTCTATAACACTATTACTATTGAATCTACAATAGTAGGTGCTTCAATAGAAAAGATAGTAGAGCTAGTAAAAGCCATGGAGGATATGTCAATCTAGGCAACAGAGCTTAAAAGGCTTAAGGAGAAAGTGGCAAGCTTAGAAACTGACTATAAGCTTGCCCAAATACAACAGAGAGAAGAAACACAAAAAGCCCTAAGGATGGGTGAGAAGATCAAGGTACTAGAAAAAGATTTAACTCTACAAAAGCCACTAGGACAGACCAAGGAGATGCTCTCGGCCAATATCATTAACTCTATCAATGATATTTAGCCATCAATTCGAGTAATATTTGAGCAAACTAAATTGCTAAAATTGGCCACTGAAGCAATTAAAAAAGTAAAGGAAGATTTAGGAGACCAGCCTAAGGATGCTAATCGACTCATCCACTTCTTGAATAGCAAGAATAGACATGAGCTTAATGAGCTTGGGGTAGAGGATAGAACTAAAGCTATCATAGAAGTTAAAAAGTTTTTTTCCAAAAGAAACCTTATGGTTAACTTAGAGGAAAAATGCCATAACATGCAGGTGGGCATTGATAGATTCATGGCCAAGTTTCAAATTTTGAGGGATAAAGGCCTTCCCAGTCCTATGGTCATCCATGATAAACTTATGACCCATTTAGAATACACTAACAAATTAAGGAAGTCGGCCAAGGAGCAAGCAAGCACTTCAGGTATCAAAGCCTTACCAACAGGGAAAGTATTGTATGATACTTTAGAGAATCTGTTTTTCCTAGAGCATGAGACGAAACATCTATTTGTCACCAAGCCTAATTTTGCCAAATACACAGAGGCATATGAGATCTATAGAATAATGCTCAAAGTAAAGTTACCTGAGGATGAATGGTGGGGAAAAATGACAGATTTACTATAAGTTACCACAGTAAATTTGAAGGCATCTAGATGAAACAGGTAAGAGACTGATTAATAGGGTCAAAGAGTAGCAGGTTAAAGCGTATCAGTAAAATATTAAGATAAAGATGATTCCATTATACAAATATCAGCCAGCTTAAAGGGTTCAACTTCAACTGCAACAGGCAACACTACCTCAATAAGAGGGACAACATGATGCAGTTTTCCATCTCTCTCTGTCTTCATTCTTGAAGATATTTTTATTTCCTTAATTAAATCTCACACTGTTATGAGATATTTTATAATATTTTTTTGTATAAATACTTCACATTTTGAAGTATTTAGGGTGGATTCAAAGACATTTCTATAGAATTTTATCTAAAATCAAAGTGCTATTGTATCAAAACTAGATTGGCTTGCTGGATCATGGAATAAAACTCAGATATTTCTCAGGATTCTTGTGTAAAGAGAAAATCTGATAAGTATTCTCTCACGTGCATTATTTCTTTTCCTTTTGTTCTTAATAATCATATGTGTTTCTGTGAAATCTGAATGGTAAACTAGGAATAATATTTCAGAACTTGCTTTAATGCACTCTGTCTTAATTGTTTACATTAGTAATGTTTTCTGCTAAACTATCTTAGTTAGTTAATTCTTAAATACTCCCTTACTTCCATAGTTTCTCCCCCTGGTCTATAGCAAAGGATTCTTAATTTCCCTTTGTTCATGATCACCGTTTTTCTTTCATTCTGATCCCAGTCTAAGGATTCTTCATTGCTCTTTCACCCTGGTTAGAATCATCTCATCCATCAAACCTGAACATTTGCCTTTTGCTTTGCTAGCCTGTCCTATGAACATTCTCTTTAATGATCTAGTCTAGTTAAGCTATCCTTTGATTGACTCCATAACCCAATGGCTTGAAGATCTAGCTCTATCCATTTGTTCCAAGAATTCCACCACCCAACTTTCAATCAAAATCAAAATCCTCATGAACAGTAAGAACTAGCCTAAAATCTAATAGAAACATTGTTAAATTATAAAGAGAGAGCCCAGTCTGGACTTAAGTTGGCTAGAACCTAAGTCTAAAAGATTTGGTTTGTGGTTACCTCGGATTATTCCTTCTTTTGATAACTTCTAGGGAAAAATTCTGAGTGATAACAGAGATGTTCTTGAACTACAACACCCCCAAAACCCCTCAACACATGGTGTACAAGGCTCTTAATACCACCCTAGTCCCTAGTGAACACCATCATTATCAATAGTGGTGCCCTTATATAACGATTTCACTACAACCGTAGCCCTCAGTGAATACCACCAAACTCAACAATGGTATTGCAAGGACCCAAAAAAATACATGTAGCTAAGAAATATATGAACTTCAATATTCTTGGGTAATATAGTCCCAACATCTAGTTCACTGAGGTAGGTTAGAACAATTTTTTTTACCAAGTACATAATTTAGAATCATATATTTCTTGAATAGGTAATAAATCTCAAAATCTTTCATGTTATGCTAACTAACACCTCTCTAAGGAAAAAAGCTTCTTCTTTCTGAAGTGTAACAACATGTGCAATATTGACTATTTCTAATATTAACTCTTGCCTTTTTCCATCCCCTTACTAGCTCATGCAAGGATGAGATTGTGCTTAAAAGTGAAATTATAAATATCGTGAATAGATTAAAAGTAAATTATAACTCATTCCCCTGGTCTTTTTCACCCAATTAACTTAAGAAATAGTTTTTCAATTCTTTCCCTTTCCCCAACTATTTCTAAATAACGAGACATCATTATCATCCTCATTAAAATCTCATTCTCTTAGATGTAATTCCCCATTCTTCCATTATTATTATAGCTGAGGAAAAAATAATTTCTCCAATCATCCCAACACATATGCAACACCAACTAAATAATCATAATCAAATAACATCATAATAAGAAAATACAATAGTTGTAACGTAGTACATATTATTAACAAGTTAATAATTACCCAGTAGTAAAAAAAACCAATCAAAACATTATAAATATCCGTGCCAGGTAAATCTTGAACATAAATCATTAAAATATAAGCAACCACATAGATATCTACCTACATCTATCATAACCAATCATGAAAAAACGAAAACAACTAAAGGATAATGAATCTCTTATCAATCATGTTCAATATAGAAAATGAGGGGTAAAAAAAGTCAAACAACAAAGATGTTATATCACTATTTTTTTCCCAAATAATTTTGTAATTAATTCTAGAGTTGTTAAAATACTGTAATCTCTAAAAATAAACTTGTGTCAAAATATTTATATTTATATAATTAGAATTATAAAAAATGTTTATATTCATTGAGCACTATAATTGCAATGCTAAAATCTTTGGCGATATATATTCAAGTACATGACAAGGAATATATTATAAAAAAGGACTAAATGTCTTATGCAACTAGGTGTATGGGCCTATTATGGGAAAGAAAAAGCATAAAATATCCATGTAGTGTTAATTTAATTTTAGTGCATGTGCACATGCCCCCAATAAATTAATAGTTCAAACCAGAGGCCTAGGAACATATATCTACCTACCATGTTTTATTATATCAAGGTCGTAAAGTATGAAATGACTTACATGGTCCCCTCGAGAACATTTGTTAGGATTGATTTGATTGATTGTTTCATTGTCTCTAGTTTGATAGAGAAATAACTTAACCTTACAACATTCATGTTTTCTAAAAAGATCCCATGAAAGTTAACCTTACACCATTTATTTAGTTGGAAAAGTAATTAAAATGGAAAATATAAGTTTTTAATAAAATTATATTTTTATTATTATTTTAAATAAAAATATATAAAAAAATATTTAAATTATAATTTTGAATGTATATGTATATATTTGAAAAATAATATAGTAAATATTCTATTTTAAATACACGTTTTTAAAATTTTTTAATGTTATTATTTATATTTCCATATTAAAAAATAAATTCTCTCCATTTTTTTTATATGATGTGAAAGAGCTTTATATAAAAAGTTATTTGATAATGTAATATTGTAATTTATTTGGAAATGATTTTAAAATATTATAAAAGTAGTTATATCCATTCATTATATTATTATTATTATTATATTTAAATTTAGATTATATATTATTTCTAATTAAAATAAACATTAAATTTTACAATTTTTAATAGGTTTTTGATTATATATTATTTTCCAATTAAAATGAACATTGAATTTTACAATTTTTAAGTAGGTTTTTGAGTCTTACAAATAAAAATAATAATAAGGAGATTTAAAGATAGTTATATTGGATTTATACTTCTTAATTGTCCATTTTAACACTACTTTATCTAATGTGAGTTAGTTACTTTCACTTAAATGTTATTTATAACTTTTCATATCGTTTTGTTAGGATAAGTTGTATTTTCATGTAATAATTTATTTTAATTTTCTTTTTAAATATACTATAAATTGTGAAAAAATATTACATATTTTTTATGGTTAACATTTTTATGTAAAAATATGAAATATGAAATATAAAATATAATATTTTAGTATAAGAAATGTTTAAAGAGATTATATTTAATAGTGGAAAGTGAAAAGTATTAAATGATTTTGTGACTCCTGCATATATTAGTGGATCAAAGTCCAACCATATCCTCTATTTTTCATAAACTCCAAAGATATAGTTCTATTCACAATGATTACCCAGAAATATAATTCTAACAATCATTATATTATGAAATACTAACCTGATTCAATTACCAATTACTTTAAACGATAAATAAATAAATATAATATTGTAAAAATATCAATAAAAAACAAGTATCAAAAATCAAAATATTTAAATAAACTTAAATCAAAATATCTATCTTAGTTTAGTTTTATTGTTAATAAATAATAATAAAAACAAGAAAAAATAGTTTACTTTTACTTTTATAATAATATTTATATATTTATTCTATTAATTTATAAACTAATTAAAATTTTCAAAATATACACTTACATTTCAATCCATAAACATAGCCATGAAATAAATCACATACACATTATGTAATGTGTATGTTAAACTGTGCCAATATCTAAACTATTGTTTGAGGTCAATTCCCACATAAATCGATGATTGATTAAACTACTTGCAGAAATACAATATGTTACATGTATAATGAAATATGAACAAAGCAAACTAAACTTAAAGGTGGTTAATACAAATTCATAAAAATAATATTTTAATTAACAATATTTGAGGAGTTTCACAAGGAAAATATATGTATTTATTTAAAATATTTTTTTGTTGGGGTTTAGAATAGTTATTGATAAAGTTTTTTCAAGACATTTTGGGACGAAAAGATTATTAATTTCAAATTTTATTAATAAAAATATAATTATTAATGAGAGTTAGTGTTTTTTAGATTAGATAATTTAGATACCTATTAGATAACTTAGATATCTCTTGTTCACAATTTTTTAAACTACAAATTAGTGTCATTATTTTTAAAACCAAACTAAAAAATAAAATCTGAATTCTTTAATTATGCATAAAGATAATATTGAATAAACAATTTAAATGTAAATGTGTTTATCTTCACAGACTAGTATGTAGTTAATCTAGATTATAAAAAAAATAAACCAAAGATAAAAAAGAAAAAAAAGAGAAGAAACACATCTTACTCACAATTTCTTGCATGCATAAAAATTGTGAAACAAAATAATTAGAAAAATAAAATGCTAAATTTCACTTGAAGATGTTATTTGTTACCCTTTGAAAATATATCTTCTTTATAGGATGAAGTGTTTATTTATGTTATAATTATGCTCAGCATTATTCATTCGTAAGCAACTTCCTATGTCACATTATCAACACTAAGCAAGGGACCCTTTAAGTTCCTTATCATGGGATATAACACTAGATTTAAAATTGATTTATGCATTACAAAATGTGACATCTTAATGTCAAGGTTTCATAACTTTGGTCTTGGTGGTTAGGAGACGACATTCTATTGCCACCATTCCTCTTTTCTTTTTTTCATGGACGATTGTATGATATATTTAGACATGTATGTGATTTCCTAATTTGTGATGAATATTCAGGTTTTTTTTTTAATAATTTTCATAATTGGTGTTGATGATCATGTGGTTAAATACTATATAAATTTGTTGAATAACATGGTTATTGATGTACTTTACGTTATAATATTTTTTATTTATTATGATGATGTTGCATATACCTTGGTACCTTAAAAGGATTATTATGTTTTAAGTGGAGAAACTAATAGCCATGTGGAGAATGCACTCAAGGGAAAAGATCTGGTCTTTATGAGGATGACCATTATATCATAGAGTTTAGGAAGCCTTAGGCAAGGGGGTAAATCTTGTGAAATGAATTCCAATGTTAACTTAAATAAAAAGAGAAAAAGGAAAGAGTTGTAACTTACTTTTACTTTGTCTTTGGCACTTGCAAATTCACCCTCAAGCTTAATTCTCTCTTACATGGGAAGTGGTAAGACCAATATACCAATATTCAAAAGTTGTTAAATTAGAAAGGGTTAAGATAAGAGCTATGTAGCTACTGATGGAGTTCACTTGCACATGAAGAAATGTTTTGAAATTTTACGATTGTTGTCATAAAAATATTTATTTGAATTATGTGCTTACTTGAGTATAGTATTGGTCTATCTAACTTGGCCTAACTAGACAAAGGGATTTGGAGTGTACCTAACCAATGAATCATACTAACGCTTAGTTTGTGTTTGGATATTATTTGTATTCTTTTAGGCACTTGGGACACTATTGTCAAGTATGACTACATGCACTCGGGGTTAAGGTGGTAGTCTGATCCTAAAATATGGGCATCATTGTAGAGTATGGTTTTAATAACCATGGGTGAGGGTGGTAGTAATACCCTTACACACCATACTTTGTGAGATTTTTGGACTTCTATACTTTAGTAGCCTCTTCACCACAATAAGGTTGATCAACTAGGATTATAATATTTGATATTCATTCAGAATTGTGTATTACTTATAGAGAGTGTATATGTTCCCTCTACTTCCTCACCTAGTTGAGCTTAAGCCTTACTTGAGGGGAAGCATATATGAAGTTGGTTTCATTAGTTTGGTGGAAAATTGAATCTTGGCTATAATTTCCCCTTATTGACTAAATATTGGTTTGTGGGACTTGGAGAATTATTGGGTAAGCACATGAACTTTAAAGAGATAGTAACTACATGTAATTTTATTTCATGTTTTTAATTGTGTGTTGTTAGTTATCTTAATTTCATCGTATAGTTGTATATGATCTACAAAATCATAGTATACCTGTTTATGTTTTATTCTTGTTGATTTTATATATATATATATATATATATATATATATATATATATATATATATATATCACATCGGGAATTTATTTTTGGTTAATGGAACACTCTAATCGACTACTACAATGTAGCATCAAAATCCAACATTTTTAGGATACACAACATTCAATAATATTTAAGGACCAATTAAACCTAATATACTAAGGTCTCTAAAAATGGAGATTTAAAAAATAATTATTATTTTTACTATCAGTTAACTTAGTATTACCTGTGAACTATGTTAATTCTTTTGTTGTTTAATTTATAATTATTGTTATTATTATCTTGTTGTTAGTTAGCTTAGGAGGAGGGTTAGTAATAAAAAATACTTGTTTATTTTCTTTTCTTGAATTAGTTAGTATATGGTTATTTTTTCTCATAAATGAATTAATTATTAGCATTCTTGGATAAACATCACTTTACATAATCATTTATTGGTGTATTAGTTTAAATTTAGTTTCATTCAATCTTACATAACAATGAAATAAATTAGATAAAACTTCAAATAGAACTTGTAACTCTGACCTCAAATATAATTAGAAACCCTAGAATCATTCTTCTATATAATACCATCATATATGACTAAGAAAATAAATATCAAACCTAATTATTTTAGTGTGAACATCTCTGAAAACAAGGGAATATATTATAGATAATGTACATAACTAAATCATAATATTTTTTCTAAAATTCCATTATTAATATAGAAAATGATTTTTTATTGTTTGAATAACATTATTATTCTCATTCCAAAGGCACAATTTCATTCGCTAGAAAGGAAATACAAAATTTATCTCTTTTACTATTTGAAAAATAGGCATTACATTGCTTTCTTCTTTTACAAAATAATTTATTATTTACATTTTTTTAAATAAATAGGATTATTTTTTCACAATGTATTTTTCAAATTATAAAAAAAATGCATATAAGTTGTAGATTCAAGTCTAAGAGACCTATTGCAATTTTGTTTACAATTTTAAAATATGCAATTTGTAACCTTTACCGCCATGAAAACCAACTTGTGAGTTATAACTTGTCTTTAGATAAAAATCCTAAAGCCCTAATCTCCTTGCAAATTGCCATAATGAAAGCTACATTCCTCAAATGGTGAGTATGAAATAACTAGCATCTATAATCAATGGTGAACCCTAGAATAGAAAAAGTTTTCCAAAAACACAATGTATGAAAATGTAAACTATAATCAAAGAAACGATGGGTGGTTACCTTTCCTTAAGTGTGTTATTTGACCCTTACAGGTGCATATTCACCTATGAATGATATAATTCCATCCTCCTACCATACTTTATAACTTTAGGGACTTGAGAAAACCTTGAATCTTGGTTGTGTTGATGGAGAAAGATGTACCACCAATAGTTAGGTTGACTCCCTGGAGTGAAGTCCTAATTATACCTAGCATCATTTGGAATAGGAGCCCCATCTAGTATGTGGGCCTGGATTCCACCATGTAAGTGTTACACTTGGTGTCAAATGTGGAGACATGAACATGAGGGAAATAATGAAATGCCCTGAAAATTGGAACAAAATCATCCCACGATTGATAAACTCACAAAGTGATGTACAACAACAAGACAAAAGACTAATGAGAATAAGTACATCTCAAAAAGGAGTCGATTAGCCAAAACCATCTGAGACATAAAATTAAGAGAGCGTTAGAGGTTAACTGCAAATTAGTTTTAAGTAAGTTACTAGCATTAACATGCAATTAAAAAACATGTAGCAAAAAAGAATTAGTTCATAAACATATCACCCACGTGAAAGCACACATACAAAAACAATGGAAATATTGGGTAACCAATAAAACCACTATGGAGATGCATTGGAATCCATGCCAAAAGTAAATAATTTTTTATCATTCATGCCGCAAAGTCAAGTACATGTCCATTAGGTCCATCAAAGCCTAGTAATGGAACATGGGTTTCTCATACCATCTTCAAGGAAAAAACCTAACCTCGCCACAATTCACCCTACTATCTACCAAGAGTTGAATTTCTCTATATCCTTAAGTGTAAAACAATTATCTAATTCTAGCCTAGCTCAAGTGCTAAAAGTCCTCCACAAATGTGACATGAGGGTGCATTTATAAAAATGAGGTGACCTTTCACCTACCCTCATGAGTGTTGAACCTCCCCATGACTCTTTCACTTTTAATAGCATTTAAAATCATATGGATTTGTGCATGATCTTATATTTGACATATTATGACAAGAAAATATTCAAAATATTACATGAGGACATGCCACACGCTCTGAGGTGGTAGCTTGTAGGAAGTATGTTGCAATTCCTAATAGATCATTTGATATCTTTGCTCCCTTACATAAGATACCAATATCAATTGTATATTTACAACCTCAATTATACGTTCTAGGATAGTAAAACTCTTACATATATTTGTTGTTATGCAATTCTCTAGACATATCCATTCTCCAGTTGATTTTAGGCAACATATATTTTCTTAGCAATTTGGTCCATCACCACTTCTGCTAGTGCCTCCATGTTGTGGTATATCCCAAATGTTGTTCCATATTATCCATACAATTCTCTAATGCTATAAAGGCTTCAATGCGTCTCAGATCAAGCAACCTAACATTATTTTCTCCAAGTTCACTATGTATCCACAAGATGATTAGTTGATGTCAGCAAATAAGTGCAAGGATGTCATGGAAACTCTTGTATTCCTAATTCCCCTTAGATTTGGCACAATGGATGGAGGTTGGAATGAAAATATGGTAAAACATCTATATACATGATGGGAACTACTTTCTCCTACCACATAAAATCCTAACTCAAAATCAACTCATATTCATTCAGTGACACAATGGTAAAACTCAACCTTCCACTCTAATTTTCGAGTCTCATCAATGCATCATGGGTATACAAACAACCTTCCTTTTATCAAAGTTGAATATCTTGAAAGAGAAGGCATTGATTGAATATGCAACCCAAGTCTCCTTGTTACATCTTCCTTCATCTATTTATGCATCGAACCATTGTCCAACATCACAAGAATTGGCCTTCTATTGATATTTTCCTGCACAAAGCTCAATTTCATCACATCCTCATTTTGTGTTTTTATTGAAGTTGAAACCACAATAATACTCAAAACCTGCATCACTCCCACCAATGGGTTTCTTAGTTTCGAAATGGAATCCATCCTCTATGTCAACAAACAATCCTTAAATTCATGATACTCTTTCACACATATCCAACATGATACCAACTTCTTCTATTTTACTGAATATATAGTCTTGGCTTGCTCATCACTACCCTCATATATCTTCATCTTTGCATTGTCTTTCCCCTTCTTACTTTATTACTTATCACCTTGGCTCTCTTCACTTCCTATCGGTGCACCCTTAGCTTCACTCTTGAAATTTAGGAGTTTATTTGCTTTCATTATAGCTATTGTAAGAGTCTTAACTTGCTTTCTCTATAGTTCATGTGTGTCCATGGCTTCAATAATCATAAATTCAAAGATTTTGTCCTTATCTAACATCTCTTTGATATGAAACATGATTTTTGTCAAATCCTTGATGTATGTTTGGATCTTGGTATTGTGATTCAATGCCAACAATTTATCCCTTCCAATCCATGTTTGGTTTCTAGGTCCAAATTATGCTTTCAAAACTTCTATCACATGTGCCCAATTGTTTATTTTTCCTTGTAGAATAGATACAACAAGTTCATGCTTGAAGTCCTTCACCCTTTTCTCATTTTTTTTTACTTTAAGATTTATAATGGTATGTTTGACATCATGTTAGTGGGACATTTCCCAACTCAATACATGCTCTAAGAATTCTCTTAATTGTGGCTATGTGAGGACTCACATTATTGTTTTGAATTTGTTGAAAGATAGCTAAGGCATCACCATAGTATCCATTCATTGCATATTTGAGATCATTGCATTCTACAAAATTACAGTTCTCATATGCATTATGTCAAACACTCTACGCATAATGCAGTTGGCTTACATAGCTACCATTGAATTCCCCACAAAAACATCATATTCAAATATGTTTTCAATAATGTACTCATGAATGTCTTCAACAGGTTGCAAATTTCCCAAATATGTGCATGCGAGGAGCATGATGATGATGGTAATGGGATCTGGATTTTCCTCTTGGAAATTTACCACAACACATGCATGAACTATTTATTTGAAGGTAGTGATAAATGTATTTCTTTTGAAATATATTGGTGGTGCCTTCTTTATATAAAACACTTGGAATATAGTTCCAACTTGTGCGTCACTATACACATTTGCACTATACAATTCCTATTGAACCAAAACATTCCACTGTTGAAACTTATATATGATTATTATCAACACATTATTCCTAATGGAAAATGTCAATGCCCACACTCAGAATAATATCATTGGTCGCAGATCCAGACTCTAATATAGTTGCAGGTCCAAGTGTTAGAGCAAGTCACACTTTCGCATAGAAATGTTGATGGGGACTATGAATGAAATTTGTGCTCTAAGCCTAGTCACAAGTAAACATTCCAGTGCAAGTTGAATTTTGATATAATAGTTCCAGTGTAAAATATACATGTGATTTGTAATTACAACAATGGATGTCTCTACTACTAGTCACAATTCTAGTCTCTAGTGTCACTGATATATAAGATTGCAACTTTCATAAGGAGAATGTCCAATTTGTTTGTTAGTCACATTCCTCAATCATAATGGCCTAGGTATTACTTAGAATCACAATTTGTGATGGGGAAGAGGGCTTCTTTATGATCATGAATTACAAGGGTTGAATGGGAGATTTGTTATATCTGGGAGAATTAATGAAATAGATTAATATCATTTCGTACTAGTTTGAACAATGCTTCATATGAAGTAAACCTAAAAAAAATCAATTCGCATCAAAGAAATACACACAACCCCAAGTCACAAACTCATAATTAAATTATACAATTTATCCATTTTATTTGCTCTTGGGTAATGTAAATTCAACTGAGAGAGAAAATGCATAAATTTGGGCTAGAAATCCTTATAGGAAGAATTGTGGGTAATTGTTTTGGCATATAGGGTCTAGAATCGAGAGCTGAGAAGAAATTAGGGAATTCTCATAAGAATACAATCAAGGAAAAGGTCATAAGTCAAGATTGGGCATAAAGAGAATAAGTAGAAATGGTCGTGAGCGATATAAGTATGCGTGGGTAGGGTAGATGAATCATTTAGGTACCTGATGAATAAGAAAAAATGGAATGGTGGTGTGTGAGGGGATCATAGTTAAAAAGTGTGGTCTGGCTATGTCGCATGTGACAAGGAAGATCTTGGCTACAAACCCCATTTACAGAGGGTATTCATAAGGCACTAGGATTTAGAAGTGAAATTTACGACTAAGAGGATGAGATTCATGATGTATGTCATGAATCATGCTTCCAGAGTATATGAAGACTAGCACTGTAAATTGCAATTGCGACTGATGACAAAGGAAAAAAATACAAAATTTCAAGGCTTAAGGAAAATCCCACTATTTCTTGTAAACTCAAGTGTGAATGAAGACATGTTGATCCCGGCGAAAATGTGTGAAACTTGGACCATAGATGAACCCTGATGCATCTTATAACCTTACTAACATGATATTATTTTCTCCCATTATCAGCTGCTCCTAGTGGTTTTAAGTCTCATAGCCTGATCATAAATTTGTCCAAAACTAAACATAAAAAAGGCACACATTAATACATAAAACAAATATGTTTCACCTAAATAAATTGATAAGGAGGAACAATGTTGCAAGATCCTTTATAACATTAATGAATGAAAATGTCATAAACGTTAATGATGAGGATGAAGCAAGATAGGGAAGCACATTAATGATGTGCCTCATGCACATATAAGCACTTGTAGACTCGATTATAACTAGGTTATTAACGAGTTTTGACCATTATCATCAACATGGATATCCGTTAAGACCTTTAAAAGCACAGGGGGACCCAAAATTTAGATATGCAACCTAAACATTTTGATTAGTGTTGTCGCAACTACAATAATTGGTGAACCACTGGTAGAATCCAACATATCTGCCTACACCCTTTCAATACATATAGTATTATTAATAATGCAAGGAGGTATTGAATTAGATATTGTGGGTACCACTTGAGTTACTTGGACTTTTATAGATATTCCCTTCATCTGTTGCCTTAGCTAGGTCATGTTAGTATTTACACACTAAAATAAGATCCCACACATTTATGTCTTTTACCATTATTTAGAGAACAAGATAAATAATTTATTGTATTTGGAAATTTAAAGTGAGTTTCTATGTTTCTCCACTATCAGCGGGTTTTTTCAATACCTCGATAGAGTCTCTCAAGAAATAAAAAGCATTGGTTTGCTCCTAGCAGGCCTATTCAGTACCTCAACGAATTTTCTTACATCACCTCTCTGCATAGGAAGTCTTTCTCTTTCCTTTGCCCTTTATTTAATTAGTTTTCTTTTGGATGCACTTTGGCATAATTTATTAAGGCATTGATTGCACCAGGGCAAAAAAGTGATCCTAACTTATTTTATGTGTAAGAGAGGTTGTTTCTTATTTTACAAAAAATAAATGATTTTCTAACATAGGTTTTCCCTCATGCCATACCTCTACATCACATCTCCAGCTGACATGTGGAAAATAAAATCACACAATGAAATATGAGGACCATATTATAAACAAACTTTAGGTTATGGATATAGGCCATATGAACTGAGTAGAGTTCTACGCAAATACCAATTCATATTTTCCTTGTAACTAGATTAGACTTATAGAAAAGGTATTCGGGATATGGCTTCAATACAAGGGAATACAAGAGGCTATCTCTTAAAGTGACCACTATAAGTGTACACCACCATGGATTGGATTTCAACATTTAGGCAAGTAGATAATAAAGCTCTTCATGACATCATTTATTTACAGGTTTTTGAAATACAATGTAGAGAAGAGGGCTTATATGAAAACTAAAATGGAAAAGACAATGCAATATAAGAAACAACTAAATGAAAATTCAACGATGTAGGAATATGAATGCTAAATGTGGAATAACTTCATAATGAAATGAAGTGAAAAAATATACCTGAAATGAAAAGGGAAATCAATGTTGGAAAACTAACAAGAAAATAGAACAAAAAACATCTAGCTATGAAAGGAATGCATAATTATTCTAATAAGAAAAACCATACTACTCTAAATCTAAACCTAATTTAACCAAAAATGAGATCATGTCATGTGAATTCAAATTTCCAATGTCTCCACTGCAGTTGTTCCTAACTTGTGAAAACAAAGATGTCAATGATTAAACCCGGTATGAAATATTGTGCAAACAAAAAATTCTTACCTTTGTAGCTTGCACAAAAGAAAAAATTTCACACTTGTTGGCAGGAAAGAATACTAAAAAATCTCTCTCTAGCCAAGCTGCAATCCTATCTTGATAGACAGACTGATAAATGTGGAAACATTGGAAGCTTCTCAAAAGTGTGCATTCATTTATATCAAGTGCATGAGAAAAAATGTGTTGTTTATTTGCAGAATAATTTGGTAGATAAGACTCTTTCATCCAATAAAAAATTATATCATGATACTCAAAATTGTTAGTCTTGAAACCCTAGACATATATCAAAGAGATACATTCATTCCCTTAACCCTAAATTAAGAAAAAAAGGCAGATGAGAGGCATATTTCTTGCATAAAAATTAACGAGGTAGGTTTCTTCCAACTAATTACCGATTCAATCGTGGTATCCAAAATGACCAACCTAAAAACCCTAGACATATTTCAAAGGTGAGCATTCATCTGGTGCAATTTTCATATGAGAAGAATCTATAGATGAAACCCTAACTTTATCTTGTTCAAGGATTTGTCAAGAATGTGAAGACCTAACATAACCATTAGGAAGAGCTGAAGTGCCTTACTGTCTTGACAAATATTTGAACCTTCAAATGGTAGATCATCAAATTTTGATAGCTTCATAAGATAAATAGTTGTGTGCATATAATCATCATCAATTGTGATATCAAGGTCATTATTAAATATACAACAACCTTTTAAATCACTAGTTTGATCAAATGTTCCAATGTTGATGGACCAAAGATCCAAGGCATAAGGTTCTTTTGGTTTTAAAAATGAAAAACAATCAAATAGAGGGAGACCATGAACGATATGACCTAGGGAGTTTTCTTCATCCCATGTTAGATCATCAAATTTCATAGGATTGTCAAATCAACAAGAATATGTGGACAATATTGGTTGGATGTATCAACCATATTGTCATTAGCAAAATATTTGTTAGCAAATCCATTGGTTGGATGAAATTCCTAGGTAATATTATATTGATTATTCAACACATAGCATTATTCATTCATTAAACATGAATATTAACTAACTAGATATATTTCATGGATAATTTGGATTGTAAAATCTCCCTCTTCACCTAATGAGGGATGGAAATCAATAGAAATATGAGACGAAAAATCATTGTTTTCATCTTATATCATTACCCTGTATTTCATTACAACTTATGCCATCCAAATGGGAGTCTAGGGAATTTAAAACAATTTTTGGTATAGCAAATCTGACAAACAAGTCAAGATACAAGGAATTGTCAGAGAAGGATAAAATATGATTGAAAGATTATCTTGAGGAAACCTACATCAAATCAAATTCAATATTGACATTTTGCACAACCACATAAGCTTGAGGAATCAAAAAATCAATATACAAGTTATGCTTCATAAAATGATTTGAACATCCACTATACTCAAGAATATTTCACGTTACCTTCATAACAAGGAAAAGATGAAGAGGGTATTTTCTATTGATAAGAGAGCTTTCTAGAAAATACTAGTTAAGCCAGGCCACAACATGAACATGAAAACCCTAGAAACCTCTCAAAGGTGTGCATCCCTTCACATTATTTCTCATATTGAGCACACAAAAGGAATTCTCCAACTGATGAGAAATTCTATCTTCATATTCAAAATTATAAGCCTTGAAACCTCATACATTTCTTGAAGATATGCATTCAAACCCTAAATTTAACACAAGAGAGATGAAAGGTTGTTTTCTTGTAGAATAATTGACCAAAACAAACTCTTTTTTTTATTAGTGACTCTATATTATTCCTTTTTTTTGTATGTAATGGTCCCATAGTGGGTCGTAGTTGCACACTATTTGGCTTGACCTTCAAGTCCTGACCTAGGTGGACCCAAAGGATTGAACTGGCATTTTGTGATAGAGGTCGAGTCAACTATTAATGATGCTATCTTGATATTCAAAATGATAATTTTTTTCTCAAATGAGATTACTCAAGTGATACAGAAACTGAGAAGATAATCTCATGAAGAAATCCAATCTGACCTAGTTCAAGGATCTCATTAGGATTATGAGAAACTAACATAAACATTAGTGAGTTTTGAAGTGCCTCACTCTCCTAAAAATTCCTTGAACCTTCGAATATTAGATGAACAAGTTTTGAGGGCTCGGTCATATCAACATTTGTATGTAGACAACCATCATTAAGAAGATCATTATTAACATGATGGTAATTGTTGGAATTAGTGATTTAATCATATGTTTCAATATCATCGAGTAGATTATGAAAGACATAAGATTTCTCTTGTCTAATAAAGGGAAATGAATCAATTAGAGGGATTTTATAAAGGACCTAAATGAAAGAGTAAATTCCTTTCAATGTTGGAAATTTCAAACCATAAGAAAGATATGCAATTTTTCCTTTATTTTCCTTTTATGAAGATGAACCATTACTACCTTGTGTTTTCTCAACAGTCGTTTTATGAGTATTAGGGTCTAAGAGTTTTAAAATGTTTTCAATGGTAGCGGGTTCATCACACAAGTTAGGGTAGCAGGATTAGTTATTTGAGGAAGGAGAAGTGTCAATTCCCATAAAAAAATATTCTATAATCAAATCCAAATCCATATCTAAATTTTGCACACCTACATCTTCTTGAAAAGTCAAAAAATAAACATGTGTGTATAATCATGCATCATTAGGTATATTATCTATGTCATTTTCAACATGATGACAACTACCAAAGTCACTAGTTTGATTATGCATTTTAATTTCACTAGACCGATCACTCAAAACATGAGACTTTTCATTCACTGCGAGTGCATAGACATTAATCAAAGGGTATTCATGGATGACTTGTGGGAAATCATCATATTGACATGCTGAGTATTGGAAATCAGATGAAGGATGAGAAGTGTCCTCATTCTTTTCTTCCTCCACATGTAAGACATGGCTACCTTATACTTGATCACTACCTAACCCATCATAATGAGAATCAAGCGAGCATTTGGAGCCACTACTGGTGTAGCAGATACATCAAGTGGATTATGATATGAGGAGTTTTGAATCACGGATGAAAGAAGATGCAAGTAATCCCTTGAAGAAATATTACTCTTGATCAAA
Organism: Pinus tabuliformis; assembly: GCA_031772625.1. Lineage (NCBI taxonomy): Eukaryota > Viridiplantae > Streptophyta > Pinopsida > Pinales > Pinaceae > Pinus > Pinus tabuliformis. Next base: position 433,541,316 of record CM062805.1, read on the forward strand.
TCTAATTCAAGATTTAGATTTTGCATCAATAGATCAAGATCGATATTATGCTCCATGGGGTTGATTGCACATTCAACATTATCCAAGACAAGGCCTCCATCATTGCATGTAGGTGAAGGTAGGATCATATTATGAGGGGATTCATGGATGGATTCTATAATACATTCAACAAGATTATGTTGAATCTCATCAATAGGTAGAGGTGGTTTACTAATTTGATTTTCAAATTTCCCTACTTTTAAAGAAATCATAATAGCTTGTACTGCAAGGAAAATCTACTCATTTTTATCCAATATCTCTTCATTACCTAAAGTATTGATAGTTGAAATTTCATTAGGTAATGAAGATGAAGGATGGTGAGGGATTTCATAGGAAGTAATTCCCTCCTCTGAGGCTTGAGATTTTTCCCGATTGACAAATGTTTGCATAATAAAATTAGGGATAAGATGCGGCTGTTTTTTTACTTGAAGATTACTATAACCATTGGATGGTTGATTTTCAAGATTCATTTTGGATTCAAATTATTTCAAAGAGAGGTAAACTAATCGTCGAATTTTTTCATCCAAATAAATCCAATCCACATATCTCTTAGAAAATTGATAATCAAGTTGGACAGATTTACTAGCAAAATATTCCAACGATTCATCTGGCCTCATTCTAATCTGATTGATTTGTTTAGAAAAACTTTGATAATGACATATATCAAAAACATGTTGAAGTTGTTTAAAAAACTACTTGAAAGAATAAAAAGATCCAGCTCGTAAGGTTTTACACCATTCCTTGCTATGGCCTTCAAGTGTAAGGGGGAAAATACTAAAAGCTACATCTTCATAAGATACTTCATTAGAATCACAATCCTTAGGAAAATGAAGCATATGTTCTAGCATAGATTTTATAAACATATTTGGGCACTGCAACCCGAATAACATATGTCCATAAACTAAGGGCTTCTAAGTCCCTAAAAGTGTTGTTTCATACCCTAAAGGAGCAAGGTCAGCTGATTACATCATCTCCCAGATGTTTTCCATGAAAAACCACTCAGAACTGGTCAAAGAAGGACCATAAAGACTGCCCAGTGCAAAGGGTGCAATGCATCTCACCTGCCACATGCAAAAAGTGCGATGGATACTGAAAAGCCCTTCTGTAGGGTGCGATGAGTGAGAGAAAACAAATGGCACAACCAGTTTGCTAGGTGGAAACCTAGAGAATCTTCTAGAAACTGCTAATTTGACACTTGCCTCTCTTAGTTCGCCCAGGGATGAGTAAGAGATCTAAAATCTCCATGTGGAACTAAGAACTATCAGAGAGCTGACACTAATCAAAATCCCAGAAGCTGACTCACCCCCCTGCAAATATCTATAAATGGATCCCTCATCCAAGAGATCCAAAGGTTGGAATTTGGTAATTTGCAAAGAGGTGCTGCTGGTTTCTCTTTGAAGACATTGTTGGGTGATATTGCTTTGTGTGAGGTGAAGAGGGCTTTCAAGCTAGGAGGATGGCACTGGGTCAGACCAAGTGGTTGTAATCCTCTCTTCTACTACTTTTACTAATAAAGTTATTTGAGTTTTCCTCCATATTCTTGTGTATCTCTGAATATTGTGTTGGTATATGCATTTGTATGGTCAATATATATCTGATCCTATATTTTTTACAGTGAAAGATCTCTACGCTTTGATGGTATTATGCTGCTGTGAATCTATAGGTGCTCTTTGAAGCGGGACAAGTAAGGAAGTAGTGGCGAGATTCTGTCAAAGGGGAAAGGAAACAAGCAAGGATCCAAGCGGAAGACTGAGGTTGGTACTCTCTGCTTCTTTCCCATCTCTCTTTCATAAAGGAAAAACAAGTAACTTTAATCTATTTGTTTCTAAGATAGCTACCCGTCTTAGTGGGACTAGCAGTTGTGAATAGACACTAGATTTCTCGATAACAATAGATATTTCACCTTCCCTATCAAACTTATTATGTGACAAGTGATGAACTATTTCCGTGGGAATTGAAAAATTTAGACTTTTAGAGAAACAATGTGGATAAATATTTGGGATGGAGCCATTTGAAGATAGAATGTCTTAGATATGGGTATAATGGGCTTATCTTTTCATCTGGCCCTCCTTCTAGCGCCATATATACTAATGGAGAAAAATGTCCCATCAACAGTTAGGGGGTCTCCCTGGTGTGAAGTCTCATTTAGACCTCACGTTGTTTGGGACAGGAGCCCCATTTGATATGTGGGCCTGACTACCACCATGTAAGTGTTATTCTTGGCTATCAAATGTGGAGACATCAACGTGAGGATAGGAATAAAATTATGTTATGAATAAAATACATATAAAAATAATACAAATAATATAAAATAAAAAATAATAATGATTAATGATTGGTATCAAAGCATTTCTCTGAGTATACGAACTTTGTTTGATACAAATTCACCGAAAATGGGAACGAAATCAACCCATGATTGATAAAATCACAAAGTGATGTACAAGAATAAGACAAAAAACTAATGAGAAGAGGTACAACTCAAACATCATTCAATTACCCAAAACCATTTGATACATACAATTAAGAAAGTGTTGAAGGTTAACAACAAATTTGTTTGCAATAAGTTACTAGCATTAACGTGGAATGAAAAAGAAAACATTTGAAGGCAAACACATGTGCAACAACAACGAATTAGTTCATAAACATATCATCCACATGAAAGAACACATAAAAACACAATGGAAATACCTGGTATCCAATGAAACCACTATGGAGATGCATGAGAATCATTGCCATAAGTGAAGAAATTCGTATCATTCATGCTGCAAAGGAAAGTACATGTATAGTAGGTATGTCAAATCCTAGTAGTGGAACTTGGATTTCTCGTACCATCTTCAAGGAAAAACCCTAGCCTCACCACAACTCACCCTCCTATCTACAAAGAGTTGATCGCCTCTAGCTCCTTAAGTAGAAAACAACTATCTAATACTAGCCTAGCTCAAGTGTTAAAATTCCTCCATAAATAAGACATAAGAGCACATTTATAGAAATGAGGTGAATTTCACCTACCCTCATGACTCCTGAATATCTTGATTACTCTTTATTTTTTAATAACCTTTATAATCATATGGATTTATGCATTATCTTGATATTTGACATTTTATGACCAGAAAATACTAAAAATATTACATGAGGACATGCTACAAGCTTTGAGGTGGCATCTTGAAGGAAGGACATTGGACTTCCAAAGAGATCCTTTGATATATTTGATCCCTTATGTAGGATAATAGGTTGAATTGTATATTTAAAAATCCAATTCTACATTCTAGGGTAGAAAAACTCTTACAAACATTTGTTGTTGTGCAATTCTATGGAAAATTCAATTATCCAGCTGATTTAAGGAAAATTCTATTTTGGTGGCAATTTGCTCCATGCTATAGGGATTAATGCACGGGTCGTTGTGGCTAAAATACCCTCAAGGATGTTCTTGGGTTCCTTGGTAGATAGATCAAATTAACTACATCAGGCACAAAGAAGCATATACATATCCATATTAAAGTATGATATTCAAAGCGGGATGCAAGATATTACCTCAAATCTTGATGAAATTTTGTTGGAGAACCCAATGTAGCAGAGCGGAAGACCTCTCTGCTAGCTCCTACATCAACATCTGCATATAGACAAGACAATAATTAATACTACAACATATAAAATTTGATAGTCAAAACAACAATATATAAGGATATCAAACGACATGCATCTAAGCTACTCATAAACTATGGCATTGCATCAACATGTTATTGAATCACAACATAAACACCATAGAGTAGGCAACACATCTACAAGTCTATATTATTAATAGGAAAGGATGATTAAAACCATTTGGTGAATCCAGATTCCCTTAATCCTCCAACTCCTTTATCTCTCTCTCTCTTCCTAACCTCTTGGTAAACCACTATGTCTCATACAAAGTTTCGATAATAAGTTTGCAATCCTTCAACCTTTCAACCTCTTTCACAATGCCCCAAGCCTCCAATATATAGAATGAAAGGCTAATCCTTTCCAACTCTCTCATGAGTTCCCTTTGGAAAACTCTAGGATGTTTCCTTGCTTTATTGTTCCTTCCCTTTCTATTAGACTCTGTTAGAAATAGAAATATCTTCAAATAGGTTGAAGATGGATGCTTCCTACTTTTCACGCTAACATATGAGTAAAACATGGGAAATTATTTAGTTAACCCACTCCTTTTCCCTCTGGAACCTCGTAAAAGTTGACTAACGTTACCCCTAAGGAAACATAGAGAGTTACCCTAAGGATTGACGCCCATGGTTCATGCATGGCGAGAGTTATAATTCATCTTGCTAGTTTCTAGGGAGCTTTACCGTAGAAAATAGGACTATGAACTTGGTCAAACTTTCAGTCAAACTTTCTTTCTCCTTTGAGCTAATGAGGAGGTCATTTTCCTATATAACAGATGCCCCCTAAAGTGTGAGATCAGAGATGAAGATGATAGTCAAAATACTTTATAATTGTCGTGTTGGAAAAAAGAGAGAGAGGGTCAGAGCTTTGGGACTACGAGAAACCTGATACAACCACATATGCTAAAATTTAAAATCATGTCCTGAGTCAAGCATTCCACACTTAGTATCTATGTAAGAGTGATTTCTCAACAAATAGGTATGACGATCATTTCCACTGATAAGCATAATCTGGAACTGTGTCATAATAGGATCATCCTAACGAGTTGTCTTCGAAAAACAACATACACAGCTTGGGAAAGGAAACAAAGTTGAGTGATGTAAGACTCTACTCAATATCTTGATCGCCTCTTTATCTCAACAACATATTTCAACACATGAATAAAGGCATTGAGGTCGAACATGTGTGAAATCCTCTGATTACCATTCAACAATGAAAATTGTTAACAGACACAATGATGGCCACCGATAATGATGTTGGTCTCCAAGATGCGCAGTACAATCTAGTGAGTGTGAATAATGATGTTGTCATCGACAGGAAGGTATCGGTTGAAAGGTAGGCAATAATGTGTCTTAGATCAATCGACACAAAACAGGACAAGAATGTTTGTTTTTGAAGATAAATTTTTCGTAATGGGTCAAATCGACGAGGGGCATGATGGAGGTATATGAGTGATGGTTGATATAGGAAGCAAACGATAAAGGACACCCTTGAAAAATAAAAGGCATGACACAAAAGTTTAACCAGGTAGCTTTAGACTTATGAACACCAAAGAGTGTTAGGATATAGGGATGCAGGAACATCAGAGTATATAGGCTAAACTCATAGGATGGTAAGGTTCATCTGAGAGGCTGTTAAAAAGGAGATTTTATTGAGGGAGTGCCATGTTCAAGGGAACAACTACTGCCAAAAAATATTTCCAAATACAGACAGAGAAATTATGTTGTCCGATTTTTCCCCATCTAATTAATTTCAACGAGTCCATAAGGGTAAACTCTGTGGTCTTTTCATATTTAGAGAGTCTGAAAACATCATACAAAGCAACTCTAGGGGGATCCCTTTGTCACAGTTGATAACTAGGTGCACAAAAGTTTAATAATATACCTGTCACAATTCCTTTTTGTAAGTTAGTCTATTGATTCCAGATAAAGTGATAAACATATGCTTAATAGACGTTTGCCTCATTTTGTTACGAGTACGAGGGGATGGAGTAAACTTGATATTCTTCACGAAATTTTATTGAGTCATGCAAAGACAAAATCAATACATCTTCATCAAATTTTAATGAGTCAAATGAAGAAAACTTGAAATATCTTTTTTAGTTTAATGAGAGAGGAAACATATATAAAAGAACTACTAATGCCTTCTTCGTAGATTTAACAAGCCCGAAGAAGGGAAAAACTCAGGGATTTTTCAATTTAAGAGTGAGAATAGGTCCAAAAAAATAAAGAGTTCATACCGCTGTCATAGGAGTTTTACAATCTCGACAATGATAAGTCGGGGATTTTTCAGCTCAAGAGCGAGAAATGATCACATAAAATAAAGTGCTCATATTTTCTGTAATTCAACACTAAAAATTCTTCAGCGGAGCATAAGTAATATTGGCAACATATCAAGATGGTGATTGATAAATGACATAGGAATGAGAAACTTTGATTTCAATGACTGAGTAAGGTGATTCATACCTCTAGAGTGACTATAAGAAGGTTTGGAAGCCTTCATTTTCACCATTTCAGTTCTATGAGAGTGTTTTGGAGTGAAAAAGGACCAGATATTCCCTGAGAAATTGCGAGAAATCTAGGTGACAATTTGACGTGTCGTCTATTCTAGGTAGATGGTATAACCCTCATATTTCATTCTATTCCCTTTTTCAGCTGCAGATGGGGTGAAAATTTGGATTTTGGGGAAGCCCTAGATAATCTATTGCACCTAACACTGCCTCCTAGGCTGGAGGAAAGTTAAATTCTCTTCATGACTTGTAGGGTTGCATTAGCATGCCCTATGGGCCTTAGGGGGTAGCGTTAGGCTGCCTGGGCACATTTTGAAACCCCAATGCATGATTTTTTTATTTATTGTACCATCATTTTGACTAATTTTTGGGTGATTTTATGTAGGTTTTGAGCCATCATCATGAGTCTTTGGAGGGGAAAGAGCTCACGACAGTGAAGAACTATAAATTCTTAATGATCTGACATGATTACTTGCTTTGTGTAGATGTGGCTTGATGAAGTATGCTATACTTGACCTGATGAAGTGATCCGAAAATGGATACTAAATCAATATTAAGGTATTACAAACTCATATGCAAGAATTCCTATATTATTTAGTGTAATGGATCGAAAATATTGCGAATAATACAAACATTTAACAATTGGAAAACATAACAATTCGACACATCAACACAGTAAATAATCAAGGAGTTCAACAGACTTCCTGGCTACATCTCCTGGTCCAGTGTTGACCTCTATATTATGTCTTCAAGAGCAGATGATTACAAGTGTGAGCTTGAGTAGAGTCTCAACACAACAGTGACAAAACACAGGGGATTCCCTCAAAATACTCAAGTCTACAAGCGTACATAGCTTCTCCTTCTTACTCTCTGTCTTCTACTTTCTCTTCCACTCTCTTCTTGTTCCTTTTGTCTGCCACAGAGTGGGTTTTAAGCCTCTCGGCCCTGTCTGTTCACCTCCCTTTTTGGTGTGGACACGCTTTATTAAAAACCTTAAGGCACAAGAACAGTTTCTTTTAGAAACAGAAGAATTGGCGGGCGCAGTGAAACCAACCATTCAGTCTTCCTCTGCACAAATCCCCTGATATAATACATATTTTGGCCTTATTTCATTTTATCAAAAATATAAAGAAATACATAGAATACATTGAAATACCTAACAAAACATTTTATCAGAACTCAAATATCCTATGAAACGATGTTTATAATACTTTCGGGTCCATGCTTATCGATATCACACGTCACGTGTTGCATAGGCCCCACTCCTTTGTGTTTCTGCGATGTGATATTACCAAATTTCAAACACTACAAACTACGCCATATAACTCTATCGGTTCTACCATACATCACATGTCTCATTGATTCACGCCCGTTACAACCCCATTTAACGTTTGCGATGCGAATAAATCTTCATCGATTCTCTTCTGCCATCAGATTGATGGCTAATGTCTTCCAGATCAAACAAAACTTACTCGACAGTCCTTCTTCGTTGATCTACACTTAGTGGATTTGACGATCCACAGCGATTTCAAGTGAACAACTTGCCCAACACTTAACCAGCTTTATGGACCTGATGGGAATTATAAACTTCCAATCTATTAAAGTTCGGGTCTGATTTCTTAGTTAAAGTCTGATTACTTTAGCACCCGATATATATTGGATGATGAGATCTCTCAATCCTGGAGTCTGGGAGTATTCAACATACACATGTTTTAACTTCCCTTTGGTTCCATGTGATGCGATATTGGTAGTTGATCTAGACAGTTGATCTGTGTGCTTGATCAATGGTTCACGTTGTCTCGCTTGTATCTCTATCACATGTTTCTTAAGGCTAAGGTCCGTTAACACTTCCGCTAGCTTTCTCTGATGCAATATCCTCATTTAATCTGGGCCATTGATCTAGCTGATCCGATGGCTCTGGTCCAACCTTTTCTTTACTCTATTTTCCACCATTCTTTAGGGTTTTTCCTTTGTGATAATGTTTTTTGATAGTTTGTATATGAAGACTTAGACTTAGAGGTTTACTCAAGATCCATTTTGGATCACGCCTTCCCACTTAAAAGCTTTTGGACCACCAAAAGTTGGTTTTAGCATTCAAGCAAGTGAGGATACTATGCCCTCACTTGTCCAATTTCCATCCATCGAGCTCTACTTGGATTTGAACCTTTGAGTCCCACTCTCAGGTACTCAATATCCCCTTGACATGTAGTTCTTACCTTCCTGTCTAGAACTGTGTCTTCCTATAACTCATTGAGATACTCAGGCAACAAATCCCCAATAGAAAGCAAATGACTTTGCTCTTTAGGATCTTCAATCAATGAACGTTCATACAATCTCAATCTTTTTTCATTAACGACTGAATAGATCTGCATATAAGCTAGAAAATCAAAGCGAAAAGCATTTTCACCAATTTTATCAAGTATCTTGAAAGGTCCATACCTTATTGGTTTTAGCTTCTTACCTTCACCTTGCATTTTGTCTTTGCTAATGTACAACCAGACTTGATCACCAACTTGAAAACTATGCTCAACTCAATGCTTGTCATGTTTTGCCTTGTACTTGGCTTGACTTCTTTCCAGTTGTTCCTGTATTGCTTGGTGAATTTCTTGGATTTGTTCAATGAACTTGGTTTCTTTGTCCACATCACTATGTCCATCAACTGCTATGTATTTACCAAAGACAAAATCCAAGGGAGACTTTGGTATAAAACCAAAACAAGTCTCAAAAGCAGATCTTTGAGTAGAAGAGTGCTTGGCACAGTTGTAATCATGTTTCACATAACACAAATGCTCATCCTAAAGCTTGAGATGCTTGGTGCAATAGCTTGTGAGCAACTGGACCACTATCCTGTTGACCACTTATGTCTGACCATCTGTTTCTGGATGAAATGTTGTGCTCTTCTTCAATCTAGTGTCCCTCAACTCCCATATATTTGACCAAAAATTCCCAACAAATTAAGAATCTCAATCAGATACAATAGAAGTGGGTAACCCAAAATGAACCCATACATTCTGAAAGAACAACTTTGTTGTTGGTTCAGCTATAATCCGCTTGTTACATGGTATCAAAATACACATTTTACTGAACCTATCCATAACAACATACAAATAATCATGACCTTTCCTAGACTTTGGCAATCCCCCAATAAAATCCATGGAAACGCTTTCCCAAGGACGAGAAGGAATTGGAAGTGGAGTGTACAAGCCTAATTTTATATTACTTGGTTTGCTTGTAGCACACATTGTACATCCTTTGATATATCTAGAAACTATCTCATGCATTCTTGGCCAATAACAGAACCTTTGCAATTGTGTAACTATTTTACTTACACCAAAACGACCTGATATAAGAGAAGTATGTGCTTCTCAAATTATGTTAACTCTTTCAGTTTGTGGAATGCATAAATTTCCCAAATGATAAAAGAGTTGGTCCTTTACATAATAATCCAATTCTTCTACTTGCTTGCCATGACTTAAAGTTGCATATACATCTTTAAAATCTACATCTTGAGCATATTGCTCAATGTAACTTTCATGCATTACTGAGTTATTCTTAAGTATAGTAGATGCATTTATGATTGGTCTTGATAACATGTCTGCAACCTTATTGTGTATGCCCTTCTTATATCTGATGACAAGATGAAATTGTTGTAGAAAACCCATCCACCTATAACGTCTTGATTTGTGAAATTTAGTTTGTTAGTGCAAATATTGAAGTGGTTGATGATCTGTATGTATGATTATTTCTTTACCCATTAGGTAATGTTTCCAATTTTTCACACTTTATACTAATGCATAAAAATTCTTTATCATATGTGGTATAATTAACTACTGTAGAAGTAAATGTCTTAGAATGATAACATATGGATTTTCCGTGTTGCATCAACATTGCTCCCATGGCATAGTCACTGGCATCTGTCTCAATCTCAAATGGGTGTTGAAGAACTGGCAGTGCTAGTATTGGTGTTGTACCGATTTTCTCTTTTAAGGTGTCGAAGGCTTTCTGCTGTTTGCCTCCCCACTTAAACACTTGTTTCAATCCTGTTAAAGCATGTAATGGAGCTGCAATCAAATAAAAGTTAGCAATAAACTTTCTCTAGTATTGTGCTTCCCCTAGGAAACTCCTAACCTCTGTAGCAGATTTGTGTTTAGGTCAGTTCACAATGACTTCAACCTTGGAGGGATCTATCTTCAATTCACCACCCCCTATAATATAACCCAAATAATTTAAAGATGTTCTGTCAAATTCACATTTTGACAAATTTACATAGATATTTTCTCTTTTTAAAACATCTAAAGTCTGCTTTACATTCTTTACATGGTCTTCCCATGTCCTACTAAAAACCAAAATGTCATCTAAATAAACAATTACAAAATCACCAATAAATGGTCTGAGTACATCATTCATAACTCTCATAGATGTGGTAGGAGCATTAGTTAAGCCAAAAGGCATAACCAACCATTCATAAAGTCCTTACTTTGTCTTGAAAGAAGTCTTCGATGCATCTTGTTCTGCAACTTTGACCTAATGATAACCACTTCGCAAGTCTAACTTAGAAAAGTAAACTGCTTCTTTCAATTGGTCTAATAAATAATCAATACGACGAAGAGGATAATGATTCTTGATTATTATTTTATTTAGTGCTTTATAATCAATGCACATTTTCCACAAACCATCTTTCTTTTTTACCAGCACGATTGGAGATCCACATGGTGATGTGCTTGGTTGTATAAACCCTTTATCGAGCAACTCCTGTACCTGCATCTTTATCTCTGCATTCTCTAAAGCTCACAACCTGTACATTCCAATGTTAGGTAATGGAGCATCTTGCTACAAATAAATATCATGTACTATTTCTTGCTTAGGTGGCAGACCTTTTGGTTCTTGAAATAGTACATCATACTCTGAAACAACTTTAACTAAATCAACTTTCTGTTTAGAATCACAACCTTCAAATGCATTGGATTTTTTAGGATCCTTTTCCTTTACAACCATTAGTAAAAATTTCTTGCTTGAATTCACAATTCTTTTCATTTGTCCTGAATTTATGAGAGAATAATTACCTTTGAGCTTATGAGCTCTTACAATATATTATATTCCATCTTTAGTGAGTTGATACTTATTCTCAGCTCTATAGAAAATAGCTTTCCTATCATACACGTATGGAATTCCCAAAATAATACCACATATATCCAATGGAACTATATCTAAATCAACCTCATCTACAAATGTTCATCCAATAGCAAACCTAAGTTTACATTGTCTCGTTGCTTGTAGCTTTGTTTTATCACACACCCAACCTAATGGATACGGCTTCTCATGAGGTTTTGTTTGTAATCCCAACTTCTTTACAATTCTTTCAGAAATCAAATTTACTTGCGATCCACTATCAAAAAAAGTATCAACCTTATTGTGCTTGGAAATTACTCTAATACGAAAAAGCTCATTTCTTTCCCTCTCATTACTTTCATTATCAATAGATTGTGCAGAATTACTTGTGGATGCTTCATAATCTTTACCTTTAATACCTATGGCTATAACTGTTGTTTCATCACATGAATCTAATCCCTAGTCCTGTTGAATAGCAGCAACACTCTTCTTCTTCTTTCCATCGAACTTCTTAGGTTTCAGTTCTGAATGCAAAAACTAGCAGTGTGCCTCATTGTGTCCTTCTTTCTTGCAATGAGTTCATGAAGGTTTATCCTTTTGTACAGTGTTTGCTTTCCTCTCCTTCCATTTCAGTTTCTTCTTTTCCTTGCTCTTTCTTACAGAATATTTAGATGATCCCCCAACCTCTGGGTTTACATTCTTACCTCCAGCTCCTAGATGTGTGGCTTGAACTGATACATCATCTAAGCTAGTGGGATTAAAAATGATAATAGTATTCTTTAAATAGCTATGAAGACCACCTATATACTTCAATAAAGTCTCAGGTGAATCTAATGATATACCTAGAGTTAAATCTCTCTTTTTGAATTCCTGAGTATAACTCTCTACACTTTGACCCTTCAACTGACGAGGAGTTTTCCAAGTCATCATTTCCTACTACATGTAAGCTAAAGGATAGAATTGTTTTTTAATAGCAGAAACAAATTCATTCTAGGTAGAAATTATTTTACCATGTTTTTGCAGATCATCTTGTGTCTTGCCTTCCCACCATACTATTGTAGTTCCTCCAAGTCGAAGGCTAGCCAGCTGAATCTTCTTCCTTTCTAAATCAATGTTTTGTACCCTGCAATAGACATCAATTTGTCTTATCCAATTATCTAGCTTTTCTGCATTGCGTTCTCCATAATAAAATGGCAAATCAAACTTCACATCTAATTTGATTAAGGAGGTTTTCTTCTTCTTCTTAAAAGAGCTAGAAGATGATGAGGATGATGAAGGTGATGATGGAGGAGATGGTGGAGGAGGTATTCCTCCTTTTCCTTTACCTTCTGGAGAGGCAACTAGAAAAGGTTCCACTGCTCCTTTGTCTGGTTTAGGTGTTGAAGTGCTTCCACCTCAACCCTTCTTAAATTCTAGATACATCTCTTCCACCATGGCTTGGAGTGTCTTAAAACTTTCTATAAATTGAGATGCTGATCCCAATGGAGTTTACTCTGCCATTCTCCTATGAGAATAGACTCTTCCAATCTCTAGATTAGCCTCAACAAGTTCTCTTTCTCCTAGTCTGAGCTTTAATCTAGTTAGCATTCAAAATCTAGTATAAGCTTGTCTAACCTTAACAAAACAAAAACCAAATGCTCTGATACCACTTGATCAAAAAATGGATACTAAATCAATATTAATGTATTACAAACTCATGTGCAGGAATAACTGTATTATTTAGTGCAATGGATCGAAAAGATTGCGAATAATATAGACATTTAACAATTGGGAAACATAACAATTCAACAATCAATACAGTAAATAATCAAGGAGTCCACCAGACTTCCTGGCTACTTCTCCTAGTCGAAGATTTTAGTGTCGACCTCTATATTATGTCTTCAAGAGCAGATGATTACAAGTATGAGCTCGAATAGAGTCTCAATAGAACAGTGACAAAACGCAGGGGATTCCCTCAAAATCCTCAAGTCTACAAGAGTACACAACTGTTCCTTCTTGCTCTCTATCTTCTGCTTTCTCTTCCGCTCTCTTCTTATTCCTTTTGTCTGACATAGAGTGGTTTTTAACCCTCTCGGCCTTGTTTTTTCACCTCCCTTTTTGGTGTGGACATGTTTTGTTAAAAACGCTTAAGGCACAAGAGCAATTTCTTCTAGAAACAGAAGGATCGGTGGGTGCAGTGAAACTGACCATTCAGTCTTCCTCCACACAAATCACCTAATATAATACATATTTGGGCCTTATTTCATTTTATCAAAAATACAAAGAAATAAATAGAATACATTAAAAAAAACCCTACAAAACATTTTATCGAAACTAAAATATCCTATGAAACGATGTTTATAATCCTTTCAGGTCTGGGCTTATCAATATCGCATGTCACATGTTGCATAGGCCCCACTCCTTTGTGTTGTTGTGATGCGATATTGCTGGATTTCAAACACTACAAACTGTGCCATATAACTCTATCGATTCTGCCATACATCACATGTCGCATTCATTCACGCCCATTACAACCCCATTTAACATTTGTGATGCGAATAAATCTCCGTTGTTAGTCTTCCGCCATCAGATCGATGGCTGATATCTTCCCGATCAAACAAAACTTGCTTGAAAGTCCTTCACTGTTGATCTACACTTAGTGGATCTAACGGTCCACAGCGATTTCTGGTGAACAACTTGCCCGACACTTAACCAACTTTACGGACCCGATGGGAATTATAAACTCCCAATATATTAAAGTTCGGGTCTGTTTTCTTAATTAAATTCTGATTACTTTAGCACCTAATATTTGTTGAATGATGATATTTCTCGATCCTGCGGTCTACAGGTATTCAACATACATGTGTTTTAACTTCCCTTTGGTTCCACGCGATGCGATATAGGTAGTTGATCTAGACCGTTGATCTACGCGCTCGATCAATGGTTCACGTTGTCTCGCTTGTATCACTATCACATTTTTCTTAAGGCTAAGGTGCATTAACACTTCCGTTGGCTTTCTCCGATGTGATATCCTAATTTAATCTAGGTTATTGATCTGGCCTATCCGACAGCTCCAATCCAACATTCGCTTTACTATGTTTTCTACCATTCTTTAGGGTTTTTCCTCTGCTATAATGTTTTTCAATATTTTTTATATGAAGACTTAGACTTAGAGGTTTTACTCAAGATCCATTAATGAAGAACTTCTCAACTGGATTATCCAATGATGGGATGAACACCAAGGTGTGTTCTAGATCGGGGATCGTGAGCTTGCAATTGAAAGAGATGACATTTACTTTCTTACAGTTTTATCATGCAGAAGTGAAAAAGTAAACTTAACCGGTGGCAGAATAGATCCACGAACCACCCTTGAGTTGGTCCAAACTCATTGCAGGTCAGGCAATGGATTAGTTAGTAACAAGGTCCCCATTCAGCAGATCAGGGCTAGGCCTATGAGGGCCATTCTTTGGATGATCATGTGCTTGGCAGGGTACAAGAGCTCGCATGTAGCTACAAAAGCTCAACTGCTACTAGCCATTGATTGTTTTCAACCCCATATATTCAACTAGTGCGAGGGAGTTCTTCGCCAAGTGAAGGAAGAAATGAAAGCTTGTAAGACTCGCACCCAAAGGGAATTTGGGTATGATACTCTTATTGTATCCTTCTCTCTTGAGAGAGTGTCGTGTTGAGGCCACAAATGAGTTTGGGTCAGGATGATCTCAGGGAGCCAAGACAGGGGCGATGGGCTTCCCTAGTTCCTCGGATTGGAGGGGGACCAATTCGACACTTCTTCAAAGATGATTTCTTCGAGCGTCTTAGTGACTAGATTCTCATGATCGATGATTATACCTATGAAGGCGTGGATTTAATGGGAGATCCATAGCTAATTCTGCACCTGGAACTTAGTGGGGGCCATAAGGTAAGAAGGTTTTATTAGAGTACAAAAGGTATTTTTTAACTTTTGAAAGTTATGTAATGTTTTTCATTTTATGGATGAACAAGTATAGACATGAAGCATTTTCTTGACACATATGTGGCACTAGTGCATCTTGTGGGCATGCCCGACCAAGCAAGGCTGGGAGACTAGCTACCTAGGGCTGGAGTGGGTGTGGCAACCACTAAAGAGGGAGATGACATGTAGAGTCTCCACGAGGTACTTAGGAACCTCGGAGGCCTGAGCATGGGTGTGCCACCTCTTCCCGTGAGGGAGATACCTACTCATATGAAGTGACACACAATGGGTGTGTGTGAACAATTTTTGGTTCCTCTTAGGAGGTTAGCTAGAGCTATTCTGAGTTTTCATGAGCATTAGTCTCTTAGAAGTAGCATGGTATAGCTAGCGGGTGTCATAACAAGGCTTAGTAAAGCCATTTTGTACTTTAAAACACCCAAGTTTTGGGAATTTTTGATGTAAAAGACTGGATTCGATATATATATATATATCTATATATATATATATATATATATATATATATATATATATATATATATATATATATATATATATATATATATTAGTGCTTTATGATGTAAATGTTTTTTTATGTTTTTGTAAATTTTTAAGTGTGTAAAATTTTACTTGAAATAAGCTCAAATTGACGTTCCAAGAGTCGTACCCTTAAATAATGATGTAACATGATTGGATTGTGAATGTGATAATGATTTGTTAATTGCATAACGGCTAGCTGAGAGTCTAACCTGACCACCAGATTGGAGATGTCTCGAGATGACACTTCATTGAGAAGTGTAATTACAGAAATATACCCAACAATATTATTGGTGGCAGTGCCAAAACAAACTTCCTCGGAACAAAGTAGTTCTGACACAGGTGTGTAAATGACCCAAGCAACTGATGCAATGTGTTGTGTGTGATGAATGACACCATCTGTGTATCATACGTATGGTAATGATGACGAAGACATCTATGCAAAATGAGACAAGGATGCGACAAATACTCTAAAAAAGCCAAAAAAATCCAGTCACAACAAAAGAAGAAAAACTTATATATACATAAAATTACAAAGGACATGCCTAGTGCAATACTAGGCATAATACTTTTTCAAATAGATCCCATTTTGGGGCTCTAGGAGTGGGATTCCTTCATAGTCGTGGAGCTGATAGGCACCTTTTGAGAGGGCTTTCGTGATGACATATGGACCGATCCACAATGGTTGAAGTGGTCCTACCCCCAAGAGGTCTTGTTCTTTTATCATAGAGTAAAACAAGATCACCCTCTTGGTAAGAATGAGGCTTGACATTTTTGTCATACTGGGCTTTGACTCAACCCTTGTGGGCTTCGAGGGCCAGTGCGGCATCTTGATGAATCTCATCCAGCTGGTTGAGGTATAGTAAGTGGTCTTCTTTGACAGTGGTTCTGGGCAAGAGTTCAACAACGATTTTTAGTGATGAAATTTGACACTCGATAGGTAGCACTGCTTCCAGGACATAAGTGAGTTGAAATGGTGTCAAGCCAGTAGTAGTCTTGACTGAAGCTCAGTATGCCCACAATGCATAATATAACATGTAGTGCTAGTGGGTTTTGTGGTTCCCTACTAACCGGCGAATCATGATTTTTAGGACGTCGTTAATGGCTTCCACTTGGCCATTAGCCTAGGGGTAGTAGCCTAGGAATATTGTTCTTGCCTAGAACTGAGCAATGATGTTAAGTCAGACATCATGTGATTCTGATAGTGAGAACCATGGTCTGTAACAATCATGTGGGGCACACTAAAATGATACATCATCTAATTGAATAGGAATAATGTTGGGTTTTCTCCATCAGCCCAGAAAGTTGGAATGGCTTCATCCCATTTTGTAAAGTAGTCCACAACGACAATAATGTAGTTGTGTCCATCAGAGGAAGTGGGGTTGCATGTGGCGAAGTCAATGGGTTGCATGTGGTGAAGTCAATGGCCCATTTGGAAAAGGGGCAACAAAGATAACCGAGTGTATGGGAGCTAGGGGTGCATGCATTTTCTTTGTAAGGATTTGACAATGGTGACACTGTTGGATTGCCTTAATAGAATCTTTAAACAAGGTCGGTCAATAGTATCCTATGTGTAAAATTTTCTGGGTAGTAGCCATACCAGAAAGATGACCGCCACATGACCCAGCATGGCAGTGATTTAAAATGTGTTTCGCCTCTTCATGAGTGAGGCAATGTCAAAGAACTGCATTAGTGTCACGATGATAAAGTATCGTTCAATAATAAATAGTGCCAAGCTTGGTGGCAGATGCAACAATGGTCACCTGACAATAGTTGAGGGCGGAATAGTTGTGCTTTGAGGTAGACAAGAATGTCACCATACCAAGGGTTAGTTGAGTCAATCAGATTGATAGATTCATCCAGAATAGGATCATGGGCTATCTCATTTGGATCTACTATGGGAAGATTTGACAATAGTTATACAAAGACTAAAGATTTTTCACCTTGGCAGTGGCGAAGACCAAATCAAATTTCTAGAGGATAACAATCCATTTGGAATATTTTCCTCTGATGACTTGATAAGACAAAATTTGTCTCATGGGATTCTCCAAAGTGATGATGGTAGTCTGTCGCAGCAGTATATAGTGTCAAAAGCAATTGACAGTAAAGACAACTTCCAAGGACAAATTTTCCACATGTGAATATCGAAGTTTGGGCCCATCCAGGCCTTTCAAGAGATAATATATCACATTCTCACTAAGATCATCATGGGTTTGAACCAACACCATACCAATAGAGGATGGAAAGGTTGTGAGGTATAGGAGAAAGTCACGTGAATAGTTGGGAGCACCATGTAGTGGGGCAGATATAAGTGCCTCTTTCAAGGCATCAAATGATCATTGGGCTTGATCATCCCACAAGTATGGTATTCCCTTCTTCAATAGGTACATAAATCCTTTCATCATCTCAGCATAATTCACAATGAACTTTCGTAAAAAGTTTTCCTTCCCTTGCAGACATTGGAGCTGTAAAATGGATTGTGGCATGGGAAATTGAGTAATTGCCTTTACCTTATCGGGACCAACCCTAATCCCATATTTGGAGACAATGAAACCAAGTAGGCATCCAAACTCGGCAAAGAAAATTCATTATGCGGATTCAAACATATGTTATATAACTTGCACCTAAGAAAAATTGCTCAAAGATGAACTAAGTGTTGGGCTCACTTCTTGGAATGGGTTGGAAGGTCATCTAAGTAAGCTTGAAAAATGTCTCTAATATCATGGAATGCATAGTCCATGGCCTGTTGAAAGGTTTCTCCAACATTCTTTAGACCAAATGGGAGTTTTCTATATGCAAATATTCCCCAAGGGAAAATGAAGGTGGTTTTGTGTTGGTCTGCAGGTTTTATGGCGATCTGGTTATAGCCTAAGAAACCATAAATAAAGGAGAAGGATTCACAACCATCACAATAGTCAATTTTATGGTCAATGAATGGTGTCATATAGTTATCTTTTGGACACGCAATGTTCAAATCCTAGTAGTCGACACTGCCCCAGATGATACCCTGTCTTTTATCTATAGGAACCAAATTAGAAACCCATTCCATTAAGGGAATGGTGTAAACGAAACTAGCACGTAATAATTTTCCACCTCAGTCTTGATGGTTGTAGTTTTGTGGGGGTGGAATAGTTGGAGTCTTTGGTAGACATGCCTAGAATTTTCATAAATGTTGATCTCATGCTCGTTGATAGATGGACCTATGCCAGACATTTCCTCCTAAGACCAAGCGAATACAACACAAAATTCCTTGAAAAGGCAGGTGAAGCTTCCAATTTCCTCAGGATTGCAATCATCTCTATTCTATCTATTTTCCATAATGTCTTTCTTGACTGAGATATCAATGAGAATTGTCTTTGAAATATTTGCCATGTTCCCTTCCGAATCCAAAGTTTGGGCAGTTGTGTAACTTGAGGGAATGATCTCAGGTTGTTCAAAGGATAATATTTGTATAAGGGTCGATTCCAAATCAGATATCGAAATGTGATGGTGATAATTTCCCAAGGTCGCTCCTCTAGACATATGATCTCTTGAATAACTTCATCTGAATGTAGGACTTGATTGAGGAGATCGTTGTTGAGTTACGAAATGGGTATTGTATTTACTATTAATTTCATCACCTTTCTCCTTGATTCTTATCTTTTTCATATCTTAATGCACTGATATATTGAGGAATTATGGTAAGAAATTGTCAGGCGGAAAGAGTCAATAGTGCGGACACAACCAACCTCCCAAGGAGCCTAAGACTCTCTAGTGACAAACAAGACAAACAAGAGCAATCCTTCTCTAGACATGCATTTACTATATAAGAAATCAAGTGTTTAGATCCTACCTGTAATCCAACGCTGTTGTAGCAGTCCAGCCTCACTGATCCGGATGAGCTCCTCCTTCACTTTGAAACCTGCATCCACTAACAATCAAACGATTAAATAGCACTTGATAATCTCATAGAATAAAACATATTTAACACATAGACCAAGGAGTACATGAAACAACTCATAAATAACAAGTTATTGAGAAGAATGGACTCATTTGCATTAATAGGAAACAAAAGGAACAAATACAACCTGAGCCTTGGTGTTGTGCAAGTCCCTCCTAGGGTCCATCAAGAGTTCTCCTGTACTTTGACAAAGCTCACCCACTTCCAAATAGAACAAGCAAAGATGGCAATCTCTCCTCACAAGCTTCTAAATGGGAGTCCTAATTCCAGCAGCATCTACCCTTAGAAATGTATAGCTTCCAACCTCCCCTCCTTCTGGCCCAATGCTTGTATTTATAGTGCTCAAGAGGAAGTTAATCAGGTCCACCATCAATGGGATAATCCCCTCTTTGGATGGGATAGCTCCCTCATTGATGGGATAAGTTCCTCTTTGGTAGGGGTACATGAACCATCTAGAGGCGCTCAATACACATCGAACAACCTTCTAGAATGCTCTAGAAATGACCACAAGTAACTTTTTAAAGATGAAACTTGCGCATTTTGACCTTTACAGGGGGACGCACCTGCCCATTTACATACAGAGCGTACAAGTACGCAACTTTTGTGAACATTGGGTGCGTACCCGCAGGTAAGGTTGAGAGAACCTGCGTACCCAGAGATAAATACATTTATAAAGACTTTCTCTCTTTTTGGAGTTTGACATGGAGAGCAGAGGCATAAGACTTGCCTAAGAGGATAGCATGACTGTTGATAGAGCCATACTAACTGTAAATAGTCATGGTGACATTTTTTAGTGTAACAGAAATAAATGAATTATTTGCAGTTACGATTTAGCTAACTTTTACCCTTCTTTATACAAGAAAGTGACAAAAGGAACAATTGTTGTTCCCTAACAATGGAATAGAAAAATCTGATAAACAAAGGAAGGAACGCGTCGATTGGGGGCAATGCTGAGGGAAAATCAAAGGGATCTATGTGAAATAGGAAAGGTGTCTAAAGTTAGCAATCGGTTGTGAATCCCTCAGGATCAGGAGATCCTGAGGGATCACATTTACCATTTACCCTTTACCCGTCTCTGATTATTAAAGAAAGCGATTGTAGGAGGAAAGGTGGGGAACCTCTTTTATTTTCCAAATTGTAATTTTAATTACAGACTCACACTATTGGAGAACACAACGATACTTAAGTTCGATGATTAATATATAATTGAAGTTGTTGTTCCCTCGCATTATCTAAAGTAGCTCAGTAGTGTTCGCTAGCGGTTAAGGGCCCGCCCTTTGGTGGATTTAACTGCTTTCTTGTGTTATATTTCTGATTCTCATAAAGTTTGATTGGTTTGATAATTTTCCCGTTTCTGTGAGTTTACCTTATTCGTTGTTTATCGTTCCCTGTATTGCAGTAGTATATGTTCTTTATATGCTTTACAGCGCTGTCATTTGATTCGAGTTATGTTTATTACAGAGTAAATTACTTAGACATTGAATCGCATTGATTTAATCAGTTGTAAGAGTTTTATTATTGCTATTTGACTCTCGGAATTGATATAATTTCTATTTTGATTGCTTTAGAGAGATCGAGTATAGTTTAGATTGAATCAGCTAAGAAGAGGTGAGTTATTATTATTGTGCTCTCGACAGATGCTATTGTTATTTGAATTGTTGGAAATAATACTGAGAGGGGGGGGGGGTGAATCAGTATTATCTAATCAATAAAACTTTTTCATTTTCATACTCATTCATATACGCTACTTCAGTTAAGTATACCCGCGTATATATGCGACTGTATCTATTGCAACTAGCGTATAACCATTAAACTCATGATTCATTTATGTGATCTTCAATGGGTGCATCAGAACATTATTAGCCATATTAACAATTAACAGTAGAAGTAAAACAGATAGATCAACAAAAATAAGCAACACACATGAACACCATGATATAAGGTGGAAACCCAATGTGGGTGAAAACCACCTGCTGCAATTCGTTTCTATCTTCCTTTATTAAGACACTTCTTCTACAATGTATTGGTGCAATCCTTTACCAGTACGCAGGCTACAACCTGCAGAAGGTTACAACCTTCTCTCGTTCTCCAGACTCTCCTGGAAGGGAGCCCCAACCCCCTTTGCTCTTGTACTAGCTAAGATACTAGTACGTAGGCGCCGACCTACAATCTTCTCTCCTCCATGTACCACGTTTCATACATTTTTAGACTGGATACTCCTGAAGCACAACACATAATCTGAAGGCCACATTTCATCCAATTTTCATACTGGACCCATAAATATCATTGAAGCACAAAACAATCAATACTAGCATCATCAATCTCTGAATCTCTGAAACACTGAAACTCTGTCATCAACACAGTCACCAGAACACAGAGTAGACAACAGAACTCTGCAACAATAATCAGAACCAACTGTACCATCAAAATTATGCATCAGAGTCCATACGCTACTTGAAAGTGCCGAACCTGCGTGTATACGCAACTTCATCAAGATGAACCAGCGTATATGTCATTAATCGCTTATTCATAACTTTGCTGCACTTCCTGACTTCAGACATAACCAGATCATGACATAGACAAGGATAATATATGTGTTAGCACCCAAATCTAGTCCATCAGATCTCATAAATATGAGTCATTATGATCCTGATCCAATATTAGTTCTTATCCATCAATACTGAAGCTAAACACAAACAGCCAAACAAGATATGTAGAATACTGACACTTTTAAACTGTCATCAGAACCCTTCAACAACCAGAACCACCTGTAACTTCAAATATCATAGCTCAAAAGGTATACGCTACTATAATGAACTCAACCTGCGTACATACGCACTTACACCATAGCCAACCCGCGTACAGATCTATAAATATTCAATCATGACTTGCAGCAATTTCAAACTTAAGTTATACCCAGTTCAGATTATTACAAGCATCAGTATACAGATCTAGAATAAACATAATCAATCATATAGAGATAGTTCATATCAAACCATTTGATCCCGATCTATCCTTAGATCTTGTTCTCCATCCACTAGTGAGATCCCTCCTTAGCTCAGATCAAGCAATGCATCATCAACCCATATCCTGCATACTGGATCTCATCCTTCATCAGATATTCAAGACTTTTTCAATCCACTTGCCTAATGATCTTCTTCTCCTTTTATAGTCTTAGGCCTTGCTCAATACCACAGTCCAAAACCATAATAAATCAATACCAAGAGCCCAATACTTGGGATCAACACACTTGTCGAGATACCATGGTCCAAAACCATAGGTTCAAATACCGAGGACTAACTACCATGGACCAAAAGTAAGCTTTCCGACATGTACGCACTTTTCCATTCATGAAACTGTGTGTATACCCTACTTGGTATATAGCAAACCTGCGTATACGCGACTTGGTATATAGTGAACCTGCGTGTATACCCTACTTGGTATATAGTGAACCTGCGTATATACTCTTCTTTCTTCATTCTGATCATCAATTCTTTGCTACTGACCTGATCCACTATAATCTGTCATTTTTCCATCAAGAACAACACTTGTCTCATAATGCCAACATGAATTGTTGTAGGATTTGATTTCAGTAGAGGATTGAGTTTTGATATTTCCTTTAATAATTGCAATTGGAGTTTATTAGATGCATCCATTTACTCTTGTGTCAAATATCTATACTACAATTTAAGAAACATTACTCTCTGAATATACAGCATCCACATATTGTGTACACTCTTGAAATAAGAGGACTTTCCCAGGTTGATGATTAATGTGGGATAATTAGGAGCTTTAAAAGGCACCTTTTATGAGTCAACATTTTGGTGTTGCTGCCGAAGAGAGTGTAGCCATTTTACAAAGAGTGATGTATATCGGATAATTGTTGTTGAGGAAGAATTGGGTATTGAAAACGGAAGGTAAGAACCTACATAACGAGCAAGTAAAGTGCTTGCTCCTCTGCCCGCTTTTCAGCACAATTATAGAAAAGTGAAGTAGGTTTTTGATGCTTGTCTGTTAAGAGAGAACTGGAAATTAAAAATAGAATGTAAGAACCTATGTACATAGCAAGTAAAGTGCCTGCTACCCTGCTCTCTTTCTAGCAGAATTGCTAGGAACTTAAGGTAGAAATAAACATTTGAATTTTTTGCACGAATGACTAAAAAGAAAAGACTAGAAAACAATCCAATTCCACATCCCAAAACTGAAAAATCTAAGGGACCGGTGATCCTTGGACGATCAATTTTCATGGATGACATCTTAAGAAAGGTTGAATCTCAGCCATCAGTAGGTCCCCAAACTGTTACTTCTAGACAACCTATTGTCTCCCTTTGGGCCACACAATCACCATCTGCAGCCTATGTTGAGGTCCACAGTAAAACGGAAGGGACTGAGAAAAGTTTTCAAGATATTGAAAATTCACACCCAATTCCATCACAAGAAGGGAACTCTTGCAATATTCGTGAAGCAGGAGGAGAAATAGGGGAAATAGAGGAACCAAGATCCCCTCGGGTAGTAACTAAGCAAAGGACACCCAATGTCCCAGATCAAGGGAGTGTTGTTAAGATCATTCCCACCCCTTCTAGACATCTTATGGATAACTCTCTAGCTCCAGAGATCCTGGAAGGGTATTGGCACATATTTGATCAAATGGCCAATAATCCACAAGTGCCCCAGATCTCTACATTATAGTATCCTATCGTTGGCACAGCTATCAACGCACCCATGAAATCTATCCCTCTAAAAAATATTCCCACCTTTCATGGACTCACATCAGAAGATCCAGATGCTTTTCTGTTTGAATTTGATGTATTATGTCGGGGTTATTATTACACCACCGATCCCCAGAAACTAAAGATGTTTCCCTCTATGTTAAAGGGAGCAACCCTGCATTGGTTTATGGGACTAGGTGGGGGAACCATAAATGATTGGGATCAAATGAAAACTACTTTCCTTAAAAATATCAGGATTATTGCAGATCTAGGGAACTAAAAGACAAAACATTCCAAATGGTAGCAAGACCTAGTGAAACATTGGAAGATTATGTTGAGCATTTTCAATATAACCTCCAATGGTCTCCCTACGCAACTGTACTTTTGCCTAATAATGTGCTAAAAACTACACTCATTAAGGGGATGAAAGACCAAAGGATAGAGACATTAAATATTATGGGTAAATGTGATATATATCAAGAAGGTTATGCTAACAATATTAATTTGTGTATCAGGTGCTTAAGAGGCAGTACGAGATTGAAACTAGCAGAACGCGATATGACCACCAGGGATAGCAAAATCTCTAGTAGAAGCATTACTCGTGCAAAAATCATAAACCTGCTGGAGGATTTCAAAACAGATATCTTGGGAACTTTGACAACACAATTAGACATCATGCAAGCCAAGTAGAAGTAGGCTGAAGCAAAACAGAACCTGGTGATCCTTTCCCCTCAATGCAGGAAGAAGCATAGTCATAAAGAATGCCCACTAGATATGGTACAGACCTTTGCCATATGTACTGAAGATCATGCCATAGAAAATTTCCCATCACTCCCAGGTTAAAAGCAGCCTTTAAAGAGTCAGAGGAAGAAATAGAACCATT
Organism: Pinus tabuliformis; assembly: GCA_031772625.1. Taxonomy (NCBI): domain Eukaryota; kingdom Viridiplantae; phylum Streptophyta; class Pinopsida; order Pinales; family Pinaceae; genus Pinus; species Pinus tabuliformis. The sequence continues at coordinate 433,566,609 of CM062805.1, forward strand.
CTACCTATTAAATCAGTGTTGCTAATGGCAAGCATGACAAACAAGTATGCCTACCGACCCATCCTCATTCTTTCAGCCCTTGCAATGTAATTCTCAACAATACACAAGAGCTACATGTCAGAACCAACCACCTTTTCCTAATTGGTCATAGCAACCATTCTCTATGCCACCTTGGTCCAATCAATCAAATCAAAACAACAGTTGGCTAAGTTCCTCTTACTTTCCACCATTCTGGAAGAACAATACATATCCATCCCAATGGCCACCCTCCACTTCACAAAACTAGAACTGGAAGTCAAGCTGGCAAAGACCTACAAACCGGCCAATAGGAACAATCCCCCTGCCTCAATCTACACTACCAGCACCTTACACATTGTAGCATAGCCCTCAACCCAATCTATGACCAGAGCTCCCAGCGCAGCCCAACCTGAATCTCAACAATATACCAGTCCTATCGATACAAATTATTGAAGGGATGGAGCCGGAAACTAAGTTGAGAGAGTGTAATGAACTCAAATTGAGGTCTGGATGGATAATTGAGTCAAAGGGGGATAAAAATATACAATTAGAAGAACCGTTACCTATAAAACAAACACCTCAAATGGAGAATGCGGTTAAAGAGAAAAGCCACGATCAAATTATTACCTCTTCTCCACCATTCCCAGAAAGGTTGATTATACCTTGCCCAATAGAGTATCCTGATTTTGATCTTCCGGGAGAATTAAAAAATATTTTTGTAAAAATACGCCTCCTCCAGGCCATTCAGGACATTCGAATTTATGCAAAAACTATTAAGAAATTGTGTACTAAAAAGCCTAAGAGGAAAATAGAAACAACACCAACTATCCATGTAGTCGGAACTTTGTCTGATTTATTATAAAGCAAAGAAACACCAGTGAAATATGAGGACCCAGGAAACCCTATAGTCATAGTACAAATAAATGGATGTTCCTTTCGCATTGCGTTACTTGATCTAGGAGCAACCATTAATATTCTCACAACAAAAACCTGTCAAAAAGTTGGCATTACAGCCTTAGATCCAACTACGAACTTGCTGGAACTTGCTGACCAATCGATTGTCAAACCAGAAGGGACATATAGTATGTAATGGTGTTTGTATATTCTTGGGAATACCCAGCAAATTTCTTCATTATTAATCCTAGAAGCCGGCTAGATGGACATCTGCTAATTCTAGGAAGACCTTGGCTAGCGACTGCAGATGCTTATATAAGCTGTCGAATAGACAGTATGACTATATCAAGAGGAAGTAATGTGAAGAATCTAGCTTTATATCCTCTACCTTAGCCAAGCCTAACAATAATAAAAACTAGGAAACAACTTGTAACATATCTAACTAAAAATATTCGATCACCACTAACTGTAGTAGATGCTCTTGAATTTAAGAATCAAACAGAAGATGACATTATTAACATTTACATTAACCACCCAGATGTTGTATCTAATCTAAACATGATCGAAGTAGCCTTGGATAACGAAATTGAAGAAGATTCCTTAAAAGATATCAATGAACAAACAATACCAACAACAATTGTTTATAACAGTAAACCCATTGAAATTAAGCCAGGGAAAGTCATAAACATTAATAAAAACCAGACTGATGACCAGTAGGAGAGGCTTGTTCAACTCCTTAAAAAATATAAAGAGGCTTTCGCTTGGGATTACCCATATATGAAAGGGATTGATCCCCAATTGTGCAAGCACCACATCTATACCGAGAAAGATGCAAGACTCGTTCAACAACCTCAACGGAGGTTAAACCCTCACCTTAAAGATGTTGTTAAAGATGAACTACAAAAACTGTTAGATGTAAATTTCATCAATCCTATATCTGATAGCAAATGGGTTTCTCCATTAGTTTTGGTCCCTAAAAAGAATGGGAAGTGGCGTATATGTGTCGATTATAGAGAGCTTAATAAAGCAACCCAAAAAGATAATTTTCCCCTCCCATTCATCGACCAGGTTTTGGACACATTTGCAGGTAAAAAAATATTCTCTTTCCTAGACGACTTCAGCGGCTACAACCAAATCCAAATTTCCCCTAAAGACTAGGATAAGACTACCTTCACCTAACCCTGGGGGACGTTTGCTTATAGGGTATTACCTTTTGGACTGTGCAATGCACCTGCCACATTCTAGAGAACCATACTCAGCATTTTTTCAGACTTGATAAACGAGGGACTCGAGGTGTACATGGATGATTTTACACCCTATGGAGATGACTTCGATCCGACATTACAGGCACCGGAGAAAGTCCTGCAAAGATGCATTGCTACTAGGCTCTACTTAAGCCACGAGAAATGCCACATGATGATGACCGAAGGCCTCATCCTAGGTCACTACATCTCAGCAGCTGGAATTCAGGTAGATCCAACAAAAATTCAGATAATCCTCTTAATACCTACCCCCTGCACACAAACTGAGGTACGTAGTTTTTTGGGATTTTCTGGATATTATAGAAGATTTATAAATAATTTCTCCCAAATTGCTGCACCATTATATGCTTTGACTGGAAATATCGATTTCATATGGGGTCCGAACTGGGATTTACCATTTCATATTTCATCCAATGCATTAGATACGGCCATTGGAGCAATTCTCGGCCAAGAGGAAGATAAGAAACCTTATGCATTATACTACATCAGCAAAAATTTAGCTCCTGCTGAGTTGAATTACACCGTGACCGAGAAAGATTTTCTAGCTGTAATCTATGCTATTAACAAATTTAGACACTATATAACAGGATACCCTGTGGTTTTGTATACTGAAATACTTAGCTAATAACCCTGTTACGAATGGAAAAGAGACATGATGGTTAATCCTTTTGCAGGAATTTGACATAACAATCAAGGCTCGACCAGGAAAGAAAAATCCAATGGCAGACTTTCTCTCATGTGTGCCAAAGAAAGACGACTTGGTAGCAGTAGAAGACCAGTTCTCTGATGAGCACCCATTTACTATAACCGTGAAAACACCGTGGTATGTGGATGTCACGAACTACCTAGCAATGGGAAAATTACCCAAGCACCTGATGCCTAGTGAATGAGAACTAATAGTACAATGCAGCACTCAGTTCTCCTGGATCGGAGGATACCTCTTTCACACAAGAGTCGATATGCATATCCGAAGGTGTGTCAGGGAAGACGAAATCTTCGACATCCTAAAATCTTGCCACGATGGACCTTGCGGTGGACATATCGCAGACCGCAGAACTGGGCATAAAGTCTTATAAATGGGCTATTATTGGCCCACCATTTTTAAGGATGCCAAGAAATTTGTCCAGGAATGTAATAGCTGCCAAAGAATGGGCCGCCCTGGCCAGTCTGACAAAATGCCCCTGCATCCGCAGTTAGTCAATGAACCTTTTGAACGCTGGGTGTTAGATTTCATTGGCCTAATAAACTCGTCATCTAATCAAAAGAAATATATACTGGTTGCAACAGAATATGTGACTAAATGGGTGGAGGTAGAAGCAGTACCAAGGGCAACGGAGGACACAGTAATCCACCTTCTTTTCCAAATTTTCGTGTGGTATGGCTTGCCTAGAGAAATAATCACAGATGGAGGGCCACAATTTGTAGGCCATAAGATTGCTGCTACATTAGAAAATCATCATATTACACACAGAATCACATCTCCATACCACCCACGGGCAAACAGCCATGTAGAAAGTACCAACAAAGTAATCAAGGCTATACTAACAAAGACAGTCACCTCACATAGATGTGACTAGCTACCTGATTGCCAGAAGCCCCGTGGGCATATCGCATGACTTGGAGGAATACCACAGGACACTCCCCATATCAGCTAGTGTTTGGCAAAGAACCTATCTTCCCAATAGAATTTAAAATTCAGACATTGAGGATAGCTCAAGAAGTAGGCCTGGATCTAAATGAAGCACAGATTAATAGACTACATCAAATTAATGAATTGGATGAAATCCAGGTATCAGCTATTCAGCATATTTCATTGATCCAACAACAAAGAGCAAAATGGCATGATGCCCTGATCAAGAAAATGATCTTCCATGAAGGTGATTGGGCACTTCTGTATGATTCTAGGTTCCAGGATTTCCTAGGAAACCTCCAGACCAGATGGTTAGGCCCCTACGAGATACAAGAGGTGCATGACAATGGCACGCTTACATTAGCCACCATTGATGGGTTTGGCTACTCTTTTAAAGTGAATGGACATCGAGTACACCTCTATCACAAACAACTTACAAGCGACTCCTTTTTGCCAATAGTTACGGGAAGATTCCATAATACAAATTCTTACAGAAGAAGGCAACCCTTCGATAGCACCAGTCCAGAGAAGAAATTATTTTTTGAAACCTGTATATAAGTTTTCCTTTCTTTTTTCTTTCTATTTGATTGGATTTTCTTGGATAGTAGATTGTATATTAGTTTTTTTCTCTATTTTTCCTTTGATGTTCCCTAAAGGGAACAGTTGTTATTCCCTCTTGGGAAAAACACTCTTTCATATGTATTTTCCTTTGTTGTTCCCTACAGGGAACTACTATTGTTCCCTCTAAGGAACAACACTTTTCGTGTGCATTTTCCCATGCTGTTCCCTACGGGGAACAATAATTTTCATGTGAATTTTTCCTTGGTATTCCCTATAGGGTACAACTATTGTTCCCTATAGGGAACAACAATTTTTGCATGCATTTTTCTTTGCTATTCCCTACAGGGAACAACAATTTTCCTCTATATCTTTCTTTACTGTTCCCTATAGGGAACAGCTGTTGTTCCCTACAAGGAAGAGCTGCTATTCCCTATAAGGGACAACAATTTTTGCATGTGTTTTCTCTTGTTGACCCCTACAGGGAATAGTTGTTGTTCCCTATAGGGAACAACAATTTTCATATGTATTCCCCTTATTGTTCCCTACAAGGAACAACACCGTTTTGCATCTATCTTATTTGTTGTTCCCTACAGGGAACAACTGTTGTTCCCTATAAGTAACAACACATTTTTTGTGATTTTTCTTTGTTGTTCCTTTCAAGGAACAACTGTTGTTCCCTATAAGGAATAACACTTTTGTGTGTATTTTTCTTTAGCTATTCCCTTCAAGGAACAACACTTTGTGAATATTTTTGAGAACATCCTCTTTCTCTTCCTTGCATAATCATCCCTAGACCATCCCAATTCGCTCTTTATGATCCTCTTAATGGCATGGAAAGTACACTACATATTTAAGGACAACAAATATGGAGTCTAGTGGAACAGGAAAATATCTTGAATACTATCATTTTTAACAAGATTGATTTGTGATGATCAAAAGAGAAAAGGACATAGTTATCTACATCACTTCACTATCCTCATTTTCACTATAAACCAAACTGATTGGTTATCTGTACCATGTTGGTTCCCCCTTTCCTGTATAACTCTCTTTGTGTATTATCAATAAGATTATGGGTATATTTTTTTTATAATTGATATGTTCAAACTTCTTTCTCCATCCCTACTCTTAAGGAGTGATGAGCCACCCTCTATGTATAAAATGGGGACTGTAAAACAAATAAAAATAAATAAATAAATATAATATATATATATATATATATATATATATATATATATATATATATATATATATATATATATATATATATATATATATAGATAGATAGATAGATGTTCACTAACAGTTTTATGATTTTTTCTTCACAAATGGAGGATATGGGGTCTCATCACGAGCCGACCTGACCACTTTCACTACTTCCCAGTGAATGGCAATGTGATCACGTGGTTACCATGCCAACACATTGGTCTCTACTATGGACATCATAAGGCACTTCCGAAATTATACATAGAGAACCATGGTTCCCAACGCTATGAATGCCTACAAGCAACAAAAGCTTTGCTGATGGATTTGAAGCTTTATTTTACATCAATAATCATTATAATACCCTCTTCTTATGTTTTTATCTTTTCTATAGAGAGATTATGTCCCTAATGTACCTTGAACCTTTATGCATGAGTAATCTTTTTTTTAAATCAATCACAACAATTTTAAGTGGAATAACGACAGTAAAGTATTATTTCTTGCATATGTTGTCCCTTTTTCCTTATCATATCACATCATAGTAGCTTATCACTTATTGATAGTTCTCGGTACATGCCTTGATTTCACCACTCCAATATCCTTTATGATCCTTTCATTAATATGCGTACCTTTCCAATCCATCACCCCTGTACTTCGCCGCCAGCACGTTACCCTTTCATTCATTTGGTCGTAGGTGACCTATTATTTTGAAGGGGGGGGGGACCTCCAGTGTACTTATGCATGTGTTGTCATCTTTTCATTGGATTTTGTAGAATGATATGACATTCCATGATCACAGAGCATGTGGTATGATAATAACCCTCAATAACGGTATTTATGTTTTTAAAGTATCACTTGATAGAGCTATTACAACCATTTGTTGTTCCATCACTTAGATCTGTTCGTCGCTGGGCCTTCCCCGCTACACTTATCATTTGTAGAATTCAAACATTATGGGAGGAAGAATAGTACGCTGAGAACCTCTAATACTAGTTGTCTCCGATGAAGCTAAGGAAATTTTAGCTCGAGCAGGATGGATATCATACTTTATGAGATTTCAACCACCCAACAAAGAAATTTCCATCAAATTCTTACGAAATCTACAGAATGTACAATCCATGGTAAGAGGCAGGAAAATCACTATATCAGATGTTGTGATAGTAGAAGTATCTGGGTTACCGGGAGAAGGACTAGTATGGGCTGGTAAGTGGTTGAGGCTGCATGATGCTATCGAGGCTTTTAGGGATGAAGGACAGGAGCTAATCAAGAAGGCAAAGGCATTCAACCATCTTCTCATATAGAAACATGGGGATAATTAGCACGAATTGTCTAGAACTACATTATCTGTGACAGGCATAAAGATGGGGTAAGGTTGCGTCAACTCAAACCTTTAGCCATTCTAAAATGAAAGTGCTCTGTTAATTTACCTGCATTGTTGAATTCTTTACTGCATGACACTGCCGAGAGGCTAAGATGGTCCCAACACATAGAAATTGTAGTAAGCCACCACTGTCTGATCAGGCTAATAGTTAGCTATAACCTCGCCCAACAACAATCAAGCTGGGATGATCTAATATTAGCTCTTGAAGGAGGTATAGCCCTGCCAGCACCTAACCCTATGCCAAAAAGAAAGAGGACTACCCTTTCAGTGAGCATACCTCACAAGCGCAGACGATCCACAAGGTTGAGGTCAAAACAGGGAGTCTCTACAAATCCTTAAGGTAGCACTAGTCAACCCATAGAATTATCCAGCCCAGTAAGTGAACAATACTTGCAGCTAGAGTTAGAAGGACAGGATAACCTTGAATCAGACCATGAGGTAGGAACAGGGCATTCTGGAGATGAACAGAGAAATGAATTGGGACTTCCCTCAACACCAAATATGAGTCCCCAAGGTGATTTGTTGCATGATTTCGAGATGGCCCAAGTCCTGGCCAACATGAATGTTTACATGCAGCCTAAAGGTCTGCTCAATCTAAACTTAGCAGAAAACCAATCTCCTAGGAATTCTAGCCATACCAGAATTCTATCTCCCTGAAAAGATGTAAGCTATGAAGCAGAAACAGATGCAGAGGCCATTCAAGAAGAAGAGAACCAATTTGGTGACATGCCTCCAGTAGAAACCAGCCAGGTAGGCCTAAGCACAGAAAACATAGGCCAAGAAGAAGAAGTTAAGACAGAAATAATTCGGGAAACTGATAACCAATCTGGAGACATGGTATTATTGGAACAAATCCAGGGTGAGCAACCAGGCTCTTTATAAGCATAAGCTATTAATGATATTGTCAACAGAATAGTCCCTCATCTGAAAAAGTATAGAGACAAATTGAAAAAGCTAAGAAAAGAACAGCAAAAACTTCGCAAAATGGTCAAAAGGCTCAGAAGAAAAATAAGAGAAATTACAACGGGAAAGGTTTTGGACAATACCCTAGAGACAGTAAATGTGGTTGTAAAAATAGATTTATATGAAGGAAGGTCTACAGGGACCCAAACTGAGCCCATACCTACTCAAACAGTTATCACTCAAAAGGAACAGCATGCAATTCTAGCAGACGTAGCCATTCAAACAGAGGATGCACCTTGTTGTAGCATGGCTACTCAGATGGAGGTTTGGACCTCCCATAATAAGGAAATTCAGATAGAAAGCATCCTTTCTCATAGCATAAGCATTCAGACAAGCTTACAAGCTAAAGATGTCATGACACACAATGACCCTATTATACTGAATCTTCAGGAAGAATTAGCACAGGCTCAGCTTGTGTTAGAACGGCTTGAACAAAAAACCGTTTCCTAACAAAAATATCAAGAGTTGTAGATACAACTTCAGGAAATGAATGCAACAAAGAGAGAGACCTTCAACAGATACAGAAAAGCAGAAGAGAAAATAGAGAGAATCAAGCTCAAATTAGATAGGGTCATAGCTCGGATAGACACCATCTGCTCATTATATACATATGTCTTGGCATGTAGGGCTCCCACCACCAATTATGCCTTGTTTTTGTTATAACGATACTTGCTATCGAAAATCAAAGATGTGAGAACTAGAAAACCAATTGAATTAAAAACAGTTGAATATTTTATAAATTGCTACAAACAGCATGGTGTAAAGGTTCAAAGGCTTCTTTGTGAATTTTACCTACACAATTTTGTATTAGAGGATGAGGTGGAAAAGAACCCTAACCCTTTTGTGGGAGATGTTCAATTCCAGGCCTTTATCTCATTTGCAGTTAACCAACTTAAATTGTTTAAAGCTCATAACGCACTCCAATGACAAGAGCATGGATTGGATCTCTGGGCGAGAAGTTAACCCAAGCACCCTTTGCAAATGCTTTCTAACCATAAGATTTTGATGACAAGGGAAGGGGTGATTAAAATTTTAGGGTCTATTCATAAGGAGATTGTACATAACAGAGTATCATATTTTCAATCCATTCAAGAAAGCTCTCTGGCTACATCCAAGCTTAGGTGGACGGTCTCCACTAGTAGTGTGCAAGATAGGGAGCCATTTAATTACAAAAATTTAAAGAAGTTGAGGCCCTTTTTGTCACCTATAGCAACCTTATTTTGAGAAAGGGACCTTATTGGTTAGGGTGTCGGTTTTGTAGCCCCATCATTTGGTATCCTCATGAAGGTTACAGGGCCATCTATGAATTTCTTGAAGGAAAGGAAGGGCCCACCTTTGTGCTCCTAGCTCAACATCATGGTTTTAGACCAATTTTTTATGCTTCTTCTCCAGCCTACTCTTTAACTACACTCCATCAGAATTACTTACTTTTCATGAGGACATGAAACAGGGTAAGCAGGGGAGTATGTTGAGTTACGAAATGGGTATGTATTTACTATTAATTTCATCACCTTTCTCCTTGATTCTTATCTTTTTCATATCTTAATGCACTAATATATTGAGGAATTATGGTAAGAAACAGATGAATTATTTGCAGTTACGATTTAGCTAACTTTTACCCTTCTTTATGTAGGAAAGCAACAAAAGGAACAATTTCTATTCCCTAATGATGGAACAACAAAATCTGACAAACAAAGTAAGGAATGCATCGGTTGCAAACAAGGCTGAGGGTGAATCAGAGGGATCAGCACGAAATAGGAAAGGTGTCTGAAGTTAGCAATCAATTGCGAATCCCTCAGGATTGGGAGATCCTGAGGGATCGCATTTACCATTTACCCTTTACCCCTTTCTGATTATAAAAGAAAGTGATTGTAGGAAGAAAGGTGGGGAATCTCTATTATTTTCCAAATTGTAATTTTAATTACAGACTCGCGCTATTGGAGAACACGATGATATTTTAATGATACTTAAGTTCGATGATTAATATATAATTGAAGTTGTTGTTCTCTCGCATTATCTGAAGTAGCTCAGCAGTGTTCGCTAGCGACTACGGGCCCGGCCTCTGTTGGATTTAACTGCTTTCTTGTGTTATATTACTGATTCTTATAAAGTTTGATTGGTTTGATAATTTCCCATTTCTGTGGGTTTACCTTATTCGTTGTTTATTATTCCCTGTTTTGTAGTAGTATATGTTCTTTATATGCTTTACAACGTCGTCATTTGATTCGAGTTATGTTTATTACAGAGTAAATTACTTAGACAATGAATCACATTGATTTAATCAGTTGTAAGAGTTTGATTATCGCTATTGGACTCTTAGAATTGATATAATTTCTAGTTTGATTGCTTTATAGAGATTGAGTATAGTTTAGATTGAATCAACTAAGAAGAGGTGAGTTATTGTTACTGTGCTCTCAGCTGATGTTGTTGTTATTTGAATTGTTGTAGGTTTTGATTTCAGTAGAGGATTCACTTTTGATATTTCCTTTAATAATTGCAATTGGAGTTTATTAGATGCATCCATTTACTCTTTTTTCAAAGATCTATACTACAATTTAAGAAACATTACTCTTTGAATTTATAGCATCCACATATTGTGTACACTCTTGAAATAAGAGGACTTGCCCGGGTTGATGATTAATGTGGGATAATTAGGAGCTTTAAAAGGCACCTTTTATTAGTCAACAATTGCTAGAGGGAGTAGTTATGGGAGAGGAGGTGGTACCGTTGGCCATGACCAACGTGACAAGAGAATCAATTGAGGATTGAATGGCTTGATACACCAATATGAATGGTGACATCATTTGTTCTCCATAAGAGTCAATGTCTGAAGGGGCGGGGAGGATCCAGGGATTGGTTGGGTCATGATGAATAGTGGAGACCATATAAACCATCTGTAGAACCGCGGGCCATGGGAGAGGAAAGAAACCCATAAGGGAAGAACCCTTCAAAAGATTGGTATCGATGCTAACATAAGAGTCAAGTATGCCACCCACCAAAGGTACAATGCCACTAGGAAATGGGGAGTAATCTGGGGTGCAGAAGGATAGTTGGTCCACAGTGACTATTCTTCCATCCAATGGAAATATGATGATGCAAAAAATAGTATACATGATGGCATTCATGGCATAAGTCAAACTATGGCCGAAAAGTAGATTATAGTCGAGTTTTTGATCCATGATTTCAATCTCTACCATTACCATTTTCCCACTCAAAGTGATGGGGTGGTCGGAAAGGTAACCTTTTGGGATGAATGTATAGCCATCAAAAGATTTAAGTGAATTCAATGGTAGAGAGAGGGTTGGAGAACCCAAAACGAACCAACATGAAGTAGACATGATGCAGGTTGAAGCGCCTTCATCAATTACAGTTCCATGTACCCCTCATCCTTTCAAAAAAATTTGCATAGGAAATGCAAGTTGGTGGGAAAGGGTAGGTTTACATTTCTACATGTTGAATATTGCTAGCATGGAAACCTGAGGGTTAACCACAGCAATAGCTTAAATAAAATCTTTCCTCCGTGCTGGAAAAGTTTTCAATACTTCGAGTGCAGCCATAGTTGACGGTGCTTGTGCCAAATCTTCTACAATATTGTAGTTCTGGGTAGCATGTACAAATGTATTATGTGTTGTGCAATAATGTGCCCCTTTTGGGGGGTGAATTACAAGATCAAAACCAACGTTTCGATATGAATATCATTGGGTGACGTTTGGTTTGAACTCGAGGCAGCGTCCTAGTGTTAGCAACTAGAGCTCCATAAGTTTTCGCTCATGTTTGAAGATCAATCGTTTCAAAGGTGTAAATGGTTGATGATTCTTCGTAAGCTCAAGGATGATGTGAACTACCATTGTCCCATTGCAGGGGTTGAGGTAGGTTAACAATAAGATGTTGTTGATGCTGAGAAAGGAAAGGGTTATGTAGGACCACTGGGGTCTAAGCAGTGTCCTTTCGAGAAAGAAGATCTGTGCATTCTCAGAGGTGTGGACAACGATGTGTCATATGGTCTTCCACACAGATTTTGAGAGGGAACTTGACAAATTTTTCCTTTCCACTATCAAGTGGTGCAACAACTTTCTTCTTTGGGTTGAATTTCTTAGTTGGCTGCTCTTCATAAGGAGCGATGTTTTTCTTAATACTTTTATTCTTACCACTCAGTTTTTGTGTAGACTATAAAAAGTTTTTCCCAGCTATAGTAAGAGTAGCCAATTAGGTAGCGATATCAATAAACAACTGGGAAATGTGCCCACTAAGTTGTTTTATAAAAGACCCAGAGGTAGCACCAATAATACCGTCAGCATGTGCGCTAGCTTGCTGAGTAGCCGAAGAATTGGAAGTTTTGGGGGTATTAGGGAGATCATCGTATAATGTGCCAAACTGCAAATAAATTAAATATAAGTATTGGGCACAAGAATTGGATTGGTCTTCAGTGATTTCACCACCTGAGGCAATGTACTTAGTGATTTGGGGAAGAATATATTATAGAACTAATTTTCTAATAGATAATCCAGAATGGGAGCTTTGACTAGCCTATGCCTACATCTCCATTCATGAATGTGATCAGATATGTGGGTGGAGGTGTCTTGGCATAAAGTAGTAAGGAGTTCCATCCTGATTTTGTAGCGGATGGGTAATTGAAAGCGATTTAAAAATTCCATCGCCAAGGTGCCAAAGGTATTAAATGACGTGCGTAGTAACTCAATGTACCATTTGGCGACATTTCAAATAAGGGTGCGGGGGAAGAGCCGGAGCCAGATACTGTCATCCACCATGGAATTTGATATGCACCATGTTGTAAATAATACTGAGAGGGGGGGGGGGTGAATCAGTATTATCACATCAATAAAAAATTTTCATTTCCATATTCAGATTCATATATGCTACTTCCACAACTTCTTATGATTCAGTTAGTTGATCCTTAATGAGTGCATTAGAACATTATCAACAATATTAATAGTAAACAGGTGTAGTAAAATAGAACAGATCATCACACATAAGTCACACACATGAACACCGTGATATAAGGTGGAAACCCAATGTGGGAGAAAACCACCTGCTGCAAGTCATCTCAATCTTCTTCTTAATGAGAAAATCCTTTTACAATATTTATGTACTGGTGCAGTCTTATACCAGTACGCAGGCTTCTACCTGTAGAGAGCTACAACTCTCTCTCGTTCTCCAGTCTCTCTTGGAAGGGAGCTACAACCCCCATAGTTCTTGTACTAGCCGATCCATTTACTAGTACGCAGGCTGCTACCTGCTACAATGCTCCAAAGCTTTCAACTGCTACTGGAAGGGAGCTACCACCCCCTTAGCTCTTGTACTAGCTAAGATACTAGTACATAGGCGCCAGCCTACAATCATCTCTCCTCCAGGTACCACGTTTCATACATTTTCAGACTGGATATTCCTGAAGCACAACACATAATCTGAAAGGCCATGTTTCATCATTGAAGCACATAATCAATCAATCTTCTGAATCACCCAAACACCAGATCAATACATATACAAGGATAATATATGTGTTAGCACCCAGATCTAGTCCATCAGATCACATAAATATGAGTCATTATGATCCTGATCCAATATTAGTTCTCATCCATCAATACTGAAGCTAAACACAATCAACCAAACACCTTTAAACTGTCATCAGAACCCATAAACAACCAAAACCACCTGTGACTTAAAATATCATAGCTCAAATTGTATACGCTACTACAATGAACCAGACCTGCATATATACGCGCTTACACCAAAGCCAACCCATGTATAGATCTATAAATATTCAAACATGACTTGCAGCGATTTCAAACTTAAGTTATACCCAGTTTAGATCATTCAATATACAGATCTATCATAATCAAATATATAGAGATAGTTCATTTCAAACCATTTGATCCCGATCTATCCTTAGATCTTGTTCTCCATCAACCGGTGAGATCCCTCTTTAGCTCAGATCCAGATCTGCACCATAACCCAATCACAGTATTCCAGATCTAGCACTTTATCAGATATTCAGATAATTCAAAAATGATGCTTTGCCAAATGATCTCCTTCCTCTTTTATAGCCTTAGTCCTTTCTCAATACCACGGTCCAAAACCATAGGATCAAAAAAAAAAAATGTTGGACTAATACCATGAACCAACCATGAAAGTGCGTGAGATCAACACTTTTGGATGCAATACCATGGGCCAAAACCATAGGATCAAAAACTGTCACACTAATACCATGAACCAACCATGAAAGTGCGTGAGATCAACACTTTTGGATGCAATACCACGGGCCAAAACCATAGGATCAAAAACTGTCGAACTAATACCATGAACCAACCATGAAAGTGCGTGAGATCAACACTTTTGACGAGGTACCATGGTCCAAAACCATAGGTTCAAATACCAAGGACTAACTACCATGGACCAAAGGTAAGTTCTCCAACATATACATGCTTTCCCTTGCATGAAAGTGTGTGAGATCAACACTTCTGACGAGGTACGATGGTCCAAAACCATAGTTCAAATACCAAGGACTAACTACCATGGACCAAAGGTAATATATGCGCTTTTCCTTGCATGAAAGTGCGTGAACTTTTTCTCTACATGAAATAAACTTTTCTCTGCATAAAAGTGCGTGAACTTTTCTCTACATGAAATAAACTTTTCTCTGCATAAAAGTGTGTGAACTTTTCTCTACATGAAATAAACTTTTCTCTGCATAAAAGTGCGTGAACTTTTCTCTACATGAAATAAACTTTTCTCTGCATAAAAGTGCGTGAACTTTTCTATACATGGAATAAACTTTTCTCTGCATAAAAGTGCGTGAACTTTTCTCTACATGAAGGAAACTTTGTTGCACTATAATTTATCAAATAAATTTGCTGCACTATAATTTATCATTTGTGTGATTTACCATCAAGGACAACACTTGTCTCATAATGCCAACAATCTCCCCCTTTGGACTTGTCATACTGAGAATTGTCATCTGATATCTCTTCCGTATATTCATCTAGATATATATAAGTGAGTTGATCTTCTATGAGTTGTTTGCCATCAAGTACAACACATGCATCATAATGCCAAAAATCTCCCCCTTTCGACTTGATGGCAATGAGTTGATCTTCTATGAGTTGTTTGCCATCAAGTACAACACATGCATCATAATGCCAACAATCTCCCCCTTTGGACTTGATGGCAACAATACCAAATCACTCTACCCCTTTGACATCAAGGGCAAAGGGTGAACCAAGATATTCTCTTTCCTAGAAAGGCATTCTGTTGTTCATACTCCCCCTGAGTACCTGTTGAAATCTCAGAATGAGCTCCCCCTTTGTATATGCCAAGGTGTACCAATCTATTCATGCTACATGCTGAAAGCTCTGCTCTTTCTGAATTGTGTTGTTCATGCTCCCCCTGACTGTAGGAAATATCTGCAAAAGATGTTCTTCAAGAAGAACCAAGACTTATACATCATGAAAGACCTTCCTATCACCAAAAGACTCAATACATACATCCATCACCCAACCAAGTGAGGATACATCAGAAATATGACAACCGAATACATTACATCTTCATCCCATGCATAGTGGGGAAACAAAACATAGGCCGTTACATGACCTGAAGAGATCTCATCAAATGACTACAATAGATAGAGACACACTATTACATCATGAGTCTTGATATGACCTTTACATCGAATGATATACATGAAATTTATAACAGAGACCAAACACCTAAATAAGATCATGATAAACATCAGCAACAACACTGTATGATCTGCTTCATAGCATCTGTCAATAGCAACTAAACCAGCAACTTGTATTAGTGCATGAATCATCAAGGTATGGCTGTATCAACTCATCCTTTTGAACAGAATCATTCACATTATATCATATGTGAGAAACACCATATCCATCCAGATCTGCATGAACCAAGTATCATCAATTGGGAATATCTGCATCAATCAACATATGTACGAAACAACCTATCATCATATAGGTAAGAACTCATCATCATCATGTCTCCAACAATGCAGCTTTGAATAATCATCCATGTATGTGCCAACAATCCTCATCCATATATGTGCCAAGAACAATAGGAATCCTGCATCATAACTGTAATATATGATCTTTATGCATATGACGACAACAGCGTATGAGTGACTCATCATCAAGTAAAGAAGATGTGAATTCAAGCTATGTACTTCTCCTTATCCTTATGAAGATCACCATGTAAGCCCATTAGAGAATCAACCACAAATCTGATCTAAATATCAATTATGTAACCCCAAGAACCATATTATAGTAAGATGAATCATTTATCCATATAAGCATCATCACCAAGGACTATTAACCATAATGCCAACAATGCATTAAAAGCATATGCTCCCCCTAAACCTGTGCCATCTTGTTTACTGTAAGATCTGATCATTCATATCAGCAAGAAGTATCAATACATCATCATTATCAAGTTAGAAAAAAAACACTTCTAACCATCAAGTCATTTCCACACATCATCAGCAAATTGTAACCATTATCAAACAGCGCAAATAATAAACCGAACCATGACTGATCCTTTTCTTGAACCTGTCCCTGCTGCCTTTCCTCAAACAATCATATACGCGACTATCCCATAACCAACTCACGTATATACGTGACTTCTCTTTAAGAAACTTGCATATGAGATTTAGGACACTCAAGTTTTACACTTCCAGCTCCCTCTAATTCTATAATGTCTGTATGTTGTGCTGTGCCGCCTCTTTCTGACTGTACTTCTTTCTTCTTCCACATCTTCAAGTGTGATGATGATGTTTTCTCCTTTTGGTATGGTGCCCATACTTTGTTCCTGCATTCCTTAGCTATATGTCCAAGCTTGTTACATGCATAACATATTACATGTTTCATATTCCTCCTGTAGCAATCAGCATCTTTGTGACCAAACAAATTGCAAGAAAAACAATATCCATTGAAGTACCTGGAATGTGATGATCTTTCGGTGTGATAATCTTGAACCATCCTTCTTCTGCATCTAGCTGCAACATGTCCAAGATTATGACATTCATAACATTCAATATTATTCATCTGCGTAAATGGCCGACCATAGTTAGGAGTAATATATTTTCTTTGAGGAGTCTCTTTCCTTGATCGTTGATGGGGTTGACCTTTCATCTCCTTGTTGATCATTTTAGATTTCTCTTTAGAGTTCCTTGCCTCACCTTGTGAACTAGATTCACCTTCAACAGATTCATGAAAACGAAGACCAGTCTTGATAGCAGGAGACCTTTGACTGCTAAGAATATCATCCAAGGCTTCAGTACTATCTTGAAATCGTAATAGTTTATCCTTCTCTTCTAATTTACCTTTCAAGATATTTACCTCAACTTGAAGTTGTTCCTCCTTTTCTAGACATTGCTTCTTCATGTCTTCTTCAACTTTCCTTCCTTCTTCCAACTGATGCCTTAGTTTGAGAATCTCCTTTTCTTGTTCTTCATTCAGATCCTGCTGCATTTGACGAGTTCTGAAGGCACATTCCAGTTGAGATTTTAAGCTGATATCTTCGTTTACCTATTTTTCAATAGCTTGTTGTAGATCTTTATTCTACTTCTTTGATTCTTCAAGATCTTCCTTTAGCGAGCGGATCGTGGCTTCAAGACTTTCATAGTAACTGGATCTATCTCTGAGTTTCTTGATGGTTGTGCTTCTTTCATTGACTTCATCTCTTAATGATGTCACTTCACCCTGCAACTTTTGATATTGATTTTCCTTGTCCTTGAGTAACTTGCTTACCTTGTTTCCTTCCTCTGATTGAGCTTTTAGTTTGGTAACTTCTTCTTTGAAAGCACATTCCCTTTTGTTCAATAGATCTTGTTGATCTTTAATTTTGTCTGTAAGCCTTCTAAATACTTCCTCTATTTCATACTTTTCTTGCTCAACCATAAAAGAAAATTCAGTTGCTTCACTATCACTTTCATCTTTTCCAAATGGATAGATAGCTGGAACATCAGAGGATAGCAAATTCATACCTGATAGTTCATCTTCATTCTGAAATGATTCTGAATCTGATTCTGAATCTGAAGAGCTTCTTATACCTAATCCCCAATCGATTCTCCCACTGTCATAGTTCTTCTGAGATGTCTTCTTCTTATTAGGTGCTTTCTTCTTAAGCTTCTTTCCCATAGTTCCACGGATCTCCTTCAAGCGATCAAGCTTCTACCAAAGGACCTGCTCTGATACCAATTGTTGTAAATAATACTGAGAGGGGGGTGAATCAGTATTATCACATCAATAAAACTTTTTCATTTCCATATTCAGATTCATATATGCTACTTCCACAACTTCTTATGATTCAGTTAGTTGATCCTTAATGAGTGCATTAGAACATTATCAACCATATTAACAGTAAACAGGTGCAGTAAAATAGAACAAATCATCACACATAAGTCACACACATGAACACCATGATATAAGGTGGAAACCCAATGTGGGAGAAAACCACCTGCTACAAGTCATCTCAATCTTCTTCTTAATAAGAAAATCCTTTTACAATATTTATGTACTGGTGTAGTCTTATACCAGTACACAGGCTTCTACCTGCAGAGAGCTACAACTCTCTCTCGTTCTCCAGTCTCTCCTGGAAGGGAGCTACAACCCCCATAGTTCTTGTACTAGCTGATCCATTTACTAGTACGCATGCTGCTACCTGCTACAATGCTCCAAAGTTTTCAACTGCTACTGGAAGGGAGCTACCAACCCCTTAGCTCTTGTACTAGCTAATATACTAGTACGTAGGCGCTGGCCTACAATATTCTCTCCTCCAGGTACCACGTTTCATGCATTTTTAGACTGGATATTCTTGAAGCACAACACATAATCTGAAAGGCCATGTTTCATCATTGAAGCACATAATCAATCAATATTCTGAATCACCCAAACACCAGATCAATACATATACAAGGATAATATATGTGTTAGCACCCAGATCTAGTCCATCAGATCACATAAATATGAGTCATTATGATCCTGATCCAATATTAGTTCTCATCCATCAATACTGAAGCTAAACACAATCAACCAAACACCTTTAAACTGTCCTCAGAACCCATCAACAACCAGAACCACCTGTGACTTCAAATATCATAGCTCAAATTGTATACGCTACTACAATGAACCAGACCTGCATATATACGCACTTACACCAAAGCCAACCCACGTACAGATCTATAAATATTCAAACATGACTTGCAGCGATTTCAAACTTAAGTTATACCCAGTTCAGATCATTCAATATACAGATCTAGCATAATCAAATATATAGATATAGTTCATTTCAAACCATTTGATCCTGATCTATCCTTAGATCTTGTTCTCCATCAACCGGTGAGATCCCTCTTTAGCTCAGATCCGGATCTGCACCATAACCCAATCACAGTATTCCAGATCTAGCACTTTATCAGATATTCAGATAATTCAAAAATGATGCTTTGCCAAATGATCTCCTTCCTCTTTTATAGCCTTAGTCCCTTCTCAATACCACGGTCCAAAACCATAGGATCAAAAAAAAAAAAAATTGGACTAATACCATGAACCAACCATGAAAGTGCATGAGATCAACACTTTTGGATGCAATACCACGGGCCAAAACCATAGGATCAAAAACTGTCAGACTAATACCATGAACCAACCATGAAAGTGCGTGAGATCAACACTTTTGGATGCAATACCACGGGCCAAAACCATAGGATCAAAAACTGTCGAACTAATACCATGAACCAACCATGAAAGTGCGTGAGATCAACACTTCTGATGAGGTACCATGGTCCAAAACCATAGGTTCAAATACCAAGGACTAACTACCATGGACCAAAGGTAAGTTCTCCAACATATACACGCTTTTCCTTGCATGAAAGTGAGTAAGATCAACACTTCTGACGAGGTACCATGGTCCAAAACCATAGGTTCAAATACGAAGGACTAACTACCATGGACCAAAGGTAATATACGCACTTTTCCTTGCATGAAAGTGCGTGAACTTTTTCTCGACATGAAATAAACTTTTCTCTGCATAAAAGTGCGTGAACTTTTCTCTACATGAAATAAAATTTTCTCTGCATAAAAGTGCGTGAACTTTTCTCTACATGAAATAAACTTTTCTCTGCATAAAAGTGCATGAACTTTTCTCTACATGAAATAAACTTTTCTCTGCATAAAAGTGCGTGAACGTTTCTCTACATGGAATAAACTTTTCTCTGCATAAAAGTGCGTGAACTTTTCTCTACATGAAGGAAACTTTGTTGCACTATAATTTATCAAATAAATTTGCTACACTATAATTTATCATTTGTGTGATTTGCCATCAAGGACAACACTTGTCTCATAATGCTAACAATCTCCCCCTTTGGACTTGTCATACTGAGAATTGTCATCTGATATCTCTTCCGTATATTCATCTAGATATATATAAGTGAGTTGATCTTCTATGAGTTGTTTGCCATCAAGTACAACACATGCATCATAATGCCAACAATCTCCCCCTTTGGACATGATGGCAATGA
This sequence comes from Pinus tabuliformis, assembly GCA_031772625.1. NCBI lineage: Eukaryota > Viridiplantae > Streptophyta > Pinopsida > Pinales > Pinaceae > Pinus > Pinus tabuliformis. The sequence goes on from CM062805.1 coordinate 433,587,059, forward strand.
GTTGATCTTCTATGAGTTGTTTGCCATCAAGTACAACACATGCATCATAATGCCAACACACCATAGATGATAGGTGGTGACATGTGTACACAGATCATCCCCTCGTTTTCCTTCAAACTTTGGGATGCCAGCAGGAATTTTGTGTGGGATTGGGGGCCAATGTAAGTTATGGTAGATGGGGTCATTAGTCAGTTTGTACAGATCGGGGATGTCGAGTGTTGCCAAAAAGGGCAAAGTATTTGGCGCCCATGACTCCAAATAGGGTGATGATGAATGAATTGATGGTCCTTGCAGTCCGCCCATCATATTGTTCCTAGAATTATACATAGGATTTGTTGAATAATAGTTTCCTTGAGGAACAGTCATATAGTGTGGTTGTCCATATGGATTGTTAGGTTGGGGCATATAAGATTTATTTCCCCTAGGATAATAATTACCCCTTTGACTCACTTGAGGTTGAGAATGGAGTGCCAAAATGGATTGAGCGAGACCAAGTTGAGGGATCCCGCCAGCCACGTAGTTGGTCGTTGACACTTGACTGGCATATGGAGGATTGATGTCAATCAATGACTATCCATATTGTCCTATAAATGGAGGGGGAATGGTAATGCTCCCTGCTAGTATGTGCATGTTGGGAATAGTGCCCCGTGGCATTTGAACTTGGGGGTTTGAACTAAACAAAGGATTCCAACCAAAGAGATTATTGAAGGGACCCATGCTAAAATTTTTATTTGGAGTGCTAGCTGAAGGTCCAGGAGCAAACACAAAAGGGGAAGAAACCAATATGTACTAGGTTCCACTCATGTTAGGTGTAACTAATTTTCTTAGACTTGGCACAATTTGGATAGTCGGGTTTCCAATCAGCGATGTATTACTAATTGTCAGCTAGGGAAGTGAGGGTGGACCAAAGAAGTCTAAAAAATCCCATGGCCCATTAGTTGCTAATGGAATGGTGGATGTAGGTACAGTGGAAGACATGGTAGGTACGAGTGAAACTTGAATCAATAGAAGTCCCAAAGGATCAATGATAGGAGGATTATAAGGAGGTACAAAACCTTCAGTGAAAAAATCTTCCAACAGTATTGAGTCTTGGGATGTATTGATTGATTTGGTGTTAGATACTGGAGATCGATTACCTCAAGATGGGTAATCTGGTAAACCAAGGCTCGGGGGATCCTCCACATTCAGCGGAGGAAGGCCTTATTATCGCCAAGATTAATGACAAGGGTTGTATGTAGCCACGGTGACCGACATATTTTATCAAAAAAAATTATAGTGATATTGATTATAGTCTTGGTGATAACAAATTGACACCTAAAAAATAAAAATACTCTAAACATCAATCAGAAAGAAATTGATATGACTCTGTTAGATAACCACTATTTGTTGGAGATGAAACCCAGTATCACAATCGATAAAATAGAGATTTGGTAAAATGTACAGTTACGATTACTCTTGAGCTTAGCTTAAACCTCAGATTAAGGGGCCAAGTACTCTCATGAAGATGAGCTCCCTCCCAAAAATCAAAGACAGAGTAGGTTCGTCTGTTTAGGTACTAGGGCAGCCCACCCCAGTCACCTTTTGTTCGTCCCTAAAAAGTATGGCCACTATGGTTACCTCAAATCACAGACACTACAGGGGGGGACATGGTCACAGATAGTACATTGTGTGGGTAGGGTACCTGAGTCCCTAACGCAGCTCTGCTACCCTCAAAGAGATCCCTGATACATATAATACCCAAAGGAGATGCAATTGAGGGTGGGCTACCTTCTGTCACGTTCCAATTTTGTATCTCATTTATATGGACTTTGACCTAAGTGGTCTTGGATAGTATGAGTGCAACAGGATTTTCCCTGTTTAACGACACTAGTCTCGATTTCACGATCTTGGGAAATTAACTCACAACTTCCTGAAACAAGATCCTAGCCTAGACTAATATGTATGTATACTCAAAAAAGAGTTTCTAGTTCATTTTATTATGATATGGATTTTAAATGTACTTTTTTAATGTCTTCGGAAGGGGTGTTGACATATGGAGTTTTCTGGGACTTTGACACAAACCATGCAGAAAATTATTTTCAATTTCAGTTTGATAAATGAGTTATTTCTACAAGGAGAGAATCATTTATACATCAATCAGTACCATGCATCTAGTGTAGTAAAACACAAGCACAACTTGCAGACATGCAATGCTTTCTAACAACTAAACCAAATAAATGTAGAATCTAACCAACAAAATAGAAAAACTTTAACAATTTTATTTTATTTTATTTATTTATTTATTTTTATTTTTATTTATTTATTTTATTTTTATTTTTTATTTTTTAATTTATTTTTTTATTTCCTAAAAAACATAAGCACTTAAGATATTTTCCTAAAAAGAAAAAATGCTCAGGAAATAAACAACCAAACAAAAGTTCACAACTGCAGATCCTTGATTAGACCGTAGGCAACTTCCGCAATCCAGGAGTTCATAGAACTAGTTGTTGATCAGTGTTTGGTTGGCTAACACACTTTATAAAGTGATTGCACTAACACTATGTTTACAAGCCAGAAAGTGTTATAACTCTATGGTTGCAATGGTGGGGTGCATTAGGGGGGAAGAAGCTTAGAAAGAAGTCTTTTAGGGTTAGAAAAAAATATGAGCATAGTGAGGAGGGTTTTGAAGAGTCCTGCATGGTCAGAAAGGGAAACAAGAAGTACAAGAGGGCCTGGAAGAGAGATAGATCCGGGAACTTGGTCAAAGAAAACTAGGAACTAAGTATAGTCCGCAGTGGAGTCACCAATTATTCTATATGGATTAATACACAGGTGGGTGTGGCTAGAATACCCTCAAGCATCTTCCCGGGATCCTTGGTAGATAGATCAAATTAACTACGGCTGGCACAAATAAGCATATACATATCCATATTAAAGTATGGTATTCAAAGTAGGAGGGAAGATATTACCTCATATCTTGATGCAGGTTTTCTAGAGAACGTAATGTAGCAGAGTAGAATACCTCTCTGCTGGCTCCTAGATCAACACCTGCATATAGAAAAGACAAGAAGTAACACTACATCATATAAACTTTGATATTCAAAACGAAAATATATAAGGATATCAAATTAAATGCATATAAGCCACTCATAAACTATGGCATTACATCAACATGTAACTGAATCACAAGATAAACACCATAGAGTAGACAACACAACTACAAGTCTATATTATTATAATAAATGATGATTACAACCATTTGGTGAATCAAGCTTCCCTTAATCCTCCAATTCCATTCTCTCTCTCTCTTATTAACCTCTTGGTAAACCACTATGTCTCATGCAAAGTTTTGACAATAACTTGGAATTCCTTCAACCTTTCGACCTCTTTCACAATGCCCCAAGCCTCCAAGATATAGAAAAAGAGGCTAATCCTTGCCAACGATGTCATGAGTTCACTTTGGGAAAAGTTAGGATGTTTCGTTGCTTTATTTTTCCTTCCCTTTCTATTAGAATCCGCTAGAAATTAGCAATATCCTCAAACAGGTCAAAGATGGATGTTTCTTGATTTTTGGGCTAACATATGAGTAAAAAGTGGGATATTATTCAATGAACCCTCTCCTTTGACCTCTGGAACCTCACAAAAGTTGTTTAATGCAGCCCCTAAGGAAACACAGAGAGTTACCCTAGGTACTAATGCCCCTGGTTCATACATGGGGATCATTATAACTAATCTTGCTAGTTCCTGGGGAGCGCTACCCTAGAAAATATGACTGTGAACTTGGTTAAACTTTTAGTCAAACTTTCCTCCTCCTCTAAGCTAATGAGGAGGTCATTTTCCTATATAACAGTCCATCACCACTTTTTCTAGTTCCTCGATGGATGATGTGGTATCTCCCAAACGTTATTCCAACTTATCCCTACATTTATCTAATGTCATAAAGGCTTCAATGCATCTCAGATTAAGCAATATAACTTTATTTTCTCCATTTAACTTGTGTATCCAATATGACGAGTTGATCTCAGTAAATAAGTGCAAGGATTTCATGGAAGCTCTTGTCTCCCTAATTCCCTTAGAGTTTTCACCATTTATGGAGGTTCGCATGAAAATATGACCAAACTATCTATATGCATAATGGGGACTACTTTCTCCTCCCACATCAACTCCTAACTCAAACTCAACACGTAATCATCCAGTGACCCAATCATAAAACTCACCCTTCCACTCTAATCTTTGAGTGTCATCAAAGCATTCTAGACTATGCGAAAAACCTTCTTTTTATCAAATTTGAATGATTTTAAAGTGAAGACATTGACTGAATATGCAACATGAGTCTCCTTGTTGCATCTTCCTTCATGGATTTATGCATCAAACCACTATCCAACATCACAAGAATTGGATTTTTGTTGATATTTTCCTGCACAAAGCTCAGTTTCATCACATCCTCATTTTGAGTTCTTGCCAAAGGTAACTCCACAATAATACTCAAAGCCTACACCAGTCCCACCAATATGTTGCTCACTTTCTTAATGAAATCCATCCTCTATGTGAAAAAAAAATTCTTTGCATAATGCTCTTTCACACATATCCAACATGATACCAACTTCTCTTTTGTTGCATCTATAGTCTTGTCCTAGTCATCACTACCCTTGCATATCTCCATATTTCCATTGCCTTTCCTCTTCTTACTTCGTTACTCGCCATCTTGGCTCTCTTCACTTACTATCATTCCACTGTTAGATTCACTCTTGAAATTTAGGAGTTTATATGCTATCATGATGGTTATTGTAAGAGTTGTAACTCCTTGCCTCAATAGTTCTTTATGTTTCCATGGATTTAATTTTCATAATGTGAAAGTTTTGGTCCTTATATGACATCTCTTTGATATGCAACACGAGTTTTGTCAATTCCTTGATGTATGTTTGGATCTTGGTATTGTGCTTCAATGCCAACAATTGATCCCTTCCAATCCATGCTTGACTTCTAAGTCCAAATTGTGCTTTCAAAACTTGTTTTATCCATGCCCAATTATTGATCCTTGGCCTGTAGAATAGATGCAACGAGTTCATGCTCTAAGCATTCAACCTTTTCCCAATAATTTTTTTTTTACTTTAAGCTTCATAATGGCATATGTAATATCATGTTAGCGGGACATTTCATATCTTAGCACATGTTGAAAGGATGCCTGCAATTTTGGTCATGTGAGGAATCACATTAGTATTTTTCATTTGTTATAAGAGAGCTAAGGCCTAACCATAGTATCCATTATGTGCATATTTGAGATCATTTCATTCCAGAAAACTAGATTTCTTATATGCACTATGTCGAGAACTCTACACGCAATGCACTTGCCTTATGTAGATACCAAGGAATTCCCCATAGAAACATGATATTCAAATCTGTTTTTGGATAATGTACTCATGAATGTCTTCACCAATTGTAGAGTTTGAAAATATATCCATGCCAAGACGATGATGATGATGGTGATAAGGTCTAGATTTTCCTTTTTGTACTTTTCCACAACATACACATGACCTATTTCTTGGAAGACAGTAACAAATGTATTTTTTATTACATATATTTGTGGTGACTTATTAATTTAAAATGCTTGGAATATAGTTTTGACCTATGCATTACTATCCACATTTTCACAATGTAATTCCTCTTGAACCAAAAGATTCCACTGCTAAAATTGATATATAAGTGTTGTCAACAAATTATCCCTAATGGTGAATGCCAACATCTATACTCAAAATAATATCCTTGGTCATAGATCCAGATTATAATATAGTCATAGGCCCAAATTATCACACATGTCGTAGCTTCAAGTGCAAGTCATAAGTACGAGTCACATTTTCAAATGGCTTTGTTTGGCATGGGGATTATGAATGAAATTTGCGCTCTAAGCCTAGTCACAATTCAAAGTTATAACACAAGTCGCATTGTGAGATAATAGACTTAGTGTAAACTATACATGTGATTTGTGATTTGAAGGATGGATGTCTCTATTGCTAGTGGAAATTCTAGTCTCTAATGTCACTTAGATCTAAGATTCCAACTTGTGACTTGCATAGGGAGAATTCTCAATCCATTTTCTTGTCCCATTCCTAGATCATAATGTCCCTATGTATTACATAGAATCACAATTTTCAATGGGGAAGAGGGTTTCTTTATGCTCTTGAATTAAAAGGGTTGAATGAAATATTTGTTATGTTTGGGATCACTATTGAAATATACTGATACAATTTCATATTAGTTTCACAAATGCATCATACAAATTAAACCTAAAACAAATTCAATTCACCTCAAAGAAATTTTCACATCCCCAAGTCACAAAATCATAATTATCTTATACAATTTTATCCATTTAATGTACTCTTGGGTAAATGAAATTAAACTAAGAGAAACAATGGGTAAATTCAGGATAGAAATCCTTGTACGAAGAATCATGGGTGGGGGTTTGGGTGTATAAATGTCTAGAATCAAGATTTGTGTAGGAATTAGGGCATTTGCACGAGAGTACAATCATGGGAAAGGTCTTAATTAAAGATTGGGTGTAAAGAGAATAAGTATAAATTCTCATGAGAGATATAAGTATGTGTGGGTAGACTAGAAGAATCATTTAGGTACCTGGTGAATAAGACAAAAGGTAATTATGGTGTGTGATGGGGTCATAGTTAAAAAGTGTGACTTGGATTTGTTGCATGCGATAAGGAAGAGCTTGTTCACAAATCACATTTGCAAAGGGTGGTCATAAACCATTAGGCTCTAGAAGTGTGATTTTTGACTAAGAGGATGGCCTTCATGATGTAAGTTATGAATCGTGCTTCCAAAGGCTAAGCACACTAGCATTGCAAATTATGATTGTGACTTGAAACAAAGGGAAAAAATATAAAATTTTCAAGGCTTAAGGAAAAGCCCATTTTCAAATGTAAACTTAAGTGTGAATAAAGCCAAGTTGATCCTAGTGACAATGTGCCAAAATTGGACTACAAATGAACCTCGATGCATCTTATAACCCTACTAACATGATCGTATCTACTCCCATTATTAGCCAATCCTAGTGGTATTAAGCCTCTTTGGTTGGATCATAGATTTGTGTAGACCTTGGACATACAAAAGGCACATATGAGTACAAAAAAAAATCACCTAAATAAACAAACATGGAGGAATGGTTCTACAAGGCTGTTTGCAAAATGAATGAATGCAAATGCCATAAACCTTAATGATGAGGATGAATCAAGATAGGGAAGCACAATAAATGTGCCTCATAGACATATAAGTACTTGTAGTTTCAACTATAACTAGGTTATTAAAATTTTTTTCCATTACCATTAACAAGGATATTCATTAAGAACTTGAAAATCACACTAGGACCAAAAATTTAGATATATAGGCTAAACATTTTGAATGGTGATGGTAGTGGCTGCAACAGGTTACAATGCATGGGAATTTTCCTTGGAATATCAATCAGGAACCCCATTCATGTTGGCCTCTCCATAAACCTCACACCAAACTATGTAAACCCTTAACCCTATCCCTATGTCATAGTATGAAATCATAAACATATCAAATTATGGAAGGTGTAAATGTTATGCCAATTTGAATTTGTTATGGGAAAGAATTACATTAATTTTAATTTCTCTTTTGTTGTTGTCTTATTTTTTATTTCTATATATATATATATATATATATATATATATATATATATATATATATATATATATATATATATATGTTTGTTCAACCACTAACCTTAGGTAAGGGGGTGCATATGTATGGATCCAAATGAATAAACCCATAATTATAGCCAACCCATGGGCTAAGGTAGGAAGGAAAACCCACACCAAATATGAATTATTTATATATAGTTTCAGTCACTATCTCTCTCACACACACATTTTACATTATATATACTTGATGGCAAATGGGTGAATGCATTGGTTGATAGTAAACATGAACATACATATGTATATATGTTAATCTTGCTTTTCTTACCCATGTCCAATTTTCTGTGTGTGTGTGTGTTTTTGAAGGAAAAAAAGACTTGTATATTTGAGATAAAAAAGAATAAGACTCAAGTGCTCTAGGATAAATTAACAAAGGATCATGGAGAGTATATCCTTTCAAAATATTTCGATCTAGATAGATTTGAAACCTTCATAGTATCAAATATGCTATCAATAAAGTAATTGAAAATAGAATGAATATTTTACAATATCATGTATTTACACATTACGAGTTCAAGATGGGTTGAAAAATTATTAAGTGAAAATTGTTCTAAGATCATTATATGGTCATATTTTATTTATTCCAAGGAACATTCAGGCTTAGGTAGTTAAATTTCTTCATTTAAGATCCATTCTATAACATTCTTGTGCTCTTTATTAAGATTAGTATAATCTATGAGTGTAAATGGCCTAAATATATTGATTAAATAGTTTATTTAATCATTGTTCTAGTGGAAGGAAAAAATTACTTACACTTGGAGGCTTCCTTTCATCAAATTAATGACCGTTGATGAATCATGTCCATCAATCCAAAGAATATTTTAGTAAGAAGTATAAATCATTCAAGTATCCTTGCTTATTTGTTACTCTTCCTATATTTCTTATAACTTAAAATTTATGTGTCTTTAAAACATATAGAATGGAGAAAATTCCACAAATAGAATTTGGGCCTTAACAAGCCCCACTAAAATATCTTGAATACAATGACTTGTCCACATACATATCTCATAAAATTCCATGTGGTTTAACATTTGGAATAACCTTTCTATCTGAAAAATAGGAATGAACTTCTCTTAAAAAAATAGACTTTTTAGCTATCTATATTGTCCACATAACTAGGAATGGGATTGTGTTGAAGGACTTAGTATATTAATAAGTAAATTTAACATAAAGACATATACCTATGGAATCACATTTCCAAAGGTTTTGTATCCCCACAAGCTCCCTAGCCTCAAACTAGACATTCTAAGAAAAATTATAGGGAAAGAACGAATGGAAAATATTATCCTCACTCAATCTAGATAGCAAACAAATACTTGTATGTGTATGTGTGTGTGTGTTTCCTATGATGTTAATCCAAAAAGAACATGTATACATGGGGAAATGGTAGTAGTACCATCCATAATATTCTTGCATTCAAATAAATGCATTTGTCAATGAATTAACATAGAAATAAATTATGATAATTAAGGATTTTAGTTTATCATGTAATCAATGTTGAATTCCATGATATAGAATAACTTTCCAAACTACATAATTTTAACATGCTAACGTTTTGTTGATAGTGTTGAACCTACCAAAATTCAAAGGAGTCTCCTCAATATGCAGTCCCAATTAGACCTCACATCATTTGGTATAGGAGCTCCATCGGAATACAAACCATATGTTGTTATCTTAAATATATTCATTGGATTTAGCTATTAGCAATAGAGAAAATTGCATATGGGCCTTCAAAAAGCAATAAAGTGTGTCTTGTGAGTGTCCAATTGCAGATGCATCTAACTCCTTTCACTACAGAGGAGAAATAAAGTGAGCCTTTGAGAGAGAAGTAATAGTACTACCCTAATAGAGACACATGCAGAAAGAGAAAGGTTCGCCTAACATCAAGAAAAATAGTTCACATATATGCGGTGATTATTATTATCATTAACACACATTTCCAATAAGAACCACTGAAGTAATTAAAATAGTTCAACTAATTTAGTACTAATGGAAGCAACCATGAACCATAAACATCCAAAGAATAGTCTCAAAAATAGTCACAATCCATGTGTGGAAACACACTAGCCTCGAAGACTTCAATATTAAGTAAAAGTTGAGGGATACATAAATAAAATGGATAACACTAGCTCCAATAGTGAAGGGTTAGAGCCACTTCTTTCTCCCCAGAAGTACTAACTATGTCTCTCTAATGCCTTATGGGAGAAGCTACGGTTAAAATTTGTTTAAATGAGAAATGAGGATCTATTTATAACTTGAGGAGTGACCTTTCACATCCTCATGACTCTTGGTTTTCTATATTCTATTGACCTTTGGATTTCTGCAACCTTTGGAGTTCCAAATGACTTTTGTAATTACATATTACTTTTGGTATTATATGTCCTTTGGACTTCCGTGACTCTTGAGTTCACATATGACTCTTGTACTTCTACTAGTTTGTCTTTTACAATGATTACAATAATACATATTGACTTCCACATCATCATATTATGAAACTATACATGTCACTATCCTCGATGACTAGGACTAACAATGCCTAATGACATGGAATTCTTCAGTGGTGACACAATTGTTATTGTATCTTATCTTTGTTCATCTTCTGATCGCAGTGCTTTCACCCTCCAAAAGGTCTTTAATATTGGATCCTTTAGGGTGCTTCAATCATCAAGTTTTAGGTGTGTTCTTGGTTCTTTTCGACTTCCTTTGTTTATCCTCTTTTCCCAATATTCCTTGTGTGTGCTTTCCATGAGGTCCCTAGAATACCTGTTTCTGCAATCACTCATGATAAGCAACTGTCAGTCCAAAAATTCCTACTCTACCATGTTTTATGAATATTTTCTTGTTCATGCATTTTCGGTGCTCTCAAAATGGTCAAAGGAGCTTAAGGGTGCAAGGGAGCACTTTGGAAGGATGAAGGATTGAGTAGGGGAGGATTTTTGGTTTTTTCATGCGCTTATGCACTCAAAGAAAAAAGGTAGTCAAGGCAACATGCATGTCGCAAGTTCGAAGGATGAAGGAGAAGGCTTTAGGCTTCCTAATTGCACTATGCACTCAAGGGAGAGAGGGAGGGTGTAGGTTTCACTCCCAAAGGCTGAGGGCTAAGGCTTCATGCCTTCAAGGTGTGATCATGCACTCAAGAGGCCTCGAGAATGATGTAGGGCACAGGCTTCATGCCTTCGGGGTGAATCATGTGCTAACAAAGATAAGGAGAATGTAGGGTGCATTATGGAAGGCCATAGGATTGAGCTTCAAGTCTTCATGGTGCGCCAATGCACACAAGGAGAGCTCTCTTATTTGAGTTGAATGAGTGCATTCAAGGAATACTTAGTCATTTTAGAGGGCACATTTTGGAACAAGGAATGGGAATTTAACTTTTGGAGTGAACCGAACTCTCGAGGAGGGCACAGGGCAGACTTCTAAACAACGAAGTGTTTTAGAGTGCACTCATGTGCTCTTGGCCTTAATGGGATTTTTTTTCAGCCGAAATTTGTCTAATTTTGGATGATTGGTCAAAGGGTGAGCAAGATGAGTTCTAGAAATAAAACTATTTTTGAATCATGCTAACTCATCGAGAAAAATTTGACAAACTTTATCAATAATGAATATACAACAAAACACAACTTTATGCACATTCCCCAAGTATAACCAGTGAAGTGTGTGCAACTGCAACCTCAAAGTGTCGTTTATAAGACAAAGGTGTTATGACCATGAAAAAATATAGCAATGTTCTTATCAATGCAATGATACTTGAGAACAGTCAATAATGCTTAAAAACACAAAATAATACTTGATGATTGAGGCAACACTTGATATGAGAATGAAGTAGGCTAAAAAATTCAAATATACTTAAATTTTGGAGGGTGTTGTAGCATCAACAACACTTGGTGACACACTCGGTGAACTTTAGCTTCCCTATTTAGGAATAGCTTTCAGTTAAGGGTTAGACCTTTAGTAAGTATTGATTGCCCCAAGTTTCCCCTTTTGACATGGTTACATACATAACATATTCTCTTTTCTCTACTTGGTTGAATTCACACAAAGATACACCATATTGAAATTGGTTCAACCCATGAAATGATAATGTTCATGGTGAGTTTTTAGGATATTCAGAGTATAGAATTTTCATCTTTGGTGTTGCTCTTCTTCCAACGGGCTTAGATTGTACCCTGGTAGTGTCACTTCAGGAGCACAAATGTTGCTTCACTTCCAATGAGCCTGGACAATACCCCAATGAAGTCGATTACTTCACCTCCCTGTGCAGGGGATCCTTTCTCTTATTTCACCCTTTATTTGTTTATTTAATAGAACTGTGCATTGGCACTTATTATTTTCAATGGGTAGAAGATGACATATCCTGAGTTATTGAGAGCAGAGGAAGTTTCCCCTTTAGAGAAGTATTTTAAGACCTCTGATAATGGTTTTCTTTCTTTAGATTTCCCCCTATCCATTCTCTAATAGATTGGACAAGTGTTATTGCACAAGTAGACATGTAGCAAGTTGAGAAGTTTATGTATTAGCATAAGCATGGCTCTAATAGGTTTCCTCAAGGTTCTCTTATTAGACGAACCATATTTTTCATTTTGGCTTGCCTCAACCTATGACATTTTCCCAAAGAAAGAAAGAGAACAAACAAAAATCCAAGTGTTGTAGTTGTCACACATCCCTTTGATTGCACTACAAAGTCTTTGGGCCATGCACTTTACACATAGGTTTTATTTATGTACAACAACTGACAATAAGACATGACTAGGGATGAATAGTATTGTTGCTTCCTTTGATTTTGAGGTAGAATAAATGGATGTGAAGACAACATTTATTCACGTGGATCTAGAAGAAGAGATATACATGAAGCAACCTGAAGGTTTTATGCTGAAGGGAAAGAAAGAACTAGTATGTAGGTTAAAAAAGTGTCTATATGGGTTAAAACTGTCACCAAGGATGTGGTGTCAGAAATTTGATACATATACACGTGATTTGTCTTCACCAGAAGTGAAGCGGATCACTTTGTGTATTTCAAATTAATTGGTGATTGTGTTATTGATTTGGTCTTATATGTGGATGATATGTTGTTGATTAGAAATGAAAAAGAAATTATCCAGGATTTGAAGACTCAATTCTCCTCCAAATTCGACATGAAGGATATTGGTGGTGCAAACTATATTTTGGGCATGGAAATTAAACAAGATCAGGAAAAAAGGAATCTCTCATTAAACCAAAGGAATTATTTCGAGACAACACTACAAAGGTTTAATATGTAGGATAGTAACTGATGAAGGTTCCTATACCTGTAGGTGTAAAGTTATCTGATGAACAATGTCCAAGACACAAGAAGAGGAAGAGGACATATCATGTGTTCCATACACAAGTGCAATGGATATCCTGATGTATGTAATGGTATGTACTAGGCCAGACATTGTACATGTAGTGGGAGTATTGTGCAGGTTTATGTCAAAACTAAGGAAAGAGCATTGAACAACAATGAAGCGGGTTTTTAGGTAATTTTGTGGCACTAGTGATTATGGTCAATGCTATCAAGGAAGACCAGGATTGGATAGAGTTTTGGACATCTATGGATTTGTTGATTCAGACTGGGCTAGAGATATGGATCAAAGAATATCTACAAGTGGGTATGTGTTTAACCTATTTAGAGGAGCAGTCAGTTGAATGAGAAAAAGAAATTATGTAGTTTCTCTTTCAACTACAGAGGTTGAATACATGGCAGCCACTCATGCAAGAAAGGAAGTAGTTTGGTTATAAAGATTGTGTTCATGGGGTTGGTAAAGTGAGATATAAGGATAAACTGTGATAGCCAAAGTGAAACTTTCTAGGAAAGTAACTCTGCTTATCATTCAAAGATAAAGCACATTGATGTTCAGTATCACTTTGTTAGGGATATGGTTGAGTAAAAAAAGGTGTTGTTGGTAAATGTGGACACTTTGAAGAATGTTGCAGATGCATTGACGAAGTATGTAAGCACTGAGAAGTTTTCTTGGTGTAGAAAAACAATGGACATTACAGGGCTAGACCAATAACTAAGGTCTCTTGTGACTCCCTATATGTAAAATAAAATAATAAGTGGGAGAATGTTGTGTGTGTGTTATATTCTTTCCACGACTAATTGTATGAGTGGGGCGGTCATAGGAGGGCAATAACCCCTCTTGTTCATTGTGATGGACACAGTACGAGAGTTATAGGGGGGGTGTAGGGGGGAGGTAGAGCCCTTGCATGAGGTCTGAGGTAGCACCCCGAGAAATTCTTTTTGGACCCTATATTAGGTGGGCAGACCTACCTATGTTTTTATGCCTAGATTTTTCACATGGTTTTGGGCATGATGGATTTCTGCCATTGGTATTTTGTAGATCTGGTCAAGGGAACTATGATTGTGTTCTAATCTAGGGTTAATGGATTGGGGTTTATGATTTCTTTGACATGTATATATATATATATATATATATATATATATATATATATATATATATATATATATATTGTAACATTGAAAGGAATATAATGAAAACTCAATCTAGTAGTCCTAGTTTTGGGATTCAGGGTAAAATATCTATGTATTTGTTTTATATTCTCATAATTGTTTAATTATTTCTTTAAGAATTCATTTATAGGTAATTTATGTACAGGGTTAAAACCTACAAACCAGCCTAATCCTACAACCCATCAAGATGGTAGACAACCCAAGAAAAATAAGGTTATTTGTACAAGAAAAACTTATGCCTATTGTGGTGTATTTGGACATTATACTCATGAGTGTCCCCTTTTACCTTAAATGTGCCAGGTATGGGAAGCTCAAGAAACTGCTTGTAGAGGACCTCAACCCATTGCTTCTCCTCCTCCTACTACTTCATCTCAACTGGTGCTTACCAATCCTTTTCCTCATTAAGGATATATTGTTGCTCAACCTACACAAGGTCATGCGACTCATCTAGCTTCCCAATCTAGTAACAATTATTACCATATCCTTATGATGAATTTCAATGAACTCAATACCGAACAAGTCAAACTTTAGATTCGCTCATGCAAATATGATAAGCCACCATCTAAGTCCGTGACTTAGTCCCAACCTCATGTTTCCATTGATCCTCTGTTGTCATCAAATGGTTCCTTACAAATCACTATGCCTAAGGTAGAGGTTATCCCTAATATCCCTAAAGATCCATTAAGTTAAAACATTTCTTCTGCTAAAGCCACCCATACATATAGCATAGTACATGACTTGGCGCAATGTCCCACTACAATGTCAATGTTGGAAGTCCTCCAGACATACCCATCCCAATGGAAATATCTACTTTCTAATTTGGGATACGTGGATCCTTCTGAAGATCATATGATTGTCTTTGACATTGAAAAATCAGAACATATTCCCCTTCCTTCTTCCGTTTCCTTTCAAATACCAATCTCCATAATAAATGTCGATGTTAAGTAGTGTATCATAGATGAAGGAGCCTCCACCTATGTGATGGATACTAGTGTTTGGAAGCAACTTGGTTCACCGAACCTGTCCCCATCCACCATCACTCTTCGTGCTTGGGACATTTATCCCTCATAGCCCCTCGGCTTATATCGTAATTATCCAATTATAGTTGTTGGCATGATAATCACCATTGACATCGAGTTCATTGATTCCCCATTAGATTATAACATTTTATTGGGTCGTAGCTACACCTATACCATTTTTATTCTCACATCTAGAATATTTCGTAATATGTGCTTTCCACATAATGTAAATATCGTCACTATCTATCACTTGTCTTACTATGATCCTAAGTCTTAGACTTCCCCTCAGTCCACTATCTCATCAATGACTAGCAATAAGACTATCTCATCCCTCACCAATGTCTCACCTCGAGTCTACAAATATTCCACGTTGCTTAGTTCTTATTATGGTCTACCACCTGCCCCCTTAGAGCCTATCCCTTATAGTGTTTGCATGCTTCAAGCATCATGGGCTTCCCACAAGAAGTCTGGTATGCCTTCACAATAGCCAACACCTCCGCAACCTGTTGTTCCCAACTCAATCCAACCTTCAGGTACTACTCCTCACAATCCATTTCATTCTGTTGGTATCTCTCATATTCCTTTCCCACCCAGAACCATTCCCCCAGGTCTTAACCATCTCAGAGTAGTTCCCCTAGGTCTTAACCCTTCTGATTAGATATCGTTATTATTCCCACCCCCTGGAGTTTATTCTAAACCTGTAATGGCTATGTTGAGTTTACGTAACATCACCTTGGGGATCCTAGTTTGGTACATTGATCCTCCTGCAAACACTCCCCTGATAAACTCAAACCTTACACTACTTTGAACCTGGTTCAACCTATTGTTCCTACCCCTTCCTTTGCTTCAGTTCCAAAATAACCTCAACAAGAACCTACTCCTATTGTGAAAGCATCTGGTGAGGGGGGAAAAGCCCAGAAAAAGGGAACCAAAGACAAGGCACCCCAAACAAATCCATCTCCTCCTAAGCCTCCACAACCTACTCCTTGATGCACTTTGTGTGATGTTTTTGGGCACACCACCAATAATTTTCCTGAGCCCTCATATAAAAAATGTGGTGTCTGATACATTTCCTGACTGTAACATTCCTGACACCCATGTCACTTTACCTGAGTCATCTAAGAAGAATAGATCATTACGCATGAATCACCCTTGTACTTTGTGTGAGAACTATGGAAATTATACTCATCACTATCCCATCTTAGATATTTTCATGATACACTTCAATTGCTTCATAAGTTAGATGCCACTCATAGTGACTACACCTCTCCTCGACCTGTGGGTTTTGGTCCCACTATTATTCCAGAGCAGGAAGCCTCTCAACCACCCATCATGATACCTCATCTTGATGGCGAGATGATGGATAGTTCTACCCCTATTCTCTACCTATCATCATCCATGGGATTGATGTATTGGGACTCTCTTGGAGTTTCCTATTGTGATTCTATTGAACTTTCTTTGATGAACACTTTAGTATGAACATTGGTAGATGTCACATATGTTAGCCATTTTTCTCCCCTTGTTGATGATGTGCATGTGAACATTGTCTCTCATGAATATTCCTCAGGTAGCTCCTCTTCATCATGTGGTCTCTCTTCCTTTTTTCTTCCCATCTATCATTTTGCTGAAGAAATCATGGAATCCATGACCACCCCTGATTATCCTTAGGATGATATGCACCATTGCATGTACTTCCTTCTATAGCAAACCCATGATGAATATGTTGAGGAATCCAAAGACTTCATCCATGATGGGGTCGATTGGTTCAATAACCCCTTAGGTCGAACCCACAAATTAGAACCACATCCACCTTGTGGCCATTACATTACCACATAATTTTTGGGTAAGGGGGCATCCATTTTTTAGATTCCAGGAGAAGCAATTCTCACCAACCCTCGTAGTGCATCTGGTAGTGTCAACTCTAGTACCATTATTCTTCCCCATTTATAATAGTCTATAGAGTCCCATATCACTTCATATCACCATGGGGATGATCCACTTAATTATTCCTCCATATTACATCAACAACCTAGTCCCTTAGACATTGTTGTTGTTCAACCACCATGTCATCTAGGTGAGCATCAGTTCATTATATCTGAAGCCACTCTTTGGTATAGTGACACCATGTATGCAAACCCAGAAATTCAATCCATTTGATTCATATATGTAGTTCCAAACGAGAATGGTGATCCACCATTTCCTTTCTCTTATTGCATCCTTTATACATTCTTCCTATAAGAAGACATCCATAAACACAACAAATGGAAAACAACATCATCAAAATGTGCTTAGAGTCCACTATTCTAAATACATTCGGCATGTCCATAGCATGCTATAACCATACACACAAAGATAGGGTGAACCTATGCCCCTACATATAATAATCATCCTCTGCGGGATCTCATGCCACTGGGGCCAAATGCTTGAACCTATTATTCAAGCACTTGGAACATAATGGAACTCTGTAAACTCATCTTTCTAGGGGGAATAATTCCCACTTAATCAGTCCACTCCATCATCATATGTTCGGGGGTAGTATCCGATGCTTGGGGGCAAGATGACCCCTAACCATCTTCTAAATTGATTAACATTAGTCTCGGCCTAGACCCCAATGATCTAATTATGGTAAATTATCCTCTCATTCCTTGGATAGTTTGTCCTACCATCCTCTCCAGTGAGCCATATATATATCACATATTGTATATGCTTCATACCGTATCTTCAAATATGTTATTCTATGTGATGCCACATGTACCATCTAGTCCCCATGTTTGACTTGTTGGGTGGGGATGACCCTAGACCTTTTTCTAGTAGTTAATTCTTGTATTCCTTTCTTACCTTGATTCTTCAACATGAACTATCCTTCCAAGAAGCATTAAGGCCATTTTTAGACAAGTACGGTCACCTACTTGACTATCACAGATCCTAATTCTGATAGTCAATTTTTTTTCTACATTCTCCACAAGATTTAGGGCCTTCTCCTCCTCTTCTAATTCTCCAACAACTCACTATTCAAATGAATTTGATTTGGGGGAACTAAGCCCTTTTATATGAAAAACCCTATTATTTTGTCGTCGATTGTGACCAAACCATAGCTTAGTTTGATGAACCATTAGCACCATTGGAAATTTCTCACTGAGTTCTCTAATGGGTATTCCTTTGTTTTATGTAATTTGACACTTCATCAGGGAGCCATGATTTCCATGAGGTATCACTTTGCCACCTATTAAAATTAAATTTCTTTATTTGACCCACCTTTACTCGGGTACCACTATACCTATTCATGGGTTGACTCACGTGTTGATTTTCTTCATGAGCTTTTATGGTCCCCTCCGAGCCTCCCCCATGTGGCAGCATCATCAAGTCACACCCTTGTCCATAACATCTAAGATGAGTCACCCTTGCATCTATCGAGTTTGTTCTGAGTCCCCTTTGAGTCTTGTTACAATATATAATCCATTTTTGTGCCACATTAATCTAGGTGGATATTGGTGGCCACCCACCTATCCCACCTAGACCTCCAATCGATTTCATTTGTTTCCTTATTTATTTCAGCATTTACTATTTTTAGTAGTTTTTCGGGTCCTGAACTTCCGGAGTAGTTTTGACCCCCTAAACAACATTTTTTTGAGGTCTGATGTAATCCCATGGCCAATGGCAGGGGATTGCAATAAATCTTGTAGTACTCAAAGAGACAATTACAACAAGGTATCGTACACGCCAAATGGAGATAATATGACTAAGTTATGACCTCAGTAAGTTGGCTACCCAACTAACGCCAACAGGGCCCACAAACTCTTGGCGTTACATCTCCTGGGGTTAGGGTTTTGGTTGTTTATGGTTGTCTCATGTTTTTAAATAATAAATAGGCCCTTGAGACTCATTGTAACACAGTTCAAAGTCATGTATCTACCACATCTCTTCTCAGAGATAAGCTACCATCGCTCGAGCTAGTCTTATTTCCATTCTATTTGTATGCATATTTCAGTATCTGATATTGATGAAATGAAGTGTTATCTCAACTAAATATTTGTATTTCTAGTCATATCTATAATTTGTTTTGTTCCTGTTTAAATTAAATCAATGGTATCATAGCGGTCTTCTCTTTCTCTGTTTTTCTTTGTATGTCCCCAATGAGGTCGAGATATAATGGGTTAGGGCTTGAAATCATTAAACCTTTGCAAGACCTACCTCACAAATCCTAACGGACTCCCATGGCAGAAGAAAAGAAAGATGAGGGGGAAGGAGATCCTTTCAAAATCTTACTCAAAAAAGCCCTCGAGTGATAGAGGAACACAATTATGGACAACTTTGCCAAGATCCTTCAACGGCTACCCAAAGGTGACACATATACTTCCAACAGCTACTCTGGAAGCATCACACCCTTTAAGGTACAAGTTAAATTTGACATTCCCATATTTGAGGGTTAGATAGATGCAGACGATGTGGATAAATGGTTAAATCTACTAGAAGGACATTTTTATGTTCATGATTTTTCCAGTCGGGAAAATATTACTTTCTCTCTTCTCAAAGATGCCCCCTCGTCAAGGACTAGTGGGAAACCTACTATGAGAAGAAGGATGAAAGTATGCCCTCACTATTTTTGGCTGCACCCACTTAGAATTTGTTCCAAGAAGCCATCAAGGAGTAGTACTACTATGTCGAGAGCTATGAGGATAAATACATAAAGTGTACCACACTATGACAGGGAAGGGACGAAGACATGTTGGAGTTTACGAAATTTTTCATACCCTTCACATGAAGTTGTGTATCAAGAATTCTAAGAACATTTGGTACTAAATTACTGCAGCTGCCTGCACAGGTACATCTAGGATGTGATGGAGTTCCAAGACATCTCCTCGCTTGGCATGACGTATCGATATGCTATTGATATTGGGCAGAAGATTAAATAGGAAAAGCAAGACTTTGGATCTATGAATCTGAAACAAGGGAAAGACACCCCCAAACTACAGAGCAAAGGGAAAAGCTAAGGCGGGGTGACCCACAATAGCCCATCAATGCTGCAAGCAAAGAAAAACACCATGGATACAAATAAGTAAATGGGAAAGTGGTGTGAGTTCCATAAGAGCTTCAATCACAACACAAATAAAAGTCAGGCCAAGAAAACACTGGTGGTTGAGCTGAAGGCTTCAAAGTTTGATGCATGTTCCGACTCTGAGTCAAAACCTGACAAGGGGAATGACAAAGGGAAGCATATCATTGAAGTGGAGCCTAGTGCCATTGTGGCCACCACCAAGATCTAGAAGATTGATCCTGAAGATCCATAAGGGGAGTGCCTATTCCAATCACAGATGTTGGTGAAGGGTTCTCTGTTATGGTTCATTGTCAACAAAAGGAGCCAAAAGAACCTCATTTCAGTAGAGGTGATGATGTAGTTGTGCCTACTAACTAAAAAATATCTACAACCATACATCATTTGGTGGCTTCACCAAGGACGCGATCTCCGCTTCAACCAACAATGCCGCCTTCCTTACAACATCAAGCCCTAAATAGATGACGTACTATGTGATGTTGCTCCTATTGAAGTTTGTGATGTAGTATTAGGAAAGCCATACTTATGGAAGCGACATGTTGGATATGAGTCTAGACCTTGTTCTATTATTATTTCTTTGGGTACTAAGTTATATATGATATTGAAGGTAGCTACACCTACCTTCATCTCTTTGGTTTATGCTAAGCAATGCAGTAATGTCATATCCCATATTGGAAATTTTGTTTTCTTTATTATTTTCTCTCAAACTAAGGGGAAGGTCATAACCACATCCATGGCCCCCAGGAAGGGTTCCTCCAAGTAGTAGAAGCAGTAGGATACAATTGTGGAAGAATATAGGGACATCTCCTCCTCACCCATAGGGGTACCCTTGCATTGTCACGTCAAGCATTCAATTGATCTGACTCTTAGAACACCTCCCCCCAACGGGCCGATATATCATCGCTCCATTTTGGAAAATGAAGAAATCAAGCAACAAATCCAAGAGTTGCTACAAAAAGGGCACATCTGACCAAGTTCCTCACCTTGTGGGAGCCTGATTGTACTTGTACAGAAGAAGGATGGGACCTAGAGGCTCTATATTACTTATCGATCACTAAAAAAAATCACTGTCACAAACAGGTATCCAATCCGTTGGATTTATGACATACTGGACCAACTCAAGGGGGCCAAGTATTTCAGCAAGATCGACCTAATGTTTGGTTATCACCAGGTTCCAAAATAGCCCACAGATGTATGGAAGACCACATTTAAATCCAAGGAAGGCCTTTTTGAATGGTTGGTTATGCCTTTCGGGTTAAAAAATGCCCCTACTACTTTTATGAGGCTAGTGGTGACATATTTCAACCCTACACCAACTTTTTCATGGTGGTTTATCTGGACGACATCCTCATCTTCAGTAAGAGTTGGGAAGAATAGTTGCAACACATTCGACAGGTCCTTCAAACCCTTCGGCGGCACAAACTGTATGCCAACCTAGAGAAATGCACCTTTACCATGAGTCATGTCCAAGAATTGGGTTACATCATAGATGAGCATGGCGTGCATGTGGACTCGACCAAGATCCAAGTCATTCATGATTGGCCACCCCCGACCACTCTAATGGAGCTTTGAATCTTTTTGGGCCTTGCAAATTTTTATCAAAGTTTTGTGTTGGGAGTCTCTCATATCACTTGGACTTTGTGTCAGATTACTAAGGTCGAGGCAAAAACAAAGCTTTCCTGGTCTGAGTCGTAACAGAAGGCATTCGTTGAGTTGAAGCACTTCGTTTGCTCTGCACTAGTACTACCAATGCCAGACCTGCAGTAGCCATTTGAAATTGAGACAAACACATCAAACTATGTTATTGGTGTAGTCCTCACCCAACATGGGCATCCATTGGCCTATCATAGTGAGACACTTTCTGATACAATTCAAAAGTACCTCACTTATGATAAATAAATGTATTCCATCACGTAGGCTTTCTGATAGTTGAAGCACTACATTTTGGGGAAGGAGACGGTCATCCACACTGATAACCTACCTCTTCAGTTTATACAAGCATAGAGGATAAGTTGAAAAATGATCGCCATTAGAAGTGGTCTACATATATGCAACAATTTCACTTGAACATTAAATATAAAAAGGGAAGCACCAATCATGTTGCAGACTGCCTTAGTCGGCCCCCACTTGCAACACTAACTACTGTTCTCAACTCTTATGGTCATGAGACCTCTAGATGGATGCAACTATACAAAATTGATCTAGATTTCACCTCCACATACTAGATGCTAGTAGATGGAAATAAATTTCCTAATTTCCACCTCTAGGATTCATTATTATGCTACCTAGGCCACCTTTGTGTTCCTTCAAGCAAGAGTACCAAGAGGATTTGGGAGGTGCACTATAGTCGTATCGTAGAGCACTTTGGTGTGGAGAAAATTGTGGTTGTATTAAAAAAGTACTTTTATTGGCCCAAACTCTGACTCAATGTTTGGAAATATATCAGATCCTACACTACTTGTGCTATCGCCAAGCCAACCAGCAAGAAGAAAGGCTTGCACACTCCTTTGCCTACTCCCAACCAGCTATGGGAATCCATCTCCATGGACTATATGTCTGGCCTTCCTTCTACCAAGCATGGTAATGACTATGTATTTGCGGTCATGGATAGATTTTCTAAGATGGCTATATTGGCAGCCTGTAAGAAGAGTATCACAACAAAGGACACTGCCAAACTCTTCTTTGAATGAGTATGGGTACATTTTGGGATCCTTGATCTAGATTTAAGAAGGAACACAACAAATTATAGATATAACTATAAATACAAATATTCAGTAGAAATAACACTTCATTTCATTAATATCAAATATTTAAATATGCTTACAAACAGAATGGAAATTAGACTAGATTGAACAATGGTAGTTAATCTATGAGAAGAGATGTGATGACTACATGCCTCTAAACTATGTTACAATGAAGCTGAAAGGCCTATTTATTTTTGAGAAACAATGGAAAACCCTAAACATCCAAAAACCTAACCCTAGGAGATGAACGACATAACCATGGCCCCCGTTTGGTTAAATTGGTACATCAAATTCCTGGGGTTGTAACTTTGGCATACAATTTCCATTTGACACGCACAATACCTTGTTAGAAATATCTATTCGAGAACCACAATTTATGAGTGACCAACATGGTATATTACCTCTCCTAATCCCATTTTTCCCAAAAAAATCCATTTAGGGCCTCAAAACAGTTTCAGAAGTTCAGGACTCGAAAATTTTCCAAAAATAGTAAATTGTGCTACAAATAAGGAAACTGAAAAGCTAAAAGAAACAGTGGTGGGGGTCCAAGTGGAATAGGTGGGTGGCCACCAATATCAACCTAGATCATTCCTCCCCCATTAGGAAGCAATGGTCCCCATTGCGTTAAGTTCCTCCATGAGATGAGGAAACTTTTGTTGAACTTGGTCCGTAGTGAGCCACTTGCCCTGGTGAAGGAGTTGGCTTGCTTTGAAAACTCGATATAGTTTGAATCATTGCTGTCAGATGTTCTTGATTTGTGTGTCCATGATCCAATCAATTGTGGCTTGTTTCATGCAATTTGGATTTAACTCTGTAGGTGTGAGTTGTTCTGTAATGTCTGATGTGTCTAGAAATGGTGGGAAGTATGGTTGAAAGTGGTCCACATTGAACATTGGGTGCAGGCCAAGGAATGGGGGAATGCTAAGCCCAAATGCATTGTATCCCGTAGCCTTGGTAATGGTGTAAGGACCATATAAGAGTGGCCTAAGTTTTCAATAGGCTCTAGTAAGGCGTTCATTTTTCAAATGCAACCAGACTTTGTCACGCACCTGAAACTTGTGTGGCACCCGATGTTGATCATGTCTCTGCTTGTACCTGGAATTTGATTTCTCCAAAATTTCATGGACCTACTCACGGATATGTTGGATGTGATCAATGAATTTTTTTACCTTATTGATTTCAGACTAGACATGAGCCGAATATGCCTGAGTAGTTACAAATGGCATGGCCACATCATGGGGCATAGTGGTTGGAATCCCAAGCCCACCTGAAAAGGGTTGTGACCAGGCAAGCTGTGGAGAGCCTGGTTATAGTTGTTCTGGACATAGGGGAGGCTCTCATACCATGTGCGTCGATGCTTTGATTGTACATCTATAGAATGTGTATGATCATCCTGTTGAAGACCTCTATCTGGCCATCAGTTTGGGGATGGAAATTTGTGGACTCGGTGAGCTTGGTGTCTAGCATCGACCAGATATTGGACCAAAATGTACTAAGGGACTTGTTGTCCCAATCTGAGATGATAGAATGTGGGATCCCAAAGTGTACCCAGACTCATTCAAAGAAGAGTTTAGTAGTGGCTTCTCCTGCAATATTCTTCTTGCAGGTTTCCATAATGGCCTTCTTTGAGAATTTGTCGATGACCACAAAAACATAATCATTCCCATGCTTAATAGAAGAAAGGCCTGAAATGTAATCCATGAAGATGGATTCCTAAGGTTGACTAGGGGTTGGTAGCGGAGTATAGAGGCCTTCCTTCTTGATGGTCGGTTTGGCAATGGCGTAGGTAGTGCAGGATATGATGTACTTCCCGACATCCTACCGAAGATTTGGCCAATAGAAATTCTTCTGCAGTAATGCCACCATTTTCTCAACTTGGAAATTCCCAGCAGCCCAACTGTAGTGTGCTTCCCAAATCATCTTGGCATGCTTGCTTTGATGAGCCTCATAAATGGGTAATTATATGGGCTCATTTTACCTCCTAACCTAGTCAAATCAACAATTCTCTTATCTTATTGTATGATTTTCTAATTATATTTATGCTTATAGGGTGAGTTGAGTTAGTTATCTTTCCATGTGGTCTAATATGTATTTAATGCAGATTATTGATGGATTTCGAGGTCAAATTCAAGGATATAGTGGTCAAACTACAGCAATAGCTTGAAGTAGATAGATGAGAGGACTTATAGGAGGGAATCCCCCTCATTTATTGCTCCTCTCTTCGAATTCCCCTTCATTCAGCTCAGAGTACAAGCAGCCGAATCATGCACTAGAAGGCAGCCGAGCAAGTGGAAGATGATTGATAGTTATCTCGAGGTTTGGGAGCCAAGCCTCCCTAATTCTAAGAAAGCTATTGGTAGCTTCATAGGTATAATCAGAGAGGCCTAGGGACTCACTAGGGGGATTTTTTTTTTTGCTTGTGTAAACTCTGCTCAAATTTCGAGCTTACTATT
Source organism: Pinus tabuliformis (assembly GCA_031772625.1). NCBI lineage: Eukaryota > Viridiplantae > Streptophyta > Pinopsida > Pinales > Pinaceae > Pinus > Pinus tabuliformis. The sequence continues at coordinate 433,612,527 of CM062805.1, forward strand.
TATGACAATTTTATGTAATCTTCTTATTTTTTTATAATGAAGATGGAATCCTTTTTGAGCTAGCACTGAGTTACCTCAGAGGGCTAAATATCTTGGGTTAAGACCCAATTTAAGCAGCCAATATTCTCTTTACTTTTACTTGTATGCTTTACTTCAGTTTGTAGAATAGTTTGTTGGTAGATGTATTTCTCTTATGGTTAAGAATAGGTTGCTTTTGATGATTTAGTAGCTTTTTTCCATTTGTGCTTTCTGTAGCAGGTTAAGAAGTGATCAAAGAAGATTTAAAAGGCTAGCAATAGTGCCTTGGCCTCTCTTCCTCCCTCTGGGACCATGATTTGAGGCAAAGACTCTCTTGCTGCCCCAAAAACACAGATTTTCCTCATTCCTAGGACTTCTAGTGTTTGCAGCTTTCTAGTAGGTTGTTAGTCTAGTTTTGCTTTAGATCTTATTTATCATGTTTACTTCCTGATTTTCAATAGTCCTTTTGCATGCTTTCCTTTCTTACAACATTTCCCAACATTTCCTTCTATACATCATAGTTTAGGCCATTTTAATGCAAAACTCTGTTTTTCCTAGGATGCACTCATTTCATTGGTTGCTTGATTTTCTTGGTTTACTGTTAGTTTCTATATAGCATATCTCTTCCATCAGTAGGCCAGATTACCAGCAATCACACCCTCCATTTGATCTATTCCCTATAGGTCTCCCAAACGTCACCTCAATTCTACCCTAGTTTCCTTCATTTTTCATAGAACTTCTTCCTCTCTCCTTGAGCAAACCTAATCATCTTTCTCTCTCCTGGTGATTCATGGTAGACCTTAAGTGCCCTAACACCTCATTCCAACCTTCATCCACCTTTTCCACCCACTCTCACAACCTCAAAACAATGAAAATTTCTCTCGGCCTCCTCTTGTAGGCCTCGTGTAGTTTCCTTGTTTTCCTCCTGTAGTTTTCCTGTGTCCTCCTGTAGTTTTTCCTGTAGGCTTTCTTTTGAAGTCTGAGTGTGGTAAAAGCCTCTAGAATGCCACATAAGACCTCCTAGGACCCATCCACACCATCCTACATCCTCCCAAGCTCCAAAACCGCCCTCTAACACCACCTATTCACTGCCACACTCACACACAATAAATTAGATGCATGTTAAATTCACATAAGAACACATAAAATTCCAAAAATATGTTTTCTACTTATTTACTTCTAGAAATAGCATGGTTAGATGTTTTTTACTTCCTTGAGTAGGTAATGGCATTTATTTCATGGTTTTCATAGTGTTTTTGGCAAAAGTAGAATTAGCTTGTTAATTACGATTTACTAGGTTTTGCTTTACATTCCAGTCTTTCTCCTTTTTGAAGTTAGAATACCATCTGTAGAGTAATATTTCTTTCCTTTCATCATGCATAGAGCTTCTTCTAAAATCTATAGAAGTTGGCTTGAGCTCCTAGTGATCTTGCACTGGTTAACCAAGTGACAACCTGCAGTGAGAACAAGTACTTGTGCATATAGCACCAATGCTTCCAAGTTTGTTACAAACTATTGGGTTGATAAAAGTAAAGTTGGTAGCCCAAGAGTTGTAGAATTCTTGCTGCAATACTGGCACTCACCACTTTTTGGCGTCGTTTTCAGTGAAGTGTCATATTATTCTTTGATTACTGCTTTCTTCTATTTCCTATTGCAACATTCTACTAATAGTTTATTTTGGCAAAAGTAGACTATTCATTTCTTTTCTTTCAGTTCTGCGTTTCCTTGCTTTCCTTTTCAATTCTGCAAATTTCCATTCAGCAAGTTCATTTTAGCTAGTCGTAATTTGTTTTTTCAATCACAATTTCAGTTTCTGAAGGTACTTTCAGTGTGGGGAAAAAGAAACAAAAAACCAACCAAAAATATTTCCTTTCATACCTCGTAGGAGTAGAGATAACTTAGGAAATTTTTTGCCTAACACCCCCACTGCTTCACACAGCCAACCTTATCTCTTCTTCGGTGGCTGCAATCAAGAAGAAACCTTAGGTGAACATCTAGACATATTTGAAGAAACTATAGGGGAAGAAGAAGAAGAAAACATTCCTCTAGAGCCAATGGCTGAAAACATAAATGCTAGGGGAAATGGAGAGAGAATAGAGGGAACCTTCCCCATTCGAGAGACCAATGGGGACACCAGAATGAAGAATAAAAGTCCTTCAGTCCTACCTCACTTCCATGGTCTAACTATAGAAGATCCTGACACCTTCTTATTGAAGTTTGCTATCATCTGTCGAACTTATGACTATGCAGAAGATGAGAAAAAGTTGAAATTGTTCCCTTCTACTCTCAAGGACGCAACACTGCGTTGGTTCATGGGATTACCTGGAAATAACATCACAACTTGGGCTCAGATGCAAAAGGCCTTTAACAACAAGTATCAAGACCATTGTAGGTCAAAATATATTAAAGAAGAAATATTCTGAGTGGCCATAGGAAGTGATGAGTCCTTGGAAGACTATGAAGGGATGTTCCAGCTCAGTTACAAAAGGGACAGGTGTACACTTGACCCTGAGTCTCTGAAGTTGGTCCTGCTCAGGGGAATTCAAGACCCTCCATCTACCAGCCAGGGGAGACATCTACCAACTATCCTATGAGGACATAAATATTTTTTTTAGAAACCATTCTAGAGCAACCAGAAAGAAAGGTAGGGGGAGTCAACCCATAGCCAGTACCTCTTCTTCCAATTCATCCATTAAAGGTGAAATTGGAAACATGTTGGAAGATTTCAAGAGTGAGATGCTGCAGACACTTGGAATGTTAATGGATACCTTACATATCAAAAGAAAACAAGAGGAAGCAGAGAGGTCTTTGGCCATTTTTTGCCCTATATGCACCAGGAGGCATCCTAGGAATGAATGCCCATTGAACTCTATAAAGGTTTATTCAGTCTGTGAAGAATATCATTCTACAGATAAGTGCCCTTCCTTGCCTGGACCTAAATATGTATACCAAGGGGCCAAAAGAGTCACTGAATAGATCTATTACATAAACAAAAGGAGGCTGCATTGACCTAGACCATACTAGCAGGGGATGCAAGGGACATATCAGGCATACTACAACCCCAACCAAGTCACCTCCATACCTTCTTGGGGCCCCCTGCTCATCCTTCCTGGTCCACGCCTCCTCCTTGGTCTTTCACATCTCAATCCCAACTAGCCACCCATTCATTTCAATCCTATGCTCAGCCGCAACCTCAATGGAATGCATCTCATCAGGGGTGGAGGCCCCAATACAACTCTCTTTACGCTCTTTTTCCTCCACCATCTGCCCAACCACAACCGTTACCTTTTGCTCCACCAAGGGAACCCCAAATGCTTGCCCACCCAAATGTGAATCGGAACAACAGACAGGCTCAGCAAGTGTATAATGGGGAACCATCATGCCCAAATTATGTTCTGGAGATTCAAGAAATTAACTTGTGATCCAAGAAAGTTATCCCAAATAGATAGCCTCCACCCAAGGAGGTTGAGGAAGATAAAGAGGAAAGTGAACCTAAAGAAAATCCACCCTTTCCTAAGAGACTATCCATGACAATCCAACCTACCCCAAAAGAGACTGAACTCCTGGGAGAATTGAAACATTTAAGTGTGAAGATGCCACTTCTCCAAGCCATAAAAGATGTGCCTATCTACAATAGGTTGATAAAACAGAAGTGTTATAGGCATCCATGAAGGCGCAAGAGAGATGCCCCAACCATCAATGTCATACGACAACTGTCCGACCTGATGTCGGGGCAGATAATCTGTCCAAAATATCTGGACCCTAAAAGCCCAGTGGTTGATGTCCACATCAATGGCACAATGGTCCCACATACCTTGATTGATATGGGAGCTGCCATTAATGTGATGAAAAAGGACACAATGCTCAAACTTAACCTCGAAGGCTCCTTAAGGAAGACCACGACAGTGTTGCATCTAGCAGACCGCTCCACAGTGACCCTTGAGGGGATCGTGGAAGATGTGATGGTTTCCATTGATTCTTGGGAGTACCCTGTTGATTTATTAGTTCTCCAACCAAAGGAAAAGCTCACTCTGTATCCTCTCATTCTGGGAAGACCCTGGTTGGCTACAACCGATGCCTACATCAGCTGTCGAGCTAGGATCATGACCATAAAGAACAAGCACATGTCCAAGTAGTTAATCCTATATCCTTCGGCCCAACCCTTGCTAGAACATGATCTACCTCTCTAGTTGGAGGAGGAGGATGAGGATGAAGTTTATTTTGCACCACTTTTACCATTAGAAATTGCCATGGGGGGAAAACCACAAGATGAGGATGATATGATTGAAAATTTGATTTAGAATCCACCTCCCAGCATATCACCATTAGAAAACATAGTAAGAGAAACCCAAAAAAACCCCTCAACTGATCTCTGTGTGGCCGACCCGACTTCTCTCCATGTTAAAAATATAGAGTTCGGCCTAGAAAGAATATTGAAAATCAATCCATCCCTATCTACTTCCCAGGAGAAGGAGCTATGTAGTATACTGAGAAAACATCTAGATGCCTTCACCTGGAGTTATAAGGATATGAAGGAAGTGCACCCTTTAGTATGCACTCATCATATATACATCAAGGAAGATTACAAGCCAGTCAGGCAGCCTCAAAGGAGGATGAACCCAGCACTTAAAGATATGTTAAGGAAGAACTATAGAAATTGCTTGATGTAGGATTCATCTATCCCATCTCTAATAGTGAATTGGTCTCTCCTTTGGTGCTAGTGCCAAAGAAAAATGGTAAGTGGAGAATCTGTGTCGACTATCGGGAATTGAATAAAGCCACTAAAAAGGACCATTTTCCTTTACCTTTCATATATAAAGTGTTAGACGGTCTAGCAAGGAAAAACAATTCTCCTTCCTACATGGGTTTAGCGGGTACAATCAGATTCAAATCATCCTAGAAGACTAAGATAAGACCACTTTCACTTGTCCTTGGGCTACCTTTACATATTGAGTCCTTCCTTTTGGTTTGTGCAATACTCTAGCCACTTTCCAAAGAGTTGTATTGAGTATATTTTATGAACTGGTTCATGATGCAGTGGAAATATACATGGATGATTTTACTCCTTATGGCTCTAACTTTTAGGAAGCTTTATCTAACCTAGGAAAAGTTCTAGATAAGTGTATTGAGATGAACCTGTCCCTCAGTCTAGAAATATGTGAATTTTTGATGACTAAAGGGACCATGCTAGGTCATGCAATATCTCAACAAGGATTGCAAGTGGACCCCAACAAAATTGCCATCATCCAAAGGGTCCCACCTCCTCAAAAGGTGAGAGATGTCAAAAGCTTCCTAGGCTTAGCTGGATCTTACAGGAGATTCATTAAAGACTTTAGCAAGTTAGCCTCTCCTTTGTTTGACCTCCTAGGCAAAGATGTTGAGTTCATATGGTCAGGAAACTGTTAAGAAGCCCTAGGTACCTTGAAGAGCAAGCTAGTGATTGCCCCAATTCTCAGAGGCCCAAACTGGGCCCTACCCTTTCACATTCACACAGATGCCTGGAACAAAGAAATAGGAGTAGACTTAGGACAAATTGATGAAAAATTACCTTATTCCATATACTTTATAAGAAAAAACTTGTCAAAGGAAAAGTTAAAATATACAATGATCGAGAAGGAACTCCTAGCTGTCGTGAATTCCTCAAACAAATTTAGACATTATATCGCAGGCTATCAAACCTTTGTGCACATTGATCATGCTATAATTAGATATTTAATGAACAAACCAAATGTAAATGCTTGCATTATTAGATGATTGCTTTTACTGCAGCAGTTTGATCTGACCATTATTGATAAGCCTGGTAAAGAGAATGTTGTTGCTGACTTTTTTTCTAGAGTAAATTTGCTTGCCGGTGAAGAAGGAATGGTGGATGACCAAATGCCAGATGAACACCTATTTGCTATATCAATACTCTCTCCATGGTTTTCTGATATAGAAAACTACTTGGTTTCAACATAGTTCCCACCACACCTATCGTCAAAAGAGAAGAGCAAGATAGTAAGGAAAAGTGCCCCTTTCACCTGGATTGGAGGCAATCTCTTCAACCTTGGCCCAAATCAGATCTTAAGAAGATGTACTAGGGAGGAAGAAGTCTTTAACATCCTCCTGACCTATCATGACAGGCCTTGTGGAGGTCATTTTGCAGCAAAAAGAAATGCCTTCAAGATATTGCAAGCAGGCTACTACTAGCCCACTCTTCATCAGGATGTGAGAGATACACGAGCCAGTGCGATCAGTGCCAGAGGATGGGGAACCCACTACAAAGGATGAAATGCCCATGAAACCTTAAGTGACCTTTGATCCATTTTAGAAGTGGGGCATGGACTTTGTGGGGCCTATCAACCCCCCTTCAAAGCAGAAGCAGTACATCATTGTGTACACCAACTACCTGACAAAGTGGGCAGAGACAAAAGAAATCAAAGCAATGATAGAGGAAAAAGTAGCTGAGTTTTTGAGGGAAAACATATTCCACAAGTTCGGGTATCTGAGAGAGTTGGTCACAGACCAAGGCAGTCAGTTCACTTCCAACCTGATTGAAGACCTGCTCACACATCATAAGATCAAGCATAGGACTTCCACCCGTTACCATACACAATCCAATGGAAAAGTGGATGTCACTAACAAAGCATTGGAAGGGATCCTAACCAAGGTAGTGATCTGCAACAGAAAAGACTGGGTGGATAGATTAGTTGAGGCCACTTGGGCCTACAACACAACATGGAAGACCACCACCGGGTTCACATCCTATGAACTGGTCTATGGGAAGAAGGCTTTGCTGTCAATAGAGTTTGAATTCAATACCCTAAGGATGGCAGCTCAACTGGACCTAGACCTCAGCCATGCATAGAAGGAAATATTACTTCAACTCAATGGATTGGATGAATACAGATTGCATGCCCTTCTCCATACAGAGGTAGTTCAGCTTCAGAGAAAGATATGGCATGACAGAAATATCAGGGAGAAGCAATTCCAAGAGGGAGATTGGGCACTACTCTATGATTTAAGATACAAGGATTTCAAAGGCACACTGAGGACAAGATGCTTGTGACCCTACACTATAGAGAAATGCAATGACAATGGTTCAGTTTTGATCAAAACCATTGATGATGAAGCCATTCCCATGCTTGTCAATGGACATCGGTTGAAAGTATACAAGAAACCCCTCTCCAAGTAGGAGTTTATTGATGATTTGAATAAAACAATGATTGTAGTGGAGCATGTCTTAGCTTCCACTTCACCCACTCACTAAATAAAAAAGAGAAAAAATAAGGACTCAAGTGAAAACCTCCATGAGGCGCTTGAGTCCCATCATTGGGTTGAAAACCTCTTCTGAGGCAGCCTAGTGATGTCAAAAAAAAGGGGAAAAGAATAAGATCCCTAGGTGAAAACCTCCCTTGGAGGCACCCATGGCAGGCAATTAAGGTGAAAACCTCTCTAAGGCGCCCTAGTTGTTTTCAAAAAAAAAAAAAGAGAAAGAAAAAATGAATTTTTATTGCATTGCAAGTTTGCAGGAGGACTGTAGGGAGCAGAAGAAGGAGCCAAGGGAACCCTTAAATTCATACCAACATCCATCTCATCTTCTCCACACCTTTCTCCATCATTTTTGCATCTCATTCACCCCACTGTACCACTTCTTCCAAAACTATGCTTTCTATAGGAGGCTCTTTTTTTCTACAAGAGGCTCCTATAGGAATTACAAAGACCCAAAAGTGTCTACAAGAGGCCGTTTGAGGGAAAAGAAAAGCTTTATGAGGAACCTATAATCCCTCTTACCATATTCAAACCTCCTTGCCATAATTTCCAAGCCTGCATCACACTCCAACCATCATTATTATTTTTTATTTTATTTTTCCTTTCCAAGAAAAAACACAGAAAAATAGTTTTTCAATTTTGAAAAAAAAACAAATATAAAAGGAGGAAAAGGCACCATTGACATTACCTGAAGCTTACTTACTATCCCTCTATCATTCATCTCCACCTATGGCATCATTCTTGAGCTCCAAGCATAGGGAAATAGCTGAAGTTTCAAGGGCAGAGTAGCTAAATGAGTTCCTGTAAGAATTCATGTAGCAGTTGATCCCATAGAAGTCTAGCACCAACAACAAGGGACAACACATCTAAAGGTTGAAAAGGTACATGCAACTCAGCTCCAGCAAAAGAATAACCTGCAAAAGCACACAACAACACATCAACAAGCAGAGAAAACATGCATGAGGGAAAATGAAGGCATGCAACAGAGAAAGCCATAGCACCTCACAGTCGATGGGAGAAAATACACTTGGATTACAGGTAAGTAGCTAAGTCACTCCTCTATCTACATTTTTGTAATTAGGAATCATATGAAGAAAATGAGATGGTTGAAATCAAAAGAGGGAAAGGTGGCCAGTTAACTTGGCCACCTTCATTTAGTCAACTCCACTTAACTAAGATATCACCCACACGTGTGCACAGTCAACTCAAGCAAAAGATGCGAAGGACAGGTAGTGGGAGTAAGAGTTAACTCTGATGTAGTAATGAGGGGATGATTACGAGGGGGGTCATGATGACCAAGTAGGTGGGGACCAACGGTCCTAATCTGGGCAACATACACCTTGCCAGCTCAGCACTCATAACCGAAAACAACCATAAAAGGTAATGAGCACTCCTCCCCACGCATTCTCACCACCTTTTCTTCAGTTTCTCCTTGTAACTCAGCCACATAATAGTCTTCTTATGCCCCCACAACCTCGTATCCACCATCCTCCATTGTTTTCCTACATATTTTTGCTATTGGCATCTTCTACAGGAGCCCTATAGGTTTTCTACAAGAGCGCCTACAAGAAATCTACAGGAGGGATAGCGGGCTTCTACAGGAGGGGCAGTGAGTCATTTTGAAGGGAGGAAACGTGATTTTTGGCATGAATTTTAGTCTGAAGAGGTAGGTTTCATGAATTCCCTCTGTTGAATATCAAAATGTGAAAGAGTTGGTCTTAAATTGAAGATAAAATGAGTCTTTAAGAGGGTAGAATTGCATAAAGAAAAATGTTTAAAAAAAAAAAACACAGTCCCCTCCGTTTTTCTATTTCACTCAAAATTCTTTGTCTCCACTTCCATATTGTTGGGTCCCTATAATACTAGTGATTACCCCATTAATATTGTAGTTATACCCCTTATTTATATTTTTGTGCCCCTATTACCCCCGTATTGTTATTTCTGTGCCCCATAGAATCCCTCTATTGTTATTTTTGTGGGTTTATATTATTATTGTTAGGTCGGCTGGATTATATTGTGACTCCTTAGACTCCTATATATAGAAACGAGGTTTTTTCATGTGAATCATCCAAGAATTGTTCATTTATGTAATGTAAAGGAGGTTGCCCCCTCGAAGAGGCTGAATTCTAAGGCGTTGATCTATCTTTTCTATCTTTTCTTCAGCTGGTTTCATAACATTTGGTATCAGAGCTTTGGATTCTAGGGTTTCGCTGCTCCAAACAGCTCATCGTGGAATTTTCGCTATAACTTTTTTTCTGTGACGTTTCGGAAGTCGCAAAAAAAACCCATTTGAGAAGAATTGGCGCTGAACCTTGGGTCTGAATTTCAGAGCTTTTTGCGTGATATTTTCGGAGATATGGTCTGAGGAAGTTGGCATTTTTGCAGACTCCTGAATTACATTCAAAACAGGTGACTTGGGAAAATCATCATAACTCTCTCTCTGAGGATCGGATTGAAATTTCATAAAAAGGTACAGAAAGAGGATGGACTTTAGTTTCTTTTATGTGTGCTTCAGATTAAAAGGTTGAAACAGTGACTCGTGGCACGTTGTACAAGTTCGCTTTATTGAACCAGTCTAAAAGCAAGTCACTGTGGGAGATTTCACATAACTCTTACTTGGAGAATCCAATTTGGCTCAGACTTGTGGCATTGGAAAGAGGACGCAGAAGGCTACTACAGGTAGCAATTTCAGAACTGGATGATCCGAAATTACAGAGATACATCAGATTCAATATCAGGCTTCTATAAAGTGAAAAAAGGTGTGTAGTTTTTTTTTAAATTTTTTATCTAAGCTTGGTTTAACGGAATTCAAAGGGCATAGTAAAGCATTATTATCGGTAACTGATGCCCCGAGGAAAGAAAATGAAAACACCTAGTAAGGAACCTGAAAGCTCTAGCATGACTCATGAAGAAGAGGAAGAAATGCTACATGATATATCAAAATTACAAGAACAAGTGCAACAAATGTCACGCTCACAAAAGCTAACAGAAGCTAAGATAAGTGGCGTGGAATCTAAGATAAATGGCGTGGAATCTAAGATAAAGGGCATGGAAGCTAAGATGGAGGATTCGATGGTAAATTTGAAGATAGATTTGAAGACAGACATGAAAGAATTGAAGAACTTGCTACAAGAAAGGGTCACTAATGGTGAAAAGGTAGTAAAGGAAACTCATGATGAGAACAAAAGAAATGTTAATCATGATTCCATAGACTCTAATGTTGGATCAAAGACTCACCATGTTCCAAAAATCGATATGAGGAAGTTTGATGGCAAGGATCCCGCCACATGGATATTACAGATGGAGCAATTCTTCGATCTCAATAATGTGCAAAACACACAAAAGGTACGTATGGCAACTTTATATTTGGAACCAAATCAGTTTGTATGGTATCAATGGCTTTGTTCTCGTAAACAATTTATCACTTGGGCAATTTTTACAGAAGAATTGATAGCACATTATGAGGATACAAAAAGCAACACTTTTTTTAGCCAATTGATAAGTCTCAAACAAAAGGGTTCAATAATGGAGCACATTGAGGAGTTCCAAAAATTGAACATAAGGGTAAAAGATATTCCAGAGGAGCATAGGATTGATGTGTTCATAGGGTCTTTAAAGGATAATATCCAACATGATGTGCGCCTTTGGGAACCTGATTCATTAGAGAAGGCATTCAGGTTAGCAAGAAAAATGGAAAGCAAAATTATGGCAACTAGGAAGCATACCATTCACAACTATAAAGATGGAAGTGTTGTTGCCCATAGTCTTCCACAACCTACAAGGTTGACACCACAACAATTGGAAGAAAAAAGAGCAAAAGGGCTTTGTTACAATTGTGATAGCAAATACACAGAAGGTCATAAGTGTGCTGAGAAGAAATTATTCTACATAGATTGTGAAGAGGAAGAAGAAAAGGAGCAAGAAAGGTCAAAAGAAGAGGATATATTCCAGGAACAAAGCCTAGATGAAGAAAAAATAAATCCAACCATATCTTGTAATGCATTGGCAGGAATTACCACTCCTCAAACCATCAAGATAGAAGGACAAATCAAGAAGAAAAAGGTAATAGTGTTGATTGATTCAGGAAGCACCCACAATTTTATTCATTGTAGGGTAGCAAAAGAATTGAATTGCTTCCTATATCCAGCACCAGAGTGTCAAGTGATGATTGCAAATGGAGGAACAATAAATTGCTCTGGAAAGTGCCATAATATCAAGCTATCCATGGGAGAATATGTATTGACTAGCCCAATGCTTTCCATTCCAATGGGAGGTGCGGATGTTGTACTAGGAGTCCAATGGCTACAATCCTTGGGTACAATAGCTTTTAATTTTCAAGAACTTTTCATCAAATTTTCTTCGGAAGGAAAGGAAGTTGAATTAAGGGGTATTGCAGGGAAACCAGGAAAGATAATCAGCTCTCATGGTATGACAAAGCTTCTAAAAAAGGAGCAAAGAGGTGTAATTGCACAATTATGCTCGCTAGATGTTTCCACATTGGAATCATCTATTTCTCCAGATCTCCAAAAAGTCTTGGACAATCATTCCAAGGTATTTGAGACTCCCAAGGGTCTCCCACCTATGCGTGATCATGATCATGCTATTCATCTGATTCCAGGAAGTGTTCCTCCAAACATCAGGCCGTACAGATATCCCTATGTCCTAAAAAGTGAAATTGAACGTATGGTTGCAGAAATGCTAGAGGCTGGTATAATTCAACCGAGTCAAAGTTCTTTCTCAGCTCCAGTAGTATTGGTGCACAAGAAGGATGGATCATGGCACATGTGTCCAGATTATAGGGAGCTCAACAAGCTCACTATTAAAGATAAGTTCCCCATTCCTGTTATTGATGAATTATTGGATGAATTGCATGGATCAATTTACTTCACCAAGTTGGATCTTCGTTCGGGATATCATCAAATCAGAATGAAGATTGAAGACATTCCAAAAATGGCATTTAGAACTCATGAGGGTCATTATGAATTTTTGGTCATGCCTTTTTGCCTTACCAATGCACCTTCAACATTTCAAGGTTTGATGAATTCAATTTTCAAACCATTCCTTAGAAAATTTGTGTTAGTATTTTTTGATGATATACTAATCTACAGCAAGTCTTGGAAGGATCATGTTGAACATGTTGACAGGGTGCTACAACTATTGGAGGAGAAACAATTATATGCAAAAAGATCCAAATGTTTCTTTGGAGTCCAGGAGGTGGAATATTTGGGTCATATTGTATCTCATGAAGGAGTTAAGGTAGACCCTAGCAAAATTAAAGCCATTAAGGAATGGAAAATCCCCACATCCATAAAGCATCTGCGAGGATTTCTTGGGTTGACAGGGTATTATCGCAAGTTTGTTAAGAATTATGGGAGAATAGCAGCACCTCTAACAACATTATTGAAGAAAGATTCATTTTCATGGACTTCGGAAGCAACAAAGGCCTTTGAACATCTTAAAGAGGCAATGTGCCAAGCACTGGTCTTAGCTACACCGGACTTCACAAAAACCTTTATTGTGGAATGTGATGCTTCAGGAAATGGAATTGGTGCTGTTCTAATGCAAGATGAAAGACCCATTGCTTTTGAAAGTCGTCCAATCAAGGGAAAGTTTTTAAGCAAAGCTATTTATGAGAAGGAAATGTTGGCAATACTCCATGCACTTAAGAAATGGCGACCCTACCTAATGGGAAGACACTTCAAGGTAAAAACGGATCATGATAGCCTTAAATACTTTTTAGAACAAAGATTATCCTCTGAAGAGCAACAAAAGTGGGTCACAAAGATGTTGGGTTATGACTTTGAAATCATCTACAAAAAAGGGAGCAAAATGTGGTGGCAGATGCACTCTCAAGAAAGGATGAGGATGTGGAAGCATTGTTGTGTGCCATTTCTATTATCCAACCAGATTGGATAAACGAAGCAAGGGAGGAATGGAAGAATGACGAAGAAGTGTGGGCACTTATTCGAAAGCTACAACAAGATTCCAGTACTTCTGATACATTTAGCTGGAAAAATGATTCGTTATGGTACAAAGATCGCTTATACCTCTGTAAGAATTCCCAGCTAAAACAAAAGATTCTTATGGAATTGCACACTTCTCCCTTAGGAGGGCACTCAGGATTTTTAAAAACTTACCACAGGGTTAAGAAGGAATTTTTTTGGGATGGCCTTAAATCAGATATTCAAAAGTTTGTGGCAGAATGTTTGGGTTGCCAGCAAAATAAAGTTGAAACAATTAAGACACCGGGTCTATTAAAACCTTTATCCATTCCAAGCCAACGTTGGGAGGAGGTTTCAATGGATTTTATCACAGGTTTACCCAAGTCTGAGGGAAAGAGTGTCATCATGGTGGTAGTTGACAGACTTACCAAGTATGCACACTTTTGTGCATTATCACATCCATTTAAAGCCAGTACAGTTTCTACTGCATTTATGGAAACAGTTCAAAAGCTACATGGAAACCCAAAGATTATTGTAAGTGACAGAGATCCCATTTTCACTGGAAATTTTTGGACAGAATTATTTTCTTGTCTTGGTACTCAGTTAGCTCATAGCTCATCTTATCATCCTCAATCTGATGGGCAAACTGAGATAGTAAACAAATGTTTGGAAGGATATCTTCGTTGCTTTGTATCTGATAAACAGACACAATGGGTCAAATGGTTGCCTCTGGCTGAATGGTGGTATAACACTTCCTTCCATACAGCAACAAAAATGACCCCATTTATGGCACTTTATGGGTATCAACCACCATCCATCACATCATATTTAAGAGAAAATTCTAAGGTTCAGGCAGTGGAACATCACATCGAACATCAACAACAAGTCCTCCAACTCTTAAAGGATAACCTCGTGTTGGCACAAAATAGAATGAAACAACAGGCAGATCAACATCGCAGTGAAAGAAGTTTTGATGTAGGTGATTGGGTATTCCTACGGCTACAACCATATAAGCAAATGTCCCTAAAGCAAGCTAAGAAGGATAATAAATTATCACCAAAGTATTATGGTCCGTACAAGGTGTTGCAAAAGATTGGTACTATGGCATACAAATTGGAGCTTCCTGCAGCTTCTCGATTGCACCCAGTCTTCCATGTTTCATGTTTAAAGAAGGTTATAAGTGACAAGCTCCCAATTCAAACAATATTGCCAGAACTTGATGAGGAAGGAAAAATTATATTGGAACCGGAAGCAGTCACAGAAACAAGAACTCAACAGCTACGAAATCGATCAATTTCAGAGTATCTTATCAAGTGGAAGAACTTATCCGCTCAAGATTCCACATGGGAGGATGAGAATTTTATGCAGAAGTATCCAGAACTACTCAAGCGTTGAGGACAACACTTTTTTGAAGGAGAGGGGCATGTTGGGTTCCTATAATACTAGTGATTACCCCATTACTATTGTAGTTATACCCCTTATTTATATTGTTGTGCCCCTATTACCCCCATATTGTTATTTCTGTGCCCCATAGAATCCCTCTATTGTTATTTTTGTGGGTTTATATTATTATTGTTAGGTCGGCTGGATTATATTGTGACTCCTTAGACTCCTATATATAGAAAGGAGGTTTTGTCATTTGAATCATCCAAGAATTGTTCATTTATGTAATGTAAAGGAGGTTGCCCCCTCGAAGAGGCTGAATTCTAAGGCGTTGATCTATCTTTTCTATCTTTTCTTGAGCTGGTTTCATAACACATATCTAGTTTTTCAAAAGAAGTACAAGTAGTATGATAGGGGGGTTTATGAGAAAAGAGCCCACCAACTCCACTAGACTCCATGCACATCCTCAAGTGGTGGAAATATTTACAAGGGAAAACTGGATGAATTTCTTTGAGAAGTTTAGAGGGTTTGATGATGAAATTGCCCATGAATTTGCTCTCTCTCTGGTCCCTCACACAAGAGCTCATGCTACTACAACCATTAGAGGCCTGTCCATTGAACTAACCCCTTAATTCATTAGTAGGGTCACTACCCTTCCTCTTGGGCTACCTTGGAGTAAAGATGAGAAAATAATTGGCTAGGCTACCAAGAGGAAATTTTTCCAAGATAATAAAAGCCCTATAAAAGACAAAAATGGAATTAAGAGGGCTAGTGTACCATATCCATGGGATGAGGTTAGCTACCAAGTGATCAAATACATTTTTTGTGAGGGGAGGCACAACATTTTTTATGGATATCATTTCAGAATCCTTCAAGAATTGAGATATGGCATGGATACCCTAGCACATCAAAAGCTCAATATCCATTACTTTCTCCTTCAGTCCCTCATTGAATCTAGCAGCAAGGTACAAGAAGGAAATTCATAGCAGCTAGTTCACCATGGCCTAATCAAGATCCTAGTAGAAGAAGCCCTCCATAGCCTTACAATCCCTATAGCATGGGAAGTTTTCAGAAATATGACAGTTGAGGATGACATCGAGGCATTAACCTATGATGTTAGTCTTGCTCTCAGTGAGAAGGAAGAACATCAAAGAGGAGAAGATGGAGCCATTGGTGACATAGAAAATCAAAAGAGGAAGGAGGAAAGAAAAGAAATAGAGGAGGGGAGAGTTGAAGAGATAGAACAGAAGGTAGAAAAAAAGACAGAGTAGGAGGAGAAAAAAGAGATGGAAGAGGGAGAAAAGGAGGCAAAGAGGGAAGAGAAAAGAGAAGTGTCCCCTGAAACTTTGGAAAGAGAAGCAGTAGCTACCCTCACTTACCTCAGTACACCAGTCAAGTAGAAGCAGAAGAGGAAAAGAAAAACCTCCATGTATTTCAGGGCAAGCAAGAGTACTAGAATTAAAATAAGCAAACCTTAGCCCTCACCAAAGACTCCCATTAACATTGAAGATTCACCATCTGTCAAGGTGAAAGAATCTCCTTCCAAGACACCCATAACCTATGAAAGGAGGACTACAAGATCTTCTACATGGAAGGGAAAGGAAATTCTATAGGACCCTAAGCCAGACCTATGGGTGGCTAAAACAGTCCTACAAGAGAAACTATCCAAACTATAGGAGACACAAAAACTTGAGGAAAACATAGGAGGATAGCCAGAGGTGAAAGAGGAAGTACAAGAGCTACAAGAACCTGACCCCTAGCCTAATCTTGACTCCTATTATAGACTACTTGAGGGAGGCAAGATAATCCCACAGAAATTTGCATTTCCATTGTTTTCCGAATTGGATAAAGAGAGAGTGAGAACGCATAGGTGGATGCAGATAGCCATGTCCAAAGGAGTTGAGGATATTGGCCACATGGAAGACAAACTCAAGAAATGGGCAGGGAATTGACTGCTCTCAGAGACAGAGAAGCCATTACAAGAAGCCACCTTGAGAATGAGAATGAATTACTAAGGAGGCAGTTGCAGGAGAAAGAGACCCATTTGGCATACATGGCCAGCTTATCCATAGAAGCATTACAATGCAGAACACCAACCAATTCTTATGGCCTCTATCTGAAGGATCAATGGCTTCAATTCCAAATAAAAACTTTGGCACAAAGAGGCATAATGCCTTTCGAAGACTACAGGCAGTTCATGGATTTGTGTGACCAAAGCATCTCCAAGGACAAAGAAAAGATGGCAGAGTTCTATCTACACAACATGACCGTCACAGACCTGAATGTGTGGGACCCCAATGCCAAACTAGGGGATCTGCAATTAATGGCCATGCGTCATGGATGAACCATGAGGAATTGAGGGCAGCAGAAATGAAATGATTGTTAATAAAAGAGCAGAATGAACCATTGATGATAAGAGCTGAGCCATCAGATCCTATGGCACTCATCAACACACACAACCTGCTTGCCAATGACCCTCAGATTGCCCCTAAATATCTAGCCAATTAGGAACAATCCATTGCACACTTTGAAGATATGCTTAGGCTACTTGGGGATGACTATCTGCATGCATGCATGAGAAGATGGAACACCCTACACCATATCTTGTAGATCGGAGAATACCATTCCCCCATGTGGCTATAGGAGGCATTGAAAAGAGTGCCAATGTACAAGCACTCCATGCAAAGGCTGAAGGTCAACTGGATTGGCCTCAAACTAAGTCCTCCACTCATATTAGGCATGCTGGAAGGTAGAAGAGAAGAAGAAGAGAAGGAGCAGTGGAAGGACATAGACAGAAAGACAGTATTTTATGGAGAACATGAGCAGACCACATCAGAAGCCTGGCATGCTAGGGAGGACACTAGTGCCATGAAAGACCAAGAGATTGACTACGTTTCTCAGAGGATGAGCAATGCCTTCAGTAGGGGGGTGATGATGAGCCTCATAGATGGGCAATTATATGGGCTAATTTTACCTCCTAATCTAGTCAAATAAACCATTCTCTTAGCTTATTGTATGATTTTCTGATTATATTTATGCTTATAGGGTGAGTTGAGTTAGTTATTTTGCCATGTGGTCTAACATGTATTTAATGCAGATTATTGATGGATTTCGAGGTCAAAGTCAACAATCTAGTGGTCAAATTGCAACAATAACTCAAAGTAGATAGAGGAGACGACTTATAGGATGGAACCCCCCTCATTTATTGCTCCTCATTTGAAATTCCCCTTCATTCAGCTCGGAGTACAAGCAGTCGAATCATGCACTAGAAGGCAACTGAGCAAGTGGAAGATGATTGATAGTTATCTCGAGTTTTGGGAGCCAAGCCTCCTTGATTTTAAGGAAGCTGTTGGTAGCTTTAGAGGTATAAGTAGAGAGGGCTAGGGCCTCACTAAGGGGGATTTTCTTTTCCTGTGTAAACTCTGCTCAAATTTCGAGCTTACTATTTTATGACAGTTTTATGTAATCTTACTATTTTTTGACAATGAAGATGGAATCCTTCTTGAGCTAGCACTGAGTTAACTCAGAGGGTTGAAGCTATTGGATTAGGACCCAATCCAAGTGGCCAAGCTTCTCTTTACTTGTACCTTTATTCTTTACTTAAGTTTGTAGATTAGTTTGTTGTTAGATGTATTTCTCTTATGGTTAAGAATAGGTTGCTTTTGATGATTTAGTAGCTTGATTCCATTTGTGCTTTCTATAGGAGGTTAAGTAGTGATCAGAGAAGATTCAAATGACTAGCAACAGTGCCTTGGCCTCTCTTCCTCCCTCTGGGATCATGATTTGAGGCAAAGACTCTCTTGTTGCCCCAAAAACACAGATTTTCCTCATTCCTAGGACTTCTAGTGTTTGCAGCTCTCTAGTAGGTTCATAGTCCAGTTTTTCTTTGCTTTAAATCTTCTTTATCATGTTCACTTCGTAATTTGCAATAGTCCTTTTGCATGCTTTCCTTTTTTACAACATTTCCTTCTATACATCATAGTTTAGGCCACTTTAATGAAAAACTCTGTTTTTCCTAGGATGCACTCATTTCATTGATTGCTTGATTTTCTTGCTTAACTTCACTATTAGTTTCTATGTAGCATATCTCATCCAGCAGTAGGCTAGCTTACCAGCAGTCACACCCTCCATATGATCCACACCCTATAGGTCTCCCAAACCTCACCTCAATTCTGCCCTAGTTTCCTTCATTTTTCATAAAACTTCTTCCTCTCTCCTTGAGCAAACCTAATCATCTTTCTCTCTCCTAGTGATTCATGATAGACCTTAGGTGCCCTAAAACCTCATTTCAACCTTCACCCACCTTTTCCACCCACTCTCACACCCTCAAAATAACGAAAATTTCTCTCGGCCTCCTGTAGTTTCCCTGTTTTCCTCCTGTAGTTTTCCTATGTCCTCCTACAGTTTTTCCTATAGGCATTCTTTTGAAGGCTGAGTGTGGGAAAAGCCTCCAAAATTCCACCTAAGACTTCCTAGGACCCATCCACACCATCCTACATCCTCCCAAGCTCAAAAAACACCCTCTAACGCCACCTATTCGCTTCCACACCCACACACAATAAATTAGATGCATGTTAAATTCACATAAGAACACATAAAAATCCCAAAATATGTTTTTTGCTTATTTACTTCCAAAAATAGCATGGTTAGATGTTTTTTACTTCCTTGAGTAGGTAATGGCATTTATTTCATGGTTTTCATAGTGTTTTCGGCAAAAGTATAATTAGCTTGTTAATTAGGGTTTACTAGGTTTTGCTTTAAATTCCAGTATTTCTCCTTTCTATAGTTAGAACAACATCTGTAGAGTAATATTTCTTTCGTCTCATCACACATAGAGCTTCTTCTAAAATCTATAGAAGTTGGCTTGAGCTCCTAGTGATTTCACGGCAGCTGACCAAGTGACAACTTGAAGTGAGAACTAGTACTTGTGCATATAGCACCGACGCTTCCAAGTTTGTTACGAACTACCAAGTTGATAAAAGTAAAGTTGGTAGACTAGGAGTTGCAACATTCTTGCTACATACTGGCGCTCATCATGCTTGAACGAACACAAAGGTGTTGTAGGTGGCATAACAGGGCATCTTGGAGGTGAAAATATGGAACTTGCTAACCCTCCAACAACGTTTGGTTTATGTGGCCGAATTCCTAGTTTCTTTTGTAGAGAAGTAGCCAATCAGAAGTCATGTGCCCACAAAATTTGAGCATGGTGGTTAACACCATGATTGGTGGTCGGCTGAGGCAGTCTGCAACATTATTGGTGCTTCCCTTATTATACTTGATAATCAGATGGGCCTATTGCAGGTATGTTGACAACTTCTGATGGCGATCATTCTACAACTTCCCTTGCATATGTATGAATTGCAGGGGCTAGTGGTATGTCTGGATGATCATTTCCTTCCCCAAAATGTAATTCTTCCATTGTTGGTAGGAATGCATAATGGAATACATCTCTTTGTCATAAGTGGGATACTTCTAGAGTGTGTCTGAAAGTGTCTCACTTGATATGCCACTGGATGCCCCTGTTGAATAAGGACTGCCCCAATAGCATAGTCAGAGGCATTTGTCTCGATCTCAAATGGTTGTTGCAAGTTTGGTAATGTGAGCACTAGTGCATAGTAGAGGCGATGTTTCAAATTTGTGAATACCTTCTATTGAGATTCAGACCAAAACAATTTTTCTTTCACTCCTCCCTTAGAGACTTGATTCAAGAGCCAAGTGATATGAGAGAATCCCAACATGAACCTACAGTATAAATTGGCAAGACCCAGAAAGAAGCAGAGCTCTGTTAGAGTGGTTGGAGCTAGCCAATCATGAATGACTTGGATCTTGGCTGGATCCACATGCACCCCCGGTTCATCAATAATGTATCTCAGATACTAAACCTGGGTCATGCCAAAAGTGCATTTCTCCAAATTGGCACATAGCTTGTGTTTCTGCATGGTTTGGAGAACTTGTCAGATGTGGTGGAGGTGCTCTTCCCAACTCTAGCTAAATATCAAGCTGTCATACAAGTATACCACTACAAATGTGTTGGTGAATGGCCATAAGATGTCATCCATCAGCCTCATGAAGGTTGTAGGAGCATTTGTCAACTCGAAAGGCATAACCGACCATTTGAAAAGGTCGTCCTTGTCTTTGAAGGTAGTATTCCACACATCACAGGGTTCGATTGGTACTTGGTGATATCCTGACTTCAAGTCGATCTTGTTGAAATACGATAGTCAATACAGAGTCTAAAAGTTCCATCCTTCTTCTATACCAACACAATTGGGCTCTCACATGGCAATGAACTCAGTTGGACGTGATGTTTATGCAACATCTCCTGAATTTGCCTCTTGATTTCGTCGTTCTCCAGAAGAGAGCACCAATAGATTGGTCCATTGGGCAGTGGCGCACCTGGGGTCATATCGATGGAGTGCTTGACCTGACAGTGGAGAGGCACCCCTGTCATGGAGGTGAAGATGTCCTCGTACTCCTTCATGACCTTGTTTGTTAGCCTCCTATACCAATAGGCTTTCATTTTTCATGATTGACAGTGGAAGTGCCAAAAATGTTCATCTTCCATGATACAAAGGTTCCATTTTTGTGAAAGAAACAGACAGTTAAAAAATGTAAAGAGGGTATGCCTTAAAAGAATAATCAAAAGGCAAGAAAATGAACTGGTCAAAAGAAAAATAAATGAAATGAACCCCAAATAAAGACCATGAAAGTGGCTAAGCCAAAATGCCACTGCTATCTTGATGGATGATCCAACAGTTCAAGCCGGGCCATACCATGTTTTAAATTGCTTGTTCTAGACTAGAGAGAAAGTACCTGCTCAAACAGCTCAAGCTTGGCAGATGACTAGTTGGATAGAGAAAGGAAGGAGCCCAACTACTTAATCTGGGCCCTTGGAAGACATAAGGGTAGACTTAGATAGGAGGGCAGCAAAAAGAAAAGAGGATTATCAGGGTTTGCAAGGCTAAGTGCACCCATCCAAAAGAAGAAAGTATGTTAGGCATATTAGGTAGGGTAGGAAATTGGAGGTTGCAGAAAACAAGATCTAAACACATGATATATGGAAAATCATATCTGATCTCACCAATAAGAGGAAGGCAAGAGCAATGACCTATATGGCAAACTACCAAACCATCTCTAACTTCCCTCATTCCCTTCAAAAGTTCTCTTACTAACATCCCCTTGAGGACTGTAGGATCTGCCTAAACAGTCCTCCTTGCATTTCTCATTTGTGAAATTCATGTCAAGTTGTGACCTTCTTCTTCGAAAAGAAGCCACATTTCTTGTGTAAAATCATTCCTCACTCTCACTTGCTTCTAAATCTAAGTTTACTCATTAAACTTAGCTCTTTGTTCCTCTTTCACATCCCAAATCCATATTAATTTCTAAACTTACTATATAGCTCCATAAGTGCCCCCCCTCCCCCTACTATTATAGCATTTTATGCAAAAACCCAAAAAATATGTAAATATTCCCCCCCCTTAGCATTATACCTAAGTAACATTGTCATGGGAGACATTAGTCCATCTGGGACTTTAGTCAACCCTTACCTTGGAATTAATCTAACCCCTGGTTAAGACTAATAGCCTATAACTAAACCCTTACCCACCATTCACCCGAAAACCTTTGAAAATTCACCCCCGCAGTCAAACCCAATGTTTAAATATTTTTGTTAAACCCTTCGCATTAACCTGCATCTATTTTTAAACCCCAAAACCCACCAGGACTAAAGTCTAAACCCGCAGCATTTAAATATTATTTAATTAAGAGGCGGGTCCCAACCCAAACCTGCACGCCACGTCGGGGCGCCCACCAACCGTCGATCTTCCGCCACCCCTGATCCAACGGTGGGCAGGTAATCTGGGCGGTGGATGTGTCATTTTTTAGTGTCCGGGGAGCGGGCGGTTTTGCTCCCGTACACAGGACACGCGTCGACAGCTAGGGTTGCTCGGAGCCCTCCCCCCTGAAACCACCTTTCCCCAAAGGCGGTGCGGGGAAACCAAAAACCACCCCCCCGCAAATCGCCACCCCCGTTACGTCAACCACTCGTCACTATGACGTCACGCTCGAGGCCCCCACCGCTGCGCCACATCGCCTTCCACGCTGTCTTGCCACCTTCGCATGCCTCCACCGTGTCCCGCCACGCTGACATCCAAGTCAACATCCACGTCACCCGTCTGTACCCAGGGCCCGCTGATGATGTCATGCTGACGTCATCTCGGGAAAGTGCCAAAAGCGGATATGCGCCAAATTTGTTGTTAAAAAGGCCAAAAACGACCGTTTTTTGTCATTTTCATTACACAAACGTGACGCGGTTTTCAGCTGACCACCTCGAACTGCCGCCAGATTTCAAAATTCACCAGATTGGACGCTGCCGCCTGCAAATTCAACCATGTTATCCGTCTTCAAGTCAATTTGGCAGCCCTCGGCGCTACTTTATCCAGGTATTTTGCCAAATCCAACTCATTCGCCCCCATTCTTCCCAGTGTCTGCAAATTTCTCCACTAAATTGCCTAAGAATGGTGTTAAGAAGTTAATGGTTAGCCTGAAAATTTCTAGAAACACCCTCTGTTCAAAATTCCACCACTGCACAGTCGTTCTCGGGCTTAATTTTCGACTCAATCTCCCAACTTCCCGGCATTGTTCCCTTTTGTCGAGTATTTAAATTTAAAAAGACTTCATTGCGCCAAGTCGTAATTCTGCTCTCCTCTGCAATTTACCCTCACTGTCCATAAAATCCTGAAGAATTCACCATAAGAAATCACAGTATAGTCCAATCATCCAAGCTACTTCTTTCAAAAGATAGCTTTGGCCCCAGCTCTATTCATTCTGCCACCTCCCTTCTGAGCCTCATAAGTTATCATATTCAGGTGACTATACTAAGAATCTGCACTGTAATAATTAAACACTTCAAATTTCTCCAATGGCCACACCATCAGCTCTCAGTGTCACTCCTATGAATCCACCAAACAAGGAGCTTGATGCCATGCCTCTTGCTGACAGAGATTACCTCATCTAAGACCTGGTGGCTGACACAAACCATTTACAGACCTTTCGCCAATTGAGAGACAACTATTTGAGCAACAATGACATGTATGGGATATGGGAGTCCAATCTGCCTTACTATTTCCTTCCATCTGTCAATATTTTTCCAGAAATCATCTGCTTATGTGCTGAGAATTATGATCCAACTCAGAGAACTGTCAAGTCTCCATCTGGGAGCATACTATTCCGCATTAATCCTGACTTCATCAACCAAAAGCTCAACTTCAAGCAAACTCAGCTGCTATTTCCCTTCTCCTTGAACTATTTACTGGATGCAGGCGCCAAACTTTCCACTGCTGACATTGAGAAGGTCACCAAGACATTCATGAGAGCTGACCGCCAGCCTATAGGGCCACCTCCTTTCTTGTATGTCCATTTCACTGATGTAGGCAAGCTCATAGTTGACATGATCTCCTATGTGTTGGGCTACAAAACCAGTGAGCACATTGATGAGACAGTGCTGGTATTATTAGCTGCTTACAGCCCAGGCCAGCCTCCTGCTTACAAATATAACTTTGCCAAGTTTATAGCCAACGAAATATATGACCAGCTCTTGAAAGTGGATAGGGAGGGTGTGTTCAAATATTCATCATATATCTACCACTTGTTCATGTTTTATCAGTCCGAGGCTTTTCAATGCCCTATCAAGAAACTGGATTCTAGGGGAGAGAGGAGGTTTGTCATCTTCTGGTCATCAGTTTTCCACCAAGTCCAAGATTCACCATATTCTTACTGTGAATTTGTTGACCAATTTGTCTACCCGGTCTCTTCCCTCTTGATGAGATCCCCTCCTCCCAGACTGTCATTTGAAATCCAGAAAACTCTACAGCTGTCCAAGAACTACAAAATAGGTGATTGGTACCTATACCAAAATCATACAGTCATCATAATTTATGGTTGTGAGCTCTGTCCATATAGGCTCCCAAGATATGTACCAATGAGAATGTTTGCCTTGGAATACTATAGGCAACTTATTAACTCTAACCTCACCCACTTTCATAGTGCCAAGAAGAAAGCCCATCTCAAGTTCAAAGACCACCTGGGCCCCTTTATCATGAATAAGAAAGAGGGTTGGCAAGAGGCTGATCAAATTCTCAGAGATAAATACAAGCTATCGAGAAGCTTCTGGTGGGTCCCTTATGACCCCGAAGGCTTCATCAGTGCTAGAAGAGTCAAGTACAAGCTGCTAGGGTATAAGCACTATAAATATCCACAAATTGAGCAGTATGCCAACCAACAAGAATGGTTGCAAGGCACATTAATTGAGGAACTAACTCAAGAAGAAATAATGGAAAGAAATGTCAAGGATTTAGAAAAAACTCTTGACTTAGATTCTGTGCAGCAGGTAACTTTCAAGCAGCCACATCCAATTGGAGAAGGTACCTCCACTGCTGCAACTACACCAGTCACCCAGGGGCCATCTACATCAGCATCAGGTATAGAAAAAGGCAAGGGGAAAATGGGTGCAGAAAAAGAGGTAGTGACAGAAAAACCTGCCCCTCAATTAGGTAGCAGCAAGAGCAAACCCCTCCACCACAAACAGAGGCACCAACAGTGCCTGCCTTACAGAACCCTGCACATGAGGAAAGGGGCAAGAAATAGTACCGAGAGGAGTCCACACCTGCTAGTGGATCCGCTCAGCAATCCGAAGCCAAAAGACAAAGGGTTGACTCTCCGGTCATAGAAGAAATCAGCGAGAAAATCCTTGAGATCCCAAGGAAAGAAAGAGAAGACAGCCTGCAGACAGCCACAAGGTCTTTTCAACAAGAGCGAGGAGTACAGCTTGGCATGGAGGTGTCCTCCTCCACTCAGCAGAGCAAGAATCCATCCAGCACCAAGGCCTCCTTCAAATAGATTAAGGCACAAAATGAGCTGTTAAGAGTGGAGGTATACAAACAATTTCTCAACGAAACACCAACTAAACAAGAGAGGCTGATGTCAGTATATGATATCCAAGAGGAAAAGATAATCCTCAGCCATTTTAAACCCAAGGTACCGCAGCCTCACTCAGCTGCAGATTTTGTCAAAACAAAGCTAGAAGTCATGGCAAAAGACATTCACCCCATGGATCAGATAGAGCTGCATAAGCAAACAGGGGAAATGGTCTATGCCACACTGGTAGAAAGGGCCACAATGGCCCATGAATTAAAAGAATCTCTGAAGAACACCAACACTCAGCTAGATTTGGAGAGAATGTCCTCCATGGCCAAGGACAACAGGATCAAAACACTAGATGACATTATTGTGGACTTAGGATATGATCCTAAGGATCCTAAGGGTGTGAGGGCCCTTATGAAAAAGAAAGAAGATGATATTGCTGCATTGAAGAACAAACTAAAATTACTTCCCACTGAGCACCCTCAAATAGCAGAATTGCAGATAGAAAAGGAAGATGAGGATCAATTGGACCTAATAATGCAGCTGAATCAAAGAGTGATTGATCTGGAAAGGGAGCTAGAAAGGGCACTCCAAGAAAAACAGGGAGAATCAACCTCCCAACCTCCTCAGACTGCCCCAACCACTGCCACAACTACAGAGGCAACATCGACCCCTGCAACGGCTACAACAATGACAGATGCGGCAGCAGCAACAACAATAGCTCCTGAGTCCAGCTTAAACATGGATGAATTGACAAAAGTTATCAGAGAGCTGGAGCTTCAGGCGACAGAGATCAAACAGGACAAGGAGAAATTGGCAGAGATGGAAGCTAAGTATGACAAATCCAAGATGACAGTAGCAGAGCAGACCATAGAGATTAAGGCCCTCAAAGACAAAATAAAGGCCTTAGAGAAGGAACTGAAACTAGAAAATACTCTGGTAGAAATAAAAAGGATTTTGTGGGCCCGGATTGACCACTCCCTTACCAGACAGTGGAAGTCAATCAAAACAGTGCACGAACAGATGGAATTAATAGGCCAAGCACAAGTTGAGAGCCAGAAGGCCAGAACAACACTAGGGAATAGGTCTGCGCAGGCCAACAGGATGATACATTTTCTTAACAATCAGACCAAGGAGGAGTTGGCAGCCCTGAACATCATCAACATAACAGATGTTGTCCTCACAGTTAAAAAGGTGCTGACCCTCAGAAATTGTGTGCAAACTCTGGAGAGAAAATGTCATGAAATGCAGGCCGACGTGGATGAATACAAACTTAAAATGGGAGCATTGCAAGACAAAGGATTGCCCAGCCTACTAACCGGCACGGGAATACTGCTCCCCCGTGAGCAATATGCCACTAGGATGACAAATTTTATTGAAAATCAAATCACAGCATCCTCCAGCACCTCTGAAGAAACAGGACCTCCATCAGGGCAGAGCCTCTATGACAAGCTTGAAAATCTATTCTACATTGAGCATGAGATTAATCACTTATTTGAGGTCCCACCAAATTTTTACAGGTATAAAGAGGCAGATGAAACCTTGATAAAGATATGAAGACACCAACTGCCTAAGGAAGATTGGTGGCAGGCAATGCTGTAAATTTTGCCTCAGTAATTTCGGTTTGGTCTGTCCTAGTCAGCTTCAGCTCAACCAAAGTCAAAAACAGAATCAGGACAACATGCAAGGCAGCCAAAAAGGATGACTCAGCGTAAATACCACGACCGCAAGCCAAGACAAAGGAAACACGCAAATTTTAGGCAATACGGCTCCAGCCAACTCAATGGGTCACAAAGTCAAAATTCTCTGACAATTTTGGATAGCTAATACACTAAGCAGTTATTACAGCATTTATTCTCTCAGCTGCAATTCTCCAGGAGTTGGCACAGTATTTATGAGCCATTAATTCATCAGCTAGATATTTCTGATCTAAATTTTGTATATATACCTCCCCTGGCAACGTATTTGGGGTTGGTGATTTTCTCTCTCAGACAATATATTGTATATTTTCAGATGATCTAATGCAAAAGGCTGGAAAAGTTCATTATCTCCTGAATGTTTGATGTCTAAATGATGCTCTGCGTGCTGTTACAGAATTCTTGTGCTGTCTATTGGAACAATAAGTCATTCTAAACTATGTTTTGTCTTCTTATGTCTACTTAAATCATATACATGTTTCATTAGTCTAACGATAGAGAAAAAGAATAGTATAGGAAATGTTTGATTACACCTTGTGCGCAATCTCTGTTGTTGAATATGTTTTCTTCAGAATTAATCATGGACATGAATTCTTAATTGCTCATGTTTGTATTGGTTCTATAAATATGAATGTTATTCAGGAATTCTTCAATGATCCTAAGTAATGTTCCCACTGTTCCCCATATCAGCTTACTGAAAGATCCTTAGTTTCCTTTCACGTCCTAATCTCATCCCATACAATCACAGATTTAAAGAATTGTTCCATAGACATTTATCTGGCTCTGTAGCATCACTGTTGTTTCAACACAGACATATCAAGCAATTAAACATCACTGAATCCATGCCCAATGGCCTAGATCACCCTGCAAAATATACCTATTCTGACTGAAATCATCATCCAGCAAATTCAAAACAAAACCTTGTGCATCATAGCTAGCCTAAAACATCATCCAAACAAAGTTAAATCATAAAGAGAGAGCCCTCTCTAGTTACAGGTAGGCTAGGACCTATGGCCAAAATATTGGTTAGTGGTTACCTCGGCCGTATTCCCTTAGGAGTCAAAGGGGACAACCTGAGTGTTAACATAATTGGCGACTCCACTGGGGACAGAACGAATTTTTCAACTGCTGTCTGCTTTAGATAGCGGTTCCAAAATTTGAGCAGTTCCTTAACAATTCTGAAAATATTCTTAAAAATACCAAAAACAAGTTCGGAAGCTGGCTCCTAAAAAGAGAACTAGGCATACCAGGTCAAATCCTAACCCAAATCCTCCACCTGTTTTCGATAATCCTAATTTGATTCCCAAGACTCTTAGGAACCAAAAGGAACCAGAAGAATTTGCTGATTCCAGCCCTGAGGCAGTTCAGCAAAGTTATATCCCAACCCCTGCTAAGCCATCGGTTCATCCTCACATAACCCAGTCTTCCCCCTCTTCCTCATCCACTTCCCAAAACATACTATTCACACCTCCACCCAATACACAAACTGCTATTGTTTTCCCTGTTGTCCCAGTTGTTCCCCTTCTACCTGTTGTCCCATTTATCCCTGCAAATATGGCTAATCGATATGCCCCCCTTCAGCTACCTGCTAATCCTGGGGCTATGCCTCAGGACTACCAAAGTAAGATCACTTATTTTGATGGAAACAATACATACACTGCCTTACAGCATACCAAGAAAATGCAAGATTACTTTGAAAACTATGAAATAGACGATGATGATGTGAGAATGAAAATTTTTGTCCAAAGTTTAACAGGTGAAGTAAGAACTTGGTTCAGAGCACTTGCTGCAAATTCCATAGCTAATTCGGGCGCTCTTTATCAATCCTTCCTGAACATATGGGAAAAGAAAAAGGATCCTCTACACATTTTATCGGAGTATGACACCATAAGGAGAGACCCACAAGAAACTATCCTAGATTATTGTACCAGATTCAATACTGTTTATGATGCCATTCCTCAAAATCTTAGGCCTCCACCTGATTTAGCCTTAATCAAATTTCCGGATGGGTTTGATGCTGATATGGCATATCAACTAAGGGAAAGAGCCCCTGCGACCCTGGCAGTCATGCAAAACATAGCTGTAAGTGTAGAGGCAAATCTGATTGCCAAAATAAATCGGGCAAGAGCTGAAGGAAGAACTACTTTTGGGGACAGGGTAGAAACCATAGAAAGAAAATCATCATGGGAAGGTCAAACAAGCACTGCTAGAAATCCAAATTTTAGAAAAAATCAAAATCCAAATGTTGGAAGGACTGATCTTGACCAGCACATTAGACCTCCTTTCCAAGAAAATTATGCTGAGGCCTCAACATCTAGCGAACCAACTGAGGAGCCTCACATCAACCTAATGGGTTTAGACAGTGAACATCAGGTCTTTTTAACACAAGAAGATCAAGAGGTTTATAATGACAATCAATTTCACACTAAGTCAGGAGAATCATTTGATTTTAGAGAAGGTTATGATGCAGCAGTCTATGAGGTACATAAACAGTATAAACTAAGGAGTAGAACTATAGATGTACCTAAACCTCTTAAACCAAGGGATAGTAAGCAGCCAAAAAAGACCAATGACAAGACTGTTCTTCTAGAATCCGCTGGCAACTCAAACCCACATACCACGGAAGTCACTGTGGAGGATATCTCAGAACAACAACCCTCTGAAAACCAGCCAGCCCCACCCCATCCTTCAAAGGCAAGGTCATATACCACCTCTGAAAATAAATATGGTACCAATTTCACTCAAAATCATACCAACCATGAAGAAAGGACTACTGAAAACTCAGCTGAAAGGGAAAAATCTGCTGCACTTAATGCCAAAATTCAAACGGAAAAGCCCTTTAACTTGGAAATAGAAATAAGTAAGCTAAAGATATCGGTCCCTCTTTCTGAATTGGCCAAACATCAAGTGTACAGATAGCAGATTAACAGGTCACTCCAAATATCAGACAATAAAGATGTTGTGAATGTACTAGATGATCAACCTGAGTTACTGTTTGGTCCTGAGGTAAACGGAAAAACAACAAATGGAGGGGTTCCACCCTTCTATGTCAGCTTAAAAATTCATGATAAAGTTATACACAATGCAATGTTTGATTCTGGGGCCTCACACAACTTAATGCCCAAATCTGTAATGGAAAAACTTGACTTAGACATCACAAGACCTAAAGATCTATTCTCATTTGATTCAAGCCAAGTCAGGTGCTTAGGCTTGATTAAAGATTTATGTGTCTCCCTGGTCCAATACCCAACCAAAACAATTTTGATGGATGTAGTGGTAGCTGACATACCTCCTAAGTATGGTATGCTCTTGTCCAGATCCTGGGGGGCCAAACTCCAAGGATCTTTGCAATTAGATATGTCCTACGCTACCATTTCAGTCTTTGGACAGCCAAAGAGATTATACCGTGAAACATTAATGAAATATGTGGTAAGCAGTCAAGAGAAGCCCCAAAACTTCCCAATCTATTCAATACACTCTGACATGGATTCATTTATTCTCTACAATGCTGACATCTGCAGCAAGGCTTATTCTGAACTATTAATGGCAGCAGAGGCAGAGGAATTGAATGAACAATTAACCTCCCAAGACCAAAGGACTTTAGGTATAACAGATTAAAAAAGGAGCATGACGTATCAAGTAACTTGCAGAAACCAATCTGCCCATGATCCAACTTTCTAAAGATCTCAATCCAAATCTTGATCATGAAACCTTATGGTACTTAGAATTTGATGGCTCTGTAAACAAGTTAGGAGCTGGAGCAGGAGTCTGGATTCACAATATGTAGAATGACAGAGCTGAAGGTCATGCATATCGGCTAAATTTTCGATGCACAAATAATATGGCTGAGTATGAAGCCCTTCTGTTAGGTCTCAAACGCATAAAGAATTTAGGTGCAACCAAAGTTTCAATCTTAGGGGATTCAGATCTGATCATACAACAGATAAAAGGAAACTTTACCACCAATGATCTAAGGTTGAGAGCATATAAGGGAGCAGCTATCCAAGTACTTGATACCTTCTCAGAATCCCAGTTAACTAAAATTTCTAGAGAGCTCAATCTACATGCTCATAGCCTGGCAACCTTTGCCAGTACTTGCAAGCTACTGTTCAAACCCAATCACACTTTTACTGTTGAATCAAACGTAGACCTGCAGTCCCAGATAACATCAAGAATTGGCAAGTCTTCGAGAGTGACACACAAATAAATAACTTCCTCACTTTAAAGGAAGAATTTTCCAGCATAAACATTGATACTAGCACTAGAGATGATCAACCACAGGCATACACAATTACACAAAATATATCAGCTGAAACAGCAAATCTGGTTTTGCATCCTACCACCTTTAACAACGAAAATATACAGGAGCTGAAGCAAACAGATTTTGATGAAACAACTGAGACAGAAGCCGAAGTAATTGATCTAAAGGACAATTTTATGCCCACGGGTTTAACCCCTTTAGAGGACTTGTTTGATTCAAATGATATCTCAAGAAAACCAAAAATGCAACCTCTAAATGCTAAAATTGAAGACTGCAACATTGGAACGACAGACAATCCCAAAATGATAAAATTATCTAGGGAATTACCAGCAGAAGTTGAAATACATTGAACTGTTCAAAGAATTCTAAGATATTTTCACTTGGAGTTACGAGGACCTCAAGTCCTATGATACCACAATTATCCAGCACACAATACCTTTGAAAGAAAACCAAAAACCTTTTAAACAAAAGCTTAGGAGAGTGAATCCAGTCCTCCTTCCCCTCATTTAAAAAGAAGTTAAACGTATGTATGAAGCAGGAATCATTGCTCCAATCAGGTTCTCAGAGTGGATTTCAAACCTAGTGCCCACTAGGAAGAAGACGGGAGAGATTAGACTATGTGTTGACCTAAGGAATTTGAACAAAGTCTCCTTCAAAGACCATTACCCCTTACCAAAAATGGATCATATCCTACAAAGGGTAGTGGGAGCCTCTAGGATCTCATTATTGGATGGATTCTCTGGATTCAATCAGATTTTAGTACACTCGGATGATCAAGACAAAACTCCATTTACAACACCTTGGGGGACTTTCAAATATGTCAAAATGCCTTTTGGGCTTAAAAATGCAGGGGCCACATTCCAAAGAGCAATGGATATTGCCTTTGCCAAAGAAATCCATGATTTCCTAGTGGTCTATCTCGATGATCTTACCGCCTTTTCAAAATCAGATCAAGAACACTTAGAACATATAAGGCAAATTTTCTTAATTTGCAGAAAATATGGCATATCTTTGAATCCAGAGAAATCACTATTCAGCCTGGAGGAAGGTAAACTCTTAGGGCACATAATCTCAAGAGATGGTATTAGCATTGATCCAGACAGAATTCAAGTTATCCTTCAGGTTCCCCATACAAGAAATATCAAAGAACTGCAAGGTTTTTTAGGTAAGATTAATTTCTTGAGAAGATTCATCCCTAATTTGGCCGAGATCATAATACTGTTAAACAATATGTTGAAAAAGGATTCCAAGGTCAAATGGACCATGGAAGCTAGACAAGCCTTTGAGGATATTAAAAGAGCATTGACAAACACATCAGTCCTAACAAGCCCTAGGTTTGATAGAGATTTCATCATTTTTTCTTTCGCATCTGAGCATACAATTGTTGTTGTTCTTTTACAGAAAGATGACCAAGGATGTGAAAAACCCATTGCATTTTTCAGTAGGGCCCTTAGAGATGCTCCCTTGAAATATCAGATCATGGAAAAGCAAGCCTATGCATTGGTAAAAGCCATCAAGGACTTTAGAATCTATATCCTGTACTCTCATATAATTGCCTATGTCCCTAATACAGTGGTCAAGGACATTCTAACCCAAGAAGGAATTGAAGGCAAAAGGGGCAAATGGATTGCCAATATCTTAGAATATGACATCGAAATCAAGCGTACCAAACTAATAAAAGGACAAGGTCTAGCCAAGCTGATGACTGAAACCAATTTCCAAGCCCTTGACATTAATGAACTGGACAACGAACAGGAGATGGTGACTCCACAAATCAACCAAGCCTTTATGCAATCCCCCTGGTATGTTGAGATATGTTTTGTATTGTTAAACCTGCAAGCTCCTCCAGGGTTGTCCAGAACCAAGAAAAGGTTCTTGAAAATGAAAGCATCAAAGTTTTGTATCATAGACAATGTTTTGTTTTGGAGAAATCACGAAGGAATCTTACTTAATTTCCTAACAATGGATGAAACTGACAATGTCCTCAAAGAATTTCATGCAGGTGACTGTGAAAGACACTTATACTGGAAGTCCATAGCTGATAAAATCCTAAGGGTTGGATTTTATTGGCCTTGCTTGTTTACTGATGTGAGAAAATTTGTAATGTCTTGTCACAAATGCCAAATTTTTTAAGGTAAGAGAAAGCTGCTGTCTTTACCACTCAAACCTGTTTCAACTGAGAGACCATTCCAGCAATGGGGTTTAGACTTTATTGGTTAAATTCACCCTCCATCCTCTGGCTAGCATAGGTGGATTCTGACTGCTACAGACTATTTTACCAAATGGATAGAAGCAATCCCTTGTAGGCAGGCCAATGACTCCATAATTATACAATTTCTAGAAACCAACATCTTGTCCAGGTTTGGCTGTCCAGACAAAATTATCACAGACAATGCCGCTGCTTTTAAGTTCAAAAAAATGATCAACTTTTGCCACAAATATCATACGACCTTAGGTCATTCCACTGCTTATTATCCTCAAGGAAACGGCCTAGCTGAGTCTTCCAATAAAAGCCTCATCAACATCATTAAGAAAGTTTTGGAGGAAAATAAAAAGAATTGGCATAAGAAGTTGGTGAATGCACTGTGGGCAGATAGACTGACCACCAAGAGATCCATTGGCATAAGTCCATATGAACTAGTTTATGGAATGGAAGCAAGGTTTCCTTCATCTTTAAGTATTCCTGTAATCAAGTTGCTGCAAGAAATACAAGTTGAGCCCAATGACATTCAAAGAAGGATAAATCAGACAATTCACCTACAGCAAACAAGAGAGGAAGTCTATCAAAGAACCCAAGTACTGCAAGAAAAGCTCAAAAGAATATTTGACAAAAGAACCAAAGCTGGAGACTTCTTTATAGGAAACAAAGTGTTGAGATGGGATTCCAGGAGGGAGGACAAAGGGAAACATGGTAAATTTGATTTCTTATGGAAGGGGACTTATGTGATTTATGTTGTACAAGGTAATAACACCTATTTTCTAAAGAGTTTGGATGGCTCAAACACTGAGGAAGGCCCCGTCAATGGGAGGATGCTCAAGCATTATTTTGACCCCCTTTGATGGAACACTGCACAGTCATATGTTGTACATAAATATGTGTATTTCGATATTTTCATTTACAACAAGTTAAATAAAGCACCAAATGAAGCAGATTGTGAGAAAGATTAGGGTACTGCACCATTTTTGAAATATGTTTTGATCCTATCATTGGAAAGCAAGAGAAAACACTTGGGAACTATCAAGGTGATGAGGAGAACTCAGAGAAACAGGTAAAAAACAGAGCTGTAATTTCACAGCAAATCAGCTTAGTGGGTACTTCATACAAGTATCTAGGGGTCAGAGTAATGATCTCCAACAAAAGAAACATTCAGACTGCAGCAAGAATGGAGAAATAAGGCAATCTGACCTGCTGTTCTTGGCTTTTCATCTGGAAAAGCCATCCCCAAGTGGAGTCACTGTTAGCCTCCTATACCAATAGGTTTTCATTTTTCATGATTGAAAGTGGAAGTGACAAAAATGTTCATCTTCCATGATACAAAGGTTCCATTTTTGTGAAAGAAACAGACAGTTAAAAAATGTAAAGAGGGTATGCCTTAAAAGAATAATCAAAAGGCAAGAAAATGAACTGGTCAAAAGAAAAAATAAATGAAATGAACCCCAAATAAAGACCATGAAAGTGGCTAAGCCAAAATGCCACTGCTATCTTGATGGATGATCCAACAGTTCAAGTTGGGCCATACCATCTTTTAAATTGCCTGTTCTAGACTAGAGAGAAAGTACCTGCTCAAACAGCTCAAGCTTGGCAGATGACTAGTTGGATAGAGAAAGGAAGGAGCCCAACTGCTTAATCTGGGCCCTTGGAAGACATAAGGGTAGACTTAGATAGGAGGGCAGCAAAAAGAAAAGAGGATTATCAGGGTTTGCAAGGCTAAGTGCACCCATCCAAAAGAAGAAAGAATGTTAGGCATATTAGGCAGGGTAGGCAGTTGGAGGTTGCAGAAAACAAGATCTAAACACATGATATATGGAAAATCATATCTGATCTCACCAATAAGAGAAAGGCAAGAGCAATGACCTATATGGCAAACTACCAAACCATCTCTAACTTCCCTCATTCCCTTCAAAAGTTTTCTTACTAACATCCCCTTGAGGACTGTAGGATCTACCTAAACAGTCCTCCTTGCATTTCTCATTTGTGAAATTCATGTCAAGTTGTGACCTTCTTCTCCGAAAAGAAGCCACATTTCTTGTGTAAAATCATTCCTCACTCTCATCTGCTTCTAAATCTAAGTTTACTCATTAAACTTAGCTCTCTGTTCCTCTTTCACATCCCAAATCCATATTAATTTCTAAACTTACTATATAGCTCCCTAAGTGCCCCCCCTCCCCCTACTATTATAGCATTTTATGCAAAAACCCAAAAAATATGTAAATATTCCCCCCCCTTAGCATTATAGCTAAGTAGCATTGTCATGGGAGACATTAGTCCATCTGGGACTTTAGTCAACCCTTACCTTGGAATTAATCTAACCCCTGGTTAAGATTAATAGCCTATAACTAAACCCTTACCCACCATTCACCCGAAAACCTTTGAAAATTCACCCCCGCAGTCAAACCCAATGTTTAAATATTTTTGTTAAACCCTTCGCATTAACCCGCATCTATTTTTAAACCCCCAAAACCCACCAGGACTAAAGTCTAAACCCGCAGCATTTAAATATTATTTAATTAAGAGGCGGGTCCCAACCCAAACCTGCACGCCGCGTCGGGGCGCCCGCCAACCGTCGATCTTCCGCCGCCCCTGATCCAACGGTGGGCGGGTAATCTGGGCGGTGGAGGTGTCGTTGTTTAGTGTCCGGGGAGCAAGCGGTTTTGCTCCCGTACACAGGACACGCGTCGGCAGCTGGGGTTGTTCGGAGCCCTCCCCCCCGAAACCACCTTTCCCCAAAGGCGGTGCGGGGAAACCGGAAACCACCCCCCCCAAACCGCCACCCCCATTACGTCAGCCCCTCGTCACTATGACGTCACGCCCGAGGCCCCCGCCGCTGCGCCACGTCGCCTTCCACGCTGTCTTGCCACCTCCGCATGCCTCCACCATGTCCCGCCACGCTGGCATCCCAGTCAGCATCCACGTCACCCGTCCGTACCCGGGGCCCGCTGATGACGTCATGCTGACGTCATCTCGGGAAAGCGCCAAAAGCGCATATGCACCAAATTTGTTGTTAAAAAGGCCAAAAAAGACTGTTTTTTGTCATTTTCATTGCACAAACGTAGCCGCGCTTTTCAGCTGACCACCTCCAACTACTGCCAGATTTCAAAATTCACCAGATTGGATGCTGCCGCCTGCGAATTCAACCACGTTCTCCGTCTTCAAGTCAATTTGGTAGCCCTCGGCGCTACTTTATCCAGGTATTTTGCCAAATCCAACTCATTCGCCCCCATTCTTCCCAGTGTCTACAAATTTCTCCACTAAATTGCCTAAGAATGGTGTTAAGCAGTTAATGGTTAGCCTAAATTTTTCTAGAAGCACCCTCTGTTCAAAATTCCACCACTGCACAGTCGTTCTCGGGCTTAATTTTCGACTCACTCTCCCAACTTCCCGGCATTGTTCCCTTTTGTCGAGTATTTAAATTTAAAAAGACTTCATTGCGCCAGGTCGTAATTCTGCTCTCCTCTGCAATTTGCCGTCACTGTCCATAAAATCCTGAAGAATTCACCATAAGAAATCACAGTATAGTCCAATCATCCAAGTTACTTCTTTCAAAAGATATCTTTGGCCCCAGCTCTATTCATTCTGCCACCTCCCTTCTGAGCCTCATAAGTTATCATATTCAGGCGACTATACTAAGAATCTGCACTGTAATAATCAAACACTTCAAATTTCTCCAATGGCCACACCATCAGCTCTCAGTGTCACTCTTATGAATCCACCAGACAAGGAGCTTGAGGCCATGCCTCTTGCTGACAGAGATTACCTCATCCAAGACCTGGTGGCTGACAGGAACCATTTACAGACCTTTCGCCAATTGAGAGACATCTATTTGAGCAACAATGACATGTATGGGATATGGGAGTCCAATCTACCTTACTATTTCCTTCCATCTGTCAATATTTTTCCAGAAATCCTCGCTTATGTACTGAGAATTATGATCCAACTCAGAGAACTGTCAAGTCTCCATCTGGGAGCATACTCTTCCACATTAATCCTGACTCCATCAACCAAATGATCAACTTCAAGCAAACTCAACTGTTGTTTCCCTTCTCCATGAACTATTTACTGGATGCAGGCGCCAAACTTTCCACTGCTGACATTGAGAAGGTCACCAAGACATTCATGAGAGCTGACCGCCAGCCTACAGGGCCACCTCCTTTCTTGTATGTCCATTTCACTGATGTAGGCAAGCTCCTAGTTGACATGATCTCCTATGTGTTGGGCTACAAAACCAGTGAGCACATTGATGAGACAGTGTTGGTATTATTAGCTGCTTACAACCCAGGCCAGCCTCCTACTTACAAATATAACTTTGCCAAATTTATAGCCAACAAAATACATGACCAGCTCTTGAAAGTGGATAGGGAGGGTGTGTTCAAATATTCATCATATATCTACCACTTGTTCATGTTTTATCAGTCCGAGGCTTTTCAATGCCCTATCAAGAAACTGGATTCTAGGGGAGAGAGGAGGTCTGTCATCTTCTGGTCATCAGTTTTCCACCAAGTCCAAGATTCACCATATTCTTACTGTGAATTTGTTGACCAATTTTTCTACCCGGTCTCTTGCCTCTTGATGAGATCCCCTCCTCCCAGACTGTCATTTGAAATCCAGAAAACTCTGCAGCTGTCCAAGAACTACAAAATAGGTGATTGGTACCTATACCAAAATCATACAGTCATCAGAATTTATGTTTGTGAGCTCTATCCATATAGGCTCCCAAGATATGTACCAATGAGAATGTTTGCCTTGGAATACTATAGGCAACTTATTAACTCTGACCTCACCCACTTTCATAGTGCCAAGAAGAAATCCCATCTCAAGTTCAAAGACCACCTGGGCCCCTTTATCATGAATAAGAAAGAGGGTTGGCAAGAGGCTGATCAAATTCTCAGAGATAAATACAAGCTATCGAGAAGCTTCTGGTGGGTCCCTTATGACCCCGAAGGCTTCATCAGTGCTAGAAGAGTCAAGTACAGGCTGCTAGGGTATAAGCACTGTAAATATCCACAAATTGAGCAGTATGCCAACCAACAAGAATGGTTGCAAGGCACATTAATTGAGGAACTAACTCAAGAAGAAATAATGGAAAGAAATGTCAAGGATTTAGAAAAAACTCTTGACTTAGATTCTGTGCAGTAGGTAACTTTCAAGCAGCCGCATCCAATTGGAGAAGGTACCTCCACTGCTGCAACCGCACTGGTCACCTAGCGGCCATCTACATCAGCATCAGGTACAAAAAAAGGCAAGGGGATAATGGGTGCAGAAAAAGAGGTAGTGACAGAAAAACCTGCCCCCTCAATTGGGCAGCAGCAAGAGCAAACCCCTCCACCACAAACAGAGGCACCAACAATGCCTGCCTTACAAACCCCTGCACATGAGGAAAGGGGCAAGAAACGGGACTGAGAGGAGTCCACACCTGCTAGTGGATCCACTCAGCAACCCGAAGCCAAAAGACAAAGGTTTGACTCTCCGGTCATAGAAGAAATTAGCGAGGAAATCCTTGAGAGCCCAAGGAAAGAAAGAGAAGAAAGCCAGCAGACAGCCACAAGCTCTTTTCAACAAGACCAAGGAGTACAGCTTGGCATGGAGGTGTCCTCCTCCACTCAACAGAGCAAGAAGCCATCCAGCACCAAGGCCTCCTTCAAAGAGATTAAGGCACAAAATGAGCTGTTAAGAGTGGAGGTATACAAACAATTTCTCAACGAAACACCGACTAAACAAGAGAGGCTGATGTCAGTATATGATATCCAAGAGGAAAAGATAATCCTCAGCCATTTTAAACCTAAGGTACCGCAGCCTCACTCAGCTGCAGATTTTGTCAAAACAAAGCTAGAAGTCATGGCAAAAGACATTCACCCCATGGATCAGATAGAGCTGCATAAGCAAACGGGGGAAATGGTCTATGCCACACTGGTAGACAGGGCCACAATGGCCCATGAATTAAAAGAATCTCTGAAGAACACCAATGCTCAGCTAGATTTGGAGAGAATGTCCTCCACGGCCAAGGACAACAGGATCAAAACACTAGAGGACATCATTGTGGAATTAGGACATGATCCTAAGGATCCTAAGGGTGTGAGGGCCCTTATGAAAAAGAAAGAAGATGATATTGCTGCATTGAAGAAGAGACTAAAATTACTTCCCACTGAGCACCCTCAAACAACAGAATTGCAAAAAGAAAAGGAAGCTAAGGATCAATTGGACCTAATAATGCAGCTGAATCAAAGAGTGATTGATCTGGAAAGGGAGCTATAAAGGGCACTCCAAGACAAACAGGGAGAATCAACCTCGCAACCTCCTCAGACTGCCCCAACCACTGCCACAACTACAGAGGCAACAGTGACCCCTGCAACGGCTACAACAATGACAGATGCGGCAGCAGCAACAACAACAACTCCCGAGTCCAGCTTAAACATGGATGAATTGACAAAAGTTATCAAAGAGCTGGAGCTTCAGGCGATAGAGATCAAACAGGCCAAGGAGAAATTGGCAGAGCTGGAAGCTAAGTATGACAAATCCAAGATGACAGTAGCAGAGTAGACCAGAGAGATTAAGGCCCTCAAAGACAAAATAAAGGCCTTAGAGAAGGAACTGAAACTAGAAAATACTCTGGCAGAAATAAAAAGGATTTTGTGGGCCCGGATTGACCACTCCCTTACCAGACAGTGGAAGTCAATCAAAACAGTGCATGGACAGATGGAATTAATAGGCCAAGCACAAGTTGAGAGCCAGAAGGCCA
The DNA here is from genome assembly GCA_031772625.1 of Pinus tabuliformis. NCBI lineage: Eukaryota > Viridiplantae > Streptophyta > Pinopsida > Pinales > Pinaceae > Pinus > Pinus tabuliformis. Next base: position 433,652,953 of record CM062805.1, read on the forward strand.
GAACAACACTAGGGAATAGGTCTGAGCAGGACAACATGATGATACATTTTCTTAACAATCAGAACAAGGAGGAGTTGGCAGCCCTGAACATCATCAACATAACAGATGTTGTCCTCACAGTTAAAAAGGTGCTGACCCTCAGAAATTTTGTGCAAACTCTGGAGAGAAAATGTCATGAAATGCAGGGCGAGGTGGATGAATACAAACTTAAAATGGGAGCATTGCAAGACAAAGGATTGCCCAGCCTACTGACCGGCACGGGAAGACTGCTCCCCCGTGAGCAATATGCCACTAGGATGACAAATTTTATTGAAAATCAAATCACAGCATCCGCTAGCACCTCTGAAGAAACAGGACCTCCATCAGGGCAGAGCCTCTATGACAAGCTTGAAAATCTATTCTACATTGAGCATGAGATTAATCACTTATTTGAGGTCCCACCAAATTTTTACAGGTATACAGAGGCAGATGAAACCTTGATAAAGATACGAAGACACCAACTGCCCAAGGAAGATTGGTGGCAGGCAATGCTGCAAATTTTGCCTCAGTAATCTCGGTTTGGTCTGTCCTAGTCAGCTTCAGCTCAACCAAAGTCAAAAATAGAATCAGGACAGCATGCAAGGTGGCCAAAAAGGATGACTCAGCGTAAATACCACGACCGCAAGCCAAGACAAAGGAAACGTGCAGATTTTGGGCAATATGGCTCCAGTTGACTCAATGGGTCACAAAGTCAAAATTCTCTGACAATTTTGGACAGCTAATACACTAAGCAGTTATTACAGCATTTATTCTCTCAGCTGCAATTCTCCAGGAGTTGGCACAGTATTTATGAGCCATTAATTCATCAGCTAGATATTTCTGATCTAAATTTTGTATATATACCTCCCCTGGCAACGTATTTGGGGTTGGTGATTTTCTCTCTCAGACAATATATTGTATATTTTCAGATGATCTAATGCAAAAGGCTGGAAAAGTTCATTATCTCCTGAATGTTTGATGTCTAAATGATGCTCTGCGTGCTGTTACAGAATTCCTATGCTGTCTATTGGAACAATAAGTCATTATGAACTATGTTTTGTCTTCTTATGTCTACTTAAATCATATACATGTTTCATTAGTCTAACGATAGAGAAAAAGAACAGTATAGGAAATGTTTGATTACACCCTATGCGCAATCTCTGTTGTTGAATACATTTTCTTCAGAATTAATCATGGACATGAATTCTTAATTGCTCATGTTTGTATTGGTTCTATAAATATGAATGTTATTCTGGAATTCTTCAATGCTCCTAAGTAATGTTCCCACTGTTCCCCATATCAACTTACTTAAAGATCCTTAGTTGCCTTTCACGTCCTGATCTCATCCCATACAATCACAGATTTAAAGAATTGTTCCATAGACATTTATCTGGCTCTGTAGCATCACTGTTGTTTCAACACAGACATATCAAGCAATTAAACATCACTGACTCCAAGCCCAATGGCCTAGATCACCCTGCAAAATATACCTGTTCTGACTGAAATCATCATCTAGCAAATTCATAACAAAACCTTGTGCATCATAGCTAGCCTAAAACATCATCAAAACAAAGTTAAATCATAAAGAGAGAGCCCTCTCTGGTTACCGGTAGGCTAGGACCTGTGCCCAAAAGATTGGTTAGTGGTTACCTCCGTCGTATTCCCTTAGGAGTCAAAGGGGACAACCTGAGCGTTAACATTGTCCATCTGTTGTTGTCATGCGGATGGGCCCTATCTAGAGGTCGTGACCACCATATTCTTCTTTTTATGAGGGCGTATCATCAGGAAAAAAAATTTCCCGATTTTGGAAATGAGCTTATTAATGGACCTCTAAATTAGACATAAATTCAGGCCCATGGCTCTAATTTAAAACATAAATTAAGGCCTATGACCATCCTTTAGCACATTAAACCTCTTTTTTTGCATTAGATAATTTATTTTTAACTTTAATATATTCATTAGGAAGGTTTATGAATAATTGCATATTTGTCCCTAATATTATTTATTTTTTGTGGAATATTATGAGAATATTGGGTAGATTATGAAGAGTTGGAGGAGGGGATAATTTAGGGGCTTGTTCCCTACTACTGGAGAATCAATAATAAATAATAAGTCAACAAGATATGATGGAATTGTGGAACAAATTGTGGAACCCCAATGATTGAGGAAATCTAGGAATGTGTTCCACTAATCAAGGGAACAAATCCACTAATTAATGGAGCATGGTGGGGAAAGCTTCCTCCATTCATGGGGAATGATTCCTACTAATTTTTTATAAGTACCAAGTCGAATTTTCCTTTAGGGGGGGATTTTCATTAGTGTTATTGTGGAGAGAGCTTGTATTTTTGCAGCTCCATTGTATTTTCTTGCAGGGATGTAATTCTGTTGATCAAAATAATGAATATTGGTGTCATGTTCAGCTTCTAAATCTTGTTCTCCCCCATAGGTCTCTGAGTTTCCTTGGGCTTGGCCATCCCAGGAACCTCAGAGCCCTTTTGTATCATTTTCTTTCCTTCTTTTCATTTCTTATTCACATGCATCTCTAGTTTTTATTTATGCATTTAGTATCAATGATTTCTTGTTGTAGGATTGAGTTAAATGGTTGATTTAAGTTATTTTGTAGGATCAAAAGCATTATTTCATCCTTGGAAAAGCTTTGGAAGTTCATAATAATCATTGAGTTGCTTGGATTAGTCTTCTTATTCGCAAGTCTAGATTGCTGGACCTCCTTTTTAGCAAAGAACAATAAATTTCTGCTATTTTTTAGAGCATTCTAACGAGCTTCAATCAACTTGATTCCACTTTCATTGAAAAAAAATTCTAGTTCATAACAAAAATTACCCCATTGCATTTTCACTTGATTTTGTTAGGCATTTTTTAGATTTACTAGCTCACTAGTTCTCGAATTTCTAGATTTTCGACTAGTAATGATTTTTTATTTTTTTTAGAATGGGTTAACAGAGGTATTTTTTAGTGATTCCACTTAGAATGGGAACCTAAGACATCCTAGTCAATAAGAAAATTTTCTCCATCCAATTTGGATTTGATTTTCTTGGTCATTCGATGAATTATAGTGAATTTGTACATCTTATAGGAAACTTCAAGATTTTTGAGAAAATCCATCCATCTCCCAACTCTGGTTTTGAGTTCTGAGTGATCCTAGGAATTTTATCACTCAATTCCACCCATCTACCACCTTCCCTAAGCCTTCCATCACCTCCAATGCCTTCCATTTTTCTCTTGGCTATATCCTGTAGGTTTTCACAGGATCCTGTAGGTTTCTACTACATCCTATAGGTTTTCCTGAAATGCCCTGTTTTGAGGCTGAATTGAGAGAAAACCTCTAGGAAGTCACCAAAATCCTCCCAAGGGTCTCCCACACCATCCAAACATCTCCTAACCCTTCCATCCAACCTCCAACATCCTTAATTCACCTGCCACATCACCAAAGGAAATTAGTTTTCATACTTGATTTTGCATGAAAAGACAAAAAGACAAAAAAAGATTTATTTCAGTACCTTTACTTGCACATTAGTGATGTTTGATGCTTCTTACTTCCATGCTTAGATAGTAGCATTTGGTTCATGATAATTTAGCATTATTGCAAAGCATAGTTTCTTGCCAGTTAATTAGGAAATGGTGTGATCTAGCATTGAATTTTCGTCCCTTTCCTTGTACTTTCTTTCTTGCAATAGGTTAAGGTTCCATTTCAAACATTTCATTCTTTGCAATTAGTTTAGGATTTGACTTTAGTACATGCACTCCATTACATCATGACAACAAAAAAACGACACATTGTATGCCGCACATATAGCGCTGACACATCTTAAGTTTGTACGAACCCCAAGTTGATAATTAAAGTCGATAGCCTTGGGAGTTGCAGCATTATTGTTGCAATACCAAGGCACATCACTTACTACATTGTTTTGAAATAACCAAAGAGACGGCGGTAGTTGGTGCTACCTTCGGTATCATGTACAGCTTATTTCCCAAAGTAACAATAACAAGACGAGGCCTTGACTCATACACAACATGTCGCTTCCACAAGTATGTTTGGCCTAATAATACATCACAAACATCAAGGGGAGCAACATCACATAATACCTCATCTGTGAAGGGATTGATACTATATGGAAGGGGCACTATTAGCTCACACGAAGATCCCGTCCTTGGTGAAGCCACTCGATGGTGTACGGTTTTGGATGTGATGTGATCGATAAGCCCAACTACTTCAAAACCTTTGTTGAAATGAGGTTCTTTTGGCTCTCACTGTCGACAATGAACTGTAGCAGGAAACCCTTTACTCACATCTAGGAGTGGAAGAGGCATTTCTCCTCCTCTGGATCTTCAGGTTCCTCCTTTTGGATCTTCGTGGTGGCAACGGTGGCATTGGTCTCCGCATCAATAGTATACTTCCCTTTGTCATTCCCCTTGTCGGGTTCTGACATAGAGTAGGAACATGCATCTAATTCCAAAGCCTTTTTCTTGGCCACCAATGACTTCTTGGTCTGACACTCACTTGTGTTGTGAGTCAATCTCTTATGGAACTCACACCACTTTCCCATGTCCTTCTTCGGCTTTGCGGTGTTGTTCTTTTCTTGTAGCTTTGATGGGTTGTCCTGGGCCGCTGCACCTTGGCTTTGTCCTTTGTTCTATGGTTTGGGGGCACCTTTCCCTTTCTTTGGATTCACAGATCCAAAGTCTTGCTTCTTCTATTAAACTTTTGCTTGATCTTCATGACATATTGGTATGTCGTGCCAAGTGAGGAGATGTCTAGGAACTCCATCTTGTCCTAGATGTACCTATGTAGGTAGTTGCGGTACTTGAGAAACAAATGTTTCTCATAATCCTTGATACCCAACCTCATGCGAAGGGTATGAAAAACATTGGTAAACTCTGACACATCTTGGTCCCTTCCTTGTCGCAGCATTGTCCACTTTATGTATTTATACTCATAGCTCCTTACAAGGTAGTACTTCTCCTTGATGGCATCTTAGAATGAGTTCCAAGTGGGTGCGACTGAAATAATGAGGTCATACTTTCATCATTCTTCTCAAAGTAGGTTTCCCACTAGTCCTTGACGTCAGGGCCAACTTTGAGAAAAGAAAAAGTAATATTTTCTCGACTAGAAAAACCATGAATAGAAAAATATCCTTCTAGCAGATTTAACCATTTATCTATGGCATTTGCATCTATTTGGCCCTCAAATATGGGAATTTCAAAGTTTACTTATAACTTAAAAAATGTCATTGAGGGCCTCCAAATGGCTCTAGAAGTTTAGGACACGAAAAACTGTCAAAAATAGTAAATTGTTCTACAAATAAGGAAACTAAAAAATTGAAAGAAACAGTGGTGGGGGTCCAAGTGGAATAGGCAGGTTTCCACCAATATCCACCAGGATCATTCCTTCCCCCTTAGGAAGTAATGGTCCCCATTGTATTGAGTTCCTCGATGCGATGAGGAAACTTCTGCTGAACTTGGTCCCTAGTGAGCCACTTGCCCTGGGGAAGGATTTGGTCTGTTTTGACCACTCGATATAGTTGGATTCTTTGCTATCAGGTGTTTTTGATTTGCCTATCTATGGTCTAATTAGTCGTGGCTTATTGCATGCAATCTAGATTTAACTTTGTAGGTGTGAGCTGTTCTGCAATGTCTGATGTGTCTAACAAAGGTTGGAAGTATGGTCGAAGGTTGTCCACATTGAACACTGCGTACAGGGCAAGGAATGGGGGAATGCTGAGCTCAAATTCATTATCTACCATGACCTTGGTAATGGTGTAAGGACCATATCGAAGTGGTCTGAGTTTCCGATAGGCTTCGGTAAGGCATTCCTTTTGCAAATGCAACCAGACTTTGTCACCCACCTGAAACTTGTGTGCCACCCGATGTTGATCATGTCGCTACTTGTACTTGGAATTTTTTTTCTCCAGAATGTCGTGGACCTACTAGCAGATATGTTGGATGTACTCAATTAGTTTTTTTGCCTTATCAGTTTTGGACTGGACATGAGCCGAATATGCCTGAGTAGCTGCAAATGACATGGACACATCAATGGGACATAGTGGCTAGAATCCCAAGCCCACCTAAAAAGGGTTGTGGCCAGTCAAGTTGTGGAGAGCCTAGTTATAATTGTGATCGACATATGGGAGGCTCTAATCCCATTTTCATGGATGCTTGGAGTTTTACATGCACAGAATGTGTACGATCATATTGTTGATGACCTCTGTTTGGCCATCAGTTTGGGGATGGAAATTTGTGGACTTAGTGAGATTGGTGTCCAGCATTGACTAGAGACTAGACCAAAATTGACTGAGGAACCTATTGTCTTGATTTGAGATGATAGACTGTGGGATTCCAAAGTGTACTCACACTCATTCAAAGAAGAGTTTAGTAGTGGCTTCTGCTACAATATTATTCTTGCAGGGTGCCATAATGGCCATCTTCGATAATCTGTCGATGACCATAAAAACACAGTCGTTGCCATGCTTAGTAGAAGGAAATCCTGACATGTAATCCATGGAGACGGATTCCCAAGGTTGACTAGGGGTAGGCAACGTATTATAGAGGCCTTGCTTCTTGATGGTCAGTTTGGCAATGGCGGAGGCAGTGTAGGATCTGATGTACTTCCCAACATCTTGTCAAAGATTCAGCCAATAGAAATATTTCTGTAGAACTGCCACCGCTTTCTCGACCATGAAATGCCTAGCTACCCAATTGTAGTGCGCTTCCCAAATCATCTTGGAATGCTCACTTGAAGGAACAAAAAGGTGTCCTAGGTGGCATAACAGGGCATTCTAGAGGTGAAAATATGGAACTTGTTGACCCTCCAAGAGTGTCTGGTATGTGTGGCCAAATGGGTCGCTTTTGTAGCGAAGTGGCCAGTCAAAAGTCTTGTGCTCAAAAGAGTTGAGCACAATGGTTAACGCCATGATTGGTGGTCAGATGAGGTAGTCTGAAACATTATTGGTGCTACCCTTCTTATACTTGATATTCAAATGGAACTGTTGGAGGTATGTGGACCACTTTTGATGGCGATCATTCTGCAACTTCCTTTGTGTCTGTATGAACTGCAGGGTCCGGTGGTCTGTGTGGATGACTATTTCCTTCCCCAAAATGTAATGTTTCCATTGTCAGTAGGCATGAATAATGGAATACATATTTTTTTCATAAGTGGGATACTTCTAGATTGTGTCTGAAAGTGTCTCACTGTGATATGCCATTGGATGCCCCTATTGAGTAAGGACTACCCCAATAGCATAGTTAAAGGCATCTGTCTCGATCTCAAATGGCTATTGCAAGTCTGGTAATGTGAGAACTAGTGTAGAGCAGAGGCAATGTTTCAACTCAGTGAATGCCTTCTATTGAGATTCAAACCAAAATAATTTTTCTTTCGCTCCTCCCTTGGTGACCTAACTTAATGGCCAAGAGATATGAGAGAATCCCAACATGAACCTGTAGTAGAAATTGGCAAGACCGAGAAAGCTGTGGAGCTCTATCAAAGTGGTTGGAGATGGCCAATCCAAAATGACTTGGATCTTGAATAGATCCACATGCACCCCCCATTCATCAATGATATATCCCAAATACTAAACCTGGGTCATGCTAAAAGTGCATTTCTCCAAATTGGCACATAGCTTTTGTTGCCGCACTATTTGGAGAACCTGTCAGATTTGGTGGAGGTGCTCTTCCTAACTCTGGCTAAAGATCAGGATGTCATCAAAATATACCACTACAAATGAGTTGGTGAATGGCCACAAGATGTCATCCATCAGCCTCATGAATGTTGTAGGAGAATTCTTCAACCCAAAAGGCATAACCAACCATTCGAAGAGGCCCTCCTTGTCTTTGAAGGCAATCTTCCACACATGTAAGTGTACGATTGGTATCTAGTGATATCCTGAATTCAATTCTATCTTGCTGAAATATCTTTCCCCCTTCAGTTGGTCCAAAAGGTCATCAATCCATGGGATTGGGTACCTATTCAGGATAGTGATCTTATTTAGTGCCCGATAGTCAATACAAAGTCTCCAAGTGCCATCCTTCTTCTGTACCAACAGGATCGAGATCCCATAGGGAAATGAACTCGAGTGGATGTGACCTTTCTACAGAAGCTCCTGAATCTACCTCTTGATTTCATCATTCTCCATAATAGAGTACCGATAGATTGGTCCATTGGGAAGTGGCTCACGTGGGGTCATATCGATGGAGTGCTTGACTTGACAGTGCAGATGCACCCCTGCGGAGGAGGTGAAGATGTCTTCCTACTCCTCCATGACCTTGTCCATCTGTTGTTGTCATGTGGAGGGGCCCTGTTTGGAGGTCATGGCCATCATCTTCTTCTTTCCCTCAGGGCATATCATCGGGAAATCAAATTTCTTGGTTATGGAAATGAGCTTACTACATTGTTTTGCAGTAACCAAAGAGATGGCAGTAGGGGATCCTGTACAACTTATTTCCCAAAGTAACAATAACATCACGAGGCCTTGACTCATACATAGCATGTCACTTCCACAAGTATGGTTGCCATACTAATACATCACAAAAATCAAGGGGATCAACATCACATAATACCTCATTCGTGAAGGGCTTGATGTTGTATGGAAGGCAGGACTGCTGGCTCATGCGAAGATCGTGTCCTTAGTGAAGCCACTCGATGGTGTACGATTGTGGATGTGTTGTGGTCGATAAGCCCAACCACTTCATTACCTCTGTTGAGATGAGGTTCTTTTGGCTTCCGCTATCAGCAATGAACTATAGCAGGGAATCCTTTACCCACATCTAGAAGTGGAAGAGGTGCTCCTCCTCCTCTAGATATTTGGGTTCTTCCTTCAGGATGTTTGTGGTGGCAATGGTGGTGTTGCGCATTGCATCAATAATCAGCTTCCCTTTTTCATTCCCCTTGTTAGGTTTTGACTCAGAGTCAGAACATCCATCTGATTCTGAAGCCTTTAGCTTGGCCACTAGTGACTGCTTGGCCTTAAACTCACTTGTGTTGTGAGTGAAGAACTTACAGAACACACACCACTTTCTCATGTCCTTCTTTAGCTCTGTGGTGTTCTTTTCTTATGGATTTGGCAGGTTGTCCTAGACCACCCTACCTTGGCTTTGTCCTTTGTTCTACGATTTGGGGACACCTTTCCCCTGCTTCATATTCGCAGATCCAAAGTATCGCTTCTTATGTTTAAACTTTTGCTCGATCTTGACAGCATATCAGTATGTCGTGCCAAGCGAGGAGATGTCCAGGAACTCCATCTCATCCTGGATGTACTTGTGTAGGTAGCCATAGTACTTGAGAACCAAATGTTTCTTAGAATCCTTGATACCCAACTTCGTGTGAAGGGTATGAATAAAATTCGTAAACTATGGCACATCTTGGTCCCTTCCCCATCGCAGCATTGTCCACTTTATGTATTTATCCTCATAGCTCCCAATAGGGTAGTACTGCGCCTTGATGGCATCCTGAAACAAGTTCCAAGTGAATGCGTCTAAAAACAGTGAGGTCATAATTTCATCCTTTTGCTCATAGTAGGTTTCCCACTAGTCCTTAACATGGGGGGCAACTTTGAGAAGAGCAAAAGTAATATTTTCTTGACTGGAAAAATCATGAATAAAAAAATATCCTTGTAGCATATTTAACCATTTATCTTGGACGTCTACATCTATTTGGCCCTCAAATATGGGAATGTCAAAGTTTACTTCTACCTTAAAAGGAGTGGAGCCTCCAGAGTAGCTGTTGGATGTGGATACACCGCCAGTGGGCAACTGCTGAAGGATTTGGGTAAGGTTCTCCATCATCGCGTTCCTTTGTTTATTCAAGGCCTCCTTGAGCAATATCTTGATAGGATCTCCTGCACCCTCATCTTTCTTCTCTTCCCCCATGGGCAGCCATCGGGGTTTGCGAGGCTGATCTTACAAATTCAACCAGATCGAGCCCTAGCTCCTTATATTTTGACCTCGTTGGGGACATGCAAAGGAAAATAGAGAAAAAGTAAACCACTCTGATACCACTGATCGGGTTTAAGCAAGAACACAACAAATTATAGATATAACCATAAATACAAAGATGCAGTAGAAATAAAACTTCATTTAATTAATATCAAATAGTGAAATATGCTTACAAACAAAATGGAAATAAGACTAGCTCGAGCAATGGTAGCTTATTTCTTAGAAGAGATGTGGCAGCTACATGCCTCTAAACTATGTTACGATGAGGCTCAAAGGCCTATTTAGTTTTGAGAAAAAATGGAAAACCCTAAACATCCAAAAACCTAACCCTAGGAGACGAAGCGCCAAACTATGGGCCCCGTTTGGGCAAATTGGTACATCAACTTCGCAAGGTCGTAACTTTGGCATACGATCTCCATTTGACACACACAATACCTGATTAGAAATATCTATCTGAGCAATACAAATTTGGAGTTACCAACATGGTTTATGACAAATTTTGGTGCTAGTTTTCCTAGAAAATATCGTTTAGGGCCTCGAAATAGCTCTGGAAGTTCAGGACCCAAAAAAGTTCCAAAAATAGTAAATTGTGCTACAAATAAGGAAACTAAAAAACTGAAAGAAACAGTGGTGGTGGTCCAAGTGGAATAGGCAGGTGGCCACCAATATCCACCTGTATAATTCCCCCCCCCCCCCCTTAGGAAGCGATGGTCCTCGTTGCGTTGAGTTCCTCCATGAGAGGAGAAAACTTCTGCTGAACTTAGTCCCTGGTGAGCCACTTGCTCTAGTGAGCCACTTGCCCTAGCGAAGGAGTTAACATGCTTTGACAACTCGATATAGTTGGATTCTTTGATGTCGGGTGTTCTTGATCTCCATTTCCATTATTCGATCAGTTGTGTCTTATTCCATGCAATATGGATTTAACTCTGTAGGTGTGAGTTGTTCTGCAATGTCTGATTTGTCTAGCAATGATGGGAAATATGGTTGAAGGTGGTCCACATTGAACGCTAGGTGCAGGCCAAGGAATGGGGGAATGTTGAGATCAAATGCATTCTCTCCCATAGCCTTGGTAATGGTGTAAGGACCATACCAGAGTGGTTTGAGTTTCTGATAGGCTCTGGTAAGGTGTTCCTTTTGCAAATGCAACTAGACTTTGTCACCCACTTGAAACTTGTGTGGCACCTAATGTTGATCATGTCTCTAGTTGTACTTGGCATTTGATTTCTCTAGAATGTCGTGGACCTGATGGCAAATATGTTGGATGTGCTCAATGAAGTTGTTTGTGTTATTGGTTTCAGACTGGACATGAGCTGAATCTTCCTAAGTAGGTGCAAATGGCATGGCCATATCAATGGCACATAGTGGCTAGAATCCCAAGCCCAACTGAAAAGGGCTATGGCTAGTTGAGTTGTGGAGAGCTTGGTTATAGCTGTGTTGAACATAGGGGAGGCTCTCATCCCATGTGCATGTATGCTTGGAGTTGTATATGCTTAGAATGTGTACGATCATCCTGTTGACGACCTTTGTTTGGCCATCAGTTTGGGGATGGAAAGTTGTGGACTAAGTGAGCTTGGTGTCTAACATCGACCAAAGACTAGACCAAAATGTATTGAGGAACCTGCTCTCCCGATCTAAGATGATAGACTGTGGGATCCCAAAATGTACCCATACTTGTTCAGAGAAGATTTTAGCAATGACTTATGTTGTGATATTCTTCTTGTAGGCCACCATAATGGCCATCTTCGAGAATCTGTCGATGAACACAAAAACACAGTTGTTCCCACACTTAGTAGAAGGAAGGATCAACATGTAATCTATGGAGATGGATTCCTAAGGTCAACTAGGGGTAGGCAGCAGAGTGTAGAGGCCTTTCTTCTTGATGGTCGGTTTGGTAATGGCACAGACAGTGCAGGATCTAATGTACTTCCTGACATCATGTCAAAGATAGGGCCAATAGAAATACTTCTACAGTACTGCCACCATTTTCTCAAGCCCCAAATGCCCAACGACCTGACTATATTGCACTTCCCAATTCATCATGGCACACTCGCTTGAAGGAACACAAAGGTGTCCTAGGTGGCATAACAGGGCATCCTGGAGGTGAAAATCTGGAACTTGTTGACCCTCCAAGAGCGTCTGGTATTTGTGGAAGAATTCTGGGTCGCTTTTGTAGGGAAGTGGCCAATCAGAAGTCTCATGCCCATAAGAGTTGCACAAGGTGGTTAACGCCATGATCAATGGTAGGCTGAGGCAGTCTACACATTATTGGTGCTTCCCTTCTTATATTTGATATTCAAATGAGACTGTTGTAGGTATGTGGACCACTTCTGATGGCGATGATTCTGCAACATCCCTTGCGTCTGTATGAACTATATGGGCCAGTAGTCTGTGTGGATGACCGTTTCCTTCCCCAAAATGTAATGCTTCCATTGTCGGCAGGCCTCCACAATGGAATATGTCTCTTTTCCATAAGTGGGATACTTCCTGACTGTGTCTGAAAATGTCTTAGTGTGATATGCCACTAGATGCCCCTATTGGGTAAGGACTTCCCCAATAGCAAATTCAAAGGCATTTGTCTAGATCTCAAATGGTTGTTGCAAGTTTGGTAATGTGAGAACTCGTGTAGAGCAGAGGTGATGCGTCAACTCTGTGAATGCCTTCTGTTGAGATTCAGATCAAAATAATTTTTATTTCGCTCCTCCCTAGGTGACTTGACTCGACATCCAAGTGATATGAGATAATTGAAACATGAATCTCTAGTAGAAATTAGCAAGACCTAGAAAGTTGTGGACCTCTATCAGAGTGGTTGGGGCTGGTCAATCCCGGATGACTTGGATCTTGGTGTTGTGGGGAAAAATGCCTATGCAGGACGATCCTATCCACCTAAGGTGTGACAGTGCCTTAGCAACAAACAGAATAAACTATTCTAGTATTCTTCCTTTATGAATTAAGAATGAAGAGAGATGGATGGACTAACCGGTGTCTCCCGTTTGTCCCTCGATCCGGTTTCTCTTCTCTTTGAGAGTTCCCAGCTACTTGCCTTCTCGCTCGCCCAGCTTCAAAAGGTTTCTGCAAGATCACAAGAAGAGAACACTACACAAAGACATAGATTCATATTCATAACTAGTTCAGGATTAGAAATAAACTAAACATACTAATGCAATCATACATCAAAGATACATCAGTATATAGGAGAAACCAAGATAGCTTTATTGATGAATAACAAGGTTCAGGAGGAGATACAACGAAGAGGGCTCCAATCCAACATCTCCTTCCCAGCAAATGAAATTCCTATCTTCACCTTCCTTCAAAGCATTAAGCACCCAATGATTCCAATCTCAAACCAACAACAATTCTTTGCAATAACAAAATTCTAGCCTCTAGATCTCATGGAGGAGAGATCCATATATAGATGTTTGGAGAGAGGATGATTCAGCTTGAGATCTGACTAGTGTCCTCTCCCTCTTTCAGTTCTTGCTTCCACTTGGAGACTAAGAGCCTCTTACTCATCACTAGTCGAATTCACTGAGGCAAGTGTCATTGGAGAAGATTCTGGAAGCTTCCAGGGTCTTTCCACCTCGTTGAATGAACTTGCCATTTGTCACTTCCCGCTCAGCGCACCCTGGTAGTGCTTCTACCTACATTGCAGTGCACCTAGTCAGTGTAATCTCTGCATTTCAGCGCAGACAGCTAGTGGAGCCTCTGAATTGATCCTGAATTGACTTGTTTTTGAGCAGTTTCTGATGGAGAACTTTTGTGAATTGCTGTGGTTTGTTAGCCTTGTTCCTCTAGGGGTAGGAACAACATGTTTAGGGACTTTGGATCCCTTAGGTTATGGACATTTCATGCTTATAGCTGTAAGGCACAAAAATTTCTATAACAGTTTTCCCCTAAAGTATGAGGCCATTTATCGGGTGAAATGCTTTATTAGGAGGATCCGAAGTTCATCCAATGCTGGGAGGAGACCTGTAATAAGATACAATACAATACATTATTTTTCATACTGCTTTCATGATCTAGCTGAGGCGGGCATTCCCATGCTCAGCTTTATAAATTCATTTTTTTGTACATAGAACAGACAATCGTCTGATGGTAGACTGATAATTTTGATGAAATTATCATCCTTTGGGTAGGAAGATTATCTGCTGCAATGATGTACATGTCAATGTCTTTATCTTTCCTGAATATATATCGCAGCCTGGATGGATGAAACTAGATCGGGGGTCTTCAAACTCGTTCGATCTTCACTCTAAGTACAAGTCGATCCATGTGAGAAATTTTCTGAAGTTGAACATGGAAAGACATCGCTTGATTACCGGTCAATGAGGTAAACCGTTAACAAGCGCGAGAGGAATCACCGATAATGATAATGACCCTCAAGGTACTGCAGTACAATTCACGTGGTGTGCATAAAGGACTTGGCGTCGAACACCACGCAAAATATTTCGGTCGAAGGTCATTGATGTATACCTGTCGCCGGAAGTGAGAAACTTGCCATTGAGGCATGCAAGCTTCAAAGTACTGAAGGGGTTGTTCCTAGATCAACTTCTTGGATAATGAGCTGATGTTGACAAGAAGTGATCCTTCAAAGGAGGGCCTTTATATATCCCACATCAGTGACACGGAACGGAGCAAATGATTTTGATGGAGGTGAAAACGATCTGATGACATATGATTCAGGGTGGCGGTCATGAAAGGATGAAGGATAATGTATGGCAGTGGATGGGACACAGTTGACTTCTCTGAACGACTTCTCTTGAACATATGGCGACACTTATGCGATGGATCGGTAGCATTACCCCAAATATGGATGGTATGGTGAGACCATGGTGATGTGACCGGTGAATGAAACAACCCAACCCGATTGTGGTACGGAGGAAAAGTGTCATGTTCAAGAGCGACTTGCTACCATCAAAGTTTTCTTGAGTTTCTCCCAATTTTTCCCCAGTCATTGCTGACCAGTACCTCTTTATTTTTGTCAAGCTTGAGGAGGATAACATATGCTTGTTCTATAACTTGCCCTTCGAGCAAGCCCATCGCTATGTTTTAACGAGCCTAGCGATAGTGAAACTCGTTCTCGTCTAAAGACAAGTTTGTCGCTATTTGATGCTTTTAACGAGTCTAACGACAAAGATAACTCGGTCCTTTTCATTTTTAGAGAGTCTGAAAAGGTACGTAAAGTCAACTCCGAAAGTCCTTTTTCGTCATCTAATCCCTTAAGTCCGAAAAAGTATAAAACAATACAGAAGGGATGAGTTTTCGATAGTTTTAACGAGCCGAACAAAACAAGCGCTCGATCTTTTTGTGCAATAATCCCTCAGGTCCAAAAAGATTAAAATCTAGAGGAGGGATAGCACTTCCGGTCGCTTTAATGAGCTGGAAGGCCAAAACTCGACAATCTTTTCATATTTTACGAGTCAGATGAAAAGAGCTTAAAGAAGACTCATCTTTTGAGGAATGAGTGATAAAACGGGTTAGCAGCTGATTCCAAGTACGGGTTGGAATTTTCCAATCACGACAGTGTCACAAGGATGGCTAGTGAAATCACTCTTCGCAGCTGTTCCTCAAAATGGGTAAACAATCATATGGAGGTGAACGATCGGCCAATGGAAAAGTGGAGGTGACGGTGCAAACACGACCAAGGCTTTAATGGTTGATAATGTTACATTCACAGTGGTTATTTACCGGAAGATAGTTCATTTTTTAACGAGCTTAAACGCGGAAAAACACTGCTCAATCTTATGTTTATTTTTTAACGAGCATGAACTATGTGCTAAAACTGCTCGGATCTTGCGTTTATTTTTTAACGAGCATGAACTGTGTGCTAAAACTGCTCGATAATCCAGTCATATGATAAGAATGTCTCATTGAAGATGCTATTTTTTATGGAGCTTAGATCTTACAAAGCTTTGCTCCGGGTCCTTTCGTTATGCAAGTTCGGAAACGACTAATCCTACGAGTTTAAAGGGTTAGACCTACAGGTTTAAAGGGAGGACCTAAAAATTTAAAAAAATAAATAGTCGCCCCTCGCTTGCACTGCAAAAGGTTTGCATGCCCCCAGGCATAAAGTACGATTTCAAGGTTACCCCTCAATTTGCAGATAAAACATTTGTTTTACCGGGAGAGGCCTACCTCTTTCAGGTTACCCAAAGATTGTCCTGTTAATCTTTCAAACAAAACACTTCTTCGGAAATGTCTACCAAAATAGACAAAGGTGAGAGACTCCGTCTGTCAACTCACATAACTTTGTCAAAAGAATATTATTCTATAATAACCCTCTTCCAAGACGGACGGGGTATAGACTAGTCATATTCTCCCGCGGAAACCTACCCTATACCCAAAGTTTTCCTGCCAAAGCAGACCAGGACGCATGCCCCCTGGGTTCTAGTCATATCCCTCCGAATTACTCGCGCTCATCGGGAGGACGGACCGTGGGTTGAGACATTTCTTGTGTGAAGAGACCATTTAGGGATGGTATATGACTATTTGCGATGCGTGATCTGGGAAATGAAAGCTGGTCCACGAGCTTGACCACTCTTCCTTCGTGCGGAAAACACATTACTCTAAAGAGTGAGGAGACGATGGCTCCCATGCAATATATATAATCTCATCCAAGGAGTAGGTTATAATCCAAGGGTCCTTGAACGACCATCACGTTCATTTGAACGGTCTTCCCTTTCAATGTGATAAGCACATTGGGGAGGATCCCTAAAGGTCGACTGGTTCCTTTATCAAAGCCTGTCAGATTTCTCATTTCAGGCAAAAGCGCTGGCGAACCAAGCGCTTTCCAAGCAATAGAGGAAGGGATACTCACAGATGCCCCCTCATCAATGATGGTGGCAGCCATTACCATTCTATATATTTGGACGATAATTCTGAATGGTATGCTTGCTGGCAAACGGGGTCTACCTAGTTGGTTCCAGTCGAACGAGACAACTAGGTTGCTTGGTGGTGGGACCGAATAGACGGCCGGGTATGACTCTGACGAAGTTCCTTCCTGCGATAAAGGAATGGGCAAATTGCCCCCTTGTTCGTTGGAGTCTGTGTTGATGAAGAGAATTTGAACGGTGTCGTCTTTATTTTCTTCTGTGATGGTATCATTCGAAGATAGAACCTCTGAAGGCAAGACTGGGTCAACTGCCGCCTCGACCTTTTGAATTTCTTCAGGTATGGATTCAGACGGTTCATCCTCAATGATAGGTGCTTCGGCTGACCACCTGAGCGGGCCAGCCGGGTTCTCAACTGGTGAAGGACTTGGCAGGAGTTTTTGATATCCGGGAGGAAGTTGCATTGGTAAAACCGGGCGATCTTCCAAAACTCTTTTAGCCTCGTCTAAGAAGGGACAACGGTGGATGGCATGGTCGCCTTCACACAGTTTGCAGGGAAATCTAGCTTTCCCTCTCTTTCTTGTGGCTTCACTTTCACTAGTTGACGGTGTGCTGTCAACATGGCTATCAGAGGTTGATGCCACCGAATTGTGCAAACGGGGAGACCAGTCCCTTAGTATCCGAGGGATGCAGGGACAATCTCTGTGGAAGTGGTCTCCCTTGCATATGACACATGGCGATTTAGGCCTAGTCAGTGTTGTGTGTGGATTTTTGTCAGACGACACTTGTTTGCCCCCAGTCGCTTTTGGCTCCTTCTTCTTCTTCTCTTTCTTCTTCTTTTCCTTCTTCTCCTTAGGAACTTGGTTTTTTGTTTTACCAGTTCCGTCAAGCGAAGAGGAAGGAGGAGAGGAAGAATTAGATGAAGTAGAAGGCTGGTGGGTAACTCTGGTCTGGTCCAATTGTTGATTCGACTGTTCAGGAATAGTGGTGTTCTGAACGACATTGGTTGAGAAGAGCCAGACCGGCAAGCCAATTGTCAGTCCTGGAAGCGACAATGTGGCCATATGGGGCGCACCAACATCTCCCCAAGAGGAGAAGGGACTAGGATTTCCACCAAAGGGAATTCCTTGGTTGGTGTGCTCCATTTTCTCAACCTAAAGATCAACGCAGGAAAAAGGGGTGATTGTTCCGTTTAAAATAAATTTTAACGACGCTTTAGACACAACTTGCTTTTTTAATTTTAAAGAGTCGAGAAAAAGCTAAAAATGACTCTAGTCTCCTTCGATGTTTTAACGAGCCCGAAGTGACAAATGCTCGGATGGACTTTTTCCATTATAGAGTCTGCAAAAGGCCAAAAGGAACTGCTCTGGAGTTCTAGGTAGAGGGTGTGCCAAACTTTTCGCAAAACCGCAGAATAATTTTTAAGGTACGGGCGGTCAATCTTCCTGAATGCTGTGTTCAGTGCATTGCGATCAGTAGGGCGGCTGACACGGCTTCCTAAGGATAAAGGTTTTATGCCTATAGGGGTCTCCCAATATATACTCGACGGTATGTGGGAGCACAATCCGTACTGGCGCTATCGTCCCTAAGGAGGAATCACCCACCATCAGCAAGATCGACAGTCACCAGGCTTTACGATGCCGGAACACGTCTCTAGCCTAGACCTCTATGTTGTGTGTTAAGTTACAAAGCGTTGTTAAGTTCATTCAATTTATTTTAGGTTGATCTTTTTAGAAGTTTGCCTTTTGAGGTTCACCACGAGATGTATGATACAATTCCTAAATGTAGTCTAAAGATGATAAGCAAGCTTTTATATCTTTTCAACAATGAAAATCCTAGCTACAAAGGGAAAAGAAAGACACCATCTTTTCTCAAAGAGAAATCAGCACACTCTAATGCACTTTTCCTAAATCAAGCATGCAAACTATCAAGATGCAAATGCACAATGCAGGTGTTTGTTTTCTGCTCTCTTAATATTGATGCCTAAAAAGAAAGCTTTTTGTACAACTTTGAATTTGCTTTTAAATGACAAATACAAACAAGTTTACTTTTTCGAAATTAGAAAGGGTAGAAGAGAATACAACACTTTGCGACTTTCGAAATGAACACCTGTTTCGACACTTAAAAGAGACAAACTCAAAGCAAAAGCAAAAGTAAATTTATAATCAACTGTAAACAGCCAATGAACTCTCTCCTAAGATCACAATCAACAGATCTGAATCAAGGGCTACAGGATGACTATTTCACTCTTGCAAGGGAAAACTGTAAATGATGCCACAAACACATAAAAACACTCACAGTCTTTTTGTACAAAAGGAGGCGGAATTTAAACAGAGAAAAGGAGTTATCAGAAAGGTACCTATGCTGGTTACAGGCTGCAAAAAATCAGAGATCAAAACAAGGCAAAACAGAGCAGAGAACCCCAGCTGCACAAGGCCTAAACTGGATCAACGCACCCCTAACACAGAGGTTTTGACATTCAACGCAGGTAGCCTTCACGGGACCTGCGTTGAAATGCAGAACCTCTTCACAGAGTCTGCGCTGAAGGAGAAACGAGAGTTCCTCACTGGGTTCTGGGTCACAGTTTGCTATTTAATCTACAGTTTCAGGCCAAATCAAAGAAACAAGCAAGGTACAATCAAAGGGATGCTTTGAGGGAGGGCTAAGATCTATCACAAAGGATCATCAAATCATTTGTGAGTCCATTGTTCAGATCATAGACAAATCCAGTGATTGGATCAAAGCAGCAGCTATCTACTTTGCATCTGAAAATAGAAGATGCAGTTCGATTGCTGCTTTTGAGTCTATGAAACAAACAATGATAGAGACACAAATAAAATGACTAAACATATCTCCCCAGCGGAGTCGCCAATTTGTTGTGGGGAAAAATGCCTATGTAGGATGATCCTATCCACCTAAGGTGTGACAGTGCCTTAGCAACAAACAGAAACAGCTATTCTAGTATTCTTCCTTTATGAATTAAGAATGAAGAGAGATGGATGGACTAACCGGTGTCTTCCGTTTGTCCCTCGATCCGGTTTCTCTTCTCTTTGAGAGTTCCTGGCTACTTTCCTTCTCGCTCGCCCAGCTTCAACAGGTTTCTGCAAGATCACAGGAAGAGAACACTACACAAAGACATAGATTCATATTCATAACTAGTTTAGGATTAGAAATAAACTAAACATACTAATGCAATCATACATCAAAGATACATCAGTATATAGGAGAAACCAAGATAGCTTTATTGATGAATAACAAGGTTCAGGAGGAGATGCAACCAAGAGGGCTCCAATCCAGCATCTCCTTCCCAGCAAATGAAATTCCTATCTTCACCTTCCTTCAAAGCATTAAGCACCCAATGATTCCAATCTCAAACCAACAACAATTCTTTGTAATAACAAAATTCCAGCCTCTAGATCTCATGGAGGAGAGATCCATATATAGATGTTTGGAGAGAGGATGAGTCAGCTTGAGATCTGACTAGTGTCCTCTCCCTCTGTCAGTTCTTGCTTCCACTTGGAGACTAAGAGCCTCTTACTCATCACTAGTCGAATTCACTGAGGCAAGTGTCATTGGAGAAGATTCTGGAAGCTTCCAGGGTCTTTCCACCTCGTTGAATGAACTTGCCATTTGTCACTTCCCACTCAGCGCACCCTGGTAGTGCTTCTACCTGCGTTGCAGTGCACCTAGTCAGTGTAATCTCTGGATTTCAGCGCAGACAGCTAGTGGAGCCTCTGAATTGATCCTGAATTGACTTGTTTTTGAGCAGTTTCTGATGGAGAACTTCTGTGAATTGCTATGGTTTTTTAGCCTTGTTCCTCTAGGGGTAGGAACAAAATGTTTAGGGACTTTGGATCCCTTAGATTATGGACATTTCATGCTTGTACCTGTAAGGCACAAAAGTGTCTATAACACTTGGCAACATCCAAATTCACCCCCCGTTCATCAATAATATATCCCAGATACTGAACCTGGGTCATGCCAAAAGTGCATTTCTTGAAATTGGCACATAGCTTGTGTTGTCGCAGTGTTTGGAGAACCTATCAGATGTGGTGGAGCTACTCTTCCAAACTCTGGCTAAAGATTAAGATGTCACCCAAGTATACCACTAGAAATGAGTTGGTGAATGGTTGCAATATGACATCCATCAGCCTCATGAAGGTTGTAGGAGAATTCGTCAACCAAAAAGGCATAAACAATCATTTTGAAAGGCCCTCTTTGGCTTTGAACGTAGTCTTCCACACATCGGAGGGTTCGATTAGTACCTGGTGATATCCTAACTTCAATTCAATATTGTTGAAATATCTTTCCCCCTTCAATTGTTCCAGAAGGTCATCAATCCACGGGATCGGGTACCTATTCCAGACAATGATCTTGTTCAGTTCCTGATAGTTAATACAAAGTCTCCAAGTCCCATCCTTCTTCTGTACCAACATGATCGGGCTCCCTCAGGGCGATGAACTCAGCCGGGTGTGACCTTTTTGTAGCAGCTTCTGAATCTGCCTCTTGATTTTTTGATTCTCTAGAATGGAGTGCCAATAGATTGGTCCATTGGGAAGCGATGCACCTGGGGTCATATTGATGGAGAGATTGACTTGAGAGTGCCAAGGAACCCCTATGGGGGAGGTGAAGATGTCGTCATACTCATCCATGACCTTCTCCATCTGTTGTTGTCATGCGAAGGGGCCCTGTCTGGAGGTCATGGCCACCATCTTCTTCTTTCCCTGAGGATGTATCATCAGGAAAAGAAATTTCCCGAGTTTGGAAATGAGCTTACTACATTGTTTTGTAATAACCAAAGAGATGGCAGTAGGTGGTGCTACCTCCAGTATCCTGTACAAATTATTTCCCAAAGTAACAATAATAGCATGAAGTCTTGACTCATACACAACATGTCACTTCCACAAGTATGGTTGGCCTAATAATACATCATAAACATGAAGGGGAGCAATGTCACATAATACCTCATCCGTGAAGGGCTTGATGCTATATGGAAGGAGGCCATGTTGGCTCACACGAAGATCCCGTCCTTGGTGAAGCTACCCTATGGTGTACGGTTGTGGATGTGTTGTGTTAGATAAGCCCAGCTGCTTCACGACCTCTACTTAAATGAGGATTTTTTGGCTCCTGTTGTCAACAATGAACTGTAGCAGGGAACCCTTTACCCACATCTAGGAGTGGAAGAGATGCTCCTCTTCCTCTTGATCTTTAGGTTCCTCCTTCTGGATCATGTTGGCAACGATGGCATTGGGCTCCGCATAGATAATCTGCTTCCCTTTGTCATTCCCCTTGTCAGGTTATGACTCAGAGTCAGAACATGCATCTGATTCCGAAGCCTTTAGCTCAGCCACTAGTGACTGCTTGGCCCGACACTCACTTGTGTTGTGAGTGGAGCTCTTATGGAACTCACACCACTTTCCTATGTCCTTCTTTAGCTTCGCGGTGTTGTTCTTTGCTTGCAGATTTTACTGGTTGTCCTGGGATGCCCCACCTTGTCTTTGTCCTTTGTTCTACGGTTTGGGGACACCTCTCCCTTGATTCAGATTCGCAGATTGAAAGTCTCGCTTCTTCTGTTTAAACTTTTGCTTGATCTTGACGACATATCGATATGTCATGCCAAGCAAGGAGATGTCAAGGAACTCCATCTGGTCCTAGATGTACCTGTGTAGGTAGACGTGGTACTTAAGAACCAAATGTTTCTCAGAATCCTTGATACCCAACTTCGTGCGAAGGGTATGAAAAACATTGGTAAACTCTGGCACATCTTGGAACCTTTCCTGTCGTAACATTGTCCAGTTTATGTATTTATCCTCATAGCTGTCGATAGGGTAGTACTGCTCCTTGATGGAATCCCAAAACGAGTTCCAAGTGGGTGCAACTGAAAATAGTGAGGTCATACTTTCATCCTTTTGCTCACAGTAAGTTTCCCACTAGTCCTTGACATGGGGGCTGGCTTTGAGAAGAGAAAAAGTAATCTTTTCTCAGCTGGAAAAATCATGAACATAAAAATATCCTTCTAGCAGCTTTAACCATTTATGTACAATGTCTGCATCTATTTGGCCCTCAAATATGGGAATGTCAAAGTTTACTTCTACCTTAAAAGGATTGAAGCCTCCAGAGTGGCTGCTGGATGTGGATTCACCGTCGGTGGGCAACCGTTGAAGGATCTGGGCAAAGTTATCCATCATCGCATTCCATTGTTTCTCAAGGGCCTCCTTGAGCAATATCTTGATAGGATCTCACACCCCCTCATATTTCTTTTCTTCCCCCATGGGTGGCCGTCGGGGTTTGCGAGTCTAATCTTGCAAATGTTCAACCAGATTGAGCCCTATCTCCTTATATCCCGACCTCGTTGGGGAAATGCAAAGAAAAACAGATAAAGATCAGACTGATCTGATACCACTGATCTAGATTTAAGAAAGAACGCAACAAATTACAGATATAAGCATAAATACAAAGATGCAGTAGAAATAACATTTCATTTCATTAATATCAAATACTGAAATATGCTTAAAAACATTATGGAAATAAGACTAGCTCGGGCAATGGTAGCTTACCTCTAAGAAGAGATGTGACAGCTACATGCCTCTGAACTATGTTACAATGAGGCTCAAAGGCCTATTTATTGTTGAGAAATGATGTAAAACCTTAAACATCTAAAAACTTAACCCTAGGAGATGAAGCGCCAAACTATGGGCCCCTTTTGGGTAAATTGGTACATCAACTTCCCGGGGTCGTAACTTTAGCATACGATCTTCGTTTGACGCGCACAATACCTCGTTAGAAAGATCTATCCCAGGACTACAACTTTTAAGTGACCAACATGGTCTATAACACACATTAGTCCTAGGTTTCCCAAAAACCCATCATTTAGGGCCTCAAAATGGCTCCAGAATTTCAGGACCCGAATAACTACCAAAAATAGTAAATTGTGCTACAAATAAGGAATTTGAAAAACTGAAAGAAACAGTGGTGGGGGTCCAAGTGGAATAGGCGGGTGGCCACCAATATCAACCTAGATAAATCTCGTAAACCATTATATCAGATCAAGATAGCAAGTTTCTAAACATATTCTGGTCAATCCTCTGGACATTATTGGATGCCAAGCTCACCAAATCAACTGCCTTCCATCCTCAAGCTGATGGTCATGTGGAGGTCATCAATAGGATGATAGTGAACACACTCCGCATGTACAACTCCAATCATCCTGAAACTTGGGATGAGAGCCTTCCATATATACAACAAAGTTATAATAGAGCTCTCCATAGCTCGACTGGTCACAGTCCCTTTCAAGTGGGTCTATCATTTCAACCATTGTGTCTTATTGATGTTGCCATTCCTCATGTGACTACATAGATAGAATCCAAAAATGTATTGTCTGAGGCTGATAAAGTGACCAAATTTATTGAATGCATCCAACACATCCTCCATCAGGTTCACGACTTCTTGGAGAAGTCCAATTCCAAGTACAAGCAGTGACATGATCAACATTGGGTGCCACAGAAGTTTGAGGTGGGTGACAAAGTCTAGTTTCATTTGCAGAAAGAACACCTTACCGAAGCCCATCAGAAGCTTAGACCACTCTGATATGGTCCTTACACCATTATGGGAGACAATTCTTTTGAGATCAGCATTCACCCATTCCTCAGTCTGCGCCCAATGTTCAATTTGGACCACCTTCGACCATACTTCCCACCATTGTTGGACACATCATACATTCCAGAACAACTCACACCAACAAAGTTAAACCCAAAATGCATGAAATAGACCACAACTAATCAGATTATGGACACATAGGTCAAGAACACTCGCCAAAAAAATATCCAACTACATCGGGTTGTCAAAATTGACCAACTCCTGCACCAAGGTAAGTGGCTCACTAGGGACTAGGTTCAACAGAAATTTCCTCACCTCATGGAGATTCTACATGTAATGGGTACCATTGCTTCCTAAGGGGGGAGGAATGATCCAGGTGGATATTGTGGCCACCCACCTATCACACCTAGACCTCCAGTTAGTTTCATTTGTTTTCTTCTTTATTTCAACATTTACTATTTTTAGGAGTGTTTCAGGTCCTAAACTTCCAGAGTAGTTTTGACCCCCTAAACGACATTTTTTTGAGGTCCACGGTAGACCAATCGCCAAAGGTTGGGGCCTACAAAAAAATCTTGTATTACTTAGAGAGAACTTTCCAACAAGATATCGTACACGCCAAACAGAGATAATATGACCAAGTTATGACCTCGGGAAGTTAGTTGCCCAACTAACCCCAACGAGACCCACAAACTCTTGTTGTTACATATCCTGGGGTTAGGGTTTTGGTTTTTTATGGTTTTCTCATGAGTTTCAATAATAAATAGGCCATTGAGACTCATTGTAACATGGTTCAGAGGCATGTATCCGCCACATCTCTTCTCAAAGATAAGCTACCATCGCCTGAGCTAGTCTTATTTCCATTATGTTTGTAAGCATATTTCAGTATTTCAGTGTTATTTATGTTGCATCTTTGTATTTCTGGTTATATCTATAATTTTTTGCATTGTTGTTTAAATTTGGATCACACATTCATCCCATCATCCTCATATTTGACCTCTAGTTACACTGCTCCATCTTTGAAAAGCCAGTGTCTGAGTAATTGACCATCCCCTCTAGAATTGAGTCATTCGCTACCAAGTCAGCCATGCATATCCTGCTCTGACAAGGGAAGTATTCATCCCACCACTCGTATTGATTCTTTCCAGCATCATCCCTAGTGTCAATCCATCAGTCACTTTCCTATGATCCCTTGTGCCTTTGTTGAGGATTCGTCATTGCCTTAAATATGCTGGGCCCTCTTCTATCGATTTTAGCACATTTATTCTAGAAATGTGGTCTAGAGGATGATGTACATTGGTTCTAGCCTTCATCTTTTTTCGGTGCATTGGATCAAGAAAACTGAATCATCATTTCCATTTTACTTGGTTGTTACCCATGTACTCGATGCTAGCTCAATATCCCACGATTGAGAATCATACACTTGATGGTTTGGTCATCTAGGTGATTATTCCAGTGATTCCTAGGTGTGTATGAGATGTTCTAGACCTCATGAGGGGGTGACCCTTTAAGTACCCCCCACATTCCCGGATGTCTACAATTGTTGATCCTACCTTAGATGTAGTTTCACAGATTTGATGGGTTCAGTTTTAGCCTCTTGTAGTGTCCACAACATGCATGTATCCTTTAGATAATCCATTCATATCTTCAAATTCCTTTTCTATCTAGTAGGGATTCTTTGGTTGGGATACCCTCACCATGTCAGCTTCATGGGCATTTTGTCTCATGTACTTAGATGTTATTATATTCAGTGTTGGATTCTATTTTTTCAGGCACATTATGCATATGGGATTCATTGTATTATTTTCTAGCCCATTTATTCTAGCATATCATGTATCATGTAATTTGTTACTCAGACCCACATTGTTGGGTGCACCATTATTATTTATACTTAGTTATCTCAGCAGGTAGGGGTATGTCTCCCCCGCCTCATTTGAGATCATGTACTCCAAAATAAAAGGAGACTTATATTAGTATAGTAGGCCTCTCCCCCTCCATTTCTTCATCCTTCCTTTGCTTCAGTTTTATCTCTCTCTCTCTCTCTCTCTCTCTCTCTCTCTCTCTGACACCCCTTTGGTGTCTTGTGGAAGTGTAACCTACAATGTATTTCGGTCATACGATTTTCTCCTAACACTCATACATTGGGGGGAAATCTATTATCACCTAAAAAATAAATGCCTAGCCATTCATAACTAAGTGGATCAAAATACACCATGTAGGATTAATATTACCATAGTGAAATCACTTTCGCTATGGGAAATAATATAGTGAGCTATTTTTATTAAATTATTTTTTATTAAAATTAAAAAACCCCATGAGAATAATTGAATAAATCATTAATTAATTTAATTTTCTTTAGGAATAATTATTAAATAATTGCTTGAAAACATTCCTTGTCACATTTGACTAAATCACCTATGAATAATTAAATAAATCATTATTTATTTATTATTCCTTCATACTATTTTTTGAATAATTGTCAAATCACTATTTAATAATTATTTCAATTTCACACCATTCTTAATCCTCATGAAATAATTAATAAATCATTTTATTTATTAATTATTTCTAAACAAAGATATTTGACCATTTTGAATATCTTTTCCCTCTCCAAAAAATATAATAGAGTACTCCTAATTGTTAGATCTTGATTTGGTCAATATTATTTTATTACTTTCCATTTTCGAGATCAACCCAATACTTTAATATAAATAAGAGGGTTTTCCATTCATTATTCACCATGATCATTATCATCATCACCATTATCATCTTCTCACATCTAATCTCCCACTTGAGTTCCATTCTTTGTTTTGGGTTTTCCACATAATGAGAGAGAGAATAGATTCCATGAAGGGGGATTTGCAGACCCTTTTTGTAGATTTCTTTCACTAGGTGTTATTAATAAAGATTATTTATTTTAAAAGTATTTCCATATTGGGTTATTACACTGGATATCTATTGTTGTTTACTATTTTGGATCGCATATATCTTTTTACTACAGGGTTTTCTTCTTTTTTCATTGCAGGTCTAAAGCCTAAACAACCACATCTTATTGTTAGGGTCACTTGTAACCAGTGACTTAAGTGAAGTATTTTCTGTACACTTGCTAACAATTTTCATAATAACACCACCTAATGGTGACAAAACATAACATCACATATGATTCACATCCACATTCATAGGAATCATGATTTTTGTTGTCTACTCATCATTTTTGGTGTCGATACTGCTAAACCCACCACATCAGTGGTACCACCATCGATGATTCAAACCCATCCCATCTACACATTGTCAACTTTGCTAAGTTCTATGGCATCAACCAATGAATTGTATTCTTGCTTTTCGACTAGCACAGTCAAGCCTAATATCCACCCTCATGACCTTGTGCAACCCAATCCAACATTAGATAATATTTTTCACTTAGACGAAGATATTCTAGAGGGCATGACAAACCCCGAATGTCGATGGGACACCATGCACCATCGTTCATTCTTTCTACCTGAAAAATCATTTCTACCTACTGACACACCTAGCCTTTATATGTTCTCCATAGAATCAAAATATTTCCTGCCACTGGGACAGGTAGATTAGTTCAAGAATCCCATCTCAACACTAGATGCATTCGAAGAAGCAAACATGTCAAATGTTTCACTACCATTAAGGTCAATATTTAAAAAAACCTCTAGCCTTGATATTTGCACCATAGAATCAATTTATTTCCTACCACCGGGACAAGTAGATTAGTTCAAGAATCCCATCTCGATACCAGATGCATTCGAGGAAGGGTACATGTCAAATATTTTCTTACCATTAAGGTCAATATTTAAAAAAAAATGACATAGTTGAAGAGATCTTGTTGGGGGCAGCTTGCTTTGAGGAATAGGTGCCCTAATACATTACCCTATTCCAATAATATAGGGATATATTTAAATGGGATTACTCTGAGATACTAGGGATCAGTCCCTCCATTATGGAACACCGTATTGACACCTAACCTGACACCCACCCTGTTAGGTAGAAATAACATCAACTACATCCCTCTAAGGCAGAAGCAATCAAGTAGGAAATTGATAAACTCCACAAAGCTAGTTTCATCTATCCTATCTCTTACACTTCTTGGGTTTCTAACTGTGTACGAGTTATGAAAAAATAGGGCACCATTGATGTTTGTACTGATTTTTGAGATTTGAACTAAGTTGTTCCCAAGGAAAATTACCCTAAACCATTCATTAACTAAGTGATTGACACTTGTGACGATCACGAGGGCCTTTCCTTCATGGACGGGTTCTCTGGGTATAAACAGGCTCAGATTTGCCATACAAATTAGTATCAAACAACATTCACAACCTCATGGGGCACATTTTCATACCAAGTGATTCCCTTTGGCCTTAAAAATGTTGGTTCCACCTTCCAGCAAGCCATGAATTATATCTTCCATGATCTGGTTCATATCATTCTCACTTATTTGGACAACCTCACTATACGATCTAAAAAACACGATGACCATCTGGAGGATCTTCGCCTAGTTTTTCAAAGATCTAAACAATATAACATTTTCTTGAACCCTCTCAAGTTTGTCTTTCATGTCAATGCACAATGACTACCGGGATTCATTGTTTCCCAACAAGGTATTAGTGTCGACCCTCTCAAATTTTGGGCCATCAAGGAAATACCCCCTCCAAAAAATTTAAAGAAACTCCAAATATTGCAGGGTAAGGCCAACTTCTTACATTGCTTTGTTCTTGACTATGCTACTTGTGCACAAGGCTTCTTATGCCTGCTTCATCAGGATATCCCTTTCTACTAGGATCAGGAGGCACAAAACTCATTATAAGTGTGCAGACTATACATTGTTGGTTTTTGTTGTCGCGGGGTTGTCAAACCAATGACTTCGTGACTTCCCCCCCTAAGTTTCACCGTCAGTGTGGCTTCCTGGCTAAACCACACAGAGGCTCTCTAGGTATCCCTAAGAAACTCACGGGTAATGTGCAACTAAATCTCAGTCGCCCACACCATTAGTTTTTCTACCATAAAAATAGGTCGTATAGGTCACCCCTATACGGCCTACCTAACGTAGTCTATGAAAATCACAAATTTGGGGTTATGTGATCGAACATGTTTCTCCTCATGCGCTTCCTTGGTGCATAGGCTGACCATAGTAGCAAAAAATAGCTCCTAGAAAAATATCATCTCCCAAAATAGCAAGTACAAATGAGGTGGCATATGGCCCAAATTTCCTTATATATCACCCTCTTTGTCATCTTTGGGAGCTCAGGACCTCCATTTTCAAAACCATCAAAGATACAAGGATTAGGACCACATCATACTCATTTTTGGGCTTGTCGCTCGCTCAGAGTACCACTTGAGGTGTGCCTCCTCTTGTTTTTTGATTCATATTGTTCTTCTAATTTCAACTTGTATATGTTTTAATTAAGATGCTTTCTCTTGGGGTATTGGTTGTTGAGGTTGCAGGTACATTGATAACTTCCCATCAGAATTAGTACCCCGGTGGTCGTAGACAGAGCAAGTATCATTTGTCACTCAAGATGGTAAGATTCCTACAAATATTTACATATCTTGACATCATTTCTTTGAAATGAAACATAGGGTCCATCATCTCGACCACAATTACCACCACCTCCCATTCCACATGGTAAACATCCAAGTCGATCGATAGAACCTCCCTACTCATGGATCATCTCATGCTATAGACTCCCACATTCTATTTGAATTCATCACCATCCTAGGAGCCATCTCACTTACATGCCTTGAATATTAGCCTCATTCTTATCTTCTTCACTTATTGCTAACCAAAACTACTTCCAAACCACCTCATCCATTTGCAATGGATCATGTCAAATGCATCCCTGCATTCTACATTACGGCCTATCATCCATCCATAAATCATAAGCTCATTTGCACCACTTCATCTGCCTCATCAACCCAACACCAAGACCAACCAATGGGGCCCTCTTCCTCTGCAAAAGACACTTCACCTCAATAATCATGCAAGTCACCATTTTCATGGGGCACTCGTCTTTGTGTATGTACATCCCAAACCACCTTTACATTATTTTGGAAAGTGTACAATTTTTTCTTAGGAAAATGGTTCCCACCCATATTTTCATGCCTTGTACCTGGTTGGAGTCCCTAATTTCCCTTGAACAGATCTCACACATAATCCACATCCATTTACCCTCTTAACGCTAGTCAAAACAAACTCAAACCTACCCTCGATGTCCTACTGACTCCAAGGCCACTCCTCTTAGAAGAATTGTTTTGACTTTCTCTACTCCCATTACAGCTCCTACCTCAGGAAAGTTGACCATATCCATTCATATCGTCAAATTTCATTATCATTCCTTGTAAAACCACCTTATTACAATCTATTCTACTCCATATCTTGATTTCCTGAATCAACATCTCCGACAGTTGATGCTTCTTTCCTCTTGACTTCAACACCCATATTCTAGGATCAAGGTGGTACCTTGGGTGCTTCCCCCTCTTAAGGGACATCATTGGGTGGAACAATGGGAATCACTATTTCCCATTGTTGTTATCGACCCCCTTGACATTCAACACCAACCTAAGCTTTCATGTTAGGGTGGTATCATACTTCATGACTGTTGCATTTCTCTCATTAATTCAAAGACTCATGCATCACTTAACACCTCACTCAACAACGGTAACATTTTAATGTGTGGGATGTACCTACAATAAAATACACATGCATCCATGAGTAACTCATCCCTACAGTGCTCCACGTTTTCTTGATGCATGGGGGAACTTGACTCTGTCTATGTGTCAGAAGTTCCCTTGAGGGCATAAGTAGTTATAGTCATCAACCATCAACATGTTAGCCAATCCAACACTAACTTGTCAGGAATGCTTCATGTCTAATTGTAATAAATAGTCACTAGTTATCATAATGAACATGGGACATGCTTGCCTTGTAAAGCACTTTTTTCATAGCATGGTTATTTTTTATCCAGTCAAGGTTTTTCCCTGCCTATCTCTGCAACACGTTATTCTCTCTATAAATAAGTTGATCAGATTATCATTTAGAAAATAAAATGTGATGTATTCTATCTATTCATTTTCTCCTAACCTCATACATCAGGGAGAAATTGTTAACAAAAAAAAATTGTACACATATTTGTACAATCCAAAAGATTCCCAAATTCATTTAGCAGAATGTACAACTGAAGATTTTCTAGCTAAATACATTATGAAGTTCAAAAAATTTAATTTCTCCTAAGGTCTTATATATAAAATTGGGTTGTATAGCTTATCCTCAGGAATAAATTAAAACTATGTCACATTTCCTTCGAAAGCCATGTAGTTGAAGAAAAGGCCGACTTAGCAAATTCGAGACCACTTACCACACTTGAAAGATGATTCCCTAACATGTTCCATTCAAGGACATATGAATTCGAGTCACCCTTAAGAGGTGCAACCCTTAAAGGAATCCTCTTGTTCTACTCATAAGTCACTTTCTTTCGTGAATCAAAAGAGGGAAGAGAGATTAAAAAAATTCTATATAAACAGGCCATGGGAGAACCAAAGGGAAGACAATGTTATTATGGAAAAATTTCTATCGGAGCAATCCTTTATTTCATTGTTGAAGCAGAAGAAGTAGAGCACTATTTTTTTGGCAGCGTTTCTTCTTAATAATTCATCATTCTAGTGTGGTGAGGATTTCACCATTGAGAGAGCCTTGATACTTCTTTGATAGGGAGGAGAAGCTTGAAAAGATATTGAGGAAAGGAACCTCCTTGCTGAGGATTTTTGAGCACCATAGCTGAAAGAATTCTCTCAAAGTGTTTAGTATTCATCTATTGTATTCATATTCTACCACCAACATTCAATAAAGGGAGCCATTTTCCATAATTTTGTTGACTTGTTTGCTTCATTAAGCATTATTTGTGTGTTTAATTTTTTTTTTTACTTTATGTTTCTATAAGCATTGTTCTCACCATTTGCAATCCTTTATTTTTTCATGCATGTCCACTAACAACAACCAAATTTTTCATATTTCTTTGCAGGGAACAACCAACTTCTTAAAAGATGTCTTTTGGTACCCCATTGCTACAAAAACAATACTACAAGGTCTAACCATGGTAGTCATTCTATCAAACACATGGTGAACATGAAATATATGGGTCATGAATGCATATCTAAACATAGAGATCTGAAATTTATCCAAGATTCACCAAGAAGGTCTAATGCCCTCTCCTAATAGTTTCAATAACATCTATAGGCCGGATTCAATAACCATTTTATTGATGGTGCTAGACCCGCCAACATGTTAGGGGATCTCCTCAGTAAGATGTCCCAATCAGACCTCAAACCATTTGGTATAGGAGTCCTAGCAGTGGGTCGTACGGTAATGCCTTGACCACGATTTCGCACAAAGGCAAGTAAACTCTATTGATAGTAAGGGTGTGATAGTTGAAGTGAGCCAAGGGAGGTGCATGAGAGGTTCTAACACATGGGGTTTAGATGAGTGCACCCCTTGGAAACTTGTGATAGCACGCAGTTAAGAATGGAACACACGAGCAAAGATGCATCGCAACATGGAAGACAAGTTAGCTAGAAATCCAAAGTGATCATTAAACCAAAAACACGTTTCAAAAAGAATAATACATACATACACAAAATAGTCCATATATGCATGTGTATGAAAAAAAATACATATATCATTTAGAGTAAACCAGATAGCATATAATACAATACAAAATATGCATGAAACGTGTTGGCTATGTTATATTAAGAAGTGCAAGTTCCATTCATACAATACATCCATGTGTAACCACTAGTTCTGGCAGCAGAACGTTACAGCCACAACCACCTACTCATCCAAAGAGATATACTAGCTCTGTGCAATGGAGAAGCTAATTCTCAATACAATACTATCCAAGCTCTCTCCAATATAGTCTTATCAGAAACATGGTTGAACAAAAGGCCTTTACAATGAGTTATGAGGTTCTATTTATAGCAAAGGGTGGGGTGACCGTTGACATTCCCCTTTGTGACAATTCATCCACCCTCATGACTCTTCATATACTCTATGACTGTTACATCCAACTATCGACACTTGAGCTTCCATTTGACAAGACGTTACATTACAATGCACATGTGCCCATGTGAGACAATATGGATTGAGAAAGTCATACAAGACATCACTGACACTCGGTCTGTTGTGGTGAGACCAAATATTTGACATGCTTGTGATGGTGAAGGTTGTGAGTTGATGCCAATCTTGGTCATCCATGATGGTGTGCATGCGATCAATGGTGACATCTTGCTGAAGTGAACTCTTCCCTATGTTGCATCCGGGTGCATTGGTATGGCTCCTCCGTCCAAATCGTCTGTTAGCATGTGCATGGTCTTCTTGGGTGTGACCAAACCAGCAACACATTGATGCATAGTGTCTGTGTTGATATTCCAGTGTGTGATGGTGGTCATGTGTATTAGCTATCAACTAAATGTTCAACTCTAGTTGGACTTGCTTCTTGTCTTCGCCTTGGTGAGTGTGCCAAATGGGTTTTATCGCATGCATGTGCACAATGGCATGCATGTTGCTTAATTCCCTTGCATACAATCAAAAGAACTACTCACCATGTCTACTCCATGCCAACTAGTGGGATAGACCTATAACTTGTACAGGCACAGTTTCATCCGTGAGTGCATGTTGCGCCCACTGCTGTACCTATTCCTGCTATAAATCATTCCCTTGTCTATGTAGCTCCTATTCTTCCTTGAGTTGCTACTTTAGCACATGCAACTCCTTCTCTGTTCCATTCTCTGTCTTCACACAATCTTCATGTTGCGCCATCACCTCATAGCTTGAATCTCCAAAGTTTCTTTCATCACAAGTGGATCTGCTCGAGCTTGCAACTTTGTTCTGTCTCTGTGTTTTCAACATCCTTCCTCTTGCATTCATTGCATGCAAGTGTGCTTCGTTATGTTGCTCATGATGGTGTTGCTCACTGTGATACTATTGCCATCTTATCTTGATGTCCTTTTCCACTAATAACTTGATGCCTTCATAGGTAGGCAATCTCATAGACACTTGCTTGGATGCAATCCACGTTGTGCTCTCAACGGTGTGCTTTGACTCTGCTCTCCTGAATGCCATTCTAATTACGTTATTGAGAGAGAGATGAACATCT
Source organism: Pinus tabuliformis (assembly GCA_031772625.1). Classification (NCBI taxonomy): domain Eukaryota; kingdom Viridiplantae; phylum Streptophyta; class Pinopsida; order Pinales; family Pinaceae; genus Pinus; species Pinus tabuliformis. The sequence continues at coordinate 433,687,511 of CM062805.1, forward strand.
GTGATGCCTGTATACATAGAAACAGTCATGGAAAGAAATTTTTTCATCAAAAACTAAAAAAAACTTAAGAAATGACTTGCAACATACCTATGTGACTGATCGTGAAGGTTGCACAATTTCCGCCGGGAGGTCAAAAGACTAACTATAAAAACTGTGCAAGGCATAGTCTTAGCTGTTGGGAGACTTATTGATCACTGGAACTATGCGATGCACAGTCCAGCTTGGCCAGTTGAGGACTGAAACTGCGAATCCACAATTTTCAGTCAAGAGTGACATGCAACTAGCAAACTCCAATGTGCAGTTTCTAGGGCCAATGGGACACTTCCTCCAAGAATTAAGCAATACGAGCCTAGAGGTCAGTTCCTGGATAGGCTTCCACAATTTCTAGAGGGAAGGCAGAGCCTTCACTTCTGGAAATGTGCAGTGCTGGATGGGTAAGGCACGTCCGGGCCAAGGCAGCCTAGTTCGGCTGACGGGCAACTAGAAACATGAGAAGTCTGAATACATGGTGATATGAGTGTAAACAAGAGTGAATGATCATTCATGCAAGCAACAAGTGAAGGATTCAGCAAACAGGAAGGCATGCATGTGTGTGAGGTGAGTCACCGCAACGACGATAGTCCATGCAAAAATATTTTCATGCATGCAACAATAGTGAGATGTTAATGAAAACTGAAATGGTGCTAGTATAAGCTAGTATGTGTCAAAACGATAGTAAGCACTCACTGAAATCAAGCTAACAACATTCCTATGAAGCGAAACACAAAAAGCACCAGAAACGTAATGTGAAACATGAAAAGTGGGCTTACCCCAAAACACCTGAGCTGAATGTGCCGACGACTCCTAGATGCAATGTAGGATGTTTGAGCTACAAGATCAATGTGAGGAATGAGCACTACAATGTCTGGTTGATGAGTTTTGATTAAATCGAGGATGTGACACACATGGCACAAATATAGGAAGAGCGACACTTGGTGGGAGGTTTCTGAAATGATCTTTGCATGAAACCTTCAGCTGCTAAAAGTAGATTACTAAATCAAGGGATGCCTTTTCATGTTGCCTTGGGAGAAGCATCCATGTATGCAAGTCATTTTTGCTCAATACCGTAGAGAATTAGTCAACTCAACTGCACATGAAACAATCTGCTCAATTGCTGGGAGAAAATTCACATTTATGGAAGGGATCTGGGTTGGTTGCCCAGAATATTTACACAATTTCTGGGTAGAGCAACTGATTACTTCCGAAGATTGCGCAAATTATGGGCTGAGCAACCATGTTGGGAAGAATTGTGCAATTTTTTGGATGAAGCATGACTGGAAGAATTGCGCAATTTTGGTACCTAGCAGGTTGCCAGACATAATTGCGCAATTTCTAGAGAGAAGGTTGGTTTCCCTCCATAATTGTGCAATTTCTTGAGGGAGCTACTTAGCCTACAGTTGGACCAAGTCCAGAGGAATAGCCTGTGAGGGGAATGCAACAAGCTCTGATGGACAGGCTGTCATTTTGCAAGAACATCATTGAAGCTTGCGTACTTGACAAAGCAAGACATGCAATTGTGAAAGGTTGGAAGGGAGGCTCCAAAACAAAGTTAAGGAAAAATTTTAGATGATGGTTGTAGCCGCTACAACAATTGGCAACACACTAGTCGAACTCCAGCTCTCTGAATGGACCTTATTCATGAAATGTAAGTCTAACACCTCCGGAAGGATTGTTTAATCCATAGTTTGTCTTGGTTTCCACACTTGCTTGACTGTAAGATGTAACATCTACCAAGCTCTTGGTCACTTGACACATATTCCAAGCCAATTCAACGTAGTTGTTTCAGTTGGGGTTCAGGGGTATATTGGTGAACAAGTAGTATAGTCGTCAGAGTCTTAGTTTCATCTTTGGTGTTGTTCCATTGCTAGCAGGCCTAGATAGTACCTTGATGGAGTCATGCAGGAACAAAAAAATGGCTCCGCTACCAGCATGCCTGGTCAGTACCCCAATGGAGTTACTTCCATCACCTCTCTATGCAGGAAGCCTTTCTCTTCTTTCACCTTAATTATTTTTATTTTTTTCAAAAAATTTTCACCTTTTCATTTTTTTTCATTTTTCATATTCATAATTGTGCATAACACTTATTCATTTCAAAGATGGAAGAGGGATCCTAACTTATTGAGAACAGAATAGGTTGTTCCTTCAGAGAAGTAGTTTATGTATACCTCTGACGTTCTTGTTAAGGTTTTCTCCCTCACCTTACTCTACTTGACTGAGATAACAAGGGTTAACCCAAAAACAACCAACTAGAGTAGGTGACACTAGTTAGCATGCAATCATTGTGTTTTCACCAAGGTTCACTTCGAACAATACATATTTTTCATCGACGTATCATGGACTAAAAGTAAGAAGTTCTTCAGATGGAGGCAGGATGACAGATAACCAAGTAGTGATAGCTACACAAGGCCTCTTTGTTGGGCATGGAATGCCCCCAAGACATGTTTTGGGGCTTAAAGCCCAAGTTGTGACCAAATCTTATTGTAAAGCTCCGCGAATTGTGGGCACGGGGCATGAAAGTATGATAGAGTCACAAGGTTGTCCACCCTAGTTTTGTAATGTAATTTTGGCTCGATAGACCTACCCATGGTCTGTGGACCATGGGATTGTATAAATAGAGGGAGGATCTAAGTGTATAAGATAACTAACTAAGAATAGAAGAGGATGAGAATGAGAAGTCTAAGTGACTAGGTCGAAGTCAAGTGTGTCTTTGGGTCGTAGAGTAGGAGAAGGCTTTGCATTTGAGCGCGCAGAGGCCTAGTAGTCTGCAGCTGAGTGTGCAGACCCTGCAACTGAGTGCGCAGAGGCCTAGTAGTCAACAACTGAGTGCGCGGACCCCTGCAGCTAAGTGCGTTTGGTGGAGTCGAGTCTGTAACCAAGGAAGGAATTAATAAAGAGAAGTTTTGTTAATTTTGTGTATCTATTCTTGGGTTAATGAAGGATTAATATAACTTGAAAATATATTGTTTATTTACTGCATGCACCTGTATGAATGGTTTAGATTGTTAAAGCACTCAAGTAGGTAAAACTAATTAACTAACATGGGAATACCATTAATGTCTTGGGTAATGACGCAGAGCATGACGTTCAGCCCCTCGGTAGGGCTATGCAAAGGTAGTATATTAGGCTACGAGGAATGGGAAAGAGCGTGAAGCAACCTACGTGCAAGGACAAACTGCGGACCACTTGAACTCATCAAACATCTCCAGGGTGCAGAAGCTTGGTTCTAGCACCCTCCCATACTACCTCGGGTGAGACCTCAGTCTGCGCTCCACTGACTATTGCCGAAAGGGCCAGTAGTACTGAGATTTGTTTGGCTAATTAACTTTGAACCTAGGTCAGGCCCCAACAAGCCAACAAATGGTTCCGTTGTTGGGACAGGAATCTGCATAGAGATGTCTGATGTTGTATCACTAGAATCTGATAAAGAAAGGAATTGAAGAGCGGCTGGATAGAAATATTCACAAGTTCACAATGCAGAAAAACAAGAATCTATGATTATCGAAGGAAGAGTGGTTAGATTTCTACTTATATACAAAAATCCATAAATTTTTCTTTCCATCCTTCCCCACTGAGTTATACGAGTGGATCATGAAGCTAGCAGATTGTCAAGGAAGGTGTAGGCTCAAAAAACCTATTGTGTGGACTCCAGAATTGGTGGGCAGACTAGAAGCATCGAAAGACAAGATCGCGCATGTTTTGGATTGTTGGCTTGATTGAATTATAGGAGGATTTATCACCAAGTTCGCGGTATATACTTCAGTCAGCTATAGCAAGGCAGAACGACGCTTCCTCAGGGGACCGCGAGGTAAGTACGTTAAATCTTTCAACACTTGGATTAAAATGTTATTGTGTGAAAAGCGAGTTATGCAAATAAATTGATGTTTGGGGCTATGTGGAGTCGGAGGATCTACAGAAATGAAGGTAGCATAGAACTCGAAACTAAACCCTTGATATCATGTTTGTGAGGGGATGAAGAAGAGCTTGCTAGGGTTTCACCTAGAAGTGCGATCAATCTGATAAAGCAAAGAATTCTACGCATACCAACCCCACCCACACCACCACCAATTTCACCATATTCACCCCCGATTTCACCCACACCACCTCCGCCACCACCATGAAATAGTATGGCCAGCGTGATAAAGCCACCAGTGTTCATGGGAGTAGGGAATCAAGATCTGAACCAATTTTGGTTCATGGTAAAAGCAGTATGGGAAGCACAGGGTTTCATGGATGACAATATAAAGAAGGAAACATTGGTTACGCTCTCGATGATCGCACACTGACTTCATACATTAAGCATTCCAATGCCAATTCAAATGCGGGGACAATGGATATCCAGACTGTGCTGAACAAAGAATTTAGCAGGCTGAAATTGAAGGCACAATCGATCATTGGATTCAAGGAAATCACCATGCTACCAGGAGAAACCTCATGGTACTCGAGTTGGATCAAAGACTAAAGTTCACAATTCGTGAAGCGAACATGACCTTAACAAATGGGCGACATTAGGAATGGTTTGTAGCCTTGTTAACACCGCATCTACAGAACGTGTTGTCACAACAAATGCTAACCACTTAGGTTGAAGCTTTGGAGGTTGCGATGAGATTGCATGAGAATCTGATATAGGATCCAAACTTGGGAGTCCAACAGATTCATGTGAAGTTGAAGAACTTGTGCCTTGAGATGCAAAGTTTGAAACAAGACATGATAGCTCTCCCAGAAGCACACGAGGAGGTATGGTGCGTAAAGTGCAAGGGTGGGGACACGACAAGGACCATTGTCGAGTATTCACGAATTACCTTGCAGGAGGAGGACCAATGCCTTTGAGACCAGAGGCACAAGTAGGACCAAGTGCGGCACCTGCATTATGGTGTGCGATTTTTCAGATAGGAGGGAAGCACACTATAGATAACTGCCATCTATTACATAAGTATATGCAAAATTCCTAACAATTGTTTTGTAATTTCTGCAGGTCAGTAGGCCATGATGAGCACACCTATAGAAGTTACGAACTGATGATGGATCAAAATCCTACCTATAGAGTTCAAGCTGAAACACGGCCCCTCAATCAAAATGCAGAAATGGAGCACATTGGATTTCAGGGGTGCAGACGAGGCAAAGGAGGAATGGGACCAGGAAGAGGTCGCAGCCAACTGATATGTTATAATTGCGGAGGACTATGGCATTATGCCCGCGATTCTACAAATCCAACAAGACTATCATGCTTATATTGTATGCAATTTGATCATGAGAGAGGGGACTATCCCACGCTGATAATGAGGTTGCACGATAAAGGAGCACTCCAACCTCCCCCGACTCAGAAACTACAAATAATGAGGTATGAGCCGTGCGAGGAAGACTCAAATGTAAATATCATGCTCCGAAGAGGTATTACGACAGGGGATGACAAGGGCAAGCAGCCTGAAGAAAGTACTTGGGTTCATAAGGCTCCGATGAAGGAACCTTAATTTGATCTAGAACACGCTAAAGAGGCATTCATGGAAGCTAAGAAGAGATTCGCGGATGCCTCTACTTCAGGAAGTAAAAACAGATTGGAACTAGAAGTGGACCCATCGATGCTCACTACATTCTTGGAGACATGCAAGAAGTTGTTGCACGAAAACAAGGCTGTGAAGGGGCTGCAAGAACTCATAACTAGATGTTCTGGGATCGCGCTGGGAGAACCGTGTGTAGTCCGGAAGCTCAAAAATCACACGACATGAATAGGAAGGGAGATGAGATTAATTGCGCAGATTGGGAAATATGAAATGGATAAAGTGATTCTGGATCTAGGATCAGACACGAACGTCTTGCCAAAGTATGCATGGGAGTGCATGGCCAGGCCTGTGCTGCAATGGTCTCCGATCCAACTGCAAATGGAAAACCAACAAAAGATCCTACCTATGGGGAGATTTCAGGGAATCATAGTAGATATTGAAGGAGCAAGTGCGCTGGCAGATTTCAATGCGATAGAGATTGTTAATGATAGAAATCCATATCTCGTTCTAGTAGGAATAGATTGGGCCACTGACATGAATGGAGTGATAAATCTAAAGAAACGCAAGATGATTTTTGAGAAAAATTCATTGTGTGTAGTGGTACATTTAGACCCTGCAGAAGGATCATGCTACATAGAAATAGTGTGTGACAATGACAACGATGATGATCTGGATTGCATCTACAAGATAACCTCATGGGAGTAGGACTGGGTAGATCCAACAACAGATGGAAAGATTTTTTGGGAGTGTGAAAGCTCCTACACCTCAGATTCGGACGAGGAAATAGAATGATGGCAGAACCGGTTACTGTAACATGATGACAAGGTTGCTACATTGTGTGGCCACAGAGGTAAGAGACCTACCTATGTATGACAGGTTGAGCGAGGTGGATGACTTCCTGAACAAATTTGAAATAGAAGTACCAAAACAACAACGTTTCGACGCTCTGAAATGGGTACCACACACTACGCCTGCAAGGTCGTGGGGTACGCACTAGCAAAGTTTTAAGGACTAGCATGAATGTATAAGGATGATGTGCCTATGATTTGGGAAGCCTCAGATGTGGCTAATATACAATTATGATGGACAAGATGATCCACATGGACACCTCGCAAAATGAACCAAGGTCTATGGGGAAGAGCCACAACCTGAGTGGGTGCACCTGTTCTATCATACCCTGGATATCATACCCATGAATTGGTATACTGAGATGGAGCTCTGCCATGGCACGAGCGAATGGGATATCTTACCCGAAGGATTCCTATTAACCTTCACGTTTGAGGATCGTTGGTGGGATACTGTTGATGATGCACTACAAGCAGTGAAAGTAATTATCTTCAGAATACCCCAGGAGCTAATGGAAGTGCTTCAGCTAGAATGGGTGACCCAGCGGAGTGTAGACATTTCTCTGTAGATCAACTAGCTCTGATACCATGTAGAAATTCTCATTGTAGATCAACCTGATAATGCAATATACTAAAGAAAAATATTTAATCTACTTCTATAATCAAACTTGCAGAAGCTTAATCGATTTGAGCAAGATCAAACAAAACACATATAACAAAGAAGAAGAATCAATACACATGAATCATAGAAAATACTCAGGGAAAGCCTCAGCTAAAAACCCCACTATCTGTATTATCATACAAGGTGGAAATATCTCAGAATTGCACAAAGCTTTAGCTCTCACATCTAGCCAGCTCTCAGTACAATCCTCCTAGATGCTCAAAGGCTAACAACACTTCTCACAAACCTTCAACTCTGCCCTCCAAGACTCCTATTTCCTTGTGTAGTTTCTATGGGTGATCCTACTGTTACCAAGCGTAACACTGATCACTCACACTGATCTCACACCCTGCTCTAACACACTGTCAAAACTATGCAATCCTCAAGGAACCTTATTCCTTATGCATGGATGAGTTTCATTTATAGGAAAATTCCTCCAACTGATAGCACACTGTCCCTGTCTTTAATCTCAATTGGGTCTTTGTCTGAACTAACATGCATGAGTTATTTATGAGGGAATCCTCAGTTACCTACAGTACACTAGTTGGATGCATGCATGCATTAACTGCCTGAACTCACAATTAGTTCCTCCAATAGTTTGGAATTAATTTAACTAGACTTAACTCAGTTAACTGAGCTAACTAATTACAACTCAAATACAAATCATCCTTATCTCCTTAATTAAGGGATAATCTCCTCAATCGAAGGAATAACTGTTGCATGACTTCACAAAGACTTCTAGCTTGAATTTCTCCAACTAATTAATCCATAATGAATTAATTAATTATTTTTCAAGTAGCTGGTGAGACTAAATTCAAATTTTAATTCACAATTATAATTTAAGGACAAACTAAAATTGGAATATACTAAATGCTATTTTTATCATTTCTTGTTGCTATTTTCAACACTGCCTCTCAACAAGAAAGGAATTCAACTCGATTCCGATCCTGAACCTTTGGAATGTTCTGCATGAAACACTTCTCTCAAATGTTTTTGCTCCAACAACTTAGAAACAAAAAAAATCCAACCTGAATTAGAATCATGCCTATGTCATCAAAGTCTCTAACTGATATTGCCTTTATTGGCTGAAAACTCTGCGCTTCTATTGACTCAACCTGTTTGCACTATTGTTAATCCTTCTCTACGCTCTTTAGTATTTGACTGTTCTAGCCTCTGTCACTTTGATCTATGACTACAGTAATCCCATTGATTCCTACCTCTATGTACTTTGGGCTCCCATATCAAGGTACGATCCATGAGATAAAACCTCTCAATGGAACCTACCCAATTTCAACCTTCTTGGGACTATCATTTCACATCGCCCCACCTCACACCTGGAGGTATGGCTGCATGTGATCCCTCTACCCACTTGGCTCCAAACTTCCCCCTACTGGAGGTCTCTGCATTAGTAGATGCCTCCATTTGGTTTCCTCTTAGCATCTCCAATTGTGGCTCCTCCACAATTGTCTAAGACTTCTTCTAGTGCTGCATGTTGAGAGGTAATTTACTCTCCCTCTCAACCACCAAGTCTCTAACCTTTGCCTTGCTCCTCAAGGTTTTGCATGCATCTTGAACCTCAAGAGCATACAGGTTCTTGACTCATGAACCGATCTGCTTCACCTGTCCCATGGTGATGTGTCTAAGGGAAACCTTTTCCTTACTGAAGACAACATCACAACATTTGTCCTCCAACATCGCGATCGATACCAATTTCTTCTTCAATCCAGGCACATACTTCACATCTGTCTAGGTGATAGAAGGTCCCTGCTCCCTCTGGAAAGCAACCGTGCCCACTCTTGAAACACTAAACCTTTCGTCATCACCCATCTCTATGTGCATCTTGAGGTCTTTCTCTTCCATGGTACTGAATAAACTTGTATCACTGGTCATGTGGAATGAGGCTCCACTATCAAGAAACCAACCACAAAACCACCATCGATGAAACCATATATGCGATGAGGGTAAAATCCAATTCGAACTGAGAGGACAATGCCTCACCTTCAGATCCTTCCAAGGATCCCTTCTTGGACTTCTTTAATGGGAAATTAGTTGCATAATGGCCCACCTCATGACAATTAAAGCATCTCACTTTAGATTTTTCGATATTCTTCCCTCCATGAAAAGATTTCGATTTGGAATGAGAATCCTTTTCCTTCTCTTTCCTTTCCTTACCTGCTAAGGCCAGATTTTCTTCATCATCCTTGGATGAAGAACCATCTCATGTGCTCCTCCTGATCTCCTCCTGCATGAGATTCAACCACAATCATTCCCAATCCGGCAGTTTCTCCCTTCCATTCACAGAGTCCTGGTAGCTATTCCAACTCTTTGGAAGGCGAAGGAGAGTGAGGCTCACCATATCTTCATCAGCAGTAGTTATTCTAACACTTCCAAGATCATCTCTACAGGTGGTGAGCTTGTTCAGATATGTAAAAATAGTATCACCGTTCTCCATATTGATTCTCCGAAGCTTATCCTTGAGCACCAGTTTCCTCTGGTCACTACTGTTCTGGTAGAGGTCCTTCAATGTATTCCACATTGAATATGGAGTATCCTTCCCATGGAGACTCGAGAAAATATGGTCTCTAACTCCCTCAAGGATGATCTATCTCGCCCTTGCCGCACACTTCTTCCACTCAACCAACTCTTGTGCATTAGCTGCAGCTGGCTTGGGGATTTCATGATTAATGAAATCCTCTAAACCATTGTCTTCTAATACTACTTCCATGCAATCCTTCCATGCTATGTAATTTGAGCTACCATCCAGAGCATACTCGAGTCTCAATCCATAGAACACCATTGGTGAACTTAGAAGTATGATAAGAATTTGATTTTACTCCTCCAACTAAGAACTTCAAACTTCGAATTTCTCTTCTCAATATAGTGTTCACAGCTACGATCACCTTTGCTTCAATACCATGTAGAAATTTCTCTATAGATCAGCTAGCTCTGATACCATGTAGAAATTCTCACTGTAGATCAACCTAATAATGCAATATACTAAAGAAAAATACTTAATCTACTTATGCAATCAAACTTGCGGAATCTTAATCGATTTGAGAAAGATCAAACATAACACATATAACAGAGAAGAAGAATCAATACACATGAAACACAGAAAATACTCAGGGGAAAGCCTCAGCTAAAAACCCCACTATTTGTATTATCATACAGGGTGGAAATATCTCAGAATTACACAAATCTTTAGCTCTCACATCTAGCCATCTCTCAGTACAATCCTCCTGGATGCTCACAAGCTAACAAGGCTTCTCACAAACCTTCTCCTCTACCATCCAAGCCTCCTATTTCCTTGCATAGTTTCTCTGCGTGATCCTAATGTTACCAAGTGTAGCTCTAATCACTCGCACTAATCCCACACCCTACTCTAACACACTGTCAGAACTACAGAATCCTCAAGGAACCTTATTCCTTCTGCATGGATGAGTTTCCTTTATAGGAAAATTCCTCCAACTAATAGTACACTGTCCATGTCTTTAATCTCAATTGGGTCTTTGTCTGAACTGACATGCATGAGTTATTTATGAGAGAATCTTCAGTTATCTAGAGTACACTAGTTGGATGCATGCATGCATTAACTTACTGAACTCACAGTTAGTTCCTCCAATAGTTTGGAACTAATTTAACTGGACTTAACTCAGTTAACTGAGCTAACTAATTAAAACTCAAATAAACTCATCCTTATCTCCTTAATTAGGGATAATCTCCTCAATCAAAGGAATAACTGTTGCATGACTTCACAAAGACTTCTAGCTTGAATTTCTCTAACTAATTAATCCATAATGAATTAATTAATTATTTTTCTAGAAGTTGGTGAGATACATTCAAATTTTAATTCACAATTCTAATTCAAGGAAAAACTAAAATTGGAATATACTAAATTCTATTTTTATCATTTCTTGTTGCTATTTTCAACACTAAGCTGCACGACGGAGTGTTACAATGTAAACATTGAGGAGGATGATGAAGATCCATGAAAAATTAACATTCCAGAAACTAAAGGCTCTCGCAAGGTACAAGGACCATTTATTGAAGATACTGACATCACCGCGCTGGTAAAAATGAAGCAGGTAAACATTGGGATGGAGGCTGAACCGAAGTCTACAATGCTCGGTGACTATTGGAATGATACCACAGTGGATGAGGTCAGTGACTTACTCTATGAGTACCAAGACTTATTCTTGACAAAGATCACAAACTTATAGGGGATCATTGGTGATTTAGGGATGATGAAGATCACCCTAAAACTTGACACGAAGCCATTTAAGCAAAGGCCTTACCGCTTGAATCCGAAGTACAAGGGAAATGTCTGCGTAGAACTAGAAAAAATGCTCGCAGCTGGGATTATTGAGCTGGTGGAAGAATCTGACTGGGTAAGCTCTATGGTAGTGCAGTAGAAAAAGCAAAAGGGAGAGATAAGAGTATGTGTATACCTCAAGAAGTTGAATGATGCCTGTGTACACGACCCATTCCCAACCCCGTTCACAGATGAAGTATTAGAAAATGTCAGCGGGCAAGAAGCATATTCTTTCACCGATGGGTTCTCAAGACACCATGAGATCAAAATCATGCTGGAATATAGGAGAAAGACCACCTTCACCATTGAATGGGGCTACTTTCAATACACTGTCATGCCATTCGGGTTAAAAAATGCACCAGCCATCTTTTTGCGCATAGTGGGTGCCGCCTTCAAAGAATATATCCATAAATTTGTGGAGGTCTATCTGGATGACTAAACTATCTTTGGATTGGTTAAGCACCACATAGCAAGCTTACGCTTGATGTTGGATACTTGCCGATGACACCATATTGTGCTGAACCTTAAGAAGTGTACGTTTGTCATTCCCTTTAAGAACCTACCGGGACATGTGGTATGTAAATAGGGACTAATGGTAGACCCCGTGAAGATTACAATAATTTTGAATTTGGAAGCACCACAGAGTGTTAAATAATTGTGCACTACATTGGGGCACACAGGGTACTATAGGAAGTTCATCAAAATCTATGCCCAGATCACTGCGACGATGGAGAAACTATTGAAAAAGGATGTCACATTTTGCTAGAATGATGATTGCATGAAGATCCTGGATGTCCTAAAGGGGATGGCCTCTGCTCCAATCCTGGTCTTCCCAAAATGGGATGTGGAGTTTCATGTCCATGTTGATGCATCATGTATTGTGTTGGGAGCAGTTCTCACACAAGAGGGCGGAGAGGGCTTCGATCACCCTATCACGTTTGCAAGTCGTAGATTGTCCAAAGTTGAAATGAACTATTCCAGAACCAAATACGAGGAATTCTCTATGGTGTATGTGCTCCAAAAATACCATAACTATTTGCTATGAGGACATTTCAAGATGTATACAGACCATTCCACACTAAATTACTTGGTGAATAAGCCTTTGTTGGGGGGGTGCATATGTAGGTGGCTCTTATTGTTCCAAGAATATGAATTTGAGGTCGTGGTAAAACCTGAACGCTTGAACGCAGGACCGGATTTCCTGGAATCAAATTACTAGCATGATCATGATCATGAATAGGTGGTAGGCCTTTGGAAGTCTCAAATACCTTGGAATGATTGTCTAAGAATTTTTGGAGAAATGGATGATTTTGATGTGGGAACCTTTAGTGAACATAATTATGCAATTATGCCCCATTGTTATTTCTTTAGAAGACTTGTCATGCCATTATATCTAATTATCTTTCTTAGCTTCCCTGTGATACCCCTTAATTCAAGTTGCTTTCCTTCCCAAAAAAATTCAAGAAAGGTTCTTGAAAATTAAAAGCTATCATACCCAAAGATTGTAGCCATTGGACTTCTAGTACAACATCAACACCACCCATTGGAATGGAAAGAATTGGACTATTGAATACATATTCTCCCATGGATAGCTTGATATTATGGAACTTTCTAGAGAAATTTATGGTTCATCCATTTTCAACCATCACTTGACACTCTGGTGGTGGATATAGGAAGCAATTCAATTCCCTGGCTATCTTACAATGAATAAAATTATGGGTACTACACGAATCAATCAACACTATTACATTTTTCTTCTTGATATGTCCTCCTATCTTAAGAGTTTGAGGAGTGGTAATTCCTGCTAATAGATTACAATATATGGTGAGATTCATTTCCACTTTCACTAGGGTTGGTTCCTGTTGTATACCCTCTTCTTTTGACATTTCTTCTTCCTTTTCTTCCTCCTCTTCACAATCTATGTAAAATAATTTCTTATTGACGCACTTACGATGTTTAGTGTATTTTCTATCACAACTGTAACAAAGCGATTTTTCTCTTTTTTCTTCCAATTGTTGTGATGTCAACCTTGTAGGTTGTGGAAGGATCGGGGCAGAAACACTTCCATCTTTATAGTTGTGAGTGGTAGGCTTCCTTGTTTACATAATTTGTCTTTCAATTTTTCTTGCCAACCTGAATACCTTCTCCAAGGAATTAGGTTCCAAAGATGAACCTCATGTTGGATGTTATCCTTTAAATTCCCTATGAACACATCAATGCTATGCTCCAATAGAATATCATTTACCCTTATATTCAATATTTTTAAGTCCTCAATGTGCTCCACCATTGAACCCTTTTGTTTGAAATTTATCAATTGGCTTAAAAAAGTGTTGTTCTTTGTATCCACATAATGTGCTATCATTTCCTCCATAAAAATTGACCAAGTGACAATTTGTTTATGAGAGCAAAGCCATAAAGACCATACAAATTGATTGGGTTCCAAATATAAAGTTTCAATGCGCACGTTTTGTGTGCTTTTCACATTATGGAGATCAAAATATTGCTCCATCTGTAGTATCCATGTTACGGGATCCTTGCCATCAAACTTTGTCCTATCAATATTTGGAACGTGGTGGGTCTTCAATCCAACATTAGCGTCTATGAAATCATGATTAATATTTCTTTTGTTCTCATCGTGTGTTTCCTCTACTACCTTTTCTCCATTAGGAAGTCTTTCTTGTAGAAACTTTGTCAAACCTTCCATGTCTTTCTTCCAAGGAAAATTTTAAGGATGGAAAATTTTCTTGAAGTTTCAAACATTGGCGAATCTCACTAATCCCTAATATGCAAATTATAAATGTTTATTGATATATTTGTAAAATTAATCAAATTTATAATTATTTTATATATAGTCTCTCTATAATGTTGGCGATTTTTAAGGTAAAATAATTTTATATTCTAAAATTTGGGCGAATCGTCTTTTATAAAATTGGAAATTGGCGAATCTTTTTTTTGGAAAAATCATGGAAAATTAGCCCACTGGGCGAACATTAGCCCCTAAAATTTTCCATGCAAGTTTCTTCAAATCTTCCATGTTGCCTTTCAGTTTTGCTTCTATACCATCGATCTTATCTTCCATTCTATTCTTCAAACCATTAATCTTAGCTTCGATTCCATTCTTCAAACCATCCATCTTAGCTTCATTTACTTTTTGTGAGAGCGAAATTTGTTGCACTTGGTCTCATAATTTTGATATATCATGTTGCATTTCTTCCTCTTCTTTATGTTTCATAGTAGACATTTCGGGTTTCTTACTAGGTGCTTCCATTTTATTTCTTTGGTTCATCAATTAATGATAACTATTCTTCACAATGACCTTTGAATCACTTCAAACTACTTTCTCAAACAAAACTTATGCAAATTAAAAAAAAACTACACACTTTTTTCTTCCCTTTGTAGGAGCTCGATATTGAATCTGATGTATCTCTGTAATTTTAATGTCTAAAATTTCATTCTGTGGTATCCCTTAGCCCTCTTTCCAACCCCACAAGTCTGTTCAAGATTGGATCCTCCAAGAAAGTGTTATGCCCAATCTCCCACGATGACTTGATTATAGACTAGTTCAGTAGAGGAAACTTGTACGAAGTGCCATGTGTCACTATTTCAACCTTCAACCCTTAAAATGATATTCAAAAAAATATAGTCCATCCTATTTCTGTCACTTTTTACAAAATTTGAATCTGATTCTCAAAGAAAAAGTTCTGAAGAATTTCCCAAGGTCACCTATTTGAGATCGAATTCTGGAGCCTGTGCAAACCCTAACTTCCTCAGATCATATATCAGAAAATATAGCAAAATAAGATATGAAATTGGTAAATGAGGTTCACCAAGATTTCGACTCAAATGGGTTTTAATTTTTATTCTGAAGCTTCATAGAAAAGACGTTATAGAAAAAAATCCACAATGACCTTTTTGAAGCAGCAAAACCCTAGAATCCAAAGCTCTGATACCAAATGTTATGCAACCATCTCACAAAATAGAATAAGAGATAGATCAAAGACTTTGAAATTAGCCTCTTAGACAGGAAAACCTCCTTTACATTACACAAATGAACAATTTTTGGATGATTCAAATGAAAAAAACCTCCTTTCTTTATATAGGAGTCTAGGGGGTCACAATATAATCAGAGCCGACATAACAATAATAATGTGAGGGCACAACAATAATAATAGTGGAATTATATGGGGCACAATAATAACAATATGGGGACAACAGGGGCACAAAAATAAAAATAAGGGATACAATGAAAATAATAATGGGGGAATACACTAGTATGATAGGGACCTAACATAATATGCCTAATTATAAGTGAATGCACAAGTCCACTCAACGTTGTGCATCCTCTATTTGTGCCCCTTTTAGATTCTTATTTTTTCTAACTGAGAAAAAATTATTTCCCAACTAATAATTCAACATGAATTTATTGAACATAGAAAGTCCATTAGCCGACCTTACCATTTCCTTTAATTTTTTATAGTTGATTGAGCTTATGTTGTCGGACTTGAATCAATTAAGTCTTTAGCACTATCTCTCAACCCTTGACCATCAAGGCATCACATGTGGCTTATGAACCAATGAGGCATTCAAGTTCCTTCACCTAAGACCCAGTGGATAGATAAAACAAAAAATGACTATTGTGACAAGTATTTATCCTTCAGGCCTTCATAAAATTTGAAATGGATATTTTATTAATTCTTCAGCCCTTAGGTCTTTGTTAGAACTCAAAGATGACCTGTGCCAAAGTGGAAAAAAAAGTATGATCAACTGCTATAATGAAATGGGAGAGGTACCAAATTCTAGGGTCTCAAACCTCATGAAATATTTATGATGCCAATCATTGGCATGGTGAAACAACCATGACTCTATATGGAGAGGACTACATGGGCCCACCATTTATCTTTCCTTTGGGAATCAAGTGAATGTTATAACTCAAAAAGCCACCCTTGTGGGTCCATTATAAGGGAACATCACCTACCAAGTAAGAGTTCTCAAATGGGTTTGTGGAATGATCCAAAAGGTATGAATTAGTGGCTTCAAAACTCCCAGGCAATTGTTCCAAGAAACACTAGGCCTAACAACCCCCCGTGTATGCTAGTCTCAAGCAACAATAGGCCAAAAATGCCCTAGTGCCACTGATTTCAAGAAATAGAGCACATATTTGCATGCATAAGTTTTAATCAATTCTAAATTGATCACTCAAAACATAAGGATCAAAGGACTAGACATGGTCAAGAAAATGTCTACATTTGATGTGATAAATCCATGAAAAAACCTATAAAAACAAACTCTCCATATATCATAAGGGAGGAAAAACAAAAATATTTCAAATTGTTGTTAGAGTATTTATCTATGGTTTCTTTCTGTGATAAGCTAGCATAACAAGTTTAGCAAATAGTGACTGTTGGTGAGGAGGAGACCATAGGTGAACTCTGTTAGAGAGTGCATCTATGTATAACCAATTTGGTATAATACAAGCTTCATATCATTTCCCCCATTTTCTCATATATTTCATTTATATTTTCATGTTGATTATGGTTGAATTTGTATATGTATGTACTAATTTCTATTGTAGGGGATAAAGTTTTGGTTTTTATTCTATTTTTTGCAAGTATTCAGGGGTAGGGAAAGTAGCTAATATCTTTGAGAGATCTCCCTCAAGCTAGCTACACCAACCAAAGTATTTTTTTGTGACAAACAGGTATGACCTGTCACTCTCCTTGTTATTTATAGTTTGAATGTGCATGCTTGGGATTGGATTGAGTTGTGTTGTGCTTTGATTGATATACCCTCATTCTGGGAAAGTCTTGGGTAGGCCTTCTAGATTTAATGTAACATGTTACTGTAAGAAAAATATATCTTGTAACACCCCTCATGAAAATTCCATGTAAAAATATATAAATAACCACGGTTGATGGGACACTTATTCCAAGATGAATGTTCGGCAACACATCCTAGGGGTTGTTCATTTGGTTGTTTATGACTAACGAAATTGGCAAAGGAATGGTTAAGGATTTAGAGAGGCAAAAAGGTATTTTGGCACATTTATTTATGAAAATAATGGAAATTAGGAGAAAAGGAAGGTGAAAGGTCACAGGTTGCATGTGAGCAGGAAAATGAAGGAAAATAATGGAAAATGAAGAAAATAGAGGCCTCATTCATAAAAGGTCTTATGAGGATCAGTTGACAAGCTTCTTATTTTTAGTTTTAAGCTCTTCGTTAGTGTAATCTCTTGACTCTAGCTTTTTCTCTAGTTATGCATGGGATCAAGAAAGGAAAAGAAGGCAAAAAGAGGAAAGGATCAAGTGGGGAAAGGCAAGATCAAGCATCTACAACAATATTCATTGTAGGTATCAACTTGCATGAGTATTTTCCTTGCTATATTTGGCATGCATGGCATTGCATGTGGTTCTTCTCTATCATGGCATGGGTTTTGCCACGTGTAAAAATGTTCTTCAGCCTAGCCTTGTGATTTGTGGATATCCATGGTGTGATGGGGTTCTCATGTTTTGGTTGAGATGGATTTCCATATGGATTCGAAGCTGGGTGGGATGGATCTCCAAATGATAGAGAACATGGCCTAGGGTTCCTTGAATCGGATTGTGGATCACGGTAAAGACACAGGCCTAGTGGCCCTTGAGCCAGCCTGTGGGTTGCTGTAAAGTCAGGATTGTGTTGCCTCCATGGGCCTAAGAATCCTTGCTGGCGAATTGCAAAATACGATAAAGCCAATAGGTGTTTCTCTCTTTGTTGGGACTAGTAATCCCAGGTTTGGGATATGCGGTAAAGCCTGCAGAGTGGGTATTATTTTAGAGCCTAATGGTCTGGGTTTGGATTGGGATAAAGCATGAGAGACTAGAAGATAGGAAAATTCCTCATGGTGTAGGTGGAGAGATCCAGTGACATCCATGCTTGTTTGGCCTAGTGATTGGGTGGAGATCACAGTAAATCCTGTTATGATGTGTTTATTGTGTTGGCCTAGTGATCCGAGATGGATTACGGTAAAGATTGGTTTCTATTGATGAGGGTGAGGTGTTTTAGCCTCGGTATTCCCTAGTTGAGCTCTTTTGGTTTGAGTCCAAGTTCATGCTTGGAATATGGAACAGGGATGAATGGATGAAGAGAGATTTGGCTTAGCCATTCGATGGTTAGGTGGAACGTGGTAGTCCTATCATTGCTTGGTTCATTGCATTGATTAATGAGAAATTCATTCCATTGATTTTCATCTGTAAGTTTACTGTTGTATATATGGATTTTGATGGGTGATATGTTTATTGTATTTTTTTCCCGATTATGTTGGTTACATATACATTCTATGATAATAGCTATGTTTGGTTCTCATCATGTTTTTACTTGAATGTTAATGGCTAATGTGTCTATGACGTAATAGATGAATATAAAACAAATGACATGACAGAACAATGTTTTATAGTGATCCTTAGATAATTATGAGATCCCTACACTTAATTTCATTGCTTACACCTATAGGTTATATGTTGACAATATATTTGATGAAATGCCTGTCATGGCTAATAGGGGTCTGGTTAAGGTCTTGATGAGTTTATTGGTTTTGTTTAATTTTTTCCTTGTACTTTTATTGATTTCAAACTTTCATTCCATTCTAGGCAGTGGCCTCGACTTTGGGCTTGAAAAAGTGGCTTAAATCCCGGGGTTAGTCGCATAGAACTGGAAATTTTGGTCCACAGTCACTGGCATGAAGGCCTATGAGAGAGAATTTAGGTCTATGGTCACTCCCTTGCCCATAGCATGAGAGTGACTATGGCCTCAAAGGTTCAGAACAAGAGTGCGACCCAGGGACAAACTTTTTGAGTGGCTGACTTGTCTCTTGAGGGTTTTTTCATTGATGTTGGATGATTGTGTATGATTTTCCTTCGATTCAAATTCCTTAAGGTTACCTAGGCAGTCAAATCTGATCATAGTAGCCTCTCATCTCATGTTTTCCCCGGTTGGCATGGTTACTTGGGTGGATGTGGGAGGAGGGTGTTATAGAGGTATATCAAAGCGATTTGCGCTCTCTTTGGGTCATATTTGATACCACAAAGTCATATCAGAGCATGGCCCAACTCTCAGACTGCATGGGTTGAATGTGTTGGTAATGTATGCATTTCAATTGCATGTGCGTCTCTTACACTTATATACTTATTATATTTGTTTGATGATTGATTATGGTTGTAGTATTGTTATCATGGAGAATTTGATATTGATTTCGTGAAATGTATTTGTCATGAGCACATGACTCGTTGCATATGGTTATATGTCACTTATATGTTGATTTTATGTCACCTACTTACATCCTTGTATGTTATTTTGAATATTTTGGATTACATGTATCATTCTTGTAAGTTGATTACAAGAATTGATCGCTTATGTTTGACTACATGCGTCTTTCCATATGTGTGGTTGATTTGGAATTGCTTATGGACATTGTTGGTTGCATGTGGAAATGTGTACAATGGAGTAATGGTTGTTGTCATGCATGAGGTCATGGTTTGTGAAGTTGTTATGGTGATGCATTGATAAATGGACTCTAACTAGAATGATGTGTGCATGGTTTAGTAATCATTTGTTATATGTTTATATACCGTTTTTATGCATGTATGGTCTTGGTTATAGTTTGAATAGTAGGTCAAACATGCCTTGTGAAGAAATTGTATGTAATTTAGGTCATCATGGTGCTATTGGTATGTTATGATGCTAATGTGTTGAATGAGTTAAAGCAGGAGATGCAGATCATCAAAGTGAAGTTGCAGCATTGGACCTGAAGGTGAGAACATGTCATCATACAGGTTTTTATGTTGGGCGTGTAGGTATGTATGTTATGGATTCTTATATGCATTAGGTTTATATACATTACGTTTATGTACATGTATATTTATGTTATTGTTACATACATGATAGATGATAGTTGATTAGTATAGTCATAATAACATGTGTTGAATAGTCAAGAATGATAGTAATATGTGGTTGCGTGCATTGATATTTTGTTTTATGTTAGATAACTTGATGATCATGTTATATGTAGTTGATAAGTATGTTATAGGTTAACTTGTTTTTGTTATATGATAGTTAGCTTTATGATTAGATCATATGCTATTGATGAGCATGTTATATGTTAACTGATTGTTGTCATATGTTAGTTAACTTGATAATTAGGGTTATTTAATTGAGTCTTGATCTTGTAATTTGGGTTGGTCATATGTGTGATTGTTATGTTCATTGCATTGAAGATCTTGATGTTATATGTATTGTGTTAACCTAGTTTGACCTATGCAGATGGTTATGGTTGAGATATTCAGGTATGAGCTGACATATTTGTGATATGGTGGCATACTATTCTAGACCAATCTTACATATGTGATTGGTATGCATAAATGATAAATGCTTATGAGTTTATGATGTGAACATGTTAATTAGTTATTTTTATGGATATCATGATTTATGTTTAAGTTGATATGTTGTGAAGTTGTATCGTGCTAACCTAGTTTGATTGTGTAGACAAGATCGCCTCCCCTGAGATACATTAAGGTATGAGTTTGCTTATGCCATATATTTGGTGCTTGACTATTTAATTACGTTGCATTATTGACTTATATAAACTGGTATGTTTGTATGTTGGTTTAATGTTTAATGAATTTCATAATATGAGTATGTGTTCCAATGATATTTCTTTAAGATGGTTTTAATAACACATGTGTTGAGGAACTTGATATGTACTTGAGTGTAGTAGGTGATAGTTCTAGCATTATGTCTAATGACTATGAGTTGACTATGGATTATGACATGATTGTTTGTAAAAGTTGATTTCAAACTGATAGATATGATTATCTTGATATTTGGAACATGTGGTTGACATGTGTGAGCAGTTGCAGGAAACATGCTTGGTATTAGCGTAACGAGGCAATAATTGATGTGTTTATATAACTAACAGTTGGGTGACGTGACAATATATAATAAGAATCAATTACAGCAAGGTAAAGGTAAAAGAAAGGAATGAGGTAAGAATTCCTTTGGCTATTTTGGAAACCCTAATTCCAAATGAACGAGTGTTTTACATACATGAAGTCTTCTTAATGTTGATCTCATCTGACATTATGTGGATACATTCTATATTCATGAACATGTACTTGATAGGTATATTAGCTAGTCTCTAGTTATAGGTGGATCTATTAAGATAATTGGAGTCCCTTGAGACATGGAATAGATGTGATCAAATATAAGGAAGCATGCTTGGCACAACAAGATAAGGTAGTTAATTTATTGTTATGTTTATTTATGCATTGACATTATGTGCTCATGGCAGTATAATGTAGCGAGTTGCATGGCCAGAGAGGTTGCCATGAAACTTGAAGAAGGCACAAGTTGAGTTTTCCTTGGGAACCATAGGGATTGAGTCATGGTGTTTGTTGCTAGTCTTGTGCTTTTGGCCTTTTGGCACTTTTTTGTTCTTGATTGCACTTTCTTTTGTGCCTTGTACATGGCCATGCCACTGTGGTTTTGGTGTTGTATTGTTGTTATTGGTTTTCACGATCTTCTTTATTTGTCTCTTGACTTGCCTTTTGAGTCTTGGGAATTGGTAGGGAAAGGAGGAAGTTAATGGAGCTCTAGGAGAGCTATGTGGTACCCAACAGGTAATATAAGATATAGATGAAGCTTGATGCATGAGTAAGAACAATGGAAGGTAAGACTATGAAAGTTAGTTGGATTGGCTGGCCCATAGTGGTAAATGGACAATGATAGTACAAACATGGGAAAGGAAATCAAGAAAAGGTAAAGTAAATGGATCTGAGTTGTTGGATGCCTTTGCTATGTTGGGACTGATGTTCTCAATATTGCACATATGTTGCATGAATAAATGAAGTTCTCTTAACCTTGACCTTATGTAATTATGTTGGGATCATGATTATGCTGATGTCTATATACGTATACATGTATATATGTATGTCATTGAATGACTAGATCATTATTATTTTATGTTGATGTTTATATGTATGTGTGTGTATGTATGCATATCGTTTCCTGATAGGTGATGATTTTTTTATGCTAATGATTACATATGTATGTATGTACGTATCTATGTCACTATCTGACAGGGTTGTAGGGGATCATTCTTATGGAGGAATGATTGCTTATGAAGGAAAATGACATGAAGAGGTTCCTAGTCTTATGAGGAATCAATTGGGAAGAGTAGTCATGACAAATATATGAGGTCAATATCATGTGGTTATGAGTTTATATTATGTGATTATACTATGCCTATTCTTATGTTATGGACATGTTATAGCAAGGGATACATCAACAAAGTGAAAGAAATGTGGTCTATGACATGCTAAGATAAACATGGATAAGACACTGGAAGCAAGGCTGCTTGGTAAAGAGTCAGTGTGGTTTTGGATGTGTGGTACAATTGTTGTGCATACGTCGTATATGTTATACTTGTTGCACCTGTGATGTTGTGTGTATGCAGTGTGGTGTATATTTACTGTGTGTACATGTTGATTATGTAAAGTTATGTACATGGTGTAATATAGATAGTGTTGTATGGATGTCACATATTCACTGCTGGGTATAGATGGACATGCAGTATTGTGTACATATTGTACTGTCTGCATGATGGATATGTGGTTTTTTGTGCATATGGTGTTGTGTACATGTCTGATATGCAGTGTTGTATATAGATGATGCTATGTACATGTTGGAAATGTAGTTCTATGTACAAGTGGTGTTGCGTGAATTGTTGTACATGTGGTGCTATGTACATATGGTCTGGTGTGCATGATTGTACTAGTGGTGCTATGTGCATGTGGTATTATGTACATGTTGTATAAGTGGCACTGTGTGCAGGTGGTGCTATGTACATGTCTTGCATGTGGTGATGTGTACATCGTGCATGTGGTATTGTGTACATGTGGTATTGTGTACACGTTGTATAGTGATGTAGTGTACATATGGCATTGTGTACATGCTGTGTAGGTGGTGCTTGGTACATGTTATATTGGTGTACGTGTGGGATTGAGTGCACATTGTACATGTTGTGTTGTGGGCATGCAGTCCAATGTATGTGCATTGTGTAGTCATGGTATCATTACATATGCATTCATTGTGTTGCACTCTAGACACGTATTTGTGTTATGTTGTACATCAGGTGTAGGTGCATGTATTGTGTTTTACACAAGATGTAGGTGTATTTATGAATTGGGTTGTATGCCAGGTGTATGTGTATGAATTTTGTGGTGTCGAATGTTGTGTGTGAATGAACGTCTTCTGATGTACATTATGCACGTATACATACGTACACTAGGTGTAGGTGTATGTGTTGTATGTTAGGTATAGGTGTATGCATTGCATGGTGTTGTATGGTGTGTGTGGTTGTATGTGTGTGATTAACACTATGCGTATGAGCATTTGGTGGAGGAGATGGCACTAGGTGTTTGATGGGTGTGGCAACCTATCCGGTGTGTGTACAAAAGAACAAAGGAAGAAGTAAGGATCGATGAAGGATAATTATTGGTATTGTAATTCAGTTTTACTATGCATATGGTTTATCATTCTGGTCTATTATGATTAGATGTGATCTATGATTTTGGTTTATGATGATTACATGTGATCTATGATTATGGTTTATGATGGCTACATGTGACTTATGATTTTGATCTGTAATGGTTAGTTTTTGAGCTAACCTGATGTGATGTTTATATACATGATGCTAGTTTGACTTGTCGTGATAGGAAGTAAACAGGATTGCAAGTGTACCTTATTGACAAGATACCAATGAGGTATGATTTGAGGTTATTTCATCTTATTTTGAATCTAATGGAAGTTATGTTCTTGGTAGAGGAAGAACATAAATTCCTGGTTGGGTGGTTAAAATCAACTACAAGTATTAGCATAAACAAAAAAATAAATTGAAAAATGTAGCAGTATGATGGTAAAACACTTTAGGAGTAGGGCCATTGTGGGACACTGGTACCCAATAATGTCCATTGATTTCCATGAGCATGCTATGATTGGTATGATGGTTTTGAGGTAGGTGTATGCCTTGGGTTTTATATCTTCCAATGTGAGGAAGCCTTTCCAAGGGATGGACTGCCCGGGATGGGGGTGCTAGCAAAACTTGGAAGGTGAGTGACTGTACAGAAGGGGTGACCGGATTCCCGAGGGACTATGTAGCAGAGAAGGGAAGATCATGGATGGAATTTTTTTAGTCATTAGCATTACCAGATAGAATCAGATGCACATTGGGAGTGCGCCCTAGAATAATAAGCTAGTAACTATTCATTGAGAGGACAAGTGGCATGGGATTATAATGTTGGACATTGGATGCAGATTTGACTTTGCAGTGGATTCTAAAATTCCTAGGAAGAAGTTGAATCCTGGTATCACTTTGAAGGTGGAGGTGTGAGCCTTTGGATTCCCTCACTACTAATGCAGGCATCATATTATTTTATTTGCTATTTGAGAAAATGTGTATATTTTTATATGTGGTTATAGTAAATACCATAATCAACTATGTTATAAATCTCCAATATGTGGTATGTTGTCATGTTGTAATGATGTTTTGATTTTTATCAGGTCTTTCATTGTAAATACTGCAACGAGCTATGTTATAAAGTTCCATGGGCATTATGTTTTTTTTTTCAGTACCAAGGACGGTGTTCCCCTAAGGGGAGGGTCCTATAACAACCCTTGTGAAAATTCCATGTAAAAATATATAAATAACCACAGCCGATCGTACACATATTCCAAGTTGAATGTTGGGCAAGACATCCTAGGGGGTGTTCATTTGGTTGTTTATGGCTAAGGAAATTTGCAAAGGCAATGGTTAAGGCTTTGGAGAGGTAAAAATGTATTTTGGTGCATTTATTTATGAAAATAATGGAAATTATGAGAAAAGGAAGGTGAAAGGTCATAGGTTGCATGTGAAGAGGAAAATGAAGGAAAATAATGGAAAATGAAGAAAATAGAGGCCTCATTCCTAAAAAGACTTCTAAGGATTAGTTGTCAAGTTTATTATTTTTAGTGTTAAGCTCTTAGTTAGTGTAATCTCTTGGCTCTCACTTTTGTTATGATTATGCATGGGATCAAGAAAGGCAAAGAAGGTAAGAAGAAGCAAGGATCAAGTATGGAAAGGTAGGATCAAGCATCTACAATAGGCTTCATTGCAGGTATCGACTTGCATGAGTATTTTCCTTACTAGATTTGGCATGCATGGGATTGCATGTGGCTCTTTTCTATCATGGCATGCGTTTCTCCAGGTGTAACAGTGTTTTTCAGCCTAGCCTTTCCATTTCTAGATAGCCATCATGTGATGGGGTTCTCATGTTTGGGATAAGCTAGATTACCAAATGGATTCGAAGTTGAGTGAGGCGCATCTCCGAATTATAGAGAACATGGACTATTGGTCCCTACACTTGATTTTGGATCACAGTAAAGTCACTGGCCTAGTGACCCCTGATTCAGAGTATGGGTTGCAGTAAAGGCAGGATTGTGTTGCCTCGGTGGGCCTAGGAATCCTTGTCAGTGAATGGCAGGATATACAATAAAGCCAAGAGTTAGTTTTCTCTGTGTTGGGCCTAGTAATCCTGGGTTTTGGATATGTGGTAAGGCCTAGAGAGTGGGTCTTGGTTTAGGGCCTAGTGATCCAGGTTTGGATTGTGGTAAAGCCTGAGACACTAGGAGATAGGAAAATTCATCATGGTGTAAGGGGAGAGATCTGGTGGCATCCATGCTTGTTTTTCCTAGTGATCGGGTGGAGATCATGGTAGATCCTATTATGATGTGTTCATTGTGTTAGTCTAGTGATCCAGTATGGATTATGGTAAAGCCCGATTTCTATTCATGTTGGTGAGGTTTTTTAGCCTCAGTATGCCCTGGTTGAATTCTTTTGGCTTGAGTCCCACATTCATGCCTGGAATATGGCACGAGGGTGAATGGATGAAGAGAGATTTGGATCAGCCATTCTATGGTCATGTGGAATGTGGTATTCCCATCACCGGTTGGTTCATTGCATTGATTAATGAGAAATTCATTCCATTAATTTTCATGTGTAAATTTACTGGTGTATATATGGATTTTTATGGCTGATATGTTTATTGTATTTTTGTCACTATTATGTTGGTTACATGTACATTCTATGACAACAACTATGTATGGCTCTCAGCATGTTATTACTTGTATATGAATGGATAAAGTGTTTATGACCTAATAGATTAATATGCAGCAAATGACATGAAGAAAAAATGGTTTATAGTGATCCTCAGATAAGTATGAGATCCTTACACTTAATTATGTTGGTTACACCTATTGGTTACATGTTGACAATATGTTTGATTAAATGCCTATCATGGATAGTAGGGGTTTTGTCAATGTCTTGATGATTTTATTGCTTTTGCTTCATTTTTTTTAATGTACTTTTATCAATTTAAAACTTTCATTCCATTTTGCGTAGTGGATTTCGCTCCAGGCCTGAAAAGCTGGCTTAAATCCCGGGGTCGTTGGCACAAAACTAGCAAGTTTGGTCGAAATTCGCTAGCATGCAAGCCTATGAGAGCGACTTTAGGTATCTAGTCTCTCCCTTACCCATAGGATGAGAGAGACTATGGCCTCAAAGGTCCAGATCAATAGTGGGACCCAGGGACAAACTGTTTGAGTGGTTGACTTGTCTCCTAAGGGTTCTATTGATGATGTTGGATGACTTTGTGTGATGTTCTGTTGATTTCACTTCCTTAAGGTTACCTAGGAGGTCCAATCTAATTATAGTATCCTCTCATCTCATGTTTTCCCCGGTTTCCATGGTTACCTGGGTGGATGTGGGAGGAGGGTGTTACACATCATTAAACAAAATTTGTGACTCCATTCGATAAATACCAATGAGCTCATTCTTGTAGTATTTTTTTATGCTTCTACTGGTGTTTCTTTAACTTCCTCAATACCATATGGTAGTCATAAGTAATATAATTAACTTGTATTTGAAACCTTGGTGGAGAAAATCTCAGGATCTAATTTTTTCCTTTGTATTGCTCAACTCTAGTTAGAACTACAGCGTTGAAGGATCTTATGTTGCTCAGTTAAATCTAAAATGGAGAACTGTTATTGTTGCTCATATTTCTCTACACCAAAGCATTTAACCCTTCTTTTATGTGTTTTAGAAGTGCTTCATTTGGAATTTCTTTAGTTATTTAGTAATTGTATTTTCGCACTACCAGTCTACTTTTAGATCCATCTTTTTTTTGCCTATTTAATGTGTACATTACCTAAATTTACTTCCAATAAGAAATTGGTTTTCTAATTTTAAGGTTGTAAATTTTTTCTTGGGTTTGTTTCCTAAAAAATAAATTAGTGACTAGATACCTCTCTACCATCATTTTCCTAATATCCCTCTATTATTTTCTCACGTGTGTGTGTGTGTGTGTGTGTTTCTTATTGGTTTCTTTCCTATTAGCACACACTGGCTTGTAGGCTAGGCTTTTGGTTTTGAGTGGGTATTTTTTATTTTATCCCTTTGGTTTCTTTTGTTTTTCATTTACAACTATGATTCTAATTTGATTTATGTATCTAAGAGTTTAATGTGAGAGTGTGAGGATTATTTTCATACTTTCATTTGAAACATAATGATCCTACCTTTCTCTACATAGATTTTATCAGAAATCAATACTTGCATGTGCATCCTTTTGAATGGTTTTATTTGAAAAGATGAGTCTCAAAAACCACATATGGTTCATCCATATACCCTTGCCATAATAAATATCCATTAAAATTAACACATAATAAAAACTTATTTTATAGTTTTACTTTCTATGGTATCAAACCAACAGTAGCTCAAGATAAGGGCTTCGACTAGGGGAGTGAGGTAAACTATCTAAGACCACAAAAACAAACCTAGTATCTTTAGTTAGCGAGAGAAAATATACTTGCAACAATTTTTTTTTCTAAGAATCCCTTCTCACACAATGGTCAATCACAAGGTCACATTGGGGCCAATGGAGTGAACTACTCTGCTCAATCTAGTATTGGTGGCATTGGTATGCATGTATTCGAGGGGTCTCTCTAGGGAGGCTTCGGGCTCGATACCCTGCCCTTGCGTGTATACCCAACTGATGATTGTTATCCTGCGTAAGGTTGTTATTTTTTATATCCTTAGCGATCATTATCTTAGGGATATATCATGGGTGATGGTGATGGGTTCATTGTTGTTGTACCTAGGTGGACATTAGTTAGAAATCACTTTGTTCTCTTCCGGGGTGCTCCACGACTCATAAGAGCACTTGGTTCAGGGCATAAGAGCCATTAAGCAAGAGGTTTTTGTAATTGTCCCAATCATGTCCTCATAGATGACCTAGCCATTCATTAACCAAGCTCTAGTTGTGGGAGGATGCCTTTGACTCTAGTTTTCTTTTTTTCTCCCTATGATTGTATAGGTACATGTCATCTGGTCATGTCTAGTGGCATTAAGAATTTTTTTATTTACATTTGTGTCACCTTTTTTCCACCACCATGGCAGAGTTTCATTTATGTCGATCTCATGGCCTTGAGGACCTTGCTCCCTACAAGGAGGGCCTGCTTAATTGTAGACTTATACTTAACCCTACCACTACCAAAGATACATCTGTGTCATGGGTCACTTTCGGTGCTACTCAAGGGGCTGAAGCTTATGTTCACCAAGTGGTTGAAAATATTCTTTCACCTCATCTCCATACCTCCACACTCATCTCTCTAGGTGGGGGTGTTGACTTGTCCTGATCTATCCATAGTCCTCTACAAAGGGACCTATTATTTCCACACCTACAGTGACTAATAGTCTTCCACTAATCACATCCACATTTAACTCTACAAGCACATGTTCTAGTTTTCAGAGTGATTTGGATTTAAACAGGAATGGAACAAATTATAGAGATAACCATCAACATAAAGATGCATGAGAAATAACACTTCATTTCATTAATGTAAAATACTGAAATACGCTTACAAACAGAAATGGAAATAAACCAGCTAGGGCGATGGTAGCTTCACTCTAAGAAGAGATGTGGCGGATACATGCCTCTGAACTGTGTTACAATGAGGTTGAAAGGCCTATTTATTGTCGAGAAATAATGGAAAACCCTAAACATCCAAAAAACTAACCCTAGAATATGAAACGCCAAACTATGAGCCCCGTTTGGGTAAATTGGTACATCAACTTCCCGAGGTCGTAACTCTGGCATACGATCTCAATTTGATGCACACAATATCTTGTTAGAAAGATATATCCAAGAGCTACAACTTTGGGAAGAGCACCATCAGCTCAGCATCCTACATTTCTCCTAGTTTTCCCAAAAAATGTCATTTAGGGCCTCAAAACAGCTCTAGAAGTTCAGGAGCCGAAAAGCTGTTAAAAATACTAAACTGTGCTACAATTAAGGAAACTGAAAAGTTGAAACAAAAAATGGTGGGGGTCCAAGTGGACTTGGTGTGTGGCCACCAATATCCACCTAGATCATTCCCCCTGCCCTTAGGAAGAAATGGTCCCCATTGCGTTGAGTTCCTCCATGAGATGAGGAAACTTTTGCTAAACTTTGTCCCTGGTGAGCCACTTGCCCTAGCGAAGGAGTTGGTCTACTTTGACAACTCAATACAGTTGCATATTTTGCTAGTGAGTGTGCTTGACCTGTGTGTCCATGATCCAATCCATTGTAGCTTGTTCCATACAATCTGGATTTAACTCTATGGCTGTGAGTTATTCTGCAATGTCGGATGTGTCTAATAATGGTGGAAACTATGGCCGAAGACAGTCCACATTGAACACAGGGTGCAGGCCAAGGAATGGGGGAATGCTGAGCTTAGATGCATTGTCTCCCACAGCCTTGGTAATGGTGTAAGGACCATATCGGAGTGGTCTGAGTTGCTGATAGGCTCTGGTAAGGTGTTCCTTTTGCAAATGCAACCAGACTTTGTCGCCCAACTTAAACTTGTGTGGCACCCAATGTTGATCATGTCACTATTTGTACTTGGAATTTGATATCTCCAGAATGTCATGGGTCTATTGGTGAATATGTTGGATGTGATCAATGAATTTTTTTGCTTTATTTTTTTCAGACTGGACATGAGCTGAATCTGCGTGAGAAGCCTCAAATGGCATGGCCACATCAATGGGACATAGTGGATGGAATCCCAAGCCCACCTAAAAAGGGATGTGTCCTGTCGAGCTATGGAGAGCGTAGTTGTAGCTATGCTGAACATAGGGAGGCTCTCATCCCATGTGCGTGGATGCTTTGAGTTGTACATGCGCAGAATATGTATGATCATCCTATTGACAACCTCTATTAGACCATTAGTTTGAGGATGGAAGGCTGTGGACTTAGTGATTTTGGTGTCTAGCAACAACCAAAGATTGGACCAAAATTTATTAAGGAACTTACTGTACTGATCTAAGATGATAGACTGTGGGATCCCAAAGTGTACTCACACTTATTCAAAGAAGAGTTTAGTAGTGGCTTTTGCTATGATATTCTTCTTGCAGGCTGTCATAATGGCCATATTTGAGAGCTTATCAACAACCAAAAAAACACAGTCATTTCCATGCTTAGTGGAAGGAAGGCTTGACATGTAATCCATGGAGATGGATTCCCAAGGTTGACTAGGGGTAGGTAGCGGGGTATAGAGGCCTTTCTTCTTGATGGTCGGTTTGGTAATGGCACAGGTAGTGCATGATCTAATGTACTTCCCAACATCCTGTAGAAGATTTGGCCAATAGAAATACTTCTACAGTACTGCCACCATTTTCTCAACCCCAAAATTCTCAACAACTCGACTATAGTGTGCTTCCAAAATCATCTTGGCACGCTCACTTGAAGGAACACAAAGGTGACCCAAGTGACATAACAGGGCATCTTGGAGGTGAAAATATGGAGCATGCTGACCCTCCAAGAGTGTCTGTTATGTGTGGCTAAATTCTGGGTCAGACTTGTAGAGAAGTGGCCATTCAGAAGTCTCATGCCCACAAGAGTTGAGCACGGTGGTTAATGCCATGATCGGTGGTTTACTGAGGCAATCTGCAACATTATTGGTGTTGCCCTTCTTATACTTGATATTGAAATGGAACTGTTGCAGGTATGTGGACCACTTCTTATGGAGATCATTCTGCAATTTCCCTTGGGTTTGTATGAATTGCAGGGGTTAGTGGTTTGTGTGGATGGCCGTTTCCTTCCACAAAATGCAATGCTTCCTGGAATACATAAATTTGTCATAATTGGGATACTTCCATACTGTGCTTGAAAGTGTATCACTGTGATATGCCACTAGATGCCCATGTTCAGTAAGGACTGCCCCAATAGCATAGTCAGAGGCATCTGTATTGACCTCAAATGGTTGTTGCAAGTCTGGTAATGCTAGAACTGGTGTCGAGTAGAGGTGATCTTTCAACTCTGCGAATGCTTTCTGTTTAGATTCAGACCAAAAGAATTTTGTTTTCACTCCTCCCTTAGTGACTTGACTCAAGGGCCAAGTGATATGAGAAAATCCCAACACAAACCTGTAATAAAAGTTGGCAAGACCTAGAAAGTTGCGGAGCTCTGTCATAGTGGTTGGAGATGGCCAATCCCGAATGACTTGGATCTTGGCTGGTTCCACATGCACCCCCTATTCATCAATAATGTATCCCAGATACTGAACCTAGGTCATGCCAAAGGTGCATTTCTCCAAATTGGCACATAACTTGTGTTGCTGAAGTGTTTGGAGAACCTATCGAATGTGGTGGAGGTGCTCTTCCCAACTCTGGCTGAAGATCAATAAGTCATCCAAGTATACCACTACAAATGAATTGGTGAATAGCTGCAAGATGTCATCCATTAGCCTCATGAAGGTTTCAGGAGCATTCGTCAATCCGAAAGGCATAACCAACCATTCGAAAAGGCCCTCCTTGGATTTGAAGGCAGTATTCCACAAATTGGAGGGTTCAATTGGTACCTGGTGATATCCTGACTTCAAATCGATCTTGCTGAAAGATTTTTCTCCCTTCAATTGGTCCAGGAGGTCATCAATCCATAGGATCAGGTACTTATTACAGACAATGATCTTGTTCAGCACCAGATAGTCAATACAGAGTCTCCAAGTCCCATCCTTCTTCTGTACCAACACAATTGAGCTTCCATAGGGCGATGAACTCAGACAAATGTGACCTTTCTATAGTACCTCCTGAATCTGCCTCTCGATTTCATCATTTTCTAGAACAGAGCATCGATAGACTAGTCCATTGGGTAGCGACGCAGCTGGGGTCAGATCACTGAAGTGCTTGGCCTGACAGTGCAGAGGAACCCTTACAGGGGAGGTGAACATGTCCTCGTACTCCTCCATGACATTTTCCATCTGTAGTTGTCATGTAGAGGGGCCCTGTCTGGAGGTCGTGGCCACCATCTTCTTCTTTCCTTGAGGGCATATCATCAGGAAAACAAATTTCCCGGTTTTGGAAATGAGCTTACTGCATTGTTTTGCAGTAACTAAAGAGATGGATAGGTGGTGCTACCTCCGGTATCATGTACAACTTATTTCCCAAAGTAACAATAATAGCACAGGGCGTTGATTCATACACAGCATGTCACTTCCACAAGTATGGTTTTCCTAATAATACATCACAAACCTCAAGGGGAGCAACGTCACACAATACCTCATCCATCAAGGGCTTGATGTTGTATGGAAGGTGGCACTGCTGGCTCACATGAAGATCCTGTCCTTGGTGAAGCCATCTGATGGTGTACAGTTGTGGATGTGTTGTGGTCGGTAAGCCCAATCGCTTCACAACCTCTGCCGAAATGAGCTTCTTTTGGCTCCTGCTATCAACAATGAACTGTAGTGGGGAGCCCTTTACCCACATCTAGGAGTGGAAGAGATGCTTCTCCTCCTCTGTATCTTTGGATTTCTCCTTCTAGATCTTTGGATTCCTCCTTCTGGATCTTCATGGTGGCAACGGTGGTGTTGGGCTCCACATCAATAATTTTCTTCCCTTTTTCACTCCCCTTGTCAGGTTCTGACTCAGAGTTGGAACATGCATCTGATTTTGAAACCTTTAGCTCGGCCACCAGTGACTGCTTGGCCTGACACTCACTTGTGTTGTGAGTGGAGCTCTTATGGAACTCACACCACTTTCCCGTGTCATTTTTCAGCTTTGTGGTGTTGTTCTTTGCTTACAACTTTGGCGGGTTGTCTTTGGCTGCCCTGCCTTGGCTTTGTCCTTTGTTCTACGGTTTGGGGGCACCTTTCCCTTGCTTTGGATTCACAGATTCAGAGTCTCGCTTCTTTTGTTTAAATTTTTTCTCGACCTTGATGGCATTTCGGTATGACGTGCCGAGCGAGGAGATGTTCAGGAATTCTATTTCTTCCTAGATGTACTTGTACAGTAAGCCACGATATTTGAGTATCAAATGCTGCCTTGAATCCTTGATACCCAACTTTGTGCAAAGGGTATGGAAAATATTGGTAAACTCCAACACATCTTGATCCCTTCCCTGCTGCAGCGTGGTCCACTTTATGTATTGATCCTCATAGCTTCTGATAGTGTAGTACTACTCCTTGATGGCATCCCAAAACGAATTCCAAGTGGGTGCGGCTGAAAATAGTGAGCTTGTACTTTCATCCTTTTGCTCACAGTAGGTTTCCCACTAGTCGTTGACGTGGGGGGCTGCTTTGAGAAGAGCGAAAATAATATTTTCCCAATTGGAAAAATCATGAATAGAAAAATAACCCTCAAGTAGATTTAACCCTTTATCAACAACATCTACATCTATCTGACCCTCGAATATGGGGATTTCAAAATTAAATTGTACCTTAAATGGTGTGGCATTTCTAGAGTAGTTGTTGGAAGCCGATGCGTCGCCCCTAGGTAGTCGTTGAAGGATCTAGGAAAATCTATCCATCATCGCGTTCCTTTGTCGCTCGAGGGCTTCTTCGAGCAAGATTTTGATAGGATCTCCTGCCCTCTCATCTTTCTTTTCATCTGCCATGGGAGGCCTTTGGGATTTGTGACACTGGTATTGCAAAGGTTTGACCAGTTCAAGCCCTAACTCCTTATATCATGACCTCATTGGGGACATGAAAAGAAAAATGGAGAAAAAGTAGACTGCTCTGATACCACTGATCCGGATTTAAACAGGAACGCAAAAAATTATAGAGATAATGATAAACACAGAGATTCAGAGGAAATAATACTTCATTTCATTAATGTAAAATACTAAAATATGCTTACAAATAGAAATGGAAATAAACCAGCTAAGGCAATGGTAGCTTATCTCTTAGAAGAGATGTGGCAGATAGATGCCTCTGAATTGTGTTACAATCAAGCTCAAAGGCCTATTTATTGTCAAGAAATAATGGAAAAACCTAAACATCCAAAAACCTAACCCTAGAAGATGAAACGCCAAACTGTGGGCCCTGTTTGGGTAAATTGGTACATCAACTTCCAGGGGTCATAACTTTGGTATACGATCTCCGTTTGATGTGAACAATATCTTGTTAGAAAGATATATCTGAGAACTACAACTTTGGGAAGAGAAAAATTGATCCATGGTCCCATGTTGCTCCCATGTTTCCCAGAAAACGTCATTTAGGGCCTCAAAATGGCTTCGGAAGTTCAGGACATGAAAAACTGGTAAAAATAGTAAACTATGCTACAATTAAGGAAATTGATAAGCTAAAAGGAACAATGGTGAGGGTCCAAGTGGACTTGGTGGGTGGCCACCAATATCCACTGAGATCAGGGATAATATTCAAGGATACTCATTCCCTCCATATAGTACCTTTTAGCCGCTACAAAACCACCAAAAAATTTTAGCATATGCACTTTAAATTTTGGACCCCCTTTTCTCTTCAAGTTTCATGTATGTTTGTATGCATTGTTTAGTTGTGTTATTTGGGATGGTCTAATCATATTGAATCCTAGAATTAAACTTTTTTATGGCATGCTAAAGCATAACCCCATCATCATAGTCAATTTTTAGTAATAAAGACATTACTGAATATGATGGTCATGGATCCTTTAAAATCATACTTGTTCAACCTCCTGTTTTATATAATGGTGTTTTGGTTACTTGGCTAGGAGATTTCTCATGATGCATTAGACTGGTGCTCACCCAATATATTTTATGGAATTAATGTCATGTAGTGGTTCTGCAACAAATTTTCATATAGTTGGACTAAGAATCATATGCTCTATTGAAATGATCTATAGGGAACAAATGGAGATGGAGTAGTTTCTTTTGTTTTTCATTGCTTTGAGCAACACAAAAGAAGGCCATGAATCTTCTTTCTACAATTGAGTAATTAGTACCATGCCCATTACAAGGAAACAATGTTTACTCCATCGAGAGAATAATATTGTGATGAATAAAAAATGGAGAGGCTAGCTTAGCACCCTAGTGTTTACAAGAAGGATGGTCGGGCCCCAAGATATCACAAATGAGGATATATATGATTGTATTGGAGTATAAACTTTGTATAAGTGTTTTACATGTCATGGGATTTATTTCTACATATGGAATCATAATGGTAGCATGCTTATTAAGTTCCATGTGGTTTGATTTCAAGGATGCACACAAGTGGAAAATCCAAATTATTTATGAAAAGATGTAAATTAATGAGGAGGATGAAAATAGTTGTAGAAAAGATACTACTAAGGATGAGAATGTGCCTTCCAAGATTTGTATTCCTCAAACTTCCAATGGTGTAAATCGATAATCACTGAATATTCCAATGTTGGTTGTAGCTCTGCTTAATTTGGAGCCCTATGCAGATGAGAAGGATGATGCTAAGGTGGATAAGGATGCAAATGAAATATTAAAATACCCAGAGCTCGTTCAATTTTCAATTATGTTGTGGAGATCAGAAAGGGTAGAAAGGTTAAGTATGATCTTGACAAGAAAACTAGACTAATAAAGTAGCCAATAGTACCAGGGTGTTTTATTGGATCCAGAGTTATTGGTTTGTTGCCTATGATTGATTAGGGTGAAAAATATGACAATATTATTGTTGTATGTGCTAATGATCCCAACTTTCATCATTACTGTGATATCAAAGTGCCTCCTCTACACAGGCTTGTTTAAATACATCATTATTTTTTAATGTTACAAAAAGAATGAAAACAAGGAAGTTATTGTAAATTATTTCCTTCCTCTAGAAGCTGCTAAAAAGGCTACAAAATATTACATGCACTTTTATGCCTCATACATAATGGAAAGTTTGAGCTAGTGAGGAGAACCATTCATCAACATTTGGCACAAGACAAGATCATTCATCAATATTTTAAATATGGTTATGTTCATCTTTATTAGACAATCTTGTATTGCATGCTCTAGCATATACAATCTAAAAGGTTATTTGAGATATGCACGCACTCTATGGAGTGTATATTGTAGCATATGTTCTGCAATGCCTACATAGTAGAAGAAAATAAATAAATTTGAATCATAGCTTTAAATATTATGATGGAAACTACATAATTTATTAAATGCTTAGATGCTTGTATAATCCTACATATGGTTTAGTTTCCACTTCTTCTATAAAAAAATCCATTGCAATTTCATTTAAAAGTGTTGGAGCATAGGGAAACATTTTCTAAGGTTTCTAAGTGGATTCTACTAATCCAATTGAGTGCACCTTAACCTTTTATTACACTGGATAAATATGAGGACAAAGAAATTTGGACATGCTTATGTGATCCCAAGTGAATTCTTCGAACAAAATACCATAGTAGGATTATTGATTATTTATGGATTGCAACTGCTCATATGCTCTCCCAATGTGCATTACTAGACATGTCTTAGACCCATCGGTATATAATGCTAGAAATTGTAGTTGTATTACTCTAGTCCTTGTTGTTGTGGAAATATTCAATGTTCAGTTATCCAATTATACTTGGAGCATGGAGAAAAACATCGGGGAGTTTGGCTAGTATCACATAGATTGGTAAGGTAAATAGTGACTAATCATTTAGTAGCGAGGAAAATTTCAACCTCAATCATAATATAGGGAAGCTAAGTGCAACTCAGTCATAGACTACGGAAGCAAATAGTGACTCAATTTCTAAGAAGAAATGATAGGATGTGATTTCTCTCCATCACAATTGTAATCATGATCTCCCTCAACACATTATGATTTGGTGTTGTGACTATTCACCTTCCTCATAATAATTTAAAGAAGGATCAATAATTAAAATTCTTCCGTTGAAATATACATAACATGGAATATTTATAGCCATTTAATGGGTAGGGCCATTGAAAATTGATATATAGCTTGTAATTACATGTGGGGTTATGCTTTCAGGAGTAGAGACTAATGCATATTATGTAGAAACACATAGTTAGTAGAAAATTCATAATTTTGGGAGAAGGATGAATTCAGAGGGCATGAGACAACTACATTATACTGTTTTTGAAAAATGACATTCCTTCATTATTTTTTGGTCTTTGGCCTATCTACAACAATTCAGATATATTCGGAGATATTTTTCTCCATATGGAGTCCTCTCTTCAGACTAATGGAAGATTTCGTGTTAGTTCATAGAAAGAGCCACCTTCAACATTGGTGTATTTGCAATTTTTTCTTGCACATATTTATGACCAAGGAGGAAGCTATGATGCAACTCTTGCTAAGATTCATGAATATATATCACATAATATGGATTTTATTTTTCTCTACTTAGTAAAGGGAAGGATATTAAAATATGGTAGAGATCAAAATTTAGTTGTTGCACTATCAAATGAATCTAAGAGTATGGATCTTGTAGACTATTTTATAAATAGTGAATGTGTGAAGGCATGCTTCAGGTTGACCAGGTAGAGTGGCAGAGAAAAAAGTTGTATTTTTCATAAAGGATAGGGATCAACATAATATCTTGCATGATAAGAAATGCATATGGTAAGAATTGGCTTCTCCTAATAGTCATTTTAAACAAGGTTCCATTGGCCCAGCATTAAAGAATTACTTGGAATTGAGAAAAAATATTCTAATATTGTTGAAGGTCAATTCGACTTTCACACTTACTTCTTAATAAATATGACACTCCTTTCATATGTTCAGATGCTAAAATTTCAAGACCATTTATATCCATATCCATATTTTCACCAAAGTTTATATAGGGTCTATTAGGTTCTATCAATCAAAATATTAAGATGGTAAAGCAAAGTGAAAGGAATTCCAGAGGTGAATGTAGCATCTCACTTGTAGCAGTTGCAATTGGCCAAGCATGAAAGAATTATGTATGACACACAGAGGGATAATAATAACACTTATCTTTGAAGGATTGTTGGCTGACAAATTATGTGGGTTGCTTCATGACAATTTCAAAGACGACCAACTCAAGGCTTAGAAAAAAAAAACTAGAAGCATGTGATCATATTTCTGATTTGGTAAAAGTCAAGAAATATTACATTGAAGCACAAGCCAAGACTAGAGTCAGAGAAATGTAACTAGTCAACTAGCCTTTGTATCAAAATGAAATTGATATTTTAGGGCTATAAATTTCTTTAAATATATCATTACTGATAATGTGCATTATATAATTGAGTTGTACTTTCTTAAAGGGGTTGCAATCAAATTAACAGAAGATCAATCTCATTCATAATAAAATGAGGGATATTTGTTATAATTTTTTCTTATCTTGTTATGATGAAATGTTTTAGCCTTATGTCCTGGTTGTTGGTTGTATGCTTTTAATATTGAAGCTATTGGGATAATTTATAGTTATAAATATGTACACATTGCTTGATGTATAATTTCCTTCAAAGTATAGATGCTTGACACAATATCTACCAGCCTTTAAACTATTAGAAACAAGGACAATACTTACAAGGGTGGGTGAATTAGTATTAAGGGAAATTTAAAGTTTTCATTCACTAGTAAAGAATACTATGACACCAATAAAAACTTTATAAAAGATTCATATGAGCATCACAAGTATCAACACAAGAAGAACAATAAAAACACAGATTCTTCCATTACTTTCACAAATGCAAGCTTCTACTTGTTATTACAAAGTTCTTTGGCTACAACCAAAAGGAAGCTACTACTCCCTAATTTATCAACTACTATTGAAAATAGCTACCAACATTGTTTACGAGCTACTATTGAAAGCATAACTTACCTTTGATTATTTACCATCCACTACTGGAAGGAGCTACAACCCATGATATGCAAGCTACTACTTGCTATAACTCCTTGATTCATCTTTCATACCATTTTCAAACTCAAATCATGAAGGACACTTCTTTTCATAAAATAAATAAATTCCTGCTCAATCACATACCTCAATAACCATATAATTCCCTTGAGAAATATTTTATCATTGATCAATTCACCATACACAGGAGGAACAATAGCAACATTAACTTGTGAACAACTTTCTTGAAAACTCAATTATGCTTATAAAGAATTTGAGTTGATATTTTTAGTTTTTAGAACTTTAGTTAACTTCAACTCTTTTCCTTGAAAAATTATTATTTTTGCTTATGTCACACTTATGTCAAGTCTTCTGAATGTGTTATTAAAGTATTCAAACTTTAATCATCTTTCTCTATGTGAAACTCTAAGTTAAACTACCAATTTTGTAATTTTGGCAATATATCATGGTTTAGCTATAATTTTCCAAATTTGTTTAACTGCTAAATTTGTCTAACGTTACCTATAAATTTCTCCATGCCACCAATTCTCTGTCAACTCATTCATTTCATGTTAAAAAAAATTAGTGTACTTTTGGATTAGTGTTAAACCACTAAATATGGCCCAATAGCGCCAAACTCATAGTTGCCAAATCATTCATGTGATAGGCCCTCACGTGCTCAAAATCACGAATATGGAATGGGTTTAGGTCTAATATATTAGCCAAAAAACTATATATATAACCACCATTGGGCCACTCTACACTCTATCCCCAAGGGATTAAGTCATCACTACAAATATACCTTGCTCATGGTTTGTATGCTCCCACACAACCAAGCGCTAGGTTAAACTCTTACCCCCAACTTTTATTCCCCTAAGAAAAACTCAATGAGTGTGCTTGAATTCTTCTGAGGTCAATCCTCTAATATTTCATCTCCCATTGGGATCGCTTCTCCATGACTTTTTCACCTATTCTTTGTCCGTTGCTCCAACTATATGCCACGTCGATGCTAAAGTGTCTCAAAGCCTTATCAACCCGATGACAAAACCTTGTGCTCCCTTTGAAACTTCAAGGGATCTTGGACTTCCATAGTTTAGGATGATGTATCCCTATGGGATCTCACTCTGCACATATGGACCAATCATCGAGTTGCTTGGATGATGTGTCTAGCCACCTATAATCCACTGTGTCTTGGAACTATCTCCTCGAAAATTTTTGCATGTGCACCCACAAGAACTTTTGGGGTCACTCTCTTAGGTTTATGAGTCTTCCAACCTATGTGAAACCTCTAAAAGGTTTCCACATCTCACTTGATGAATGATTTCATGTCTCACTCATTTTTGGCCCACCTAGGTACTTGAAAATACCAAATATGCATTCCACATGTCACACCCTCATTAGTGCCATGTCATGCTAATGTCATCATGCCACTATGTCTCTCTCATCCAATATGATCATGCCAAATGGCTCTCTCTGGTTTGTACATGTGGAAAAAATCACATGTGATTATATAGTGGAAGGAGGGTCTAGGCCTTGTGTTTTCCATTAATTTACTTTGTTATTTCATTTCCTCTGGGGTTACTTGTTATATGGACCCACCTCGTGCACTAAATTTCATTGGCCCACTACTTTTTCATTGTGCCAACTCATCTTGCCACATCACACCGGGTATATTTCCCTGACACTTTTTACCTATCCACCTCAAATAATTACCGAGGAAATCATTCTAGTGTGATTTGTTTAATATGTGCACACCTTTCCTCATAGATTTCTTCTGCAATTAGACTGCCTTTCCGCTTGTTTGCGCCACCTCATCCTGGATCCCCTATCTCGGTACTCTCACTCCTTCTTTCCTTTATAACTCTCAAGGAATTTTGTTTGGGATGATGTGCTTTGTGGGGTCTCTCGCTATGTAAACTACCACCAATCATCACTTCATTTGTTTTTGATGTCTTCTGCCATGTCCTCCCATATCCTTGTCCCTGGAAGTTTAAACTTATGCATGCTTTTGGATCCTCTATGGAAGAACTTCTAGGTTGATGTGTCTATGGGCTCCTCAACCAAACAATCACCTCTTATTCCTACTTCTAATGTCACCCACCATCTCCTCCCAGTTTCGTATCATCCTGGAGCTTCAACTTATGCTTTCCTTCAAAAATTCCGGGGAAATACTTCTCGGGTTTGTTTCACTGGCATTACATGGACTCCATTGGGGTCATCTTTGTCCCTCCTAAGATTTTATTAATTCATGTGGTCCATGCATGTACCTATGTGGTTGCTGCATGTACACTGACTATGCTGTGGGGCCCTTGGCTCTTGACCAACTTTTACTTTCACCCTCGTAACTTTGATCAAGAATAACTTTCGATACAGGAGGCTTTTTTTTAGACTTCCATATATCGTTGGAAATATCTTTCTAATTTCTATCCATATAAGTAGTTTCCAAGTGCACTTGATCTGATATTCTAAACTAGAAATGGCTCTGAAGTTTCTACTCGAGCAGTTTACTTGTAACCACTTGTGCCTTTTCCATCAATGACAATAGATATCTAACATAAGCATTCCAAATATTTCAAAGATATCAATCAGTGAAAATCATTGGCTGGTTTAACCAACACCAAGGTTACCCCATGGTATGACTAAGACATCAAAGGACTCTCCGAAAGTGAAATATCTTCCCTACAAGCTACCAAATCAAAGATCATTGCATTTCCTTTTGTCATATTGTAAATTCTATAATTTCATGAAAATATGAAACATCAAAGGCATGTAAAGATAATAGAAATTGTAAAAGTCAATAGGATTATAAAGTTCATAAAGTAATTGAAGATTCATGGGGAAGGTAAGGGTCACTTCCCCATTTTTATAAATGTACCCTCATGCCTATAAGTAAATGGGAGTAGGGGGGACACTTTTAGAACTTGATTCCAATTATTATAGAGATAATTGTGAGAACTTAGCTAGCCTTGAGAACTGTTGCTCTTGAAAGATATTGGGTGGAGCTATGGTGAGGCTAGGGGCTTATCTTGATGATAATAATAGCATCATTCCTTCCAATAT
This sequence comes from Pinus tabuliformis, assembly GCA_031772625.1. NCBI lineage: Eukaryota > Viridiplantae > Streptophyta > Pinopsida > Pinales > Pinaceae > Pinus > Pinus tabuliformis. Next base: position 433,730,058 of record CM062805.1, read on the forward strand.
TGGATTTTAGTGGACCCACAACACATGTACTTGAATTGCAGCATTAAAAATAAGAATCTTTTCACTATTGGCATTGACTCTCGTGCACTCCTCTAATGGTTGTAATTGCTATTTGATACTCTTATTATGTTTACATGTATGATTTTCACATGGGTTATATGATAGTGAAATAATTCATGGCTTATTGCTCATGTGTCTACTGGAATCTTTTATCTTTCTTTCCATGCTAATACTAGTAACCCGTTGTGAACTAATTTGAAATTAACTCCTAGTAATTTTTTATTTGTGTATGTTATAGATGGTTTTAGTTAACCAACTCCCCTTGAAGCATACATCTTCTTATTGTTTTGTTGTTATACTCTTGTACCTTGTTATGCAAGTTATCAATAGTGGTTTGATTTCATCCTCATTCTTCAAGTATTTCATACTTATTCTCACATTAGCATCACTTCATTTGGAAGCCAAAAGGAAACACAAATGGTGGCAGTTGTGCCCACATATCAGATGGGACTCCTGTCCCAAATGGTGTAAAGTCTAATTGGCACTTTACACTAGGGAGACCCCCTTAATATTGGTGGTAAATTTTCCTTGTCAATAGTTTTGGGACTAGAACGAGGGAAGATGGAAATATGACCCCGTGGATCTCACATATTAAAGTTTTACATTAAATGGATCCTTCTTGAATCTCTCTTTTGGGTTGTTTTTCTAGAAGGTTATATATTGATATCCACATCAATATAGTTCATCTCTTATATGAAATAAGTTTGAAGGATAAGGTTAAAATATTTGTATCTGAACATATGCATCAATTTCTTCAAAAAATTGTTTCTAATGATGTGTGTTGTCAAGGTATCGTATGTAGACTTTTCACTATTATTTTTGAAGGTCGAGTCAAATTCTAGTGTGAAGCTTTACCAACCACATCCATTCATTCATTAGAAAAATTCATTGATGAGTTCCAATCTACTTTTGATAGGTATAAATGTGAAAATTTATTTAAAAACTTCAATAAGATTGGAATGAAACTCGATGAATCATTGGAAGATTTTTCTAACAGATTTCTCAATATTTGTTATATATTTCTTGAAAGAGATGTGGATTGGAATTGTTTGTTTGAAAATTTTCGACGATTGGTTTACTTTTCTATGGAAGACTGTAAATATGAATTAAACATTGACAATAAATCACAAGTTTATTGTAATAATATATAATTTACCAGTCAACAACTTATCCCTACTTTTTCATACCAACTTTTGCCTATTTCTAAATGTGGGCCAACAAAAATCTTAGTCCTCAGGGACAAAATTGTCACCTCTAACATCTCTCAATGTCCTTCATCTTCATTACCCAATGAAACAAGTTCTTGTGCAAACAATGAATTTTATGTTACCACTAATCTAAGTAATGAGGAATTTTTAAATCAAGAAGAGCAAAGTTATCTTATTTCTCAAATGGTAATAAATTCTCTTGAAGTGGGACAAGCTTAAAATGTCATTGGTAAACCATCTCTCCTTTATTGTTTAGATCAGATTCATGATAATCCTATTGAACATGTATTATAAAGTATTTCTAAGTCTCCTCACGATAAGCTTTAATATTTTCCTCCCTGTAATGGCCAATACCTTGTCTTGGACAACACTGAGTATTCAAATCATTTTATAGAGCATATCATGCCTATTGATCAGTTGATTTCTCAAGAAGATATGAATGTGAAAGACCTATAATTGGAATTGTATCTAATGTGAATGAAGGTTTCTTTGAGAGCATATTTTCATCTTCTTTCATCTTCAACTCACTACTCATTGTAACCTAACTTGTTTGATGAATATGTTGCAGCAATAATCATTTTAAATTATCTTGATTCTCACTCTAATGGTTTGGATTGTAATCAAGTGCAAGACAATGATGTGTTATATTTGGAAAAGGAAAATGATAAGAATCTTTCCCATCTTTCTTTTGGTTGACAATCAACTATATGGGAAGAAGATAATTCCATTGCCCAAAGCATCCATGAAATCACTCATGTTGACTGATTTCCCCTTTTCATCCATGAACAATCTTGTGTTTTCAATAATCAACCAAGAAAAATAAATATCTTTAACCAAACCAATGGGTTTAACAATTATCAACTTATTAATAATGATCCCATCGATACATTTGATGGTGGATTCTTGAATACATATGTTGATCTTACCAAGCTACCCATATTTTATCATTCAAAATTTGAAGTTTTTGAGACTTGTCAAGAAAATGAGGCATTTCAGATTTTGCTAATGGCTATATCAAGTCCTCATGATCTTGAAAATATCCCTGAACTAGATCCAATTAGGGTTTTCCCACAAAATTTTCTTTATATCACTAGTTCACTGAATGAATGTGCATCCCTAAAATGTTTCCAAGGTTTACAAGTTTATCATTCTAAACATCAAGATAGAATTGTTGATTGGTTAGAAGAATATGTTCATGTCAAATCTTCTACAAGCAAGTGGCCTCTCATTTCTCTTATGTTTGATATGAAAGAAAATGTGAATGAATGCAAATCTTTGAGAGGTTTTAAAGGTTTTAAAGTTTATCGCTCTATGTATCTAGATAGAGTTGTGGCATGCTTAGAGGAATCCTTTTTGGCAAACTCTTAGGCCAATAGGCGAGTCCTTATCTCTTTCGCAAGTTACATAGGTAAATATGTTGCACATTGTTTTGTGTTGGTGTTAATTGAAGATATCTTTGTGTTTCCAAGTCGAGAGAAACTCAAATGGCTCCACTAAAAATTCGATTTCACATGAGCCCAATATTCTCTTAAATTTTATTAGGTTTAGTTTTAGTTTCAGTTGTTTGCTTGGTAGAGTAATGAGGCATGGTTGTTTGCTTCCATAGGTTATCTTATTGCATGCATTTGTTTTCTTTTGAATGTAATTAACGCCATTGCATTACTCTTTCATATTTTAGTTAACACTATTTCCACGCATGGTTCTTATAGTTGCAATTTATTTTACATATAGTTTATTCCATTTAATTTTTTTATTTTGCACTAAGAATCATTTCCATGTATTTCTTTTTGTTTCATTGCACCTAGTAGTTGCTTACATTGCATGGCATGACTCTTTTAGTTAGCATTACTTTTTTGCATTGCTTTTCACATTTCATTACTTTTAGCATTGACTATCTGCAATTCTTGTCTTCTCATTACATTTAAATTTGTTTCCTTCCAATGCATTGCTCAACTAGTTTTCCATTTAGAATTATTTTCCTTTTCAAACTTGCACATAAATAAAGCCAGAGAGAGCTTCCCTTATCTACCTTTATTAAATATTGAAATCCCATAAGTGGTTGTGTGTGGTAGTTTGGGGACTCCAAGAGGAAATCAATTATGAACCCTTGTATTAAGCTGCTCCTCAAATGTATGCTTATGAGTCTGACCTATTAATGAGGAAAATAAGAGTTAACACTTGTGGGGAACTCTCATAATTTCATATAACCTATATCCATAACTTGAACATTATTTATGGCCTAGTCCTAAAAATCTACTTTTTTTATTTTACCTTCCACCTATGAGTTGGAGACATGATGTTATGACCTAAAAAATGATTGCTAAGCCATTTCTTACTAGGTTGATCAAAATAAACCACATATGATGGGTTTTTTACTATCTTGTGCTTCAACTACAAATCTATCTCTTGATGGATGCAATGGGCAAAAGGAAATGATGTTGGCTTGAACTCGAAAATGGGAGCTCAAATCTCATGAGAAGACAATGACAATGACGAGAATGGGCATGTTTAGAGAAAAAGGAGAAAACCCTTCTATTTATAATAAAATATTAGGATAGATCTAGATCTAAAAAAATAACAAGAAAATATTAGCCTAAATCAAGATTTAGTCGTTAGCAATATTTTACTATATTTTAGAGAGGGAAAGATTATTTGAAATGATCAAATATATTTATTTAGAAAATGGTTAAAGTAATTAACAAATAAAAAATGATTTATCAATTACTTTATGGAGATAATGTCAAAGGTAAATTAGAAATAATTATTAAATAATGATTTAATAATTATCTCATCAAGGAAATATGGGATAAATGTGGAAAAGTAAATAAATAATGATCTATCTAATTATTCCTCCCTGGTTAAATAAAAAATTGTTAGAAATAATCATTAAATAATGGTTTCATAATTATTTTGAGATAATAATAAATAAATACTGATTTATTTAATTATTCTCATGGGATTTTTTTGGGTTTTAATGAGGAATAATTTAGGAAAATGGTTCTCTAAATTATTTCCTAAGGTCAAAGTGGGTTTTAATGTGTAAAACGTCATCCTACATAGTGTATTTTGATAAACCTAGTAGGAAATGGATAGGTGATCATTTTTTAAGTGATAACACATGATATGGAAATATGACAAGAGGGTAAAACTAAGTCAAAAAATCTTTAGTTTCTATCAAATAAGGAACAACATCACTACTTTTAAAATAAGTCGGCATCCCTCATCCACCCTGCCAAAATGAACACCTAAATAGTGAAAGTTGCATGTAAAGGAAAAATAAAATAAAAGGGTAAGGGCATGATAAAGGCTTCCTACACAAAGAGGTGAAGAAAGCAAGTTTGTTAGGGCAATGGATGCTTGCTGGCAGCAAAGCAATGCTTGTGATTTATTGAGTGACTTTGTCAAGACTATGGATGCTCACTAGAAATGGAGAAACAATAGAAAATCACATTAAGATCTGAATATAATAAACACTATATCATGTTATTTATGTTAGTGTTGAAGATTTACATGTGTAAACTCTTGTTTTAGTGTATAATTACTAGCAGGAGCTAACTGTGACATAGATGGATGGCAGATTTGTAAATGGTCAGGTAGCTCAAAGTGATACCCATAGTATATATTTAATACTTCCTCCCATCACTTTTTAAGACTCTATATTTTGAAAGGACGAATGTTTAGATTTTGGATTCTATGAGTGGTTAGCCAATAGTTGTAGACACAACAACACTATCCAAAATGTTCACCTTGTGCACTTAAAATTTTGGGACCCCCTTTCTCTTCAAGTTTAATGTATGTTTATGTGCATTTAGTTGTTCTCTTTAGAATGGCTTAATCATCTTGAATCTTAGAACAAATCTTTGTCATGGCCTCCTCAATCATAACCCCATCATTATAGTCAAATTTACGTAATAAAGACATTACTAAATATGATGATCATGGATCATTTGAAAACATTCTTTTTGGAGCTCTTATTTTAACTAATGGTGTTTTGGTTACTTGGATGGAAAATTCCTCATGATATAGTGGACTGCCACTCACCCAATAGATTTGATGGAATTAATTTCTGTTAGTGGCTCTACATCAATTTTTTTTATAGTTGGCATGAGAAGCATATGCTTTGTTGAAATGACCTGGAGGGAACAAATGGAGATGGAGTAGTTGATTTTGTTTTTCATTGATCTAAGTAGCACATAGGTTGATCATGATTCTTCTTTATACAATTGAGAAATTTATACCATGCCCATTATAGGGTAGCAAGACTTACTCCATCAAGAAAATATTATTTAGATGAACACAAGTAGAGAGGCTATCCTAGCACACTAGTGTTTACATGCATGATGGATCTAGGCCCCAATATATCATAAATGAGGCTCTCTCTGATTCCATGGGAGTATAAAATTTGTAGAATTTATTTACATGTTTTGGAAAGTATTGTTGCATTTGTAAATATAAGGATAGCATTCTTATTAAGTTCCATGCAATCTAGTCTCAAGGATGCACAAGAATGACAAATCGGAAATGACTCAGGAAAAGGTGTAGATTAATGAGGAGGATGTGGATAGTCATATAAAATATACTACTAAGGATTCTAATGTTCCTTCTGGTATTTTTTCTCCTCAAAGTTCCATTGGTGTATATCAACAAACACAAAATATTCCAGTGTTGGTTGTAGCTCTACTTAATTATGAGTTTGATGAAGATAAGAAGGGTGAGGTTAAGTTGGAAAAGGATGTGTTGTAATACTCAACAACCCCCATTATGATTAGATTTAGAATAAGAAATAATGGGGACCCTTTAAATTTTTAGGAAAGAGTCCTTTCTTGTTTTAATAAAATAAGACTAATTTTAGTTTTTTAGCTTTTTAAATAAAATATTTTAAATAGGTATATTGCTAAAATAAAACCATTTTGAGGCTTAATAACCTTTCCTTAGTTTTAATAAAATAATGTGAAAATATACTTAATCCCGTTAAACTATATTTCCATTCAAAAACCTTTAGAAACATCACCGAAAGTTTCAAAAGGTTGTTTGAATAATAAGTGGAAATATCATAAATGTTGGTCCCACTAAGAACTACACGTAAGTACTTATCTACTTATCGACATCGGTAATTTCATAGTAAGTACCACTAATGACATGACTGATAGCAAAACGTTGACAACAATTATTTCCATAGTAAGTACCACTAATGACATCACTAATAGTGAAATGTTGACAGCATTATCACTGATCATAAAGTACGCTTGTGAAGTGTCGATTGTGAAATGCTCATTTCAAAATGTCGATTGTGAAATTTTGATCATGATATCACAGTCCAACACTTACCAGTATCACATTCTGTCAACTGACGAACGCTAATATCGCATTCTATTAACCCCTAGAGTTCCAATATCGCATTTTCTGCATCTCTATTTGTGACCATAACAACATAATATCAGGAGATTGCATGTCACAAAGTCATGTTCATACCGTCTGATGCCAAAAAGATGATAAAGAAAATCTGCGATATAATGACAAGTGTCAACATCGTGTGAATAAATGTTTGAAAATTAAATGGCCACTTTATGTTTATAGTTTTGATGTTTTAAGAAATTTGCAATGATTTTGATATAATGTAGAAGAATGTTTTCATTAAAACTTGCTTTCAATTGATAAGACTCTTTGCATTTTATGAGTTCTTGCCACTCATCCTAGTTTATTTCTTAAATAGGTGGTTTTGATAAACAACAAAAAAAGGAAATGTCAAAGATAATCAAAGTGAGGAGAAAGTATGTATTTCAGCTACAAACAGTATTGCCTCTTGAAGAAGTTCATGAGATGGCACCATTGTTTACAGATACTACATGCACTCTAGATGCAGAGTCCTCCTCCTAGGAGGTCATATACAAATTGTTCGAGGATGAAAGCCCAAGGGTAATTGAGAAATAGAGTGCTATTGTTGATGCTCCAACTCCAAATGATAGTGATGCATGGAATGATGTAGCTAATTAATTTTTACGCAGAATTGTTACTCATCCTAAAATTATACCCTATACAGACATGGTAGGATGGGTCATTGATAACCTAGATATTATAGACAGAATGTTTCTAACTCCCAAGAATACAACCATTTGATTGTTCAAGCCAGAATATTTAAGGAATATGTATCATATACCTCCACCACAAAAGAGTTATGATACTTAATGTTTCCAGAATTTCATGCAAGAGAATTTGAACCTAGTAGATATTATCAAAGAATGGAGGAGGGACCCAAGAAAACACAAGCAAGAAGACAAGGGTGTGTATCCATTAGCCTCTATTGCTGGTCCTTTCTCTCATATTTCTACTATGATGTTTCATATATATGGTTACCAAAATAAACAAAAATTCTCAGAGGAATGAGTCTCACTGATAAAGGTCACTTCTGATGGCTATATAATGGATTGGGCAAATATTTTTTGCAACAATTTAACTACTAAAATCCGCAATTACAGACAAGAGCACAATGCTATTGAAAGAAATTCTCCCGCTTTCTTTATGACCACATATATCATGGATGCTATTTGTTTTTCTTACGATTTTCCATCTATAGGTTGGAAGTGGACAAAACAATACCCTACCCCTATTTTTTTTTACCTTCATATCCTATGGGAAACCAAGTATCATCCTCATTTTTATAAATTTGTCATGAAATTGTCTTGCCCATTCACCAAGAGGTATTTGGTAGCAAAGAGCTTAGACTCTCCATTGAAACTAATAAGGATTTAAAGCCATTAGGAAAGTGGGTTGGGGAAGAAACATTTACTTATAATCCAATTTTTGGTAGTCTTTCCCATCCTCATGTTTTTCCTCTTTTTGTTTTGGACAAATTACTAGCCAAAGAAATTGCCTACCAAACAGTTAGTAATGGCTTGACTAAAGTGCTCAAGGATGCTAAGAAAAATCTTTGGCCTTCCTATCCTATCCCTTGTGGTACCTATGTGTTGGAAAATCTTAGGCATGCTTAGATTGAAATTGACCAAATTAAAGCTTTTAGTTTTCCGACAATTCCAAATGGACAATATGATCCCAATGGTGTTGCAAAAGATGTCATGGCACAGGCCCAAATCAAGCATTTTTCAAGCAAGCCCGATGAATTAAATGATTTATTTGATATGGTTCTAGAATATTCTATGGTTCAAAAGTTAGCAGAAGAACACCTAAATCCTAAAGAATTGATTAAGTTTAATCAATATCGAGAGCGGAGAATAGCCCATCTGCTAGAAATTTTGTTAAGACAGTCTCAACAGAAGCTTGAAGTTTCAAATACATCAGCCTCCTCTTCAAAGAATCCAATTATTTCCCAGGTTTTAGAGATAGCCACTACAGCTGTTGAGAAAACGATGAAAATCAAAGAAGAAAATAAGTTGGATGAAGTATGGGAGGAATTTAATCATGTTTTATCTACTAAAGAAACTTAGGATGTAAATACAACAGTCAACAAAGAAACAAAACAATTCACAGAAACTGAAGGGACAATTGTGTTCACTGTTGAGGTTTCTGAAAAGGCTATTGTTCCTAAGACTCTTGAAAAAACTAATGTTGATGAGGCTACCAATAAAACTACTATTGCTGAGGATATGGATATCATCTTGGCATTTCCTACATCGGAAAAAGTGTTAAATATTGAAGAAATTCCTCCTCTGGATGTATTCTATAGTCCAAAACATAAAGCAGTAATGAGAAGGTCAAGAAAGAAGAGAAATATAGAACAAGCACAAGCATCAGTTTTAGATGAGACTCCTTTTCAAGTTCTCTAGAAAGGAGCCCAAACAGCTCCTGATGAAGAATTAAACAGGATTTCACAGTTTGTAAGAGCTTATGCTAGTGCTACTATTGACAAAGAAGTGGAAATACAACTGCTTATGAAGGAAAAAGACCAGAGGATTATTCAATTAGAGCAATATTTCCAAAATGAAAGACAAGTGATTGAGCAACAAGGGCAAGCAAAACTTGTCGAGTGGAGAAAATTTTGATAACTTAAAATTAAAATTTGAATTTGAAATCAAAGACAAAGATGCACAAGTACAACAAATGTAAAAAAATATTAATCAGTTGAAGTTTATTTTAGAAATAAATGAGGTCTGAAAGGAAGCAAGAGAACTCGATACACTCCTCACTAAGCAACAAGTTGTCTTTTGTCACAAATTAGCTTTAATTCGTGATTTGTGTAAAACTAGTGATTCTATAGTTAACCAGTTTTCTGATCTGTGGACATTTTATGAAGAAATTGAAGAGAAAATATCTAAACATATAGATTGGAAAGATAGTGGTGAAGGAAGATCAACTGACCTTCCTCAAATCAAATAATACCAAAAGGCTATCGTTTTGGGTGATTGGGACATCAAAATGAAACAAGAAGAAATGACTATTATCAGAGCTAGAAATCTTGCTTCAAACTTCACTGAATATATCACAAATGCCTTATGGTAGGCCAATCTAATATAGGAATTCCTGAAGGACACTTTTCTAGATGTCAAAAATTTGAAGAAGTCACAGAAAGAAGCATCCAATAGAAAGGTCAACGATATCCAAAGTTTATCAAAAGTGAAACTTGAAGGTTATTGGAATTTCTTAGTGAAACCACATAGTTAGTGGCTAGTGTTGAGGTGTATCTCTAATGAAATGACTTAATTCCTTCGAGCACTTAGTGATGCAGTATTCACAGGACATATGCGCATGCAGCTGATTCATCCCCCCCCAACTGAAGCCAATGAAGAACATATGTGGACTCAGAGAACAAATGAAGAATCAACCTGCAACACAGAGATGAATTTCCTATTGCAAGAGATTTCTGTCTTTAGTTTTGATTTATTTTTAGCGTAGGTTGTTAAATTTTTTCATATTTGCTTCTATCTAGTTTACTATTTTAGTAATATTAATAGGTTATTTAAACCCCTTTCATGCATTTAGAAAGCAATTCTAAATTTTTGAAAGAAAGATTTGAACTTGCACTATTGTTTAATTCCAAAGTTATCTTACTGAGAAGCCAAACCTGAAGCTATTTTTTTTTTAGCAGAGTAATGGTGTATTTGGTACTACTATCTTTATATCACTATTATTTTTCATTGACATAGATAGTGAATTTCTTATAAGCTGTTTCATTATATAAATGCTTTGAAACCAATCACACATTGTCACTATTAATGTGTCGGATTGTATCATTTTGTGATCAATTTTTAATTAACTAAATTAATTAACTATTTAATTAATTTAGTTTATCTTATTATTCTTCCTTTCATAAAGTGTTTAATGATATATATTTTTGCATGCTTTGTGAAATATTTCTATGAATCATATATAAAGAGATATTATTCCTGGGAAGTGAGTATGATATGTTTTACCTAGTAACTTCATCTCTAGATTTTAAATCATTCCATTAGTCTCATTGTGCTTCTATTATTCTACTATATCTCTTTAAATGGGAAACTGGCCCATTTATCCCCAATCAGACCCACCATTTCCAACGAAAAAGAAGCTGCCTTAAGTTCCCAACTGGGTGGTATTCCTCGATGTTGAGGCAAATATTTTCCAGCCTTCAAAAGGATGCAAATTAAATATTCAAAGACCTAGAGCTACTTTAATTTTCAATTTTGTTGATATAAAAAATGGTAGTAAGGTTAACTACGAGCTTGACAATAAATATAGTGTAATAAAGGTTCTAATAGTACCATGGTTTTTTCTTAGAGTTAAAGATATTGGTTTGATTCCTATGATTGATCAAGATGAAAAAGATACCAAGATTATTGGTGTATGTGATGATGATCTTGAGTTTCACCATTACCATGATATCAAAGAGCTTCTTCTACATAGGCTTGCAAATTAAAAAAAGAATGAAAGCAAGGAATTTGTTGTAAATGATTTCCTTCATGTAAAATCTACTAAAAGGGCTACCAAATATTCTATGGACCTTTATGCCTCATACATTGTGGAAATTTTGAGGTAGTAAGGAGAGCGCTTCATCAACATTTAGTACAGGATAAGATAATTTATCAATAATTTCAATAGGGTTTTATTCATCTTTATTATACAATCTTGTATTGCATGCTATAGCATATACAATGTAAAATCCTATTTGAGGTATGCACACACTCTATGGAGTGTATCTTATAACATATTTTATGCAATCCTACATAGTAGAAACAAATTAAGAAATTTGAATCATATTTTTTATATCGTGATGGGACCTACATAATTTAAGAAATGTTTGGATGTTTGTATAATCTTACGCATGATTATGTTTTCATTGCTTCTGTAAAAAATTGCATTAAAATTGTATTTGAAAGTGTTGGAGAATAGGTCAGTGTTTTCTAAGGTTTTTAAGAGGATTATACTCATCAAATTTAGTGCAACTTATTTTTTTTATTGTGCTAAATACATATGAGGACAAAGAAATTTGGACATTCTTATGTGATTCCGAGGGAATACTTGGAACACAAAACTATAACAGGATTAGTAATTCTTTTACAGATTGCAACTTATCATCTTCTTACCTAATGTGCATTATTGGACAATTATTATACACAATGGTATCTAATTATATTCATTGTAGTTGTGTTACTCTGATTATTGTTGTTGTGGAAATATTCAATGTGTAGTTATCCAATTATACTTGGAGCATGGAGAGAAGCATCATGGATTTTGGGGATTTCACACAAACTAGCAAGCTAAATAGTGCCTAATACCTAAGTAGTGAGGTAAATTATGGCTCGAATCACAAGAATGGGAAGCTAAGTGTGTCTCAATCCCATGATGGGAGACTAGATAGCACTCAATCACATACTAGTGAATAAAATTTCACTTAATCGCAAACTACCAAGACACAAACACAAAATATAGAAGAAAATAGCAAATCAATCATTAAGAATCAAATATAAGATGTGATTTCCATCCATGATAATTTTATTCATGGTATCCCTTATGAAATTCCAATTTGATGTTGCAACTATTCACCTTCCTCATAATAATTGAAGGAAGGCTCAATAATTAGACTTGTTCCATTGCAATCTACCTAACATGGAAAGTGTATATTCATTCGAGGGTCAAGGCCATTCAAAATTGATACACATTTTTCTATTAACATGTGAGATTGTGATTTTGGGAGAAGAGACTAATGAATATTATTTCAAAACACATAGTTGGTATAACGTTCATAATTCTAGGAGAAGGGTGACTTTCTAAGGGCAACAAACAACTACATTAGACCATTTATAAAAAATGGTATTCCTTCATTATTTTCTGGTCTCCACCCGATCTACAAAAATCCCAACAAGTTAGATATATTATAGGATAGCTTTCTCCAAATCGACTCTTCTCTTCAAACTAGTGGAAGCTTTCTTTTCATGTCATAGAAAAAGCTAGCTTCAACATTAATGTGGATGTAATTTTTTCCTGCACAACTTTATGACCAAGGACGACACTATGAATCTTTCTAAGATTGACAAATTTATAGCACATAATATGGATGTTATGGATCTCTAGTTAATAAATAGAAAACTATTGAAACAAGATGGAGATTAAAAATTAGTTGTTGCACTGGAAAATGAAGCTATGAGTACGGATCTTGCAAACAATTTTATAAATTGTGAATGTGTGAAGTGCATGCTTCAAGCTTACCAGGTAGATTTGGAAATTAATAAAATTATACTACTCACAAAGGATATGGATCAACATAATAGCTTGCATGATATGCAATGCATATGATATGAACTGGCCTATGTCGATAGTCATTGTAGACAAGGTTCTCTTGGCCCAGTAGAAAATAATTACTTGGAATTTGAGAAACATTATTATAACATGGTTAAAGATCAATTTGATGTTCATACCTACTTGAGAAAGACCACCCTCCATTCATATGTTCAGATGGTAAAATTTCAATACCATTTACATTCATATATATATATTCACAAAGCTTCTATAGGGGCAATTAGGCTCTATTGATCAAAATATTAAGATGATAAAACAAAATGAAGAGAATTTTAGTGGAGAATGTAGCACATCACTTACAATAGCTAGAGTTGGAAAAACATGTAAGAATTATGTATGACACATTGATGGCTAATAAGAGCAATGATCTTTGAAGGATTATTGGTTAACAAATTCTATGGGTTGTGCCTAGAAAATTGCAAATAATACCAACTCAAGGCCTATAAAAAAATATTGAAGCATATGACCATAATTCTTATTTGGTAAAATTTGGAGAAGATTATATTGAAGAAAAAACCAATGCAAGAGTCAGATAAATGAAACTAATCAACTAGCCTTGGTGGAAAAATGAAATTGATATTTCAGGGTTGTAAACTTCTTTGAATATCTCAGTATTGATAATGTGTATTATATAATTGAGAAATATTTTCTTAAAAGTGCTACAATCAAATTAATAAAGGGGCGATCTCATTCATAATAAATGGATGCATATTTGTTACAAGTTTTTCTTATCTTGTTATGATGAAATTTTTTAACCTTGTGTCATGGTCATTGATTGTATGCTTTCAAGATTGAAGCTACTAAGATAATTTATAATTATATAAATTTAAACGATGCTTAATGTAGAAGGACCTTTAACTTAGATATGCTCAATATGATATCTACTACCTCATAAACGTACCAAATATTTTGAAGATAGAAATCAATGACAATCATTAGATATTCTAACTAGCACCAAGCTTACCCCAAGGTATCACTATGACAAGGGTCTCTCCCAAAGTGAAATATCTTCCTTACAAGATGCCATATAAAAGCTCATTGCATTTGCTTTTGTCATATTATAAATTTTATCTTGTCATGAAAATATAAAATATCAAAGGCATGTAAGAGTTAATACAAATTGTAAAATTCAACAGGAGTTTATAGGTCGTGAAGTAAATTAATATTCATGGGGAAGGTGAAGGATCACTTCCCATTTGTATAAATGTACCACCATGTCTCTAAGCACATGGGGTGGGAGGATTTAGCACTTGATTACAGTTAGTATAGAGATAGGTGTGAGAACTTAGGTAGATTTGAGCACCATTTCTCTTGGAAGATATTAGGCTAAGTTGTGGTGAGGCTAGGGGTTTATCTTGGAGATCATGTGAGAAACCTACCTTCCACTTTTGGATTTTGGTGGACCTATGGTACATGTACTTGAATTTGTAGCAATATAAATAAGAAGCTCTTCACTCTTGGCATAGATTCTTGTGCACTCCTCTAATGGTAATGATGTCTATCTAATACTCTTTTTAAATTTGCATGTATGCTTTCACATGGGTGATATTTTAGTGAACTAATTCGTGGACAATTTCTCATATGTCTACTAGAATATTTTCTCTTTTAATTCCATGTTAATACTAGTAACTAGTTGTGAACTAATTTGTGATTAACTTCTAGTACTTTCATATTCATGTATGCTTCATATGGTTTTAGTTAACTGAATCCTCTTGAGGTATACTTCTTCTTATTGTCTTACTGTTATATTCGAGTACCTTGTTCTACAAGTTATCATTTGTGGGATAATTTTTCCCTCATTCTTCAAGTATTTAATACTTGTTCTCACATTAACATCTCTTCATTTGGAAGCCAAGAGGAAACAAACATGGTGGAAACTAGGCCTACATAATGGTTGTGACTACTACACCAAACCGCATAAGGTCATATTGATGGTGCTGAATACCGCCAACATATAAGGGGTATCCCCAATGTGAAGCCTCAATTATACCTAACACCATTTGGAGTGGGAGCTCCATCTGGAGTAAATTTTGCTTTACCACCATAATTCAAGGTTTTCCTTGGTATAAATGGATAACATAAGAGATTATACACATAACCTTAGAATAAATGTTGGCTTGTTGGGGCCTGACCTAGGTTCAGAGTTAATTAGCCAAAAAAATCTCGGTACTACTGGCCCTTTTGGCAATAGCCTACAGAGCACAGACTAAGTAGTATGGAAGGGTGCTAGAGCCAGGTTTCCACACCCTGGAGATGTCTAATGAGTTCAACTAGTCCGCAGTTTGACACTGTGCATAGGTTGCTTTGCGCACTTTCCCATACTTCGGAACCTGATATATTGCCTTCGCGCAGCCCTACTGAGGGGCTGAATGTCGCGCTCTACATTATTACCAAAGACCTCAATGGTATTCCAATGTTAGTTAATTAGCTTTGCCTACTTGAGTGCTTAAGTATACTTAATACTATAAACCATTCATATAGGTGCGCGCAGTAAATAAACAATATATTTGCAAATTATATCAATCATTCATTAACCCAAGAACAAATACACATAATTATAACAAAACTTCTCTTTATTAATTACTTCCTTGGTTACAGACATGACTTCGCCCTGCCCACTCAGTTGTAGGGGTCCATGCACTCAGTTGCGGACTACTAGGCCTCTAAGCACTCAACTGCAAAGCCTTTTCCTACTCTATGACCCAAAGACACATTTCACTTCGACTTAGCCCCTTAGACTTCTTCCTACTTACTCATCCTAGTTAGTTATCTTATACACTTAGAGCCTCACTCTATATATACAATCCCATGGTCCGCAGACCATGGGTAGGTCTATCTAGCTGACATTACATTACAAAACTAAGGCGGATAGTCTTGTGACTCTATCATACTTTTGCACCCCGTGCCCACAATTCATGGATCTTTACAATAAGATTTGATCAAACTTGGGCTTTGAGCCCCAAAACATGCCCTGGGGGGATTCTGTGCCCAACATGCCCCCAACACAAACCTTGTGACTCACCCTCGAGTCACTCTGTTGGAGCGGCAATCTTTGCGTGGAGTCCCTCCAACTATTCTCCAATTGAGTGGAGGTTAGTAGTGCACTGAGTTCCTACTTGTTGGATCTACTGCATACGTTGTTCTGAGACCTTTGTGTCTAAACTGCTTTTGTACATCTATACCGGTATCTGCTACATATGATTATAGTCCCGTGCCTTTGTCTGGATCCTTGGAACACGAAGATTGTTCTTTTTCTGTCTAGTTAGATAGCTAGCCCACCCATGTAGGGATTCAAGCTGCTACCATTCACTTTTCCTGGGAAAGGTTCTCCATTTAGTTTGACTAGCTAGACGGTGCCTCCATCTGTGAGCTCCCTAACCACATATGATCCTAGCCAATGCATTATGAACTTTCCTAGGAATTTTTCAAACTTACCATCATACAGGAGCACTAAGTCATTAACCTTGAAGGTGCAAATATTAATATGGAAATCGTTACAAGCCTTTTCATGCTGCTTTTGTACTTGCTGATGAAAACTAGCTAGGAACTATTCCTCCACAAGTTCTTCCAATTGCACGAGCCTTCCTTCCAGAGCTTCGCAGTCAGTCATACCTATGAGCGCTACTATGCGTAGACTAGGTATAATGTACTCCATCGGCATGGTAGCTTCCACACTGTTATCACTCAGGTTGTCACTCAGGTTGGAGTAAAGGGATACGGCCGAGGTAACCACAAACCAACTTTGGACTGCAGGTTCTAGC
Source organism: Pinus tabuliformis (assembly GCA_031772625.1). Lineage (NCBI taxonomy): Eukaryota > Viridiplantae > Streptophyta > Pinopsida > Pinales > Pinaceae > Pinus > Pinus tabuliformis. The sequence goes on from CM062805.1 coordinate 433,746,814, forward strand.
CCACCTGTAGTCAGAGAGGGCTCTCTCTTTCTGATTTAGCTTTGTTGATGATGATTTTAGGCTAGCTATTGAGTTCAGGGTTTTTTTTTGTGTTTTTGTGAGAAGATTAATGTTTTCAGGTAAAGAGGCAATGCATATTCTGGTAAGTTTCAAACCATTGGGCATGGAGTCAAGGAGTAAGACTGCTGGTTCGTTTTCTTGGTCACAAGAGGAATAAGGAGAAAGGTAGCTGCACATGGAACAATTTTTCAAGTTTAAAGGATGGAAAGAATGCTAAGGGAGGAGAGGCAATTAAGAATCTCTCAGTCAGCTTAACAGAGAAGGGTGGATGAGCTCTATCTAAGGGCAGTAAAGAATCCCTAGATAACTGTTAAACACATGTGAACTAGGGTAAATATGAGCCAAGGGGAATTCATATTCATGTCCAATTCATTTCAGATGAAAATATAAAGAAACAGCAGAAATTGAGCCTAGAGTGCAGTTAAACAAATTCTAAGCTAATCATTCTTTCTTTTATTTAGAGGGTGAAAAATGAAAACAGAGGTAAGAGGCACTTATTGATTCATGTTGCAGCACAAGAATTCCATCATTCAGTCTCCAGAGACCATTAACAACACATCAGACAGTCGCTCCTCCAATCTCTTCAGCAATCTTTGATTAAAGAAAAAGTATCAGACATACAGTGCGAGTCTCTAATGAAAAGTTATCAATCGACCAACCCTTGAAACAATGCAGAGGGTGGTGTATATAGGAAAAATTCTCCAAAATTGTTTATTACATCTGTGACCTAAATAGGTCTGAAAGTAAAATATTACTTTAACCTAAACCTATCAGGAATAAATGCAAGAAAATATCTATGGGCTGCGCTGAGGGCAGCCGTATCAAAACTGAATTAAATGCATTGTCCTCGCTGGCTTGGTGCAGTGCCTCTGCAATAACTGTGCATGGACTTCTACTCCATTGTAGTTCGGTGGCTTTAAGTGCTTTAACTGTGATTTGAGAGCTGGGATGGGCTTTCACCATCTGATTTGACTTTGCTGGAGGCCATTCAATGCTGACTTGCTTTGGGAACTAAAGATTTCTGTTAAAAATTCAACTGATACTCTTTGCCGCTTCATCTTTCCTTTGATACTCTTTGACAAATGAATCGGGTCGGTTCTCTTCTTCGCTGTGGGTCAAATCAAAACTTAATGGCCATTGTTCGGCCCTCTATTTCCTTTAGAACTGTCTTTTGACCCCTTCTGCATGCCTCGCAAAGAAAAATGGGTCATTCGGCGCCTTTCGGGCTTGCTGGGGGCTGCGTAATGAGGGGTTTTCCATTTCGGCCCTTTTCCCGTAGCCATGCGCGATTAGCGCTAGGCGCTAATCGCGCATGAAAAACTGCCTCAGAATTTGAATCCAGGCTTCCTAAGCACGATTTTTTCCTTTCGCTCCAAAAATTGATGATGACGTCAGCATGACGTCAGCGGGTGGGACCCAATACGACAGATTACGTCAGCAGGATGACGTCAGCATGTACAGCGGGTGATGTGGTAGTGACATGGTGGCAGTGACGTGGCAAGGGTGACTCGGTAGGAGGCCGATGCTATGCAGACGACGTGGCGCGGTGACGAGGCATACACGTAGAACAGGACAAGTGACATGGGGCGCGTGCACAGAAGGCGAAAAGTGGTTTCATCAGACCGCTTTCTGTATGGGATCGATATCCGTCAGAGCCCTTCCGATGCAATAGAAGGCAGATAGGTGTCTTTAGTACGGCGGAGAAACCGCCTTGCCATCGGAAGCTAACAGCCGAGCAGCGGGGCACCTATGAAATCGTCGAGAGCCGTCGGATGGGGAGGGCCCAATCCGACGGTGGACGGAACAGGTGAATCGGTGGGGGAATAATGGACGGGCGCGCGAATATTCGGATTTTGATATAGCGCGGCAAGGAGGGTAAAAACTTAGGAAATGCGACTTTTTGTGGGTTAGTTTAGGCATGTGGGGGCATAACTTAACATCTAATCAAGCTTTTGAACTTTAATCTTTAGAAAAAGACTGCGGAGGGGTAAAATGTGGGGTTTTAAGGGGTAAAGGGGCGGTGAAGGTTGTTATTCTAACCAGGTGTCAGAGTAACTCCTGCTAGGACACGGATGGGTTAAAAACAGCCCCAGATGGATTGTTTTCTCCCAGACTTAGGAGAATAGGGCTATAGTGCCAGGGAGGGGATATTTAATATATTTTTTGGGGATTTTTTATACATAGTTTTAGTATGGGAAGGGGAAGAATCTAGGGAGTTAGATAATAGAATTAGTAGTCAATATGGAGATGATGAGAAAGCGCTAAGGTAAGGAACCTTGGTCTATTTTGGGGGAATAGAACTTTGTAACAAAAGAATGGAAATCCTTGAGTGAGGCAGATCTTCACCAAGGCCAATGTTATAGAAGATGATGAAACTAAGAGGCTCAAGCATATTTTGATCTCTTCAAGGAAGTTAGTGAGTGATTTGGGGAACAAGAGGAAGGGGAGTTAGTTATGTCCAGTTTGAGTTCCCCCAGATGAAAAACTGCATCATGACTATGATCTGAAAAGATATAACACTTTTAGAAATACAAAATTGATCATGCATGAACATTCTGCAACCTCAAAAACTACCTACCCAGCCTACTTTCCTAGCATTTTTTCTTCTTTTTGGATTGGGTGCACTTAGACTTGCAGACCCAGCTTTACAATTTTTTCTTTTTTGTGTTCTCCTATCTAAGCCTACACTTATTTCTGCCAAGGACCCAGATTAAGCAGTTGGGCTCCTTTGATTCTCTACCTATCTACAAAACTGCCAAGATTAAACTGTTTGGACAGATATCATTCTCTATATTTTAAAACAGGAAATTGAAACCTAGGGAGACCAAGGTTAAGCTGTTTGGCCCTCCCTTTTATAGAACATTCTTTTAAAAATGGTTAAGTTATCAAAATTGGAATTCAGCAGTGGCATTTGGACTGGCACACTTTCATAGTATCTTCTTTGACCTCTTTTGGAAATATGGAACCTTGCAGCATGAAAGATGACATATTTGGCATGTAAAAATGTCAATCATGAAACATGAACACCTGTTGGAACAGGAGGCTAACAGTCGCTCAACTTGGGGATGGCTTTTCCTTGTGAAAGGCCAAGAACAGCAGGTCAGAATGCCTGATCTTCTGCTGTTGCTATAGATTGAAAAAACTTCTTTGTGCTGGCTGTTAGATAATTGAAACTTTGTAATATGAACAACCTTCTCCTCAACTGAAATATTGTGAAATGCATAGCACTGCCTGCTTTCTTCTGCGTGCTTGCTATTATGTAGAATGTTGCTTGAGCTTTGTACCTTTGAAACATTCTCAAAACATGGATCAAAACTAATATGTTTGCCTTGTTTTTGCTTTGAGCAAGGGTGCTGATATGAACTGAAAATACTGCTCTGTTTTGATATTTTAGACTAAAGACTGCAAACGGCTTCCCTTTACCATGAATTGCTGTGACGTGACTGTGCTACTCTTTGTTGTTTTGTTGAGGTTAGTGCAGAGACAGAGCTTTTAAAACTGGAACACTTGTATTGGCTGTGTCTTCACAAAATTTACTGTTGTTCCCTTGACACTTGGTTTGCTTATATAAAAATGAAAACAAAGTGCTGATATATACAAATATCACTGTACAAAAGATATATACAAAGCTGCACTGTATCCCCTAAAAGGGATCATGGTAATGTTGCAGCATACGGCCATCGACAAGCCTTCCTCAGCAGTGCTGTCCTCTACGGATTTGAGAAAATAAGTGTTATTTCCCTGAACAGCAGAAATAACGAATGGCCCTCTCCATAAAAAATCAAACTTTGCATGTTTGCCCTTGTCTTCTCTTCTTGAGTCCCACCTTAGAACTTTGTCACCAATATAGAAATCCTCAGCCTTAACTCTCTTATCGAACATCTTTTTGAGTTTTTCTTGCAAAATTTGAGCTCTACGATAAAGTTGCTCTCTGGATTGCTGAAGATGAATGGTCTGATTAATTCTCCTTTGAATGTCATTTGGTTCAGCCTGAATTTCCTGTAACAGTCTGATAGTAGGGATGCCCAAGGATGAAGGAAATCTAGCCTCCATACCATATACTAGCTCTTAAGGGCTCATCCCAATGGATTTCTTTCTTGAAAGTCTATCTGCCCATAGGGCATTTACCAGCTTTTTGTGCCAGTTCTTCTTGTTTTCTTCCAGCACTTTCTTTATGATGTTGATGAGGCTCTTGTTGGAGGATTCAGCCAAGCCATTACCTTGAGGGTAATAGGCTGTAGAGTGGCCCAAGGTAATATGAAATTGGTGGCAAAAATTGATCATCTTTTTGGATTTGAAGGCAGCGGCATTGTCAGTGATGATTTTCTCAGGGCAGCCAAATCTAGAAAGGATATTGCACTCAAGGAATTGGATAATGATGGTGTCATTGGCTTGCCTACAGGGGATGGCTTCAACCCACTTAGTGAAATAGTCGGTGGCTGTTAGGATCCATTTGTGCTGGCCTGAGGAAGAGGGATGGATTTCTCCAATGAAGTCAAGACCCCATTGTTGAAAAGGTTTTTCGGTTGAGATGGGCTTCAAGGGCAAAGGTAACAAATTTCTCTTGCCCTCAAAGATTTGGCATTTGTGACATGACATGGCAAACTTCTTTACATCTGCAAAAAGAGAGGGCCAGTAAAAACCAGCTCTTAAAATTTTATCAGCAGTGGACTTCCAATATAGATGTCCTCCACAGTCACCTGCATGGAATTCTTTCATGACATTGTTAGTTTCATTCATGGTTAAACAATTAAGTAATATACCTTCATGATTTCTCCAAAATAATGCACCATCTATGACACAAAATTTTAAAGCCTTCATTTTCAAAAATATTTTCTTGGTTCTGGACAATCCTGGGGGAGCAAACAGGTTTAACAGTACAAAACATATATTAGCATACCACGGAGATTGCAAAAGGGTATCACTGATCTGTGGAGTCGCCAGCTCCTGTTCATTGTCCAGTTGGTTAGTATCTAAGGCTTGAAAGTTTGTTTCGGACATCAGTTTGGCTAAACCTTGTCCCTTTATCAGCTTGGTTGGTTTTATTTCTATGTCATACTCAAGGATGTTTGCTATCCACTTGCCTCTTTTGCCTTCCAATCCCTCTTGGGTCAATATGTCTTTTACAGCAGTGTGTGGGACATAGGCAATCACATGTGAATATAAAATGTACACTCTGAAATCCTTGATGGCCTTAACGAGTGCATAAGCCTGCTTTTCCATGATTGGGTACTTCAAAGGGGCATCTCTTAAGGCTCAGCTGAAAAATGCAATTGGCCTTTCAGCTCCCTGTTCATTTTTTTGTAAAAGGACCGTAGCTATTGTATGATCAGATGCGAAGGAAAAAATGATAAAATCTTTGTCAAATTGTGGGTTGGTGAGGATAGGGGTTTGGGTTAAGGCCGTTTTGATACTCTCAAATGCTTGTTTGGTTTCAAGAGACCACTTTACCTTGGCATATTTGTTTAGCATGTTTCTCAACAATCTTATCAACTCGGCTAGATTTGGAATGAATCTCCTTAGGAAATTGATTTTTCCAAGGAATGCTTGGAGCTCTTTTATGTTTCTGGGATATGGGATTTGGAGGATGGCTTGGATTCTTTCAAGATCTTTTCTAATCCCATCTTTTGATATGATGTGGCCGAGTAGTTTGCCTTCTTCAAGGCCAAACAAGGACTTCTTGGGATTCAAGGAAATGCCATATTTCCTACATGTCATGAATATTTGCCTAAGATGCTTGAGGTGTTCCTGATCAGATTTGGAAAATGGGGTAAGGTCATCAAGATAGACAACTAGGAAGTCATGTATTTCTTTGGCAAAAGCAATATCCATTGCTCTTTGAAAGGTAGCACCAATGTTTTTAAGTCCGAATGGCATCTTAACATACTTAAATGTTCCCCACGGTGTGGTAAAGGTTGTCTTGTCTTGGTCATCCGAGTGAACAAGTATTTGATTGAAACCTGAAAATCCATCTAGCAAAGAGATTCTAGATGACCCCACTACTCTTTGTAGGATGTGATCCATCTTGGGCAAAGGATAGTGGTTTTTTAGGGAGACTTGGTTTAAATTTCTCAGATCTACACAAAGTCTAATTTCACCTATCTTTTTTCTTGTAGGAACGAGGTTGGATACCCATTCAAAAAATTTGATGGGTGCTATTATGCCTGCTTCAAACATCCTCTTTACTTCCTTCTCAATCATGGGAAGAAGCATAGGGTTAATTCTCCTAAGTTTCTGTTTGAAAGGTTTCTGGTTTGGTTTTAAGGGAATGGTGTGTTGAATTATTGAAGTATCACAGGACTTCAAGTCGTCATAACTCCAAGCAAATACATCTTGGAACTCTTTAAATAAATCAATGTACTTGGGCTTCTGATCAGGTGGTAAATTTTTGGACAATTTGATCATTTTGGGATTCTCTGCTGTCCCAATGTTGTCTTCTTCTATAGCAGTCTTCAATGGTTGTAATTTTGGCTTTCTGGGAACATCATTGGCGTCAAACATGTCTTCTAATGGGGTTAGGCCAGCAGGCAGAAAATTATCCTTTAGGTCGATGATCTCTGCCTTTGTTTTGGCAATTTCTTCCAAATGCATTTGTTTCAGCTGTTCTATGTTTGTTTTGTCAAAAACAGTCGGGTTTAGGATTTGTTTGGCTGTTGCAGCTGTTACAGCCTGTTGGTTTTCATTTTTTTGTTGTTGGGAGTCATTCATAGCATCCATGTCAATGTTGATATTCGAAAACTCCTGCTCAAGGGTGAGGAAATTGTTGATCTGGGCGTCATTTTCAAAAACTTGCCAATCTTTAACGTTATTTGGGACAACAGGCCTATGTTTTATTTCAGCAGTAAAGTGATGGCTTGGCTCAAAAGGAAGCTTACATGTACTAGCAAAGGTGGCTAGGTTGTGTGCATGGATGTTATGCTCTCTTGAAATCTTGGCCAGGCTGGATTCAGTAAATGCATTGAGTATATTAGTGGCAGCAGTCCTATAGGCCCTCATTATTTTGTCATTGGTTACAAAACCACCTTTCATCTGTCGTATGATTAAGTCAGAGTCCCCTAAAATAGACACTCTTGCAGCTCCTAAAGCTTTGAGCAGTTTAAGGCCTAAAAGCAGAGCCTCATACTCTGCCATGTTATTTGTGCATTTGAAATTCAGTTTGTAGGCATGTCCTTCTGCATGGTTTTTTAAATGTGCTGTGAATCCATACACCTGCCCCTGCTCCTAATTTTTTGACCGAGCCAGAAAACTCTAAATACCATGTGATTTCTTGCTTGTGTTTAGTACCGAGAGTTTCAGTCATTCTTGTAGTGGGCAGATCTGAAATTTCTGTTTGGGGAGGTTCTTCTAGCATGCTGGTTGTATTGACTCTTGTGACAGTGTCCTGGGTATGGGCAACCGACTCTTCGTTAATGTGTGCTTGTTGTTCTAGAGCCAAAGGCTCATCCTTAGTTAGAGAATTTGTATCATCATTAAACAAAATAAAGGAATCCATATCAGAATGGATTGAGTAAATGGGAAAATTTTCGGGCTTGCTCTCACTACTTACCACATATTTCATGAGTGTTTCTTTGTACAATCTCTTTGGTTGCCCAAAGACTGAAATAGTAGCATAGGAGAGGTCTAGTTGAAGGGATCCTTGGAGCTTTGCTCCCCATGATCTTGACAGGAGCATACCATATTTTGGTGGGATGTCAGCCACCACCACATCCATGAGGATGGTCTTGTTGGGATTTTGGACTAGGGATACACACAAGTCTTTAATGAGGCCTAAACACTTGACTTGACTTGAGTCAAATGAGTATAAATATTTGTAGGGTCTTGTAATATCAAGGTTCATCTTTTCCATAACTGCTTTGGGCATCAGATTGTGTGAAGCTCCTGAATCAAACATAGCGTTGTGCAAAATTTTGTCATGTATATGCAAACTGACATAAAAGGGTGGAATAGGTCCATATGTTGATTTTCGATTAACTTCTGGGCCAAACAACAATTCAGGAGTATCATCCAAAACATTTACATCATCCTTATTCTCTGGTATTTGAATTGATCTTTGAATTTGTTGCCTATATACATTGTGCTTGGCAAGTTCTGAGAGGGGGATGGATATCTTCAACCTGGCTATTTCTGTCTCTAAATTAAATGGCTTTTCCAATGGAGTTTTGGTGTTGATAATGGCAGTTCTTTCTATTTCATTTGAATTGTCTGCTACTTGCTCTTGTTTGTTAGCGTTATGGGAATTGATTGCTTGCGGTTTTTCGATTTCAGGAGAGTTTTTTGGAACGTTGTTCGAGTTTTTCTCAGAGGAAGAAGGTGGTAAAAGCTGATCTAAAGAAGGTTGCACTTCTGTAATGTCTTCTACAGTCACTTGATGCGGGTTTGGGACGATTGTATCAGCTGGTTCTGTTATGACAGCCTTGTTCTTAATCTTGTTAGGCTGTTTGCCATCCTTTGTTTTGCTAGGTTCAGAAATGTCAATGGTCCTAGTTCTCAGCTTATATTGTTTGTGTACTTCATACACAGCAGTATCATAACCTTGTTTGAAATCAAAAGACTCACCAGACTTAGTCTGAAATTGACTAAAGTTATGCTCATCTTGGTCTTCTTGGCTCAGGAAAGTCTGATGCTCACCCTTTAGATCCATTAGATTCATGTGAGTGTCTTCTGTTTGCTCATTGGATGTAGATCCTTCAACATAATTATCTTGAAAAGGGGGTCTTATGTCATGATCTGGGCTTGACCTACCAACATTTGTGTTCTGCGTTTTCCTAAAATTCGGGTTTCTTATGGTATTGGACTGCTGTCCTTCCCATGATGATCTCCTCTCAACACTTTCTACTCTGTCTCCTAGCCTTTGCATGCCACTGATAATAGCATCAAGCTTTTGTTCTAAGGCTGAGGGTTCTTCCTTAAGGGTGGTTCTTCTTTCCATTCTAGCTCTGTTTCTTTTGGCAATTAGGTTGGCCTCTATGCTAACAGCAACATTTTGCATGTCTGCAAGGGTCTGAGGAGCTCTTTCTTTTAACTGGTATGCCATATCTGGGTCGAATCCATCAGGGAATTTATACAAGGCAAGGTCAGGTGGTGGTCTTAAGTTCTGTGGTATTGCATTATAGACATTATTGAATCTTGCACAGTACTCCAAAACAGTCTCCTGGGGACCTCTTTTAATTGTATCATATTCTGCTAGTATGTGCAAGGGGTCTTTCTTTTTCTCCCATCTGTTGGTAAAGGATTGGTAAAGCTCATCCGGAGTAGTTATAGAATTTGCAGCAAGTGATCTAAACCAAGTTCTTACATCACCAATTAAACTTTGAACAAAAATTCTCATTCTCACGCTATCATCGTCTATCTCGTAGTTTTCAAAATAGTCTTGCATCCTTTTGGTATGCTGAAGGGCTGTGAAAGGACCGGTACTGTCAAAATAGGTAATTTTAGATTGGTACTCCTGAGGTAAAGCCCCAAGATTAGCAGGCAGTTGCAGGGGTGCATATCTGTTAGCCATATTGGCAGGGATAAGTGGAACAACGGGGATAAATGGAACAACAGGGATAACAGGAGTAACTGGAAGAGCAGTAGTGGTAGTTGTAGTATGTGCAGCGAATGGAGTTGTGGATGGGGTGCTTTAAGATGTGGATGATGAACAAGGGGAAGTAGGGGTTGAATGAAATAAAACCTTAACAGGAGTTGGAACACAACTTGGGAGAGCTGCTTCTAGACTCAAATCAGAAAAATATTCTCTTTGCTCTTGCTTCCTAAGGATCTTTGGGATTAAGTTCGGATTTTCAAAAGAAGCTGTGGGATTTTGGTCGGGATTTGACCTTATATATCGTGGATTCTTCTTGGGAGCCAGCTTCTGAACTGTTTTGGTAATTTTTCTGGGAATGTTTTTAGAATTAGCAAAGAACTGATCAAATTTTGGAACTACTATGTATAGTTTAAAACTAGCATGGAGATTGACTGAAGCAGCTTTTATTTATTTCTGCCACTGCAAAGCAAAGACAGTTTCATAGGCTACCTAGCTGACATTCGAGCTTCATCTGTAGTTCCAAGGAATATACAACAATTAGAAAATTGATTTCTCAGTGGATTCTTCCAACCTGTTTCGTGAATTTAACTGAGGATGATCCCCAGTGGAGTCGCCATTATGTTATCACTCAGGTTGTCCCTCAGGTTGGAGTAAAGGGATACGACCGAGGTAACCACAAAGCAGATTTGGACTACAGGTTCTAGCCCACCTGTAGTCAGAGAGGGCTCTCTCTTTCCGATTTAGCTTTGTTGATGCTAGTTTTAGGCTAGCTATTGAGTTCAGGGGTTTTGTTTGTGTTTTGGTGAGAAGATTAATGTTTTCAGGTAAAGAGGCAATGAATATTCTGGTAAGTTTCAAACCATTGGGCATGGAGTCAAGGAGTAAGACTGCTGGTGTGTTTTCTTGGTCACAGGAGGAATAAGGAGCAAGGTAGCTGCACATGGAACAATTTTTCAAGTTTAAAGGATGGAAAGAATGCTAAGGGAGGAGAGGCAATTAAGAATCTCTCAGTCAGCTTAACAGAGAAGGGTGGATGAGCTCTATCTAAGGGCAGTAAAGAATCCCTAGATAACTGTCAAACACATGTGAATTAGGGTAAATATGAGCCAAGGGGAATTCATATTCATGTCCAATTCATTTCAGATGAAAATATAAAGAAACAATAGAAATTGAGCCTAGAGTGCAGTTAAACAAATTCTAAGCTAATCATTCTTTCTGTTATTTAGAGGGTGAAAAATGAAAACAGAGGTAAGAGGCACTTATTGATTCATGTTGCAGCACAAGAATTCCATCATTCAGTCTCCAGAGACCATTAACAACACATCGGATAGTCGTTCCTCCAATCTCTTCAGCAATCTTTGATTAAAGAAAAAGTATCAGACATACAGTGCGAGTCTCTAATGAAAAGTTATCAATCGACCAACCCTTGAAACAATGCAGAGGGTGGTATATATAGGAAAAATTCTCCAAAATTGTTTATTACAGTTGTGACCTAAATAGGTCTGAAAGTAAAAGATTACTTTAACCTAAACCTATCAGGAATAAGTTCAAGAAAATATATATGGCCTTCGGTGAGGGTAGCCGTATCAAAACTGAATTAAATGCGTTGTCCTCGCTGGCTTGGTGCGGTGCCTCTGCAATAACTGTGCATGGACTTCTGCTCCATTGTAGTTCGGTGGATTTAAGTGCTTTAACTGTGATTTTAGAGCTGGGATGGGCTTGCACCATTTGATTTGACTTTGCTGGAGGCCATTCAATGCTGACTTGCTTTGGGAACTGAAGATTTCTATTAAAAATTCAACTGATACTCTTTGTCGCTTCATCTTTCCTCTGATACTCTTTGACAAATGAATCGGGCCGGTTCTCTTCTTCGCTGTGGGTCAAATCAAAACTTAATGGCCATTGTTCGACCCTCTATTTCCTTTAGAACTGTCTTTTGATCACTTCTGCATGCCTCGCGAAGAAAAACGGGTCGTTCGGCGCCTTTCGGGCTTGTTGGGGGCTGCGTAATGAGGGGTTTTCCATTTCGGCCCTTTTCCTATAGCCATGCACAATTAGCGCTAGGCGCTAATCGCGCATGAAAAACTACCTCGAAATTTGAATTCGGGCTTCCTAAGCACGATTTTTGCCTTTCGCTCCAAAAATTGATGATGACGTCAGCGGGTGGGACCCAGTACGGCGGATTACGTCAGCATGATGATGTCAGCAGGATGACGTTAGCATGTACGGCGGGTGATGTGGTAGTGACACGGTGGCAGTGACGTGGCAAATGTGACTCGGCAGGAGGCCGATTTTGTGCAGACGACGTGGCACAGTGACGAGGCATACACGTAGAACAGGACAAGTGACATGGGGCGCGGCACAGAAGGCGGAAAGTGGTTTCATCGGATCGCTTTCTGTACGGGAGCGGTATCCGTCAGAGCCCTTCCGATGCAATAGAAGGTGGACAGGTGTCTTTGGTACGGTGGAGAAGCTGCCTCGCCATCGAAAGCTAATGGCCGAGCAGTGGGGCACCTCCAAAATCGCCGAGAGCCGTCGGATGGGGAGGGCCCGATCCGACTGTGGATAGAATAGGTGAATCAGCGAGGGAATAATGGACGGGCGTGCGAATATTCAGATTTTGATATAGCGCGGTGGGGAGGGTAAAAACTTAGGAAATGTGGGTTTTCGTGGGTTAGTTTAGGCGGGTGGGGGCATAACTTAACATCTAATCAAGCTTTTGAACTTTAATCTTTAGAAAAAGATTGTGGAGGGGTAAAATGTGGGGTTTTAAGAGGTAAAGGGACGGTGAAGGTTGTTATTCTGACCAGGTGTCAGAGTAACTCCTGCTAGGACACGGATGAGTTAAAAACAGTCCTAGATGGACTGTTTTCTCCCAGACTTAGGAGAAGAGGGCTATAGTGCCAGGGAGGGGATATTTAATATATTTTTTGGGGATTTTTTATACAGAGTTTTAGTAGGGGAAGGGGAAGAATCTAGGGAGTTAGATAATAGAATTTGTAGTCAATATGGAGATGATGAGAAAGCGCTAAGGTAAGGAACCTTGGGCTATTTTGGGGGAATAGAACTTTGTAATAGAAGAATAAAAATCCTTGAGTGAGGCAGATCTTCGCCAAGGCCAATGTTATAGAAGATGATGAAACTAAGAGGCTCAAGCATATTTTGATCTCTTCAAGGAAGTTAGTGAGTGATTTGGGGAATAAGAGGAAGGGGGAGTTAGTTATGTCCAGTTTGAGTTCCTCCAGATGAAAAAATGCATCATGACTATGATCTGAAAAGATATAACACTTTTAGAAATACAAAATTGATCATGCATGAACATTCTGCAACCTCAAAAACTACCTACCCAGCCTACTTTCCTAGAATTTTTTCTCCTTTTTGGATTTGGTGCACTTAGACTTGCAGACCCCGCTTTACAATTTTTTCTTTTTTGTGTTCTCCTATCTAAGCCTACACTTATTTCTGCCAAGGACCCAGATTAAGCAGTTGGGCTCCTTTGATTCTCTACCTATCTACAAATCTGCCAAGATTAAACTGTTTGGACATATATCATTCTCTATATTTTAAAACAGGAAATTGAAACCTAGGGAAACCAAGGTTAATCTATTTGGCCCTCCCTTTTATAGAACATTCTTTTAAAAATGGTTAAGTTATCAATATTGGTATTCAACATTGGCATTTGGACTGGCACACTTTCATAGTATCTTCTTTGACCTCTTTTGGAAATATGGAACCTTGCAGCATGAAAGATGACATATTTGGCATGTAAAAATGTCAATCATGAAACATGAACACCTGTTGCAACAGGAGGCTAACACATGCTATAAACTAATAGGAAATGTGTTTGTCCCATCAATTTATTACACGTTGTCCTATAAGCCCATAGTACTACAGGTATGCACAGGTCCTAGTCAATTCATTTCACATGGTGGACCGTGTTCAATGCTTCACGTACTTTTTCAAAAGCTTCTACATGAATATACTTATGTGTGCTTGGTATACTTGTTGGTTGCAACTGGAAAGGTCATTCACGCCATTGTCTTGCCCACCCCTGCTTACCAATCATGTTTCCTATCACGAGGATAGTGTGCCTTCGTGTAGGTTGCGCACCATATGCATGTATCCATCTAGAAAGGTGGGTGCACGGGCCATTTTTTCGTCATACTTGGATTTTAACCTCATCCGAGGCTTCCCAAATCATAGGCACATCATCCTTCTACATTCACACCAATCCTCAAAACTTCTTTGATGTGTACGCCACCATCTTGTGAGCATAGCGCACAATACCCATTTCAGAGCATTGAAATGATGTTGTTCCAGTACTTCTCTTTAAAATTTGTTCAGGAAATCATCCACCTCACTCAACCTGTCATACATAGGCAGATCTCTTACCTCTATTTCCACATAGCATAGGTACCTTGTCATCATGTTACAGTTGAGTGTGGTTACCTCGTGTAACCAATTCTTCCATTGTTCTATTTACTTGTCTGAATCTGAGGCGTAGGAGATTTCGCGCTCCCACGAAATCCTGCCATCCACTGTTGGATTTACCCAGTACTCCTCCCACACAGTTATCTTGTAGATATAGCCTAGATCATTGTCGCTATCGTAGTCACGCACTGGCTCTATGTAGCGCGATCCTTCTGCAGGGTCTAAAGATACCACTACGCGTAGTGACTTTTTCTCAAAAATCATCTTGCGCTTCTTTATATTTCTCACTCCATTCATGTTAGTGGCCCAATCTATTCTCAGTAGTGCAGGATAGAGATTGTTGTCATCAAAAATCTCTATCACTTCGAAATATTCCAGCGCGCTCACTCATTTGATATCCACTGTGATTCCCTGAAATCTTCCCATAGGTAGGATCTTCTACTTGTTTGGCATTCGCAGTTGGATAGGAGACCATTGCAACGCATGCCTACCCATGCACTCCAATGTTTGCTTTGGCAGTTCTTTAAGTATGATCCTAGTTCTAGAATCACTTGATCCATTTCATATTCCCCGATCTGCGTAGTCAATCTCATCTCCCTTCCTATTCATGTCGTGTGCTTCTTGAGCTTCTAGGCTACGCGTGGTTCTCCTGGCGTGGTCCCATCACATCTAGTTATGAGTTCTTGTAGCCCCTTCATAGCCTTGCTATTGTGCAGCAACTTCATGCATGTCTCCAAGAATGTAGTGAGCATCAATGGGTCCATTTCTAGTTCCAGTCTGTCTTTACTTCCTGAAGTGGAGGCATTCGTGAAGCTCCTCTTAGCTTCCCTAAATGTCTTTTTGGTGTGCTCCAAATCAAATTTAGGCCCCTTCTTTGGAGCCTTGTGAACCTAGGTACTTTCTTCAGGCTACTTGCCTTTGTCATCCCCTGTCGTGATACCACTATGGAGCACGATATTTACATTTGGGTCTTCCTCGCATGGCTCAAACCTCATCATTTGCAGGTTCTGATTCAGGGGAGGTTGGAGTGCTCCTTTATCATGCAACCTCACTATCAGTGTGGGACAGTCCTTAGTCTCATGATCAAACTATGTACAATATAAGCATGAAGGTCTTATTAGATTTGTATAATATAATCACTGGCATAATGCCCCGGTCCTTCGCAATTGTAACATATCAATTGGTCGTGGCATCTTCCTGTTACCACTCCACCTCGGCCTCATCTGTGCCCCTAAAATCTAGCGTGCATAATTCCTGTATTTTGATTGAGGGGTCATGTTTTAGCCTGAACTCTGTAGGTAGGAGTCTAATCCATCATCAATTCATAACTTCTATAGGTGCACTCATCATGGCGTATGAATATACAGAAATTACAGAACAACTGCTGGGAATTCTACGTATACTTCTATAATAGATGGCAGTTATCTGTAGCATTATTCCCTCCTATCTGAAAAATCGCACACCATAATGCAGGCGTCATGCTTGGTCCTACTTGTGCCTCTGGTCTCAAAGGTATTGGTCCTCCTCCCACCAGGTAGTTCACGAAGACTGGACAATGGTCCTTGACATGTCCCTGGCCTTTACACCTTACGCATCATACCTCCTCATGCACTTTTGGGTGAGCTATCTTGTCTTGTTTCAAACTTTACATCTCAAGGCAAAAGTTCTTCAAATGCACATGAATCTGTTGGACTCCCAGGTTTGGATCTTGTATTGGAGTCTCGTGCAATCTCATTGTGACCACCAAAGCTTCAACCTGAGTGGTTAGCCTTTGTTGCAACAATGTGTTCTGTAGATGCAGTGTTAACAAGGCTAAAAACCATTCGTGGTGTTTCTCATCTATTAAGGTCATGTTCACTTCGTGAATTGTGCACTTCAGTCCTTGATCCAACTCCCATGGGGTTTCGCCTGGCAGCATTGTGATTTCAATCCAATGATTGACTATGCCTCCGATTTTGGCTTGCTAAATTCTTTGTTTAGTGCTGCTTGGATATCCGCTATCCTCGCACTCAGATTGTCATTGGAATGCTTAATGTACCAACTCAGCGCGTGATCCTGTAGAGTGTTGACCAACATTGCCTTCTTTATATTTTCATTCGTGACACCCTGTGCTTCCCATACTGCTCTTACCATGAACCAAAATTGGTTCGGATCTTCATTCCCTACTTTCTTAAACACTGGCAGCTTTATCGCACTGGTCATACTGCTTCGTAATGGTGGCAGAGGTTGTATGGGCGAAGTAAGGGGTGAATATGGTAAAACTGGTGGTGGTGTGGGCAGGGGTGGTATGCACGAAATTGTCTACTTTATCAGATTGATTGCACTTCTTGGTGAAACCTTTGCTAGCTCTTCTTCGCCCCCTCGCGAAGGTGATATCAAGGGGATAGTTTCAAGTTCTGTGCTACCTTCATTTTTGTAGATCCTTCCACTCCGTGTAGCCCCAAATATCAATTTATTCGCATAACCACATTTTCACACAGTAGCATTTCAATCCAAGTGTTCAAAGATTTAACGTACTTACCTTGCGGTCCCTTGAGGAAGCGTTGTTCTGCCTCACTATAGCTGACTGAAGTATCTACCGTGAATTCGGTGATGAACCCTCCTATAATCTGATCCAGCCAGTGATCGATAGCGCACGCAATCTTATCTTTCGATGCATCCAATCTACACACCAACTTTGGAGTCCACACAATAGGTTTGTCGAGCCTACACCTTCCTTGACTGTCTGCTAGTTTCACAATCCACTCATACAACTTAGTAGGGAAGGATGCAAAGAAGATTTCATGGATTTCCATATATAAGTAGTAACCTAACCACTCTTCATTTGATAATTGCAGATTCCTATTTTCCTGCACCGCGAACTCGTTAATATTTCTGTCCAACCACTCTTCAATTCCTTTCTTTGTCAGATTCCAGTGATACGACATCAGACATCTCTATGCAGATCCAAGTCTTGGCAATGGAACCATTTGTTGGCTTGTTGGGGCCCAGGCCAGGTTCAAAGTTAATTAGCCAAACAAATCCTAGTACTACTGGCCCTTTCGACAATATTCCATAGACTGCAGACTGAGGTCTCACCTGAAGTAGTATGGGAGGGTGCTAGAGCTAGGTTTCTGCACCCTGGAGGTGTCTGATGAGTTCAACTGGTCTGCGGCTTGACCCTGCGCACAGGTTTCTTTACACACTTTCCCGTACTTCATAACCTGATATACTACCTTTGCGTAGCTCTACCCAGGGGTTGAACGTCACGCTCTGTGTTATTACCTAAGACCTCAATGGTATTCCAATGATAGTTAATTAGCTTTGCCTACTTGAGTGCTTAAGTATAATTAACAATATAAACCATTCATACAGGTGCGCACAGTAAATAAACAATATATTTGCCAATTATATCAATCCTTCATTAACCCAAGAATAGATACACAAAATTATAACAAAACTTCTCTTTATTAATTCCTTCCTCAGTTACAGACTTGACTTCACCCTGTGCACTCAGCGGGAGAGCCTTCTCCTACTCTACGACCCAAAGACACACTTCACTTTGACTTAGTCCCTTATACTTCTTCCTACTTACTCATCCTAGTTAATTATCTTATACACTTAGAGCCTAACTCAATTTATACAATCCCATGGTCCGTGGACCATGGGTAGGTCTATCCAGCCGACATTACATTAAAAAACTAGGGCAAACAACCCTATGACTCTATCATACTTTTGCACCCCGCACCCACAATTTACAGAGATTTACAATAAGATTTGGTCAAAACTTGGGCTTTGAGCCCCAAAATAGGCCTTGGGTGGATTCTGTGCCCAATAATAAATGAGTAAGTTGACATTGTGTAACACCAATTCCAATGTGTAAAAGGAGACCTTCACGAGCGAGTGACAAGAGTGAGTCTCTCGAAGAAAAGTAATAGTACTATCCTAAGATAGGCACATGAGAGCAAGAAAGATTTTTTAGTTATCTAAAAAAAATAGTTCACATAGACAGAAATATAATTAAGGAAAATACGACACACATTCAACAAGATCAGCATCAAAGGCAATGAAATAGCTCAATCTCTTTAGTACTTATAAAAATAACATATACCACAACCATCTAGAGAATAGTCCCACAACATTCACGATATATGCATGAAAATGTGTTGGCTCATTGAGCTTGAAATATAAGGTGAAATATCTAACTACATTGTTACAATGGTGAGCCACTAGCTCTAGTAGTGGAAAATTAAGTAACTTCTTTCTTCTTCAAGTAATGATCTTCTCTCCTATGCCAAGATGAAGAAGCCAAGGATTTCTCTCCAAAGTCCAATCCTCTGAAAATACCTTTTCTTGAGTTATGAGGGTGTATTTATAACAAAAGGAAAGACCTTTCATATCACCAATGACTCTTAAGCTACCCTCATGAATATTGGACTCCTAAATGACCTTTGAAATTCTATAACACTCTTTTCTCCAATTGTGACTTTACATATTCCACATGTCACTCGCAGACTTCCAAACATTACATTTTCTCATTTTAATTTTGATAATTCCATCATCACATCCATAAGTGATGTGGCATGACAAATGCACACACTTGACATTGTGATGATAGTTGTACAAGTCACAACTTAGCAATGATGACATGGAATTTATGATGAGGTGGCAGTGCCAAGTTTTTCCCCTTTCTTCTATGTATTTAAATTTTTCATGACAGATATAATAGGTACATAATATTCATGAAGGATATTCTTTATTCCTGAAATGTTCCCCTCAAAAGGTTTGGATTAGCATTGGGGCTGTCTGAATTATCATACAATGTCTTCTTTCTATCATGATCTAGAATTTTCTTCATGTATTCATAATGGCTCGTATGTGCTTCTTCTTTGCAATTGATTCTTTTCTCCTTGTCCTTAGTATCTTCCTTGAGCATCACCCTTCCTTGTTGAGAAGGTGCACCTCCAAATTTAAATCACCCATGACAAGGATGAATCAATCTTGAAATCATCTATCCTATCCTTGTTGTGCTCATGGAGGCAATTACTTGTTATAGGCATGTATGAGGATTGAAACAAGAAGGCTTGATGAGGAAGGTGCAGTTGAGCTCAACAGTGACCTAGAAAGGCACCACTATTCATTGTTTTTGCACCATGCACTATGAAGAAGGGGATCTCCATGGTCCAGTGTTCTTGGCAAGCACAAGGAACAAGGTTGATGAGCTTTGTTGATTAAGATTGCACCATGCACTAGGAAGGAGAAAGTGGAAGGCAATAATAATGTAGTTTGACTTGAAAAGGAATAAGAGGATGCCTCAGTGGGCCTTGTTATTATTCCTTGCAATAAGAGAGAGAGGCTTGAGAAATTTTTTAGTGAAGAGGGGAAGAACAAGGAACAAGGTTGAAGGTTTGATGTTTGAGGCTGCATTGTGTACTGGAAGGAGAGGAGGCTTAAAGGGCAATGTAGTTTTCATCAACAAGGGCTCACTATTTGTGGAAAACTTCTCTACATTGGGAGAGGCTCGATGGGAAAATTCTTGAGCATAGAGAGGGACTATAGTCAACAATGGAATCATGACTAAGCCTTGTTACTATGCCATGCACTAGGCTTAAGGGGAGACCTTCATGGGAGCACACGTTTTCTCAACTGTTAGGTCCCTATAATACTAGTGATTCCCCCATTACTATTGTCATTATAGCCCTTATCATTATTGTTGTGCCCTTATTGTCCCCATATTGTTATTATTGAGCCCCATAGAAGCCCACTATTGTTATTGTTGTGCCCTTATATTATTATTGTTATGTCAGCTTTGATTATACTATGACCCATTAGACTCCTATTATTAGAAAGGAGGTTTTGTCATTTATATCATCCAAGAATTGTTCATTTGTGTAATGTAAAGGAGGTTTCCCCCTTAAAGAGGCTAATTTTGAATGCGTTGATCTATCTTTTCTTCTATTTTGTGAGCTAGTTACATAACATTTGGTATCAGACGCTTGGATTCTAGGGTTTCACTGCTCCAAATAGGTCATCGTGGAAGTTTCGCTATAACTTTGTTTATGCAACATTTCAGAAGCCAAGAAAAAATCCATTTGAGACAAAATATCTATGAACCTCGGGTCCAAATTTTAGATCTTTTCTCGCTATATTTCGGAGATATGATCCAAGGAGGTTAGTGTTTTTGCAGGATCCCAAATTATATCTCAAATAGGTGACTTGGGGAAAATAATCATAACTTTCTTTCTGAGCATCATATTGAAATTTTGTAAGCATTTATAGAAATAGGACAACCTATAGTTTCCTTTGTATCAGTTTCAAATCCTAAGGTCGAAACAATGACAAGTGGCACATCGTACAAGTTTGCTCTACTGAACTAGTCTATAATCAAGTCATCGTGGGTGATTTGGCATAAATATTTCTTGGAAAATCCAATCTTGATCTGACTTGTGGGGTTAGAAAGAGGACGCAGAGGGTGACCTCAAGACAAACTTTCAGACCTTGGAGATCTGAAAGTACAGAGATACAACAGATTCAATATCGAGCTCCTACAAAGTGAAAAAAAGGTGTGTAGTTTTTTTTTTAATTTTGCATAAGTTTGGTTTGAAAAATTAGTTTGAAGGAATTCAAAGGGAATAGTGAAGCCTTATTATCATTAATTGATTCCCTGAAGAAATGAAATGCAAACACCTAGTAAGAAACCTAAAATATCTAGCATGACTCATGAAGAAGAGGAAGAAATGCAACGTGATATATCTAAATTACGAGATCAAGTGCAACAAATTTCACTCTCACAAAAGTAACAAAATCTAAGATGGATGGTTTAAAGAAAGACATGGAAGGTTGGAAGGAGGTTTTGAAAAAGTCGCTACAAGAAAGGCTTCCTAATTGCAAAAAGGTAGTAGAGGAAACTCATAATGAGAACAAAAGAAATGTTAATCATGATTTGAAGAATAATAACATTGAATATTTGAAGAAAGACGTCAAAGGTTTGAAGGAAGGATTGAAAAAATTAATAATGGTTTCATAGACTTTAACATTGGAACAAATACCCACAACGTTCCAAAGATCGATATGACGAAGTTTGATGGAAAGGATCTCGTAACATGGATACTACACATTCCAATTTTATATTTGGAACCAAATTAGTTTCTATGGTATCGATGGCTTTTCTCTAGTAAAAAAACTGTCACTTGGGAAATTTTTATGGAAGAAATGATAGCACCTTATGAGGATACAAAAAGCAACACCTTTTTTATCCAGTTGATAAATCTCAAACAAAAGGGTTCAATGATGGAGCACATTGAGGACTTCCAAAAATTGATTATAAGGGTAAAAGATATTCCAGAGGAGCATAGGATTGATGTGTTCATAGGGACTTTAAAGGATAAAATCCAATGTGAGGTTCACCTTTGGGAACCTGATTCATTGGAGAAGGCATTCAGGTTGGCAAGCAAAATGGAAAGCAAAATTATGGCAACAAGGAAGCCTACCACTCACAACTATAAATATGGAAGTGTTGTTGCTCCTAGCCTTCCACAACCTATAAGGTTGACATCATGACAATTGTAACAAAAAAGAGAAAAAGGGCTTTGTTACAGTTATGGTAGCAATACACTAAAGGTCATAAGTGTGCTGAGAAAAAATTATTTTACATAGATTGTGAAGAGGAGGAAGAAAAAGAAGAGGAAACATCAAAAGAAGAGGATATACACCAGGAACAAACCCTAGAGAAAGAAGAAATGAATCCGACCATATCCTGTAATGCATTGGCTAGAATTACCACTCCTCAAACTATCAATATAGAAGGATATATCAAGAAGAAAAAGGTAATAGCGTTGATTGATTCAGGAAGTACCCACAATTTTATTCATTGTAAGATAGCCAAGGAATTGAATTTCTTCCTATATCCAGCACCAGAGTGTCAAGTGATGGTTGCAAGAGGAGGAACCATAAATTGCTCTGGAAAGTGCCATAATATTGAGTTATCCATGGGAGAATATGTATTGAATAGCCCAATTCTTTCCATTCCAATGGGTGGTGATGACGTTGTACTAGGAGCCCAATGGATATAATCCTTGGGTACAATAGCTTTTAATTTTCAAGAACTTTTCATGAAATTTCCTTTGGAAGGAAAGGAATTTGAATTAAGGGGTGTCACAGGGAAACCAGGAAATATAATCAACTCTAACAGAATGAGAAAGCTTCTAAAGAAAGAAAAACAAGGCATAATTGCACAATTATGTTCACTAGAGGTTCCCACATCAAAATCATCTATTTCTCCAGATATCCAAAAAGTCTTGGACAATCATTCCAAGGTATTTGAGACTCCCAAAGGCCTCCCACCTATTCATGATCATGATCATGCTATTAATTTGATTCCAAGAGGTGTTCCTCCAAACATCAGGCCTTACAGATATGCATATGCCCAAAAGAGTGAAATTGAACATATGGTTGCAGAAATTCTAGAGGTTGGTATAATTCAACCTAGTCAAAGTTCTTTCTTTGCTCCAATAGTATTGGTGCACAAGAATGATGGGTCATGGAGCATGTTTTCGGATTATAGGGAGCTCAACAAGATCATGATTAAAGATAAATTCCCCATTCCTGTAATTGATGAATTATTGGATGAATTTCATGAATAAATTTACTTCACCAAGTTGGTTCTTCGTTCAGGATATCATCAAATCATAATGAAGACTAAAGACATTCCAGAAACAACATTTAGAACTCATGAGGGTCATTATGAATTTTTGGTCATGCCTTTTGGGCTTACCAATGAACCTTCCACATTTCAAGGTTTGATGAATTCCATTTTCAAACCCTTCCATAGAAAATTTGTGTTAGTATTTTTTGATGATATACTAATCTACAACAAGTCTTGGAAGGATCATGTTCACCATGTTGAGAGGGTTCTCAAACTATTTGAGGAGAAAAAATTATATGCAAAAAGCTCCAAATATTTCTTTAGAGTACAAGAGGTTGAATATCTATGTCATATTGTATCTCATGAAGGTGTTAAGGTAGACGCTAGAAAAATTAAATCCATTAAGGAATGGAAAATCCCCACATCCATAAAGAATCTACGAAGATTTCTTGGGTTGACAGGCTATTATCGCAACTTTTTTAGGAATTATGGGAGAATAGTAGCACCTCTAACAACATCATTGAAGAAAGATGCATTTTCATGGACTCTCGAAGCAATGAAATCCTTTGAACATCTTAAAGAGGAAATGTGTCAAGAACCGGTCTTAGCTACGCCGGACTTCACAAAAACCTTTATTGTGAAATGTGATGCCTTGGGAAATGGAATTGGTGTTGTTTTAATGCAAGAAGAAAGACCCATTTCTTTCAAAAGTTTTCCAATAAAAGGAAAGTATTTACACAGCTATTTGTGAGAAGCAAATGTTGGCAATACTATATTCACTTAAGAAATGGCGACCCTACCTAATGGGAATACACTTCAAGGTAAACACGAATCATGATAGTATTAAATAATTTTTAGAACAAAGATTATATTCAGAAGAGTAGCAAAAATGGGTCACAAAGATGTTGGGTTATGACTTTGAAATCATCTACAAAAAAGGGAAGAAAAATGTTGTGGTAGATGCACTCTAAAGAAAGGATGAGGATGTGGAAGCATTGCTTTGCGCTATTTATATTATCCAACCTGACTGGATAAATGAAGCAAGGGATGAATGGAAGAATGATGAAGAAGTGTGGGCACTTATTCAAAAGTTAGAACATGATCCCAGTACATCTTTTACATTTAGCTGGAAAAATGATTCATTATGGTACAAATATCGCGTATACTTATGTAAGAATTCCCAACTCAAACAAAAGGTTCTTATGGAATTGCACACCCCTCCCTTAGGAGGGCACTCAAGATTTTTCAAAACTTACCACATGATTAAGAAGGAATTTTTTTGGGATGGCCTTAAATCGAATATTCAAAAGTTCTTTTCAGAATATTTGGTTTTCCAACAAAATAAAGCTGAAATAATTAAGACCTCGGGTCTATTACAACCTTTAGCCATTCCAAGCCAATGTTTGGAGGAATATTTGATGGATTTTATCACAGGTTTACCCAAATATGAAGGAAAGAGTGTCATCATGGTTGTAGTTGACAGACTTACCAAGTATGCACACTTTTGTGCATTATCAGATCCATTTAAAGCAAGTATAGTTTCTACTGCATTTATGGAAGCAATTGAAAAGCTACATGGAAAACTAAAGATTATTGTAAGTGACAGAGATCCCATTTTCACTGGAAATTTTTGGACAAAATTATTTTCTTGCCTTGGTACTTAGTTAGGTCATAGCTCATCTTATCATCCTCAATCTGATGGGAAGACTGAGATAGTAAACAAATGTTTGGAAGGATATCTTCATTTCTTTGTATCTGGTAAGCAGAGACAATGGGTCAAATGGTTACCTATCACTGAATGTTGGTATAACACTTCCTTCCATACTGCAGTAAAAATGACCCCATACATGGCACTTTATGTATGTCATCAACTATCCATCACATCATATTTAAGATAAAATTCTAAGGTTCAAGAAGTGGAAGATCACATCAAGCATCAACAATAGGTTCTCCAACTCTTAAAGGATAACCTCACTTTGGCGCAGAATAAAATGAAACAATAGGAAGATCAACATCGCAGTGAAAGAATTTTTGATGTAGGTGTCTAGGTATTCCTAGGGCTACAACCATATAAACAAATTTCCATCAAGAAAGCTAAGAAGGATAATAAATTATCACCAAAGTATTATGGTCCATATAGGGTGTTGCAAAATATTGGTACTATGGCATACAAATTGGAGCTTACTTCAACTTCTCGAGTGCACCTAGTTTTCCATGTTTCATGCTTAAAGAAGGTTATAGGTGACAAACGCCCAGTTCAAACAATATTTCCAAAACTTGGCAAGGAAGGAAAAATCATATTGGAACCTGAAGCAATCAAAGAAACAAGAACTCGACAGCTACGAAATCAATAAATTTCGGAGTATTTCATCAAGTGGAAGAACTTACCTACTAAAGATTCCATAGGAGAGGCTGAAAATTTTATACAGAAGCATCCAGAACTACTCAAGCATTGAGAACAACACTTTTTTGAAGGAGAGGGGCATGTTAGGTCCCTATAATACTAGTGATTCCCCCATTATTATTCTCATTGTGGCCCTTATTGTTATTGTTGTGCCCCTATTGTCCTCATATTGTTAGTATTGTGCCCCATAGAAGCTCACTATTGTTATTATTGTGCCCTTATATTATTATTTTTATGTCAGCTTTGATTATATTGTGAACCATTAGACCCCTATATATAGAGAGGAGGTTTTTTCATTTGTATCATCCAAGAATTGTTCATTTGTGTAATGTAAAGGAGGTTACCCCCTCGAAGAGGCTGATTTTGAAGGCGTTGATCTATCTTTTCTTCTATTTTGTGAGATGGTTACATAACATTAATGGTGACTGAATAATGGTTTAGAATGCATTTTTCCTCCTATGTTAGTACATATTTTCCCAACAGTGGCAGACTGTTCATATGGTATGTGATTTTCACTGAGGTAGAGAACAAAGGCTAGGTCACTTAGCCTAAGAAGTGCTTCAGTGCATTATGGAGGGAGGACGGTCTTTGCCTTGTGAAGTTTTCTTTTGAAAATGGATGGAAGAGGTCCTTCTTATCATCTAGAACTAATATATGTGCCATGAAAGGCATAGGTGATAAAAGATTAGTGCAATGAGTTAGTACAAGCAAGAAGGGTTAGGTGACTAGACTTGGATGGTTTCTCAATATGCAGTGATTGGAGATGCCCTTGAGAAGGAATTAATGCAAAAGTCTTGGTGGGAAAGGTTGCATCAATGAGGCTCATGAATAGGCTATGCTCATCACCTGGTAAGAGGGCTAATTCCTTCACAAATTTCACTGGGAAGGAGGACCAAGAGAGATCCATAATGGCTAAGTGTGGGACTGGTAGAGTAAGATGGGGAAATGCATACAAATAAGACTCAAACATGGATCACACACATGAATTCCATGAATACAAGCCAACAGAATGCACAAGGCTCATATATAGAAACCACACTTTGAAACAACAACAAAGCGACATTTTAAGTGACATCACATTGTGACACATTGTGACACTTTGAACACAAGTTATGACAAAAGTGTCGATTGTGACCAAAATGTGCACTAAGTTGTAGGGATGTTTCTAGTGTGTATTTTTATGATATGTAGGACCATATAATGTAGAAGAGTGTTTTATAGCTAACTCTAGTGATGTACAATTTTGCAGCATATATAGGAATGAAAATGATTAGAAGCGACACTTGTGATAGCAACAAAATGTGAAAACTACACTTGCAAATGTTGAAGAAAGTGAAAGTGACAAATGCTAGAGAAAATATAACATGAAAAAAAAACTCGTTAAAGTGAAAGAAAGAAAAATTGACAGTTGTGAATGAGAAAGTGACACTTATGAAAGAAAAAGTGAATAAAAGAGATAGTCAATAAAACTCATTGAAATAGAAGTACAATTGCAATCAAAGTGAGGGAGACTATCAATGAAAGGTGCACACTAACTTTCGTCATAGGTTGAATGTCACATATGCATGTGTGTGTTAGAGTTGGTCTGGTCAGCCCTCCGTCAGAGATCAAAGCTCTTTGTGCATTTCAATTTTAGGTGTCCCCCTTCATCCACTTAGCTGCATTTCGCTAGGGAAATGTCATGATCTGACGAAGAAAGTCATGCTACTCATTTTCCCTCATTTCTCACCTCTGATGATTCAGCTCTTGGTCCAAAATCAATGGAATTCATGATAGTCAAGGTCTAGTCCTATTTCAGGACAAAGTCATTTTTTATGGTTTGGGTCTAGAAATTCATCCGTTTGGTCTCTGAAAAACATGTCCAGAAACAAGCCATGCAGGCCAGAGGGAGACCTTATACATCTATAGTTAAGAAAGCTTCATCATCGCCTGAAGAGACATCGACTCTTCTTCAAAACTCTGTTTTGAAGAAAAATCAAACAAGGTCAACTATGACAAAATTTTCCAAAAAAAGCTAGTTGACATTTCGAGATGCAGTCATGGATTTCAGAGCCAGGTGCCCTGTCATACAATCCCCGCAAGAAAATGCCGAAAATTTCATTATTTGAGTTCAAATTTCGAAGAAAAAGGAAAAACGGAGTGTTTTAAAAGTCAATGAAAAGTGCAAAACTAAAACATTAGAAAGTGGGTTTTCAAAGAGACAAAAATCAAATCCATCTCCTCCAAGCCTATATATACTTGTTTTTGCCCAAATCAAATGGCATTGAGCTCTCGCATGACTTGGAGAATACATTTGCAAAGGTGTGAAGTTGGTATTGTGAGAATTTGAGTGACTGAGAGCCGGTTTCAATGAGCGTGGCGCATACACCAGGTCGCGCGACGCACTAGCAGCTAACCCGCAGTGTAAAATCACCACAGGCGCGGTGCATATAAGGCGCGCTGCGCACTGAGTTTGGCGCGAGACGCATAGAGCCAGGAGGATAAAAAACCTTGCAAACTACTTAAAAATCTCGGTGGAGGTGGGCAAACAAGAGGTAGGCTCAGTTGAAACTTCTTCTTCATCAATTTTGTCTATGCTTTGCGATTTGTAAGATGTTGAATGATATCTAAAGCATGCTTGGCCATCCATGAAAATACTCATCAAACAAAAGATAAATGGGGTTGCAAATTCGAAGACACTGCCAAGGTTTTGTTTCCCCTCCCCCTTGTCCCCTCACTCCTCATCATTTCCACCCCCATTCCACCTTTTCTCCCAAGCAAACCAACCTAAAATCACCCTAAACTCCCTCCCCTATTTTTCAAACAAAGATTGTGTCATTTGACCGCGCACGGAGCACACACAATGTGGCGCAGCGCACTCAGGGCATGCGCGCACTGGGAGCCCAGCCACAGTGTTAACTTTACACTGGCGTGGCGCATACCCGGCGTGCGGTGCACTGGGCAATGCGCGCGGCGCACAGACTTAAAAGCCCAACAATGCACTGAATCGCCCATAAATTTTGGAATTAGCTCTTAAAATTGCTAAAGTGCCGATAAATCTTTTCACCACTGATCCTAAGCTTAAAGAAAAATATGATGTTTGTGACTATGAGACCAAAAACAATTTTTTTTTAAGCAAACACAAAAAAGACACAAAGAGGGACAAAGAGCTAGGGTTTTGCTATAGTAACATGATGGCTTGATATGCTCCTATCCTATCTCTATCTGCTAAATTCTCCTGGGGCAATTTTTCCTAATAGCTACCCTAGCTGCATTGTAAACATATCCCTTTGTCCCCTTTACTCCTATAGCTCAAAATGTCCTTAACGCTACCCCATCAAAAAACCACACCCCAAACACTCCCAAATCCCTGATAAATTTCCCCTTTAAACCCCTATCCCTATTTCATTATTCCCTTCCTGATACCCCCTATTTTATTGTCCCCTTGGTGACAGATTTGCAGAGCATCTACCAGTTCAGTGGGTTCAAAGGGAAGCAAAGAAATTTAGGGTACAAGCAGTAGAAATGGCATCAGAAAATTCATCAGAATATGAGGGGGAGACCCACAGTGACACAGCTTCAGGAGAACAGGCTCCCCGGAGACCAAGGAGTGGCAGAAATGTCAAGGATGAATCAAACACCCTCACTGAGTTGCAGGCATGCCCTCTCGCTATGTCTTGCTTCCAGCACTTAGCATGTTCCGAATTTTGTCAGAGGGTGGCAAATGTCAGAATTCATCATGAGTTGGCTCGTCTTTCTGCACTTCACCTACATGGAGGTCAGTCTATCTTGGAGGGGTCACTTTCACATTGACACCCGAAACCATATCAGTGGCAACAGGCATACCAAATGTTGGAGAACAGTGGCACAAGAAGATGAAGGTGGAGAGGGAACTTTATGAGCCTTACATTAAGGCCAGTTGTTTGAGTCATCTCACTAGAGTTTTCCCATTCCGGTTTCTGAGAGATGAGTATGCTCCGCTCATGAAATTGATCATGAAATACTTCAGTTGTGAGGGGAGGTTTTCTCGCCTTTATGCATATCACATCAGGTTGCTCATGCACTTTACCAGGGTGCGTATGATGAACCTCCCATTTTTCATTTGCGGGAACATAGAGAGGATGAGAAATTTCATGCAGCACAAGACCCCTCGGCAGTAGCTTAACAATGTTTATCACTTTTCTCTTCTCCAGATTTTGGTGGACCATCAGTTGGGATTTCAGGGAATTGCTTGGGAGGACTTCATCTCCCGTGACTTCTTCAACACCCCACAGGTAGTATCAGAGGTAAAGCATGAGATAGGTAGTCCTTCTCATCAGCATGAGCACCATGAGACCACTGTGGTGCCATTTTCCATCACATATCATAGAGGCTATCTGAAAGGAACTAGGCCTTTGTTTGCAGCAGCAAAGCGCATGTTATCTCCACCCGGGTGGAAGGGGCCTCGCTTCCTACATCAGAAATACAGGTACAGGACAAGGGCAAGAAGCCCAAGCATGAGGAGGGGCCTTCAAGTGTGCCACCAGGTAAACAAGAGACCGGATTCATTCTCCTTCATGATGATGATGATGCAAACACACGTCCACAAAATGCATAGCTGAAAGAGATCTTCCAGGAGCAAGAGACAGAGATTCAATCCTTGAAACTCAAGTTTGAGATGGCCAAATGGAACATCGGGTATTTGGAGTAGAGGAACAAACAGCTAGAAGACCAGCATGTGAACATGGAGCTGCAGAACATCCGTGAGGATCGCCTAACTGCCCAGCAAAGGAGGATTGAATTCACTTCATTGGAGCAACAGGTTATTGATGATCGTGAGTCTGTTCTCGAGAGAGTTAACATGCACCTGAACAACATGCTGAACAAGGTCGATGAAGACAACACACTGCTGCAACACATGGCTCATCATTACAGGGCACAGAACTTGAGTTTGAGAGCCCGAATAAGGAGTTTGAAAGCAAAATTGAGGAAAGCCACAAGAAGGGAAAAACGGACAAAAGAGAAAGACAATCTTAGAATCTTGGCTGAGGCTTCCTTGGCTCAGCATGGCACTCCATAGAGAGGCCCTAGCCCAAATTTCAAAAAATTTGAGGCAATTTTGTGTTTTTGGAATTTTTTTGGTCAAAAACAGGGTTTTTCTCCCTGTGCGTTGTGCACCCCGCGCGGCGCTAAAATTCTAGCACTCCAATCGAGAAAAGGTTTGCATATTTGGATTCAACATCGAAAAATACATCTACTAGTGCCCGGGTAAGAAATTTTGATAAGTTTTGGGTCTCCTAAAGGTCAAAAAAACACCCAAAAATGGCCTCTCTGCCACTTTTTGGACACACAGAAAACAGTCTTGGGAAAATGAAGTTTTGGAGGGGCAAATGAGCTTCAAATTCAGAAATTCTAGTTGGGTTAGAAAGTAGACAGGCCAAGCTTTCCAACAAGCCCACTTGGGCACATTTTGGACACCTCCAAGTGCCCCAAAATAGGCCCCAAAGTAGCACGATGCACAGAGAAAAGCACGCGGCGCAAAGACGAAATTTTGCCCAGTTTGCTCCGTTTCGCAAAATTTCGGGTAGCGACTTCTCCAAGTGGGCCCGGTCATCCACTCTTCGATTTTTTGGCACCAAAGGTCGCTTTTAAAGAGTTTTCTCTCCAGGTGGGCATCTATCCAAGTGGCAAAGAATGCAAAGGGTCACCACAGCCAAATGTCACGCTTGAGAGCGCTACACCTGTAGCTAATGGTTGGCTCTCCATCTCCATTTCGAAATGATTTGAGTAACTTCCCAACCCCTGGGCATTCCATCTCTTCTCCACATATTCTATATATCGTATACATTTTATTTGCAAAGGGTTGGCTGGCTTGTAACTTCTGAGAGACTATGGGAAAGAAACTCTGTTTTTTCATTGTGTATTTTTGACAGAGAGTTTAATGAAAGGCAGCGACTCTGTTTCATGAGATTCTTGTGGTTGTGAGTGTAGAAAATGTGTTCTTATGTTCCATATGTATCTTTTTATGTTTCATAATTCATTTCATGTTTCATTTCAGTGAAATTTTCTAAGTGAGATTAGGTAGAATTCAATTTATATTGCTCTGCTTGTGGGAAAATTTCATGTGCAGTGTTATTCTTCTTTTGAAAAGGATTCATGCGACCATGCCCTTTTCACTATCTTTGGCGATCTTTCCATTCTGCTTCACCTTAAGTAAGAATTGATGCGCTTCCCACCTACCTTGCCTCACGGAATAATCTGCGCCTTCATTCTCAATTCTCTGTTCTTTGCTAAGCACCAGTCCCATATACATCTCAGAAGTTCAGTCACTTTCAAAAATCTTTTCCAAAATCATTTTTCACTTACTAGCCTAAGGTAAACATCATATTGTAAGTTGTCTCAGACCATTTTGCTTATCCATTCGCTGAGTGTGACTCAGAGAGAGCCCTCTACTGCTCTGGTAGGGCTAGCTACCAGACTGAGCGTGGTTTGTGGTTACCCTAATTTTTGCCTTCCTTCAGCCTAAGGCAGATTTAGGTGCTAACATAGTGGCGACCATATTGGGGAAGTTAAGTTGAAAATCAAATCCCCTTGTTTCATAAGAATTCTAGGTTCTCGGATGATGGGCTTAGGATTGGAAAGGCTGAGTAAGTTGTTTGTGTCCTGTAATTCCTCTCAATAGCACACTGGCTTCAAGACGATATACCAGAGCGAATTCGGACCCGGATCCTCCTCAAATTTACAAAAATCCAAATTTAATCCCAAGACTCCTTCGTCAAAAAAGCACCATAACTCTCGTGTTCAAATCCCCTTCATGTACCGACATTTTTGAATACCTTGAAGAGCTTGAGTTTAACAAACGATTTGAGATATCACTGTTTGAATCTAAATCCGAAAAGGATGTTGATTACACCATCCCCTATCCACAATTTCTTGTAGACCTTGAGACGGAAAGAGCTAATAGATTAATTGATAACTACATTGCCACATAGCCCCAAACTCCAATTGCACGCCCCTTGCAAACTGTGCGTACTCCTCCAACACCTCCAAGGCCAAATCCACCTAGAATGATGGATGCCCGTTTCGTTCCCCTTGTTCTGCCCCAAGTCCTAGATGACATGCCCAATGATTATCAAAGTAAAATCCCATTTTTTGATGGCACTCCTAACAGTATTATAGCTCAACAACATGTGGATAAAATGGCAGATTTCTATGAACTTCATGAGATTGATGCAGAGAACGTGGCAATGAGGCTCTTTGTACAAACATTTGCAGGTGATATGAGGAAATGGTTCAGAGGTTTGACAACTGCAAGTATCACTACCTTGGCTGAGCTACAAAGACAATTTTTGAATAGGTGGCAAGTCAAAAAGAATCTCCTTCAAATTCTGACCGAGTATGAACAAATTAAGCGGAATGCTGGTGAGTCGGTCCAAGATTATTGTGTTAGATTTAATGCAGTCTACAATGATATCCCAGACCATATAAAGCCACCGGTGGGACTAGCAATGATGAAGTTTCCAGATGGTTTCAATGCTGACATGGTGTACCAATTGAGTGAGAGAGAACCGGCTACAATGGAAGATATGCAGAAAATTGCAGTCAGCGTTGAGGCTAACCTGCTGTCCAAAAGAGCAAGAGCGAAAGCGGAGAAGAAAACCACAGTGAAAGAAGAATCTTCTTCAATGGACCAGCTGCTAAAGAAGGTAGAACAAATGCTAGAAAGGGTAAAACTTGACAAGCCAAAGCCACAAGTTAGGAATCCTAACTTTCATGGCCAACAGCAGCCACAATATAGAATTAGACAAAGAGATCAGCGGACTCAAGAGCAGACAACACAACAGCCGATACAAACACCTTTGCAGCAGAATTTTGTACATGGACCAAAATCAGATGAGGAAGGGAATGTAATAAGCGAATAAAACCATCTCTTTACTCCAGGTGAGCAGCCTACTTACATCACCGAAGAAGAAGAATGTGCAGTGAATTCAGCTACACACTAAGACACTGATTATATCCTAGCTAACGAAACCGTGTTGGAAGAAGAGTCAGAAGAATATCAAAGGGGGTATATGAATGCTCTTTCCACACAAAAACAGTGATATTCCCTTCGAAACAGAGATGTACTGGCCAAATCAATTCAGAAAAAGAAGGAGGATGAAACAAAAAAGAAAGATCTATCAATTGCACAAAGAAAGGGAAAGCAGGCGGTTGTTCCAGAGAGCAGCAAATCAAAATCAACAGAACAATCACAGCAACCGGCCACCTCAAAGGACAAGGAAAGGGAAGAGATCCCAGTCAAAGAGGTAGAAAGAACTCCCACTTTCAACCTAGAGAATGAGATTTCTAAGCTAAAGGTATCAATCCCTTTGACTGAAATCATGAAAAATAGCAGTTATAGAGGACAAATTTCTAAAATGTTGAATTTGGACCCGATTTCCGACATGGTAAATGTGGAAGATGATCAGCCTGAAATAATTTTTGGGCCAGCAACAAATGGTCAGTCTCCCTAGAGTGAAGTGCCACCCTTCTATATCAGTTTATGCTTGCATGACTTTGTGCTACATAATTCCATGTTCGATTCGGGAGCCTCTCACAATCTCATGCCCAAGTCTATCATGGATAAGCTTGGTCTAGACATCACCCGGAAATATCATGATCTTTATTCATTCGATTCTAGCAGAGTAAGGTGCATAGGGCTCATCAAAGACTTAGTTGTGAGTTTAGATCAGCTTCCTATGAAAACCATTCTGATGGATGTAGTGATAGCAGACATTCCTCCAAGGTTTGGCATGCTTCTTTCCAGGTCTTGGGTAGCGAAATTGAAGGGGACATTACAGCTGGATTTATCCTATGCAATAATCCCGGTGTTTGGAAAAATGAGGAAATTATATCGGGAACAAAAGATGAAGTACATGATCACAAGCAAGGAGAAACTGATCAATCATCCTGTAAACTATGTACATACAGATTTAGAGTCTTTTGTTTTGTTTTCAGATAGTTTAAATCAAATAGATAGTTAGATAGTAGAAGCAGACGACATTCCAAAGATAACAGAAAATTTTAGAGAGATTTTGAAGAAAGAAAGACAAGAAAAGCAACAAAAGATTGGGAAATCAGTTGAAAACAATGGACAGCAAAAAGATTTTCAGCACTTGCAAGAAGAAGAAGAAGGCTTATGGACCATGGATTTTGATGGATCAGTAGGGAATGATGGAGCTGGTATTGGTATTTCGGTATGCAGTCCTTTCTTTTCCCCAAACAAAGTACCTAGCAATGTGAGAGTTTGCTCCTACAAGCTAGCCTTCGAATGTTCCAATAATGAGGCTGAATATGAAGCACTGATTGCTGGCCTGAAGATTCTTAGAAAGCTGAATGCAAAGAGGATTTCAATATATGGCGACTCCGATTTGGTAATAAAACAGGTCAGAGGTGAATATAAAGCAAAACATCCTAGGATGTGGGCCTATCGAAATGCAGTTTTGGACATCCTGAAGCTATTTTCCGAATACACCTTGACATGTGTGCCATGAATACAAAACAGTATTCTTGATGCTCTTGCCAAGGCAGCAAGCAGCTTCAAGATCCCCATGAACTCCAACAACAAATTTGAAATCCATGTCAAGCACTGTCCAACCATTCCAGACAATCAGCGACATTGGCAAGTGTTCCAAGATGATGAGGAGATTAAGGATTTTCTGTTGAACCAAGGCAAGTTCAAAGAAACCTTAATTGATGTGGAAAACGATGAGAACAAAGGGAATGGTATAGAAGAAGCGCAGATCAATCAAATGGATGTATTACAGCTGAAGAATAGCATCATTCCTAAAGGCTTGATACCCCTAGAGGAACTTTTTGATCAGCATGATGTAGCCCACAAGCCAACATTGCAGCCAACGGGAAACGGTGTGGAAGAAGTCAACATCGGTACAGCTGCAAATCCGAAATTGGTGAGATTGTCCAAAGCATTACTGCCAAAGATCAAGGACAGATATATCAATTTGATGACTTCATTTACAGATGTATTTGCTTGGGATTATTCAGATTTAAAGACCTATGATACGAACATCATTCAGCACACCATACCTATCAAGCCCAATCAGAAACCATTTAGACAAAAGCTGAGAAGGATCAATCCAAAGTTGCTGCCATCCATCGAAAAAGAGGTAAATAGGTTGTACAAGTCAGGTATCATTCTGCCTATCAGATTTTCAGATTAGATATCTAACTTAGTGCCTGTACGAAAGAAGACTGGTGAGATCCGCCTATGCATTGATTTCATAAATCTAAACAAGGTCTCACTGAAGGACAACTATCCGCTGCCCAGGATGGACCATATACTTCAGCGAGTAGTGGGGGCATCTCGTATGTCGCTGCTTGATGTTTATTCTGGATATAACCAAATTTCAGTCGATAAAGATGATAGGGATAAGACAGAATTCACAACTCCATGGGGAACATTTCACTATGCCAAAATGCCATTTGGTTTGAAGAATGCAAGTGCCACATTTCAGCATGCAATGGACATGGCGTTTGCAAATGAGAAGGATGTGTTTTTGGTGGTGTACTTGGATGACTTGACGGTGTTTTCAAAATCTGATGAAGAACATATGCATCACCTAAAAATTGTCTTTCAAAAATGCAGGAAATATTGTTTATCGCTGAATCCTAAGAAGAGCTTGTTTGCCATGGAGGAAGGAAAATTAATTGGGCATATCATTTCAAAAGATGGCATCTGCATAGACCCAGCACGTGTCCAAGCCATTCAGAAAATCGATCTGCCTAGGAACAAAAAGGAGATACATTCATTTAATGGTAAGATGAATTTTCTGCGTCGCTTTGTGCCCAATCTTGCGGAACACTTGAAAGAAATGACCAACATGCTTAAGAAGGACAGCCAGGTGAAATGGATGGATGAGGCTATAAAATCTTTCAACTTGGTCAAATTGGCCCTTTCTTCAGCTCCAGTTCTAGTTAGCCCAGATTACACTCAGGATTTCAAATTGTTTTCATTTGCTTCGGAGCATACTATGGCAGCAGTACTATTACAGAAGAGGGGTGATCATGAAAGACCAATTGCATTCTTCAACAGGGATATAAGGGATGCAGCTTTGAAGTACAACATTATTGAAAAGCAAGCCCTTGCATTGGTAAAGGCACTGAAGGATTTCCGGGTGTATATCTTACTTTCTCACATTATGGCCTATGTTCTCAACACTGCTGTGAAAGATGTTTTAGTGCAGACCAATCTGGAATGGAGAAGAGGCAAATGGATCATAGCCTTGCTAGAATACGATGTGGAGATAAAGCCTATGAAGCTGGTCAAAGGACAGGGATTGGCGAAGCTAATGGATGAGTCAAATTTGCATGCATTGGACATAAATCTGATCACTACCATGTCCGATGAGAATGATGAAGGAACTTTAGTTTAGGTATCCGAAATGTTTGCTTTGTCCCCATGGTATTCTGATATAATATATGTGCTGAAAAATCTATCACCACCGCCCAGCATGGCTAGAAACAAAGCGAGAACACTTAAATTGAAAGCTACCAAGTTTTGTATTTTGAATTCTGCACTGTATTGGAAAGATCCCGGTGGAATTTTACTAAATGTTTTGGTGGAAGAGGAGGCAAAGAAAGTCATGGAGGACTTCCATGGAGGAGAGTGTGGTGGACATCGTTTTTGGAAGTCAACAATGAACAAAATCTTAAGAGCGGGGTACTAATGGCCTACTTTGTTTGCTGATGTGCATAAGATGGTAAAGCACTATCATAAGTGTCAAATTTTTGAAGGAAAACAGAAACTACATCCTTTGCCACTCAAACCTATCGAAGTGAGCGCTCCATTCCAACAGTGGGGGTTGGATTTCATTGGGGAAATTCATCCCGCCTCTTCCGGACAACATAGGTGGATCCTTACAGCGAAGGACTACTTCACAAAATGGATTGAGGCAGCCCCTACCAGACAAGTGATGGAGACAGTAATCATTTCATTTCTTGAAAATAACATCTTGTCTCGCTTTGGTTGTCCAAACAAAATAATCACCGATAATGCAGCAACTTTTAAATCGAAAAGGATGGTAGAATTTTGTCATAGATATCATATAATTTTGGGTCATTCAACTGTCTATCATCCGCAAGGAAATGGATTGGAGGAATCTTCGAATAAATCCTTGGTCAACATCATCAAGAAGCTGCTGAAAATAAATAAGAAGAGCTGGAACAAGCGGCTAGTCCATGCACTTTGGGCAGATCAGATCAGTCAGAAAAAGTATATTGGTATGTCACCATTTGAGCTGGTTTATGGAGTGTACACATTATTTCCCACTTCCCTTGCTGCCCCGGTGGTCAAACTTCTTCAGGAGGCTAGCAGTGAAGAAGATCCCATGCAGAGAAGGCTGAATCAAATAATCCACTTGCAGCAAACAAGAGAAGAAGTTTTCCAAAACACATCCAAGTTGCAGGAGAAGATAAAGAAAATTTATGACAGAAAAGCTAAAGCGGACAAATTTCAGTTGGATTATGTGGTGCTAAAGTGGGATGCAAGGAATGAAGAGAAAGGCAAGAACGGAAAGTTCGAAAATTTGTGGAAGGGTCCTTTCAAAATCGCAGCATATAGAGGTCAAAATGCCTTTCTTCTAAAAGAAATGAATAGGGAAGACTCTCCTGGAGGGCCGATCAATGGTCGGTTGCTCAAGCGGTATCATTGTTGATCTATTAACGTTGCTTCCACTGTCATTGTAAATACCATTTTTATTTCAGTTTGGTTTCAGTATGTACAATCAGTTTTTGAGTTATTCCAATTGTCAAGTTTGAGTCAATTTCTTGGTTACTCTAGTTTTGTAAATAAGTCAGAGTCTTGTGCTGTTTATCAAAATGATGACTCCATAGCCCAATGGACCAAGAGGCACTGTCTAGCTCCTCCAGAGATCTGTTGTTCTTGGCACCTCCATGGGACCTACCATCCCCCATTGGAGCCAATGTTAGAGTCAGTCTATTCAGCCCTCCATCAGAGATCAAAGCTCTTTGTGCATTTCAATTTTAGGTGTCCCACTTCATCCACTTAGCTGCATTTCGCTAGCGACATGTCATGATCTGACAGAGAAAGTCATGCTACTCATTTTCCCTCATATCTGGCCTCTGATGATTTAGGTCTTGATCCAAAATCAATGGAATTCATGATAGTCAAGGTCTGGTCCTATTTCAGGACAGAGTCATTTTTTATGGTTTGGGTCTAGAAATTCATCCGTTTGGTCTCTAAAAAACATGTCCAGAAACAAGCCATGTAGGCCAGAGGGAGACCTTATACAACTATAGTTCAGAAAGCTTCATCATCGCCTGAAGAGACATCGACTCTTCCTCAAAACTCTGTTTTGAAGAAAAGTCAAATAAGGTCAACTATGACAAAATTTTCCAAAAAAAGCTAGTTGACATTTTCAGATGCAGTCATGGATTTCAAAGCCAGGTGCCCTTTCATACAATCCCTGCAAAAAAATGCCGAAATTTTCATTATTTGAGCCCAAATTTCGAAGAAAAAGGAAAAACGAAGTGTTTTAAAAGTCAATGAAAAGTGAAAAACTAAAACATTAGAAAGTGGGTTTTCAAAGAGACAAAAATCAAATCCATCTCCTCCAAGCCTATATATACTTGTTTTTGCCAAAATCAAATGGAATTGAGCTCTTGCATGACTTGGAGAATACATTTGCAAAGGTGTGAAGTTGGTATTGTGAGAATTTGAGTGAGTGAGAGCCAGTTTCAAGGAGCACGGCGCATACACCAGGTCGTGCGGCGCACTGGCAGCTAACCCATAGTGTAAAATCACCACAGGCGTGGCGCATATAAGGCATGCGACGCACTGAGTTTTGCGCGTGACGCACAGA
This sequence comes from Pinus tabuliformis, assembly GCA_031772625.1. Taxonomy (NCBI): domain Eukaryota; kingdom Viridiplantae; phylum Streptophyta; class Pinopsida; order Pinales; family Pinaceae; genus Pinus; species Pinus tabuliformis. The sequence continues at coordinate 433,785,696 of CM062805.1, forward strand.
GCCAGGAGGATAAAAAACCTTGCAAACTACTTCAAAATCTCGGTGGAGGCGGGCAAACAAGAGGTAGGCTCAGTTGAAACTTCTTCTTCATCAATTTTGTCTATGCTTTGGGGTTTGTAAGATGTTGAATGATATCCAAAGCATGCTTGGCCATCCATGAAAATACTCATCAAAACAAAAGATAAACGGGGTTGCAAATTCGAAGACACCACCAAGGTTTTGTTTCCCCTCCCCCTTGTCCCCTCACTCCTCATCATTTCCACCCCCATTCCACCTTGTCTCCCAAGCAAACCAACCTAAAATCCCCCTAAACTCCCTCCCCTATTTTTCAAACAAAGATTGTGTCGTTTGACCGCACGCGGTGCACACACAATGTGGCACGGGGCACTCAGGGTGCGCGGCGCATTGGGAGCCCAGCCACAGTGTTAAGTTTACACTTGCGCGGCGCATACCCGACGCGGAGTGCACTGGGCAATGCGCGTGGTGCACAGACTTAAAAGCCCAACAATGCACTGAATCGCCTATAAATTTTGGAATTAGCTCTTAAAATTGCTAAAGTGCCCATAAATATTTTCACCACTAATCTTAAGCTTAAAGAAAAATATGATGTTGGTGACCATGAGACCAAAAACAAATTTTTTTTAAGCAAACACAAAAAAGACACAAAGAGGGACAAAGAGCTAGGGTTTTGCTACAGTAACATGATGGCTTGATATGCTCCTATCTTATCTCTATCTGCTAAATTCTCCTGTGGCAAGTTTTCCTAATAGCTACCCTAGCTGCATTGTAAACATATCCCTTTGTCCCATTTACTCCTATAGCTCAAAATTTCCTTAACGCTACCCCATCAAAAAACCACACCCCAAACACTCCCAAATCCCTAATAAATTTCCCCTTTAAACCCCTATCCCTATTTCATCATTCCCCTCCTGATACTCCCTATTTTATTGTCCCCTTGGTGACAGATTTGCAGAGCATCTACCAGTTCAGTGGGTTCATAGGGCAACAAAGAAATTCAGGGTACAAGCAGCAGAAATGGCATCAGAAAATTCATCAGAATATGAGGGGGAGACCCACAGTGACACAGCTTCAGGAGAACAGGCTCCCCGGAGACCAAGGAGTGGCAGACATGTCAGGGATGAACCAAACACCCTCACCGAGTTGCAGGCATGCCCTCTCGCTATGTCTTGCTTCCAGCACTTAGCATGTTTCTAATTTTTTCAGAGGGTGACAAATGCCAAATTTCATCATGAGTTGGCCCATCTTTTTGCACTTCACCTACATGGAGGTCAGTCTATCTTGGCGGGGGTCACTTTCACATTGACACCCGAAACCATATCAGTGGCAACAGGCATACCAAATGTTGGAGAATAGTGGCACAAGAAGATGAAGGTGGAAGGGAAATTTATGAGCCTTACATTAAGGCCAGTTGTTTGAGTCATCTCATTAGAGTTTTCCCATTCCATTTTCTGAGAGATGAGTATGCTCTGCTCATGAAATTGATCATGAAATACTTTAGTTGTTAGGGGAGGTTTTCTCACCTTTATGCATATCACATCAGGTTGCTCATGCACTTTACCAGGGTGCGTATGATGAACCTCCCATTTTTCATTTGTGAGAACATAGAGAGGATGAGAAAGTTCATGCAGCACAAGACCCCTCGGCAGCAGCTCAACAATGTTTATCACTTTGCTCTTATCCAGATTTTGGTGGACCATTAGTTGGGATTGCAGGGCATTGCTTGGGAGGACTTCATCTCCTGTGACTTCTTCAGCGCCCCACAGGTAGTATCAGAGGTAAAGAATGAGATAGGTTGTCCTTCTCATCAGCATGAGCACCATGAGACCACTGTGGTGCCATTTTCCATCACATATCAAAGAGGCTATCCGAAAGGCACCAGGCCTTTGTTTGCAGCAGCAAAGTGAGTGTTATCTCCACCCAGGGTGGAAGGGGCCTCGCTTCCTACATCAGAAATACAGGTACGAGACAAGGGCAAGAAGCCCAAGCATGAGGAGGGGCCTTCAGGTGTGCCACCAGGTAAACGAGAGACCGGATTCATTCTCCTTCATGATGATGATGATGCAAACAAACGTCCACAAAATGCACAGCTGAAAGAGATCTTCCAGGAGCAAGAGACAGAGATTCAATCCTTGACACTCAAGTTGGAGATGGCCAAATGGAACATTAGGCATTTGGAGCAGAGGAACAAATAGTTGGAAGACCAGCATGTGATCATGGAGCTGCAGAACATCCGTGAGGATCGCCTAACTGCCCAGTAGAGGAGGATTGAATTCACTTCATTGGAGCAACAGGTTATTGATGATCGTGAGTTTGTTCTCTAGAGAGTTAACATGCACTTGGAAAACATGTTGAACAAGTCCGATGAAGACAACACACTGCTGCGACACATGGCTCGTCATTACAGGGCACGAAACTTGAGTTTGAGAGCCCGAATAAGGAGTTTGAAAGCAAAATTGAGGAAAGCCACAAGAAGGGAAAAACGGGGAAAAGAGAAAGACAGGACTAGAATCTTGGTTGAGGCTTCCTTGGCTTAGCATGGCACTCCATAGAGAGCCCCCAGCCCAAATTTCAAAAAAATTGATGCAATTTTGTGTTTTTGGAAATTTTTTGGTCAAAAACAGGGTTTTTCTCCGTGTGGGGTGCGCAACGCTAAAATTATAGCACTCCAATCGAGAAAAGGTTTGCATATTTGGATTTAGCATCAAAAAATACGTCTACTGGTGTCCGGGCAAGAAATTTTGATAAGTTTTGGATCTCCTAAAGGTCAAAAAACACCCAAAAATGGCCTCTTTGCCACTTTTTGGACACACAGAAAGCAGTCTTGGTCAAATGAAGTTTTGGAGGGGAAAATGAGCTTCAAATTCAGAAATTCTAGTTGGGTTGGAAAGTAGACAGGCCAAGCCTTCGAAAAAGCCCACTTGGGCACATTTTGGACACCTGAAAGTGCCCCAAAACAGGCCCCAAATTAGCGCGACGCACAAAGAAAAGCGCGCGGCACAGAGAGGAAATTTTGCCTAGTTTGCTCCCGTTTCGCGAAATTTCGAGTCGCGACTTCTCCAAGTGGGCCTGGTCATCCACTCTTCATTTTCTTGGCACAAAAGGTGGCTTTTAAAGAGTTTTCTCTCCAGGTGGGCATCTATCCAAGTAGCGAAGAATGCAAAGGGTCACCACAGCCAAATGTCACGCTTGAGAGTGCTACACCTGTAGCTGATGGTTGGCTCTCCATCTCCCTTTCGAAATGATTTGAGTAACTTCTCAACCCCTGGGTGTTCCATCTCTTCTCCACATATTCCATATACTGTATACATTTTATTTGCAAAGGGTTGGCTGGCTTGTAACTTCTTAGAGACTGTGGGAAAGAAACTCTGTTTCTGCACTGTGTATTTTTGACAAAGAGTTTAATGAAAGGTAGTGGCTCTGTTTCATGAGATTCTTGTGGTTGTGAGTGTAGAAAATGTGTTCTTATGTTCCATATGTATCTTGTTATGTTTCATAATTCATTTCATGTTTCATTTCAGTGAAATTTTCTAAGTGAGATTAGGTAGAATTCAATTTATATTGCTCTGCCTGTGGGAAAATTTCATGTGCAGTGTTATTCTTCTGTTGAAAAGGATTCACGCGACCATGCCCTTTTCACTATCTTAGGTGATCTTTCCATTCCGCATAACCTTAAGTGGGAATTGCTGCGCTTCCCGCCTACCTTGCCTCACGGAATAATCTGCGCCTTCATTCTCAATTCTCTGTTCTTTGCTAAGCGCCAGTCCCATATACATCTCAGAAGTTCAGTCACTTTCAAAATTCTTTTCCAAAATCCTTTTTCAGTTACTAGCCTAATGTAAACATCGTATTTAAGTCATCTCAGACCATTTTTCTTATCCATTCGCTGAGTGTGACTTGGAGAGAGCCCTCTCCTGCTCTAGTAGGGCTAGCTACCAGACTAAGCGTGGTTTGTGGTTACCCTAATTTTTTCCTTCCTTCATCCTAAGGCAGATTTAGGTGCTAACAGTGTGAACAAGTGAATTTGAACTGTTAGAAATAAGAAGGAATACTTAAACACTTAGCAAACATCAAGTGAAAATGAAGTGATCATGGAGCGATAAATTGTAAGATCCTGAGTAGGCTCCAAAATTCAAATGTAGGAAAAAATTTGGAGGATGGTGATCACAACCTCAAGACTTGGTCACACACTGGTAGAAATCCAACTTCTTTGTCTAGTTTTTACACTTAATTACAAGTTCTGAGTATGTCAAGAAGTATTTATTCAACATATATATTACTCCAAGTTTTCCACTTGTCTTGTTTAAAGATATAGTCTCTTCTTTTCCTTTCTTAGCTTCAAACACATTCACAAGTCTTGTCATATCTCAACTGTTTCTATAGTGGGAAATGATAATAAGTTTACAAAGCTTTTCATAATGAGAGTTAAACACATTCCTCAATGCCTCTCCATTACCAACGAGAATATTCAATACCCCCATGGAGTCACCTCAAGGAATCACAACTGTTGATTTGCTTCCAGCAAGCCTCTTGGGTACCCCGTCAAATTTTCTTGCTTCACCTCTCTACACAAGAAGCCTTTCTCTTCATCACCTTTTATTTAATTTTCTTGAACATATGCTTGAATCACTTATTGAAAATTTTTAGCATGGGTGGAAGAGGCATCCTAACTTATTAAGAGTAGGAGATATTGTTCCTTGTTTAAGGGGGTTTGGAATATAATTGAAGTTAATATGATCATTTTAATATTGTATCCTTTTCCTTATCTACTTTTTTGAGATGAAAGGTAAAAACAATATTCAATAGAGGGCTAATTTTGGAATGAAGATCCTAAAAGAGATACGGGCTTTGTAGTTCGACCAAAGGTTTTCTGTCTGGAACAAATCATATTTTATATTTAGAAATCATTGATTTTAAATATATATAAACTTGAGAAGAGATGAGGATAATAGATGATCCAAGCATTATTCTTTATTGCAATTTCCCTTTTCAAGTTTTGCCACATTTTCCTTTGAGCTATAAGGAACACCTTTCATGCAAAGTCTTATTAGAGAAACATGCAATAAAATACATCAAAACACAAGAAATCAAGACCAAAATAACGTAGCAAATATATAACTAACCAAAAGGAAACATACAGGACAACAAACAAGAAAACAAAACAATGCAGAGACTATATGGAGAGCAACTTCATGATGGGTGGAAGGAAAACTAGAAATCACTAGAGCTACTCCTAACCTAACTAGCTACAAGGTCATGGTCAAGTGTAATGAAATTTTAGTGTAACCACCGTAGTTGTTCTCAGCCTGCAAACACAAATATATGAATGATTAACACTGATATAAAACGAAGTGAAAAAAATAATATAAGAACTTAAATAAATTAAACAAAATATAGAAGGTCTTTGCTAGATGTAGAAAGATGTGAAATCCTTAACCAACCTAAAGCCTTGCCTTTTAAATGAGAAGAATAATCAAGAAAACCTCAAAAGTTTATTGTGAATGTAATTTCATCTATGTGGTACTTCTTAGAAAACATCAAAAAATATTGAAGCTTGTTATTAGCAGAAGGGATTTATGACTAATATGCTTCCAAACAATCATATATTGGATCATATAATTAAAAAAAAATCTTTTGAAAACCCTAAAATCCTTCAGAGAATGAGTTTTAAATTAATGGCATGGAATCAAGATGAGAATATTGTAAGGGGAAATGAATATGATCATGTCCAAAAGGCTTTTCAAGATAATGATGACCTTACATAACCATCAATGAAGGTTGAAGTGCCTTAACTACTTGACAAGTATTCGAATAGTGAGATGATAAACCATAAATATCAATTGATGCAAAAAGGCTATAATTAGATACACTAGTGGAAAAATGATTAGTCAAATGACAGTTGTTAGGACTAGAATTATGATCAAATGGAAGGATTAAGCCATAATATTATCAATTAGTGGATAATATAGATAGATACGTTTGAACACATTTGCAAATTATTTGAGCAATAGAATCATCTTCCTAACATGTTAAATGTGACAAACAATTTCCTTGTGACTGGTTACAAACTAAATCAACACCACAGTCATCAAAAGAATTGAAAATAAATTCTACTATAAAAACTATAGGAAGCCAATCAAGATAAGATGGGTAAGAATGTAAATTTCATGCGCCATATCTAAAGAATTCATTAACGCCAAAGAGGATATCTTGTTCCATGAAGAAAATGATTAGCATCATAACATTCACAAGAAGAACTAGGAGCTGATTATTTTTAAAAGAATCTTATAGGTATGAATCCTTCAGCCAATTATGATCATTAGAATGATCAACTTCATAGCTTTGTGCATCCATTGAAGGTTTAAACTATAAAATCAAGTTTTATACAAGAGATTTGGATGGATATGGAATAATTGAAACAAATTCTTTAATCTGATTAGAAACCAAAACTTGAAAGTTAAGAGGGATATGTCAAAAATAACACAAGTCTTTCAAGAAGGAATTTATATTCAGTGAAAGTATGCAAAGAAAAGAATTTTGTGAGAAAAACTAGATTTGAACTAGTTTAGAGATCTTACTAGGGTCACGAGAACCTGACATAACCATCAACTAATGTTAAATTTCCTTGAATCCTTGACGAGTCCTGGAACTTTCAAGGATTGTAGAACTACATTTTAAAGATTGAATTAGATCATGCACGATGTGTGGAAAGTTGCTAATTTTAACAAGATCACTACTATCTAAATGGAATCCATCTACATAACTTATTTGATCATATTTTACAACCTCAGCAAACAAATTACCAAAGTCATAAAAGTGTTCTAATTGAACATCTGAGGATGGTTAGATTAGACAAATATCATGAATAACTTGAACTGAAGAATTTTCTTCATGCAAGACTGGAAATGATAAGGAATGGAATGGATACTTGATGATTTTATTGCTTCCTCCTTCACCATGGATAACCTCACTACCTTGTTTCAATTCAATATCAAAATCATTAGATTATGAACTTGAAGAACATGGAGTCTTCATCAAAAGTTACTGCATTGAAAACAATAGAGCACAAGGGGTAGTGAGGTGAAGAGGAATTTTCCATAGGAAAAATTTCTTTGACTAAATTAGATTCTAGACATAATTATTTCAAATCAAAATATTTCGGAGAAACTAAAATATCAGCTAGTGTTCTTGGGGATTCATCATTGTATACATCAATAAAATCAACATCATCATAATGATGGTTTCCCAAAAGTTTATGTTGATTAAGCAAATCGATTTCATTTGATTGACTACCAAGATTATTAGATTCAATATCATCCAAAAATCAAGAAACATCGTCTTCACATAGAGGACTCTAAAAAATATAAGAAAGGTCAAAATAATCTTCACCTTTTTTCTCATGTACCTATGAAATATGACTAACTTGTACACGATCACTAATTAGATTAGCAAATTGAAAATCAGAAGGGTTTGAAAGAGACTGATCAAGTAGATCAAGGGGAAAGGGATCATGAGTATTATATGATAGAGGAGGGAGAAGCATCCCTTGAAGAGGTCATGCTTTCAATTATATCAGATTCAAGATTGATGTTATGAGTGTTAATATCATATTGAAAAAATAAGGTATTGGTATTCACCCTATATTCAAAGTTTTCTTGAATGTAATCTCGAATGAATGGATTGGAAATCTGATTTACAAATTTCCCAATTCCAACATTTAAAGGAGGAGGAGAAGGAATAAAAGGAGTGATAGATTCCTCCTTTGAAACTAGAAATGTGTCATGGTTAATGAAAGCTGGGGGAGCACTGTTGACCAAGGATTCAGATTCAAGTTGCTTCAAGGAGATTTGAACCAAGCGTTGAAAATTTTCTTTAAATAAATCCCAATATGTATCTTCTTCAGGAAAATCGTAACACGAGTGAATAAATCTATTAGAAAAATCCTTGATTGATTCATCAAGCTTCATTCTTAGTTGATTAATCCTTTTAAGGACATCTCGGTAATCATACCTATTAAAGGCTTGAGGAATTTATCAAATGAATTAATTGAAGTATATGGTAGGGTATAACACCATTAGTTAACTCAAAATTTAAGTGCAAGGAATAAAAGAACACAAGAAACATATTCATAATCAGTTTCATAAAATTAACAAAAATACAGAAAATTGGATATATGCTCGAGTATGGATATTTCACCCTCACCATCAAACATTAATTAAGAAAAGCGATAAAGGGATTCATCAGGGATTAAAAGTTTACCATTATATTTATTACCAAAACACCACAAGAGTATGATTTGGGTAACATTCATTTAAGATGAGAGGTTCGAAACAGATCGAATGAGCACAACTTGTCATTTACCCTCCCTAAAGTGTCAAAATGTTGACGGCGCTAGATATCACCAACATACAGAGGGTCTCCTTGATGTGAAGCCCTAATTATACCTCACACCATTTAAAGTAGGATACCCATCTAGAGTATTGGCTAGGCCACCATAATTCAATGTTTGTCTTGGTCTCAATGGATAACATAAGAGATTATACAAATAATCTTTGAATAACTAAGTGATTTGACATTGTGAAACACCAATTTAAGTGTGTAAGAGGAGATCTTCACAAGTTGGAGGCAAGAGTGATTCTCTATAAGGCAAGTAAGAGTACTATCCTAAGAAAGGCACACAAGAGCAAGAAAGATTCGATATTTATCTAGTGAAACAGTTGACATGGACACAATGATCATTAAGGAAAATACAACACACATTCAACAACATGAGCACCAAACCCAATGAAATAGTTCAATTTATTTAGTACTTATGAAAATAACATATACCGCAAGCATCTAAAGAATAGTCTCACAACATTCACAATACATGCATGAAAATGTGTTGCCTCATTGAGCTTCAAATATTAGGTGAAAGATCCAAGTACATTGTTACAATGGTTAGCCACTATCTCTAGTAGTGGAACATTAAGTCACTTATTACTCCTTCAAGGAATGATCTTCTTTCCTATGCCAAGATAAAGAAGTTGTTGAAAGATGTAACTAGGTTTGTTCTTCATAATGACATGTAATTATGATTTTATGTAAGGATATGTAAATAAGAAAAATAAAAATTATTATATTGACTTGCTTCATGGGTTGCATGAACAAGGATTTTATTTTTGTGTCAAGACTTCCATTGAAATTCTTTACGTTTTATTTGTTATCTAGTCATAAAATATAAGAGTCATTTTCATGTAAATGAAGTCATGTTACACTTTGTAAAAGGTCATCTTGTCTATGTAAAGTATCCTATAAAGAACTTGTCACCAAACCTCTTCAGGTGAGCCTATAAACATTGAATGAGTAGCCAGAACAAGTTGGCCTACATCAATCTGTCAAGTCAGCCTAAAGACTGAGAGAAGAGGGGTATAAGTAGGGGAATGTGGCCTCCATTCTAAGCATCAAGTTCGAACTCAATTCCAACGAAGAAGTACAGAAAGAAGTGCGAAAAGAAGGTAGTAAGAAAGGGTTTTATCTAAGGTGAAAATGACACTCTTCTAGAGTATCGAAGGAATAATCTTCTGTTTAAATTGAAGAAAAATCTTTTGGATCAGTGAAGTAGATTCTTTTGGGATAACGAAGTATATTCTTCCAGGGTGGAAAAATATTTTGGGGCAACAATATCTTCTAGGGAAACGAAGAAGGCATCTTATGGGAGGTAGTGAATAGGGTTCTTATGGGATAGTGAAGGAAGGAATCCTCTGGAATAGAAAAGTAGAGACCAAGTTTTTCTAGAAGACCTAGAGGCTGAGATTCTCTAGGGAAATAGTGAAGGTGCGGCATAATAAGTAGAGATCGATTTTCTCTAGAAGAAGAAAAGAAAGGAACAACAAGAAAAGACAAGTTTGGTGATAAGGTTCTTGAAGAGGATACTAGTGTCAAGGGTTTGTGTCATGGTCTTGGTACTTATCAATTGAAGATCTATAAGAAAAATTTTATCTCATTTTCCTCTCTAGAGGTGAGAGGTTCTGGCCCTAGATGGAGAAACCTATATTCTGTGTCACTTGTCTTTATTTAGTTTGATAATTGTCTTGATGAAAAGAACACACTAATAAGCTAACAAAGTGAAAATATTGTAATAAAATAAGAACAACCGTATCACAAGCAATTATCAAGCAGATAAATTATTTACATTGAATTCCCTAGATTTCTCAACATGGAAAGCTAAGGTGTTAAAAAAAGAAAGGGCAGAAAAAGCAAGCTGACACACAAATAAAACATCAAAAATGGAATAAAAGCAAGTCAAATGTTTCCAACAAGTCCAACATCTACATCATAGAAATGCTATATTGAAGAAGGAATTAGGAAGAAAAAGTGAAACCCTATAAGCACTTAAGATCATCAAAGGATCATAAACCAAGCTCTATCTCATCAAAAAGGACATCCTTCAACATTAAGAAGAAGGAGGAAGAAAGAAAAAATTAGAAAATTCCATGACTATATCTGATAATATCAAAATTAATGTTTTCAAGGAGAGCAATAAAATAGTTGGGGCTGTAAACATCCTTGCATGGAAGAAAAGGACTGACCTTAATCTTATTGAGAATGAGGTCATGGTTCACAATAAGGGATCAATAACCCAACCTCCAAAAGAGGATACTCAAGCTCATTATAAATATGTGAAGGGAGAAGTGAGAGCTCAAAGGTTTCTTATATAATATATAAAAGACTCTCTAATCCCATATGTATCAAAATTAGAAAATGCAAAATCTATATATGACAAACTAGTACAATTGTTTTCTGTAAGTACCGCTGGAGAAGTAATCTCCGTAAGGAAAGAACTCTGTGAGCTAAATATATCCAATGAATATGTAATAGCCTCATACTTCATGAAGATATCATAAATTTGAGATCAACTACAAGAACTAGGAGAAGTTATGTCTAATAGAGAGATGACCACAATGGTACTAAATGCACTAACAAAATAATGGGTCAGATCCATTTAAAGCTTATATGGGAAGAAAGAAACTATTCCATTTCAAGATTTATGGTCACTATGTAAGACCAAAGAGACTAGGTTAAAGGCAAAGGTTAATGTTAGACCAAGAAAATAGAATCAAGCATATGTTACAATGACAAGAAGAAAGGGAAAATTTTGAATGTTTGGTCTCTCAAAGAAAAGTAACATGGATAAGATAAGGTGCTTCAGATGTCAAGAACTTGGACACTACAAAAGAGATTTTCCTAATCATGGTAAGGATGAGAGGAATAGAGAAGGAGCACAAATTACTAAAGAAGTGCAAGAACCTAAGTCCAAGAAGCCTAAGCATGAAAAAGTAAAATATCTCTACTATGACTAAGATTATCTTCTTCTCAAGGAGGTACTTTTCACTTATAAATTGTGGTCTTGATGCATTTTAGAATTATATAAGATGCATCACATTATAAAAATAGCATAGAAACATTAGAAGTAAGAGCTCATGAGATGGGAAGAAAGTATTTTTAGTCCAAATTCTACCGATTAGGAAGATATTTGGAAACCTCATGAGTATGTATAAGAAGAAAAAAGAAAAAACCATCATCGACTGGGGTCTTCATAGAAGAAAAAAATTGTTGTATGATGTCATAAAATATCCTCAAGTTTCTATGACAGAAATTCTCATCAAAGAACTCAGTGATAGAGAAAGGAAGAAATTTTTTTCCATTAGGAATTACAACTTGTAGGATTCAAGGAGTAATATGATGACACAACAAGGAAAGCAGGTATGAAGGATATAGCCCATTCAAATGAAGCTACTAAGGAAGTCTAGATGACCGAAAGAAAAATGAGGTATGCTCACATGGATTATTATGAAATTCATATGGTTATAGTTAAATATGATCTAGAGAAGAAATGATCTCCTCACCCAAAGTTTTGGAGAAGATCATAAGCAAACTATATGAAATTAACATAATATATGCAACATAAGGAAGCTGACTACAATCAAGATTGGAAGCTTCTGGGAATGGAGTGTGTGAAAATAAAGGAAGAGATCATGATAATATACAATGATGATAGAAGGCATTAAAAGACCAAAAATATTTGACTAGAATATCTCCTAGAAGAATGTGAAGACTCTGATGGAAGTCATAAAAAGGTAGATAACCTTGGCACTGAATATATGTGGGAGATGTGTCAATGTTCATGCAGGATGCTAGTACTTACAGGAAGATGTCATGGTGAAATATCATAAAAAAGGTAAATCGGATTTGAAATGTTCAATGATTATTTTTTAACTAACTTCTGGTTGGGCTTATGTAGGACCGTGAAAGGGAAGATCTGTGAATGACTTCCAAGTAGTCCATATAGAAGGATGTGATGTCCTTGCAAGAAATATGACATGAAAGAAGAATTACATTAAGCAAAGCCAGATGGAAAATATGATGGATCACTTTCTAATGATTTAAGGACATAACTAACTCATGGAAAAAAGTGATGAATGATTTGTACCCTATATATGTAAAAGTTCCTAAAAGGTTTAAGACTCCTTAGGAGAAATTCATGACATCGAAGAAATGAGTTCTTCATATAGTTGATTGTTGTTATAGGTCCCTAGTCAAGAGGGAACATGAGAAGAATTTTCTTACTTGGAAGAAACTTGGAAATTCCTAATCCATAAGCTTAGGTACATTCCTCTATGATAAGAATGGGTACATTGAATAAATAAAAACCTCCTAGTATAAAAAGGAGTGATAGACATGTTGTTATGTGCTTCACTTGAGAAGATAGTATGGAGGATTGTGTGCTCTGGTGGGTTGAGTTAGGGAATCCCATGGAAGAGTAGTCATGGAGGAATAATATTATTTTGGGTATTGTGGAATCCAGGAAAGGAATAGTCCTCATGGAGCATATCCTAAGAGAACCTGGGTGGAGTATTTTTTGAGAGAGACAATGATGAGGATGTCTATAAATCATTTGTGTCGCCCACATTTTCCTCTAATATTATGGAGAGATATATTTGTTAGTCAAGGCATTGATATATAAATATTGGTTGGTATGATGTTATACAAATGAGTTACAAATCTGAATTATTCTTAAGAGAAATTATTCTTAAGAGAAATTATTCATATTGAGAAATTTCAAGGTACCATTATGAATACCTCCATAGTTAAGATGGAGCGTTGAAAGATGTAACTAGGTTTGGTCTTCATAATGACATGTAATTATGATTTTATGTAAAGATATGTAAATAAGAAAAATAAAAATTATTATATTTACTTGCTTCATGTGTTTCATGAGCAAGGATTTTGTTTTTGAGTCAAGACTCCCATTAAGAGTCTTTAGGATTTATTTGTCGTTTAGTCATAAAATATAAAAGTCATTGTCATGTAAATGAAATCATGTTAAACTTTGTAAAAGGTCATCTTGTCTATGTAAAGTATCCTCTAAATAAATTGTCACCAAACCTCTTCACGTCAGCCTACAAACATTGAAGGAGCTACCAGAACAAGTCGGCCTACATCTAGTTGTCAAGTCAACCTAAAGACCTAGAGAAGAGGGGTATAAGTAGGGGTACACGACCTCCATTATAAGCATCAAGTTTGAAGTCAATTCTAGTGAAGAAGTATGGAAAGAAGTCTGAAAATAAGGTAGTAGGAAAGGGTTTTATCTAAGGTGAAAAGGAGACTCTTCTAAAGTATCGAAGGAAGAATCTTCTGGGTAAATCAAAGCGGAATCTTTTGGATCAGGTAAGTAGATTCTTCTAGGAAAAGGGAAGTAGATTCTTCTCGGGCAGCAATATCTTCTAGGGAAATGAAGAAGGAGTCTTTTGGGAGGAAATCAATAGGTTTCTTTTGGGATAGCGAAGGAAGGAATCCTCTGGAATAGAAAAGTAGAGATTGAGTTTCTCTAGAAGACCTAGAGGCCGAGATTCTCTAGGGAAATAGTGAAGGTGTAACATAAGAAGTAGATACTAAGTTTCTCTAGAATAAGAAAAGGAAGGAAGGACAAGAAAAGACAAGGTTGGTGATAAGTTTCTTGAAGAGGATACTAGAATCAAGGGTTAGTTTCATGGTCTTGGTACTTATCAATTGAAGATATAGAAGAAGAATTTTACCAGGTTTTCCTCTCTAGAGGTGAGAGGTTTTGGCCCTGCCTGGAGAATCCTATATTTTGTGTCACTTGACTTTATTTACTTTGATAATTGCCTTGATGAAAAGAAAACACTAATAATCTAACAAAGTGAAAAGATAATAAGAAAAGAAGAACAACGATATCGCAAGAACTTATCAAGCAGAGAAATTATTTACATTGAATGTCATAGATTTCTCAACAAAAGCCAAGGCTTTCTCTCCAAATTCCAAGCCTCCAAAAATCCATTCGCTTGAGTTATGAGGGCTTATTTATAACAAAAGTAATTACCTTTCATATCCCCAATGACTCTTGAGCTACCCTCGTGACTCTTTAACTATTAAATGACCTTTGAACTTCTATAACATTATTTTGTCCACATGTGACTTTACATATTCCACATGTCACTCTTCGACTTCCACATATTACATTTTGTCATTTTACTTGTGATAATTTCATCATTACATCCACAAGTGATGTGGCATGGCATATGGACACACTTGACATTGTGATGACACTTGTACAAGTCACAAATTGAAAATTATGACATGGACTTCATGTTGAGGTGGCAGCACCAAGATATTCTCCTTACTGCTACCTAACTAACGTCTTCATGATAGATCTAATTAGTACTTCATATTCTTGAATATCTTCTTTATTATTCATACTTTCCCTCCAAAGGGTCTAGATCAACATCGAGACCTTCTGAGTTATAATGCAATGTCTTCTTTCTATCACGATCCAGGATATGCTTCACGTCTTCATGATGGTTCTTATGTGCTTCTTCTTTGTAACTGCTTCTTTAGACCTTCTCCTTATTATCTTCCTTGAGCATCACCTTGCCTTGTTGAGAAGGTTCACGTGCCAATGGAAATAACTCATGACAAGGAAAAATCAACCTTGAACTCATCTACCTTATCCTTACTGTGATCATAGAGGGAACTACTTGTTATAGGCCTCTGTGAGGACTAAAAGAGGAATGCTTGATGAGGAAGGAACAATTGGGCTCAATGATGGCTTAGGAAAGCACCAATTTTCATTGTTACTACACCATGTGCTCTGAAGAATAGGATTGTGATGGTCCAATGCAATTGGAAAGCACAAGGAGTAAGGTTGATTAGCTTTATAGATTAAGACTCCGATATGAGACGGGAAGGATAAATAGAATGAGAATAATAACAAAATTTTACTAGACATGGAATAAGAGGAGGCCTTACTAAGCCTTGCTACGACACCATCCACTAAGAGAGAGAGAGGTTTGAGAAATTATTTAATGGAGAGGGGAAGAACAAGGAATAAGGTTTAAGGCTTGATGCTTGAGACTACGTTGTGTGTTGGAACAAAGAAGAGGCTTAGAGGGTAGCAAAATTTTCCTTAAAAGGGGCTCACTAACTATTGGAACTACACTCTATGCTAGGAGAGGTTAGACAAGACAAGGCTTAAGCACAAAGAGGGACCACAGTCAACAACTGAAGCAATATTGAGATTTGTTACTGCACCATGTGTTGGTCTTAAGGGGAGGCCTTCATGGTAGTGCATATTTTTTAAAAAATTACTAAGTATTGGTCTGGAATATGCTTTACCTCCTATGTTATTGCATTTTGGCTGAAAAGTGGTTTTTTTCACCTGGAATGCACTTTTCACTGAGGGAGAGAACATAAGGTTAGTTCACTTAGACTAGGAAGTGTCACTGTGTTATGTAGGGAGGATGGCCTTTTCCTTCTACGGTTTTATTTTGAAAAGGTATGGTAGAGGTCATTCTTTTAGCTAGAAGTACTCTATGTGACATGAAAGTTAGAGGTGATAAAAAATTAGTGCAGTGAGTAAGCACAAGCAAGAAGGGTTAGGTGACAAGAGTTGTAAGGTTTCTAAATATGTGGTCATTGGAGATGGCCTTGAGAAGCGACACTTGTGATAGTAAGAGAGCATAAAAATGACACTCGATAAATTGAAAGTAAGAAAATGTGATAGTCACGAATGAGAAAGAGACACTTATGAAAGAAACAATGCACAAAAATGACAGTCAAGAAATCTCATTGAAATAGAAGTACAATTGCAATAAAAGTGAGGGAGACTATCAATTAAAGGCATGCACTGACTATCATCATAGGTTGAATATCACATATGCATGTTCATGCTTACATAATGGAATTTTTCTTACAAATTTATCAGGGACTGAGCATGTGTGAGCAAGTGACTTTGCCAGTTAGAAAACAGAATGAATACTTAAACACTTAACAAAAATCAATCAATAATGAAGTGACCATGGAGTGACAAATCATAAGATACTCACTAGGCTTCAAAATTCATATGTAGGAAAATTTTTATAGGGTGTTGATTGTTAGATTCAGTCCTTGCATCCTATCACCAGTGATCAAATGGGCTCTTATCATGTCTTGTTAGGGTCCCACAACCAAATTTTTGTCATTCCATTAGGTCATCATGCAAAACTTTGGTCATTGGATGTAGTCTCAGGTTTGTCTCCAATCCTTTTAAATAATTTTTATTCATTGCTGTCTCACATCACCTTAGTGCTGGGTGTACTTCAATCATGAGTTTCCTTCATCATCATATTCATTTTTATCATGATTTCATTCAGCCAAGGTTCCCATTAGGTTTTAGGGTTTCCAAGGTCTCCATTAGGTTTTAGGGTTCCCAAATATTCATTTCATAAGATTTCATCATCAAATTTAGGTTTCATTACATCAAATTCAAGTAAGTTGTCTTGTGTTTACCATATTTGTCTCTCAATTTTGCTTGGAAAGCTCATTTCTCTCTCCTAGGGTTTTGAGGGCATTTTTCTTGGTTTCATGACCTCCATGGTAAAAATGTCAACAAATCTTGTATCTTGATGCTCATGCACCTTCCCATATCCTTATTATACCTTCTTAAACACTTATGATCACTCCTGTCCCTCAAAATCACCATTTTCCCACAAACCTAGCCTATTGCTACAATTTTACACTTTTCTAGGCTAGGCCTATGTTTTTCCCTTTTGGACTACTTCCTCTCGCTAAATCCTTGAAATTCCATTTTCCCCTACTTCCTAACATCCCCCCGTACCTCCCAAAATTTTCCTAAGAATTTAGAAGCTCCCTATCCCCTTTATTTCCCTTCATTATTATAAATTGCCCAAATCCCTTATTTTTCCTACACTAGACCCTAATTTTCTCTATGATTGGGCTAGGTTTTTCTATGGAATCAGAGGCATATGAGAGGAGGAGGAATAATGGAGGTCATATCAGCAAGTATGAGGCCATTTCAGCTCAGAAACATCATTTCTCCGTCATTTTTCAAGAAGTCATTCCAATGGACAAATCATTTGCCACACATAGGGCCAATTTTTCCTCAAAGGATGGTTATGAGAAAATGGGGATGCATTTCACAAACATGCAAGATTTTTTTGTTAATAATAAACAAAGGAAGAAAAACCTCCTTTAGTATTTACATAGGTGTCATGGTTTGCGAGATATGTCTAAAATACAATTGCTACAGGTGTGTTGCTGCACTTCTAAAGTGACCTTGGAAAAATATTTTTTTCTCCTAGCTAAAGTATCCAAATCACTTTATTTATGGCTCCATTGACAACTAGAAATACAGATATTTCCAAATATATATCAATATATCAATTTGGATCTTAGGAAGGCCTCTAAAATTGCTCTACAACATGGCACTGCGCTTTGTCCTGAAAGTGTTGTGCTTCGTAGAGTCTGCCCAAAACGTAGTGACCTGGACACTAAGCTTAGTGTGGAGACCTCCAAATGGAAAAAGGTTTGCATATTTGGATTCATAATGACATCTACATGCAATTTTGACTATTGGCACTCAAAATCTGAGCTTCTGACAAGTAGAAAGGCAAAAAACCCTCAAGAAATCAATTTTCTACCTCCTTTTTTGGATGGATGTTGTGCTTATAGAGTCCCCTTAGGAGAATAAATTTTTGAAGGCCTTCCCATGGGCCATTTTAAAATATTCAAGATGTTAAGGGAATTATACAGGCAATGCTAGTTGACCGTTCTCTCATATTTCAAATTTGACCTTCCGAAGATCCTAAAGGTAGCCTCAAATTTGGCGTTGCGCTTCTAAAAAATTTCTAAGTTTTTATTTAAATAATTCACTCTGTAATTTCTTAGGATTTTATTTTGACTTGGTCAAATTTAAACTCATGATGTAACTGAAGCAGTTCGAGTTTTATATGATGTAATCATAAATAAATAGGCATGGTATGTTTTTTGTCCATAATTAGGCCTCATAAAAGAAGAAAAGCTCAAATCAAAGTCTAAGAGAAGAGTTTGTGTTTGACCTTCTCACTCTGTCTTGTTGGTTGAGAGATTCTTGGGAACTGTTCCACCACTTAGGGATTTGAACGTTGAAGGTGGGGAAGTGGTTTATCTTAGTCTATATGTATCATTTCTCATTCAGAGAGAAGGGTTGGACTTCTGAGGAGAGACTTGTACCTTATGATTTCATACTGTTAGTCAAGGAACAGTTGCAACTATTTTTCAGGAATACTTGTTCAGTGAGTTTGTGGTGTTGCTTTCCTTTCATATAAGTTTCTTATTGATGAATTCATCTCTCTTAACATGCTTTTATTTCTCATATGATTTTCCTTACAGTCATATAGGAAAAATTATTAGATTCCAAGCTCTATCTGTGTGGAAAATCATATTTATGTATCCCTTCTTCTAGATTAATGAATTTATGCTAATACATGCTCATTATGATTTCTTAATCTTTCAGACCTATACTACATTGACCAAACCTTAAGTTCACCATAAAAAATTCTTATCATGCTCCTCTTTATGCTTGCTACTGCAAACTTTGATACCTTGACCTAATTGCTTGCTCTCATTCTCTAGTCCAGTAACCTAAAAAACCATAAATTTCCAAATACTCAAACAAACCCTATACATCTAACCTAAAATCCATTTTTTTTCCAATCATCGATTGAGAAATCCTTAGAGATATCCCTCTCTAGTTTAGCAGGAATAGCTACTGAAATGAAAGTGGTTTGAAGTTACTTCTTTCGATCTTGTCCTCAGTCTGGGACATTGTAGAGGATAACATTGATCACAATGTCAATAGGTCTAATTGGGACTTTACATCAGGGAGACCCCCTTACTATTGGCAATACATTTCCCCCCCTCAAGAAGTATGCCCACTATGGGTACCTCCACATCAATGAACACATCATCTTTGTTCATATTTAGTGGAGGTCCTATCTTAGCCATGTCTATCATACCTATGTCCAATATCATAGTGTCAAACATCACGTCCACATCTCTATTCTCGGGCCACACAATGGGTGCTAGTATATTAGTAGGGAGTATAAATATACCCAATAATGGATTTCCTTACTGTTGGAATCCTTTTACCTAGTCCATGTCATCCTCTATATCAACTAGGGGCACTTTAGTTTCTAGTGGGTTCTCTAATCCTTTTGGAAGTCAATCATTATGAGGATTTGCATTTTAGGGATTCACATCTTTCCCATGGAATTCCCAAGGGGGGGGGGGGGGGGACGGCGGTGGGCGGAATTTGTCTCAAAATATGTTTAATCCATGTGGTTATAATACTTTTGGTTAATGTTTCGAAACACCCTTTGGCCTAGGAGGTTAACAACCTTTTGGAAATAATTTTGTTGGGGGCATTCACCCTAGGATAATTAACCAACAACATGTTTACGTAGGTGTTGGGACTAACACCTTTAGCCAAACCACTTCACAAGTCAATCTAACACTAGAAACCAATCTAGGGCTAGAGAACTTCCTACACTTGGGTCACATGGGGCACCTACCCCCCCCCCCCCCCCCCCCCCCCCCAAAAAAAAAAAAAAGCATTAATGATTCACCTTTTTTTTCAATACATGTTTTGCTTAATCTGTCTATGTTAATGAAGAATCCCATCAAGAATAATCCTACATGACCACGTATCTCACATAAACTACTAATAGACATACGTAAGTTCGATGGTAATCCTGGAGAAGAATCTACAACCCACATTACCACTTACCACTTGTGGTGCTCTTCCAACTCTTTTATGAATGATAGCATAAGGTTCCATCTATTCTAGAAAACTCTTATTGGTAGTGCCACCAAATGGTACATTGAATTAGAGTGCATCGCTTGTGATAATTTCATGTATTTATTACAAGAATTTATCAAATAGTATCAATATCTTGTTAGGTATGAGAATGGAACCAACATACTCACCAACTTCCATAAAGGTACCTCCATCCACATCTCTAATCATGTTCATGAGTGAAGAAGAAGACGAAGTCTCTTTAGAACCAAGTTCCCTAATGATTTTTTATGTGAATGGTTCAATAATTCCGTATTATTTAGGTTGTTGAAGATGTGGCAAAGGTAGGTGCCGAAACTGAGGAGAAATCCATCATGCATGCCCATCAACTCGACTAGATTTATTTTCAAGAAGATACCTTATATGAAATCATTCTTAAATCTCCTTAATCATTGATTGATCCCATGAATCTCAAACCCAGATGGGAAACATAGGCCAACTAGCCTCATAGATGGGCCAAATGAATATCTCTTCTAGTGCCCCAGTTGGTAATCCTTCTACTCAAACACCAAATGGTCATTTTCCCACCTTCGAGGTCAACTCTGTTCAATCCACAACAACCAAGAACCCTAAGGAATTAGGAGGTAGGAATAAAAATAAAAATTCTAACAAAAATTCAAATCAGGAGCAAGGAGCATTGGAATCCCAAGAGAACACTGGGAGTGGTGAAAAGGAGAAGAAAAATAAAATAAAAAATTCCTTACAAGATTTGTGGGGAAGACCATCTCACTCATGAGTTCCCCTGGCTGGATGAGATTAATCAATACTTCTCCTTGTATTTTGTTTCTTGTTAACCTACTATCTTGATAAATCCTTTTTTAGCCCAACAACAACACATGTTTGTAAGCCCTCTACCACCTCAGTAAGGGGGCAGTGAAGGAAACACTTGTCATAATACCTTTTCTTCTACATAAGATATATTTATGGTAGAACAAAACATTAATGTCATAAATATAGTGCACAATTATTAGAATCCTAAGAGTGGAAATTATATGACCTCAAATCTTGTGTACAAAACTCCACTTGATGGTCTTACTCATTTTGATAAGCCATTGTTGAACACTATGTCATTCTCTCTTAAGGGCTCTCTTAAAAATACTATGCATATTACTAGTTCAAGGGTTGCACATAATTATATAATTTTCAAGGATCTAGCCCAATCTTCAACTACTATGTCTACACTTGAAGTATTGTAACATTGCTCGACGAAACACAAGGCACTTTTATCTAGTATTGGTGGAGTGGATCCCTTTGATTCAAATATTATGACCTTCAATCCTTCCTTATGGAAACCTTGCCTTTCACATCATCTAGCCTTCGTAATAATTGTCCAAGACTTCAAACAACATGTTCATAGGAAAATATTGGATGAGGGGGTGTAAACATGCATCATGTCGTCGAAGTGTTGGAAACCTCTAGGTTCACTCACATTGTTTCCACATAGATAAATGTTAAAGGCTTTTGATGGGCATACCTTGCAACATAAAGGGGTGTTATCTACTCTTCCTATCGAGCTGGTGGGAAAAAAATGTCTGTTGAGTTCAATATCATCGATTCACCACTAGATTATAACCTCATGCTTGAGAAAAGTTGAATTTATGTCATGATTGCTTTCACATCTTCAATTGTCTATGTCATGACGTTCCCCCATTAGGGTAAGATAGTCACAATTGAGTAGTTTACCTATTGTGAACCCAACTTGTGATTTCATGATAATCAATTGGTTCCCTTTATAGGAGATTCCACTTCTTATGTTGAAATAATTGAAACATGGATGTTCAAAGGCTCCTCATTGATGTGCACATTTCCCCTTGCTCCATCGAACCCATGTCCATTTTCTTCCAGCATTAACATGATCTCTTTTGTCACTGGTGAATCCACTAGACCTCCTAATCCTAGGGTAGTGCGTACGAAAGACGAATCCCGAGGGGGAACAATGCCCCCTTTTGTGGAAGTAATAAACTCTTCAATAGTCGCGCCAGCACCTGATGACACTAGTCAGAAACTCCATCCCAATATGGAATATGACCAAGATACTCCACCCACATAGGACATCACTCCAATATTTTCATATCACTCCCTTACTATTGAGCTAACTTTAGTCAATGCCATCTTGGAGGTCGCAGCTTCACACAATAAGCTAAGGGAGATTATGCCTCATGATGCCTCTACTCTCCTACAACTGGAAATGATGGAGCTTGGAACCAAAATATTGAATTGGGTATGGGGGAAATTCCTAAGTCATCCAATCAAGTACCACCCTTAGATCGAGTCAATTTTATGATTTCTAACACTGAACTTTCCATAAGATTATCCACTCTCACTTCCCTCATCAAATTTTTTCAAACCCTATTCATGTCTTGATCATCATCCTAAAGGTACTTCCTTATCTCATGATACTATTCACCATCTATGTCATCAAGTTGTCCCTAACAATATCTTTGGTTATAGGCCCTCCTTGGAATCATCAACATTTAGGGATGTGGAAATTCAACTAGATGTGGCATGGACCATCATAATGGACCATATCTTACTAGCCACTACACATGAGTTCATACATATCAATTGGAATTCTTGGCTTGTTCTCGAGAGTGAGCACTACATTGCATAACCTATTAGACTATGTCACTTTGTACATATCTATATAATACATGATGAAAAGTAACAAAAACATTTGGTGCTTAGGGGTCCACCAACATCATTTAGCGGCACTATCCATGTATTTTTTCACATCACAACTTTTGAAGTAGAGCATACCATTCATGGGCACCCTAGAATAGAACTCGATTGTTATTTTGGTGCCCATGTTGTGTTCATTGATAGGAACAGGGATCCTCTTTACTAATCACCATGGCATCATAATATAATCTTATTCCTCCCTTTGTCACTTATTTCTAGCTATTAGAACCCTGCAGGGGGTCGTCACTCTTTTACTTAATGTTTCCTTTTGGTCACCTATTCTCACGGTCTTCAATATATTTCTCTATGTTGTCTAAATGATGCTTTCCTTCATTCCACTTTCCAACCCTATAGCCATGATTGAACCCTTGCCTTTGCATTAGTGTTGCCTCTATCTTAAATCCCATCATCAAACCTTCAAAGAGACCCATGTGATGAGTAGATTTCCATTACTAGACACTTTACCACTACTTAGTACTTTTCTTAGGTTGTTTATAACAAGATTCATATCATTATACCACTTTTATCTATGGAATGAGATTCATTTTGGTCTTATTTTCATGCTCGTTAGACAATGAAAATATTGAGCTTTATTTGCACTCTTTTCATGCTAATTAAACCTACCTGAAAATGTTAATTTCTTTTTTTATATTTCCTACTTGTTATCCAAGATGAAAGCCAATGAGAAATTTCTTTTCGATTCTCAAGCTCATTACACCATGATAAGGGCATAATTGTACTTTGGACTCACTATAAAACTTGCAAAAGAGGAACCATTCCAAGTATTATTTTATCTATTTTTCAGGCTTGCTAAAACTAAATAAAAAAGGAACCATTCCAGATATTGTTTTATCTATTTTTTATGCTCACTAAAACTAAATGAGAAAGAAACCTATTAGGCTCACTTTTCTTCTCTTTCATGCTTTCTAAAATATGAAGGGGATTCACTATACAAATGGTGGGGGGGGTGTGGAATTATATTTTTTCTTTTGTGTTTCATAATGGAAATTGTATGTCTCCCTTGAGAATGGCACCTATTTGAGTTATAACATTATTATTGGATTTTTTTTGGATTTAGAGCCACATCATCAACTTGAAAAAAGTCACTCTGTTATTGAGTTAGTATCTCCCCTCATTGGTTACCCTTCCATTCTATGGGCTTTGGTGATGCCTCCTATGTCACCACTATGTCCGTTTGGTATTCTTCAGTCTGTGCTACCAACTTCACTTTTGTGTCGTGTTCTTATATGTTTAAGAGAAGTCTTAGTCAAATTTATCCATCTACAAGTATCATTATATCCTTTTTGTGTTCCATCCATGTGTCATTTATTCATCTGTTATTCATTTGTTATTATCAAATACCTTATCTTGGTTTTAGTTTCATGTTGAATGATGGGGGAAGCATTATGGCCCTCCTTCGATGGATCTCTTCCCATCAACTTCAATACATTATCTAAGATGTAGATCTAGAAACAATCTACTCCCTTGGAGATTATAGTCACTAGTGGTAGGTTTCCTTGCGATTGATAATGGGTTTTCCTTATTGGCCCATGTTGACCAATTCTTTGAAGTGCCCAACATCAGCTCATTCATTTGCACTATGTAGATTGTGCTAGGTACATTGGGAACCATTTTCATCATTGGTGGTCTCCCTCGTGTTTTTTAACATGATACCTTAATTATCGGTAATTAGATAGTCTCCCTACATGCTCGACATCAGCGCATTAGTGTTCAAATTTGCACCTGTCCCAGCCCATCCCAAGGCTTCTGGACCATCCAAAAATTGTCAAAAAAATTGGCCTTAAGAAAAAAATTCATAATTTTAAAATTACCTATCTATTAAGAAGGTTAAATTAAATTTCGTTTTTTCAAAAGAAGTGTAATTTTTTTTTTTAAACCATCAATATTATTTTTTAAAATTAATCCTAATATCCACGTTTTCCAACTAAATCCCTCATGATTCCCAATCTAGAAGAAATATTTTGTTTTATTCATTTATGGATGAGAAGGGATCAATTAATTATTTTATTATTATTATTATATGTATTAAATGTTTAATTTAATTGGTTGTTTTTAGTATTATCATGTATTTGATTTTTTGGGGGGAAATGATTTGGTTTAAATCTAGCAGTAAAGTCATAAAAAAACCTTTTAGATTTTAAAGGTTGGAATTTTTTTAATCTAGTATTTAATATATAAAAAAAATTAGAAATAATAAAAATAAAAATAGAAATTATTACATTAAAATGCCATTATTAATTTGATTGAATTATATTTTAAAAGAAAATTGTTATAATATAAAAAAATAAAAACTAAAATGTTGTAATATTAAAAAATAAAAAACAAAAATATTTTCTTAACAATATTTGCGTCGAGAGGTACTCTTCAGGTCATTATGGTAGAAATGTTGTAACGTAATGTAAACATTTTGACTCAGTCAAATTACATTGAAAATTAAAAATAAATAAAATAAAATTATTAATTAAAATAAAATTGAAATTGAGGTAAAATAGTGAGTTAAGGAAATTAAGGCATACTTGACTTGGTTAAGTTATCAGTGGTTTTTGAGCTCCATGTTTATGAGAACTCATCATATTCACGTGGAATATAGCCTTAGGCATATTACAGGGGAAAATTAAACTAGCCAGATCTATGATCCTTTGTAGAATGTGTTGTTTGATGGGGGGAATTCCATAAAAATCTCTCTAGTTAAGACTTGGTTTGTCTAGTGTGTAAAGAAAAGATATTGGAGATTGGAGTAGGGAATTTGGTAATTTCTAGTTGGTATTTTTATATTGTGTATTTATGCTACAAACTTTGTTGTTGTAATTGAATTTGTTATGTTTATGCTATATTTTTTTTTTGTAATTTCAATGATATTGTTTTGATATATTTCTAAAATTTCATTTATTCCTCTCACTAAAATATGATATTCTTTCTATGTATTTACGTGTTGTTTTTTATGTTTATAAAACTTGTAGCCTATAGCAGTGCTTTCACAAATTTGAAGAATAAATTAGGGAAAATTGGTTTCCTCAATAGATAGGTAGGTTCATTGCCTAAATTTCCTCACTCCTGAATATTATAATATGATATTGTTTTTATGCCGAATTCAAGAATAGTCCATATTACTACTTCTCGTTTCCTAGGTTAAGAAACAAAGGGGCTAACTATAGTAGCATGTGAATTCTTCAATAAAATTATTAAAGATTACCTTTATACATATATTATAATGTAAAATATATGTAGTTTGTCTCTAAATGATGTGGCTGATAAAATTTTGTTTTGTTTTATTTGGTGATTTTTTCTTTTGTTTTAAATTTTGAACGCAAAATATTCGTAGTTTTCTCTCTAGATGATATGGCTAGTTAATTTTATTTTATTTTTCTTATTAGTGATCTTTTTGTATTATTTAATGTATGGCACATCATGTATATATATATATAATTACAGAGTATGCTTGTATATTTAGGGTTTAGATTTTATTTTAACAAATGAATCTTCAGAGGATATGCTGTCAATTAATATATTGAAATTGAACATCATAAATCCAATAACAGAGCCATGCATAACATAGTCTATAATATCTTGGGGAGGGGGGACAGAGAAGCACATGAACCAAATATAGGAAAATTTATTAAATCATATGGAATTATAGTTTTTTATTAGTTAAATACTTGAAAAAAATTATACTGAAGTGCCTAATTAAGCTATTTATAAATAATAATAAAAATTATTTAAAAATATATTTGATCACTTTTTATTTCTATTTTAAAATATAATCAATCAATTAAATTAATATCCACTCAGTTTGGAACTAATATGATAAATATAATGTGTTTTTTTTCCTCTTATGTTCATTCAGTTTGGAAGTAATATGAAAAAGAATTCTAAATTAAATTTTGGTATTCCATTCTTGTCTCATATATAGATAATATCTTTCCGTCTTTCTCAAAATTCACTTAACCTAAAACATTATGGAAATTAAGCTAATTTAAATTATAATGTTGAATTTAATGGCCAAACATTGATGTATGAATTTCACTAACACATTTAGATTTTCTTTTTCCTTAGAGTTTTTAATAAAGAAACACACATTTATTGATATATTTTTGAACACTATGGTATTTCAAAATATTTTAAAGAATTTTCTTTATCTAATTTGAACATTAATGTGAATTTGAATACAAAAGTTAGAATAATTTCATAATGATTTATCTTTCCAAAAAACAAGGAGAATGATTTTGGTATATAGTTGTATATATGTAAAGGTTCACGAGACTATAATATTATCAATGTGTATAGATATGAATTTGTTTTTATTTATTTATGATTAAATATTTTGTTTCTTTTTAATTATGTATTACTTATTTTATTGTTTGTATTGATTGATTAGGTGTAAATCTTGAAAAATGCCTCCCCTTGGTCACCCTAAGAAAGATAAGAATCAATTGTCAATCATTAATGCATTTGGTATCCCACAAATTTCTAATCAACCATCTAATTATAAAAAAAAAGTTTACACTGAGTCTACTTGACGATGATTAACTAGATATTATGGAGCATGTTGAAAGGGAACAATCATCAAAGAAACACAAAAGAATGTTCAAACCTAATTGGAAGACAAGGTTTCCATGGGCTTATGTTGGAAAATATTGTAAAGGAAATGAAAGGATAAAATCTTCTAGGTGTGTTAAATTTAAGAGAGACACTCCATTTTCTAAAGAGAGAAGTACCACTCTTCAAAGTTATAAGTCTGCTTTGTCATGCATAATCAAAAGCTCAAACATTTTCTTTACAAATTTTGGAGGGAGAAAGCAAACAAAGTAATCTTCCAATCACTAAAAACATAGAACTAATGGGAGATATTGAGAAGGAGAGAATTATATCAGTGATTGAAAACATGTATTTTGTTGCTATACATGATTAATCTTTAGAAATGTATAAGTCAATATTTGATTTGAACATGTATAAATGAACTCCAAACATGCCTTTATCATATGAATACTCTACATACACAAATACAACATCAAGAAAATAATTTCTTTGAGCTACTAAGTAGGTTTATTGGAAAAATTAAAAGATGAGATATCGCATAGCCCATTTTACTCAATTCTAGTTGATGAAATCACTGATCGAACTATGGAACACCATTTGATTGTTCATATCACATATTTGAGAAATGGAGGAAGAGGTCAATGTGTAAAATTTTTTATATATTTTCTTCATATAAATCATGGAATAACTCAGCACAAGTATGATGCTTTGAAAACTCTTTTAGCAGAGATGGATCTATCTTTGAAGAATTCAATTTGTTTTGGGTCAGATGGTCCATCTTCCATGAGGGATTCATGAAGGTTTATCTTCTAAGCTTCATCTAGATGCTCCTCATTTTTTATATATCCATTGCATAGCTGATAGAGAAGCAACACCTGTAAATATTATGTCATCTTATTTTCTAGAGTTGCAATATATTAACAAATTTGCAAACAAAGTTTATTTATGGCTTAGGAAATAGACAAAAATACATGGAGAATTGAAAGAGCTAATGGAATCATTTCAAATCACTAATCTATAGGTCTTTCAAATTCGTCAAATTAGATGGCTTTCTAGAGGACAAGTCATCGAAAGACTTGTTAAACTCATGTTTTCTTTGTTAAAAGATTGGGAGTTAGGGGAGAAAAAAAACATGAGTTAGAAACTATATTTCAAGTGCAATTTTTCATCCATCTATTGCAGATGATCTCATTGAATTAAATAAATTGGATCAAAATTTTCAAGAGGATCATGTTGATATTACATCTAGTGGCAATACTCTAGATGTTTCTATCAACATGCTTCACAAGTGATTTTCAGGAAGCATTTTTGGGGCAGGTGCAATCCACATATCCTCTTTTCCAATTAAAGTACAATTAGTGACCCTTGAATTTATAGATAAAACATATATGATACATTTACATCCAATGAGATGCAAACATCAAGGATAATATATGATTGTATTATTTTCAGAAAATTTCTTGTTATGAAGGTGATTGAATCTCTAGATAGGACGTTCACATATTTACCTATAATTAGTGTTGCTAATTTTTCCAGTCCTTGACATTATTATGAATATTTGAATGATAAAGACTCTTAAGCTAAAGGATAGTTGAAGCTTTTACGTGAAACATTTAGTGTTGGTGAATCACCTACTGTGGATACTCCTTGATGTTTGGGTGAAATAGATGAATTTATTTGTACTATCACACCCCAAAAAAAATATGTTGGGAGCATGGAATATATGTAGACATGAACTTGAATGGTATGGATGATTTCCAATTTGATGCAATTATGGCATGCAATTCTTGTTATTCCAACAAGCACAACAATGTGTGAAAAATGATTCTCAAAATTAAAGAGGATTAAAAGCAATGCTAGATCAAGACTTTCATTGGAGACGCTAGATATGTTGGTGATCATCTCTCTTAGTTCACCTCATGCTCTAGATGAGGTAGAATGGAATGTTTTTTTTTTTTCTGAATAAGATTAATCTATTAACATAAAGAGAGTAAAATTACAATGAGACCGATGTCAAAACATTGCCCTGAAGAGAGGCCAAGATGTCAAGATAAACATAGAGTGAGGCTGCCCCGTATCAGGGAGCTCAGTCTTGGACCGTTTACTGAGTTTACAAAATTCAAAAAAGAGCTGAAATTCCATATACCTGTTTGAACCAAAACATGCCCAGTAGTATGTGTCGCCAGTCAAGCTATCATGATAAACAATAAGCAAGCTAAACATCAGGAGGTTCTTCAAAAATCTAGCACCGACCTGCCTCAGGCGCGTCCTCGTCCAGAGCAGCTGCTGGGTTGGATGGACCAAGGTCGGCCGGCTCCATTACTACAGTCGAAATGCTGCTAGCTAGATCAACAGGAACCTGCAAAGACGCAATACCAATCCCCAACTAGATGCTTGATGCCAGAACAGGAACAGATTCTGGGCCTTCCTGGTGAGAACTAGGCTCTCCCTCTTGGGCTTCCTCATGAAATACCACCGAGATGTGCGCGGTGATCCTTGGACGGTTCAAAGCGCTGCAAAAGGTGAAGAGCGCAGAGCCATACGAGGGGCGCCCTCTTCCACTTCGAGTGCGTGGATAATGCCCAACAGAGAAATCGCTTGAAGGGGAAGGCGACTCGGTGGACGGGCTGGAAGGCACCCACCTGAGCTGACCTCATCGAGACCTCATGCGACGGTGACAGCGAGGCATTGGGACAACCGAAGCAGCAGTATGGGAGCGAGGCGGGGCAGCAATGATGACCAGACCAGCGGGAATTGAAACAACAAAGACCAGGTCCACAAAAATCAGGCATACAATAGTTTGCAAGCCTAGAGCCTGAGTTAAAAAATAGCAGAAAGATGGAGGAAGCTCTACCATAGGTCTGGAGCCCGGATTCAGAGCCGCCTCCCCGTTCAAACCACCAGAAATAGTAGGGAGGTTGAGACCCACAAAAGTGATGCAGACATCCGAGCTCCGTCCATACTTTGGATGGTTCTGCAAGTGAATCGATGCAATTTGCTTCCCCTGTATCTCATAACTAAACCTTAAAATAACAATCACCTTCAGGCTTCAAGAATCATCCATCATAACTGCTGCAATGAATTGAGCTGAGCCAGAGCATGTGGGCGCATAAACTAGGGTGTCGGATAGGGATGGAGTTTCAGAACTGTTTGATAGTGAGTAGATGAACTCTGCGTGAACCATATTCCAAGAGCTTTCATTTATGAGTTTATTCATTATGTTGTACTGGGTGGGCAAGTGTCGTGCCTCCTTGCGCCACCTCTGTCCCATCCCAGGTAATAGCTGTTTAAACACCCGCATCCGGGGAGGTATAATGGAATGTTATTCATGATGGATGGAAACAAATGAAAAATAGAAAGACACTGCCATTGGGAAAATAGATTGAAATTTTAAATTACGTAAGTCCAAATATCTTTGAAGATCATCTAATGAATGAAAGAAGCATTTGCTTAGTTTTTTTTTTTTTTTAAATTGAGAAAAGACTTTCCTTATTTACTACTTTTATTGAAATTTTAGAGTATTTTGATGTAACCATGATCTAATTTTTCCAATGGGTGGAGGTTTAGAAGGGAACTACTTTATTTATGCATTTTTTAATGAAAGGTTTATTTACTTTACACTTGTCAATTGAAGTACATTTTTTTAAACCTTTCATCCTTGAAGGGTTAGATGAATATATACCCTTCCAAATGAAATTAATAGTATCCCTTCAAATTTGATCACTATATCTCATTCATACGCATGTATTAGAATCATATTATCGAGAAGAGATGAAGACCATTGTACATGTGATACCTCAATCATGACCATTACCTTCCCCAAGTTGCATTGGAGAATATATTATGTACTTTGAGGGTCATAATTGGGGGAAGTTACACACCACTTACACATGTCTCCAGCCCTATTGATAGGCATTGTGTTAATTTTGAAACCCAATGACAAATTCCGACCGTGGGACAAGATTTGTCTTTTAGAGAGAACTAATTTTGACTATTAGGGAAAGTGTATTTTTGAATTAAAGCTCACATGTGCACATATGATCAAGTTCGCCCTAAAGAAAATTTGACACCCTTGGAAGGCTATAAATACAAGTGATCTCAACCTCATTTGGACATCATCATGATACATTCTTCTATTCTCTCCCTTGGTTTGGCTCACACATGTCTAAGGGAATTTCGTCGAAATTACTTGGCACAGATTTGAGATTACAGAGTTTGAAGATCGCACATGTTTCTATGGTTTTGGATCATAATTGTAGGCTTGTCAAAGGAAATTTTTGACTGTAGTCGGATGACTGCAGGCTCAAGGTAGTGATTGGAAGCTCTCAGCTGCACACATGTCTCTTCCTCCATGCAATTTCAATTTAAAGTTTAATATTTTATTTGACCAAAGTTTTCGCGAGTTGACCACATATAGTGACACTTGACTACAATTTCTTGAATCAGGTTTTTTATTATAGGCATGGTTGGGTTCATCTCAAGGATTTTGTCTAGTTGATTTTTATTGGATAGGTTTATGGTTGAAGATATGGATCATTGTATTATATATTTGTTGAATCATTCAATGAAAATCTAATAAGAAGAATACTTTCAAATGGATTCCCCATAATGGGTTTTTCCCTGGTCTCTGACCAATCCTAGTGTCTCTATGTGTGAATCCTTTTCTTCTATTATTCCTTTATGTTATGTTGCAATGATGATGATATTTTCTCTCTATATAGTTCCATATGTTGTTTAAAAATGATGTAAGCCTTAATAATGTTATGATGTTGTGGGGTGAATTTAATATGGAAATAATGAAATGCAATTAGCAAAGAAAATAACAATATATACCAAAGAAAAACTAACATGGTTTCAGATTTGGGTTGAAGAATATTCATTGAAGATCATCCCTATGAAGACACATTTGGTGGAAGAAAGAGAACATGGAGGATAAATAAAATAATACTAGGGTTTGAAGAAAACCCTAAGCTATTTGGTTATTAGGATTTGATGAATATTGTGAGGTTAGGATTTGGGAGAAACCCTGGTTTATGGAAAATATTTGAGATATGATAGCATGATCAAAATGTTCTCTCACTTATGACAAATTTTATGAGATGTTGGGAACAATACTGAGATGGGGGGTGAATCAATATTTACAAATCAATAACCTTTTACGTTTCATATTCAGATTTCTATACGCGACTTTACTGAATCAGACCTGCGTGTGCACGCAACTATTCTTAAGCCAATTAATGTATATTGAGTGAACTTATAATTCAGTTAATATATCATATGTTTGTCTTCAGCGAGTGCATTAGTACTTTATTAACCATTACATAATGGTTAGTACTTTATTATGCATTATATAAACCCAATGCTGGAGAAAAACCACCTACTCTTGTTGTCTTTGTCTTCTTTTTAATATAAAGAATAAGTTGTTTACAATCTTGTACTGGTGCAGACTGATACCGGTACGCAAGCATCCACTTGCAGAAGACTACAACCTTCTCTCGTTCTCTAGCTTCTAATGTAAAGAAGCTACAACCCCCTTAGCTCTTATAATGGCTTATATGTTTACCAGTGCATAGGCGTTGACTTACAAAAGGCTACAACCTTTATTCGTTATCCAAATTCTACTGGAAGGGAGCTCCAACCCACTGATCTAATTACCAGCTACTACTGGTAGGAAGCTTCAACTTCCTCACTGAAGGCTCCAACCCTCAATATCCTCCAGGGACCACGTTTCATAAATTTTCAGACTGGATACTCCTGGTACACAACAACACAATATGTAGGCCACATTTCATCAAATTTTCATACTGGACCCATTAGTAACATTGAAGCTCAAAATCAATCACCACTACAATACATCCAACAAATACATATGCATCAACCAATCACTAAAACCCAATCATCAATCTCTAAATCAACCACAACTGAATCAATCACTGAAACCTCTGACATAACTGAATCACCCAATCATCAATTTCTGAATTAACCACAACTGAATCAATCAATCATTGAAAACTCAATCAACTGACACTTAATCAAAATTCAACCAATCAACTAGAACAGATAGATCAATGTAACCAGTACACAGATCTAAACCCAAATCAATGCATCAACAACCAGAACCAACTGCAACCTCAAAAATCATATGTCAGACTATATACGCTACTTCAGTGAAGCCAACCTACATGTATACACTACTTCCTTTAACCCAATCTACATATACCTCTAAAGATATGAAATCATAAAAACTCTGAACCGCAAACTGTGTCAATTAGTGACATTTTAAAGATCTACTATCAATTTATAGAGTTCTAAATAGATAGCAACAGAGATCAGCCTTCTCACTTAATCAATCAATTAACCAGACTCAATCTCCTTATACAATCATATTTACTTTCAGATCTTATGAAGACATCATTGACAAACAATAGTAAAACAACAAAACTGATCAAATAGATTAATCATCTCTGAACAACAAGTTTTTCTTTTGCATACACTACTTGGAAGTGTCGAATAATCGTGTATACGCACCTTCACCAAGGTGAACTAGCGAATAGATCTCCAAATAATAACTTATAACTTCACAACTATTCCAGACTTCAGACATACCTAGATAATAACATTTATAGGACAAAAAAATACATTAGAATTCAGATATAGCCCATCCATTATTAGATCATACAATGATAATTCATTTCAGGTCTCATGACCCTGATCCATCATTAGATCTCATCCATCATCAAACACTCAGTGCATACTTAGTTCAAATCAAGCAAAGCATCAGAAACCCATAACATGAATATTTTATAACTCTTCATAAGATATTCATTACTTACACATATAGTCCTTTCATCTTCTCCTCCTTATATACTTAGAGCCTTTTTCAATACCTCAAACCAAAACAACACTTAGAACCTATGGTATTCTTAGACGTGATCAAGTAATCGTTACTCCGCTCAATATTGTGGGCTAATACCATGGTATTGACCCTTGGAATTATTTATCCTTAATATTCCATCCCATACGTACTTTTCCTCTTGTGAAAGTGTGTGCATACGTATATGCTCCTTTTTTTCCATGAACCAGCTTGTATACGCTACTTGGACTAGGTGAACCTGTGTATACAACTTAATATAACTTAAAATATTATTTTTCTTCAGTTGCTTGATTATGATCTGTAATCCTTTGTCCCATCATCCTATTCTTTTGTGCCATTACTCTGTTACCTTTGAATAGACCTGTTACAATGTGAGTTCTCATCATACATCACTTCTGAACTGGTTCCTCTAAACTGTCTTGCATTTTGTCATAGTTGTAAACACAACTTCCATGTATCATGTCACATCCTATTTATACCTTTATCAAGTAGTCCATTCATCAAATAGGTTTTCATCAAGGAAAACTCATTAGTTAGGTTGCTTATCAAGGACAACACTAACACAATCTCCCTGTATCAACCTTTGACCATTATTCTATTCCATCATTCTGTCACCTCTAATATGTCCAGATTCATCTAGTTACCATATACAAATGAGTTTCCATCAAGGACAAAACATGCATCATAATTCCAACATGAGATGGAATAGTCTCGATTAGGCCTGGTTGTTGCAACATTTTTATATGGTTGATGGATAGTCATGACTCTTGAAGGTTGGTTCAAGAGGGAGCTGACCTCCTCTCATTAAAAAGATAAGTACTTTTCTATTTATGTTTATTTCGTTTTGTCTTTAATTTTATTTATATTTATTGATTTGATCATTGATTATGCTTCATGCATGTATATTTGAGTATTTGATAATTATAACCTCACGATGAGATGTAATAAGTGCATCCTTCTTAAGGTTCATCTGAGATGCAAGAAATGATGGCTAGTGCAAGAAGAGAAGAACTACAATTTCCCACTTCCAATCTCAAATGAGAAGGTTCACAGGAATATGAATACTACAAAGTATGTATGGCGTATTGTTTCAAATAAAATATTGGATGGTAAGGTAAGACCTAAGCTATGATGAGGATATCACTTCAAAAATGGTGCATGCATGAATATGCAATTAATTTTTATTCGCATTACTTTTGATGAGATTGTGCAATTGGTATTAGACAAATATCTTACATTCTAGTCATGGTATAACTACATTGATTTTTGATATATTGGTATACCTTATTTTTGGCATGCATCTTTCATTATATACATGATAGGTTTCATATAGAAGGATAGCTCATTGATTATTGGATATGGTAGCTTGATACAATTGATAATTCTAGTGATAAGCATGACAACCTTGATGATAGAAGTGTAAAAATAAGATTGATATTTAGGATCTTCTTGTTGACCTTAGTCAGCTTGGTAATTATGACATGTGGTAAATGCCCTAACTTGATGGATTGAGTTATATGATAAAGAAGTGATTTTTTGGTCATGATCCTTGAAGTATACTCCTATTAGCTATTTGACACTAACCCTTGATGAAATATTGATGTCATGATGTAATGATGAAGTAGTTGATTCTAACATGTCATGACCACGTTGAATATATGTGTTTGAACTTGACATAGTTTGACTTTATGATATAATGGTTCTACTGATGCATGATAGTATTATAGATAGGTTTATGACTTGAATAATATTGATTAAAGGGGTTTCTCATTAAGAGGGAGAAACTCTCCACAATATCCCTACACCTATTATTCTTTTCGTTATATGTATAGAATATTCTTTACTATTGAAGTATGATTCCTGGACATGAATAGATAAATATATGATATTTTTTGTCTACAACAAGCTATGGTATGAGAAGAGAGATTTTTCCTTACTCTAAAGCCTCAATATCATGGAAGCAAGCTTGAGGGTGTGGTTGTAACCTCTCAACATCATGGAAGAAAGCCTCTGAGTACAGTTATGCCTATAGGTCACAAAAATATAGCCTTATGCATACAATAAGGAATGCACAAGGAGTATGATAGACCTACATACATGGAGTAGATAATAGAATGACCTGTGATAAAGAATGTTTTAATGTTTTTCTTACTAAAGAGGGTTTATTGACTAAACTTTTGTTTGCAGGTGACTAGAATATACATATCAATATGTCATTATGATTTAACCATTGAAGCTAGTGTATAACAATATTTCATAATAGTTGTAAGGGTTTGACAAGATTTGGCTTATTGTTATAGTGAGAAATGTTTGGAGTTTTGACATTATGCTTGATATTTCATAAATATGCTTTAGAACATTGACATGAAACTTCATATGTTTTTGGCTTATGGATTGATTTAATTCATAGAGATGAAAAATTAGAGTTTTGACTTATGACTAATGATTTGACATGATATCTCATAATTTTTCTTAATGATAGTGCTATGCGAGAATAGTAATTTTCAGTATTCAATAGTAGTTTTGTATTTGCCTCATTATCTTTGGCACATTGGTTGAAGTATAAAAAAGTGTGCTTTATTAAAGAACAAATATGATGCTTTTGAAACATTCAAGAACTTTCATGCATGGACTTAAAATGATGAACAATCTTATATTGGATCCAACTAATAATGGAAAAGAATATAAATCAAATTAATTTTAAAACTATCTTTGCCGACATGAGATCAAATATCAAACAACTATGCCTTATAATCCCCAACATAATGGAGTAGCTGAAAGAATCAACAAGACAATCTTAAATATGGTACATTCCATGATGTTTTTCAAGAATGTTAAACTGATGTTTTGGGATGATGCAGTTCTATGTGTTGTGTATATAAATATAGGTGTCCATCTAATTCTATAAAAAACAAGGCTCGCTATGAAATTTTGTATGGACACATTCCTTCGGTAAGGCATCTTAGGGTTTTTGGTTCCACCTAATATGCCTTGATACCTAAGGAACAAAGAAACAAACTCGGTGCAAGGAGTCACAAATGTATCTTCTTAGGGTACTAAAAAACCTCCAAAACATACCGTCTCTATGATGAAGTGAATAAGAAGTTTATAATATCTAGAGATGTGATATTTCTTGAATCTTCCAAGACAGAAAATGTTGTTGAGAAGCATCTTTATCGCTTGGATAGATTCGTACATGCAAATTATTTTCAAGAATTTGATAATGAGATTCCACATCTTGAAGGGGGGATTCCTATACTAGATCAATCTTTGGAATCTTCTTCTGAAGCTCTCTCTCCCCCACATGAAGCTCCATCCACTGATGACACTTTAAGTGATGTGATTAATAGAATTGGGAGACTAAATCTTGATTCAGCTCCAACTCAATCTATTGAGCATCTTGGATCATCTCATAAAGGTCCTTCAAAATGGTTGACAAAGACACTTGAAAGTGTTTGTCCTGATGAGGTTGGGAAGACAGGAACAAGAAGCTCAACCAGACAGAATGGAGGTGATGTAAACAATCCTGATTCACCTATGATAAGGATGTTTCTTATGATTATAAACTGAATTTGTTTACATATTTTGAACTAAATTCCTTTAAATAATCCACTTCTCATGATGAATGGAAAAAATGATGCAAAAAGAATATGAGGCTTTTATAAAGAATGGCACCTGGAAGATGTTTGATCCTCCATTGGGAACAAAACCAATTGGCTGCAAGTGGGTTTTCAAGAAAAAGTATAAACCATATGGCTCACCTGATAAGCATGAAACCAGGCTTGTGGAAAAAGGTTTTGCACAAATGGAAGGGGTCGACTATGAGGAGAC
Source organism: Pinus tabuliformis (assembly GCA_031772625.1). Lineage (NCBI taxonomy): Eukaryota > Viridiplantae > Streptophyta > Pinopsida > Pinales > Pinaceae > Pinus > Pinus tabuliformis. The sequence goes on from CM062805.1 coordinate 433,823,828, forward strand.
TTTTTCCCCGATTGCAAAATGGGCTACCATCCGGACATTGTTTTCCTTAGAAACTTAGAATGGTTGGAAACTCCACCAAATGGATGTAAAAAATTATTTCTCGAATGGAGATCTAAAAGAGAATGTTTTTATGTACCAACCAAAAGTATTTTTTGTGAAGGGTCAGGAACACAAAGAATGCAAGCTTGTAAAATCCTTGTATGGCCTCTGTTATGAAACCAGCTCAAGAAAAGATAGAAAAGATAGATCAGCGCCTTAGAATTTAGCCTCTTCGAGGGGGCAACCTCCTTTACATTACATAAATGAACAATTCTTGGATGATTCAAATGACAAAACCTCCTTTCTATATATAGGAGTCTATGGAGTCACAATATAATCCAGCCGACCTAACAATAATAATATAAAGCCACAAAAATAACAATAGAGAGATTCTATGGGCACATTAATAACAATATGGGGGTAATGGGGGCACAACAATATAAATAAGGGGTATAACTACAATAGTAATGGGGTAATCACTAGTATTATAGGGACCCAACATGCCCCTCTCCTTCAAAAAAGTGTTGTCCTCAACGATTGAGTAGTTCAGGATACTTCTGCATAAAATTCTCATCCTCCCATGTGGAATCTTCAGCGGATAAGTTCTTCCACTTGATAAGGTACTCTAAAATTGATTGATTTCGTAGCTGTCGAGTTCTTGTTTCTATAACTGCTTCCGGTTCCAATATAATTTTTCCTTCCTCGTCAAGTTCTTGCAATATTGTTTGAACTAGCAGCTTGTCGCCTATAACCTTCTTTAAGCATGAAACATGGAAAACTGGGTGGAATCGAGAAGCTGCAGGAAGCTCCAATTTGTATGCCATAGTACCAATCTTTTTCAACACCTTGTATGGACCATAATACTTTGGTGATAATTTATTATCCTTCTTAGCTTGCTTGAGGGACATTTGCTTATATGGTTGTAGTCGGAATACCTAATCACCTACATCAAAACTTCTTTCACTGCGATGTTGATCTGCCTGTTGTTTCATTCTATTATGTGCCAACACGAGGTTATCCTTTAAGAGTTGGAGGACTTGTTGTTGATGTTCGATGTGATGTTCCACTGCCTGAACCTTAGAATTTTCTCTTAAATATGATGTGATGGATGGTGGTTGATACCCATAAAGTGCCATAAATGGGGTAATTTTTATTGCTATATGAAAGGAAGTGTTATACCACCATTCAGCCAGAGGCAACCATTTGACCCATTGTGTCTGTTTATCAGATACAAAGCAACGAAGATATCCTTCCAAACATTTGTTTACTATCTCAGTTTGCCCATCAGATTGAGGATGATAAGATGAGCTATGAGCTAACTGAGTACCAAGACAAGAAAATAATTGTGTCCAAAAATTTCCAGTGAAAATGGGATCTCTGTCACTTACAATAATCTTTGGGTTTCCGTGTAGCTTTTGAATTGTTTCCATAAATGCAGTAGAAACTGTACTGGCTTTAAATGGATGTGATAATGCACAAAAGTGTGCATACTTGGTAAGTCTGTCAACTACCACCATGATGACACTCTTTCCCTCAGACGTGGGTAAACCTGTGATAAAATCCATTGATACCTCCTCCCAACGTTGGCTTGGAATGGATAAAGGTTGTAATAGACCCGGTGTCTTAATTGTTTCAACTTTATTTTGTTGGCAAACCAAACATTCTGCCACAAACTTTTGAATATCTGATTTAAAGCCATCCCAAAAAAATTCCTTCTTAACCCTGTGGTAAGTTTTTGAAAATCCTGAGTGCCCTCCTAAGGGAGAAGTGTGCAATTCCATAAGAATATTTTGTTTTAGCTGAGAATTCTTACAGAGGTATAAGCGATCTTTGTACCATAACGAATCATTTTTCCAGCTAAATGTATCAGCCGTACTGGATTCTTGTTGTAGCTTTCTAATAAGTGCCCACACTTCTTCGTCATTCTTCCATTCCTCCCTTGCTTCATTTATTGAATCTGGTTGGATGATAGAAATAGCGCACAACAATGCTTCCACATCCTCATCCTTCCTTGAGAGTGCATCTGCCACCACATTTTGCTTCCCTTTTTTATAGATGATTTCAAAGTCATAACCCAACATCTTTGTGACCCACTTTTGTTGCTCTTCAGAGGATAATCTTTGTTCTAAAAAGTATTTAAGGCTATCATGATCCGTTTTTACCTTGAAGTGTCTTCCCATTAGGTAGGGTCTCCATTTCTTAAGTGCATGGAGTATTGCCAACATTTCCTTCTCATAAATAGCTTTGCTTAGAAACTTTCCCTTGATTGGATGACTTTCAAAAGCAATGGGTCTTTCATCTTGCATTAGAATAGCACCAATTCCATTTCCTGAAGCATCACATTCCACAATAAAGGCTTTTGTGAAGTCCGGCGTAGCTAAGACCGGTGCTTGGCACATTGCCTCTTTAAGATGCTCAAAGGCCTTTGTTGCTTCCGGAGTACATGAAAATGCATCTTTCTTCAATAATGTCGTTAGAGGTGTTGTTATTCTCCCATAATTCTTAACAAACTTGCGATAATACCCTGTCAACCCAAGAAATCTGCACAAATGCTTTATGGATGTGGGGATTTTCCATTCCTTAATGGCTTTAATTTTGGTAGGGTCTACCTTAACTCCTTCATGAGATACAATATGACCCAAATATTCCACCTCCTGGACTCCAAAGAAACATTTGGATCTTTTGGCATATAATTGTTTCTCTTCCAATAGTTGTAGCACCCTGTCAACATGTTCAACATGATCCTTCCAAGACTTGTTGTAGATAAGTATATCATCAAAAAATACTAACACAAATTTTCTAAGGAATGGTTTGAAAATTGAATTCATCAAACCTTGAAATGTTGAAGGTGCATTGGTAAGGCCAAAAGGCATGACCAAAAATTCATAATGACCCTCATGAGTTCTAAATGTCGTTTTTGGAATGTCTTCAATCTTCATTCTGATTTGATGATATCCTGAACGAAGATCCAACTTGGTGAAGTAAATTGATCCATGCAATTCATCCAGTAATTCATCAATGATAGGAATGGGGAACTTATCTTTAATAGTGAGCTTGTTGAGCTCCCTATAATCCGGACACATGCGCCATGATCCATCCTTCTTGTGCACCAATACTACTGGAGCAGAGAAAGAACTTTGACTCGGTTGAATTATACCAGCCTCTAGCATTTCTGCAACCATACGTTCAATTTCAATTTTTTGGACATAGGGATATCTGTACGGCCTGATGTTTGGAGGAACACTTCTTGGAATTAGATGAATAGCATGATCATGATCACGCATAGGTGGGAGACCTTTGGGAGTCTCAAATACCTTGGAATGATTGTCCAGGAATTTTTGGAGATCTAGAGAAATAGATGATTCTAATGTGGAAACATCTAGCGAACATAATTGTGCAATTACACCCCTTTGCTCATTTTTTAGAAGCTTTGTCATACCATTAGAGCTGATTATCTTTCCTGGTTTCCCTGCAATACCCCTTAATTCAAATTCCTTTCCTTCCACAGAAAATTTGATGAAAAGTTCTTGAAAATTAAAAGCTATTGTACCCAAGGGTTGTAACCATTGGACTCATAGTACAACATCAGCACCTCCCATTGGAATGGAAAGCATTGGGCTAGTCAATACATATTCTCCCATGGATAGCCTGATATTATGGCACTTTCCAGAGCAATTTATTGTTCCTCCATTTGCAATCATCACTTGACACTCTGGTGCTGGATATAGGAAGAAATTCAATTCTTTTGCTACCCTACAATGAATAAAATTGTGGTTGCTTCCTGAATCAATCAACACTATCACCTTTTTCTTCTTGATTTGTCCTTCTATCTTGATGGTTTGAGGAGTGGTAATTCTCGCCAATGCATTACAAGATATGGTCAGATTTATTTGTTCTTCATCTAGGCTTTGTTCCTGGAGAAAATCCTGTTCTTTTGACCTTTCTTGCTCCTTTTCTTCTTCCTCTTCACAATCTATGTAGAATAATTTCTTCTCAACACACTTATGACCTTTAGTGTATTTGCTATCACAACTATAACAAAGCCCTTTTGCTCTTTTTTCTTCCAATTTTTGTGGTGTCAACCTTATAGGTTGTGGAAGACTAGGGGCAACTGCACTTCTGTCTTTATAGTTGTGAGTGGTATGCTTCCTGGTTGCCATAATTTTGCTTTCCATTTTTCTTGCTAATCTGAATGCCTTCTCTAATGAATCAGGTTCCCAAAGTCGAACATCATGTTGGATATTATCCTTTAAAGACCCTATGAACACATCAATCCTATGCTGCTCTGGAATATCTTTTACCCTTATGTTCAATTTTTGGAACTCCTCAATGTGCTCCATTATTGAACCCTTTTGTTTGAGACTTATCAATTGGCTAAAAAAAGTGTTGCTTTTTGTATCCTCATAATGTGCTATCAATTCTTCCGTAAAAATTGCCCAAGTGATAAATTGTTTACGAGAGCAAAGCCATTGATACCATAGAAATTGATTTGGTTCCAAATATAAAGTTGCCATACGTACCTTTTGTGTGTTTTGCACATTATTGAGATCGAAGAACTGCTCCATCTGTAATATCCATGTGGTGGGATCCTTGTCATCAAACTTCCTCCTATCTATTTTTGGAATATGGTGGGTCTTCAATCCAACATTAGAGTCTATGGAATCATGATTAACATTTCTTTTGTTCACATCATGAGTTTCCTTTACAACCTTTTCACCATTAGTAAGTATTTCTTGTAGAAAATTTGTCAAATCTGTCTTCAAATCTGCCATGTCTGTCTTCAAATCTGTCCTCAAATTTGTCTTCAGATCATCCATCTTAGCTTCCATGCCCTTTATCTTAGATTCCACGCCATTTATCTTAGCATATGTTAGCTTTTGTGAGCTTGACATTTGTTGCACTTGTTCTTGTAATTTTGATATATCATGTAGCATTTCTTCCTCTTCTTCATGAGTCATGCTAGAGATTTCAGGTTCCTTACTAGGTGTTTGAATTTTCTTTCCTCGAGGCATCAGTTACCAATAATAATGCTTTACTATGCCCTTTGAATTCCTTCAAACCAAGCTTATGCAAAAATAAAAAATAAAAACTACACACATATTTTTACTTTGTAGAAGCCTGATATTGAATCTGATGTATCTCTGTAATTTCGAATCATCCAGTTCTGAAATTGTGACCTGTAGTAGCCATCTATGTCCTCTTTCCAATGCCACTAGTCTGAACCAAATTGGATTCTCCAAGAAAGAGTTATGCACAATCTCCCGCAGTGACCTGATTATAGACTAGTTCAGTAGAGAAAACTTGTATGAAGTGCCACGTGTCACTGTTTCAAGCTTTGACTATACAAAATATATAAAAGAAAGCTACAATCCGTCCTATTTCTGTCCCTTCTTACGAAATTTCAATCTGATGCTCAGAAAGAAAGTTATGATGATTTTCCCCAGGTCACCTGTTTTGAGTGTAATTCAGGAGTCTGCAAAAAGACCAACTTCCTGAGATCATATCTCTGAAAATGTCGTGTGAAAAGCTCTAAAATTTGGACCCAAGATTCAGCGCGATGTTTTCTCAAATGGGTTTTTTTTTCAACTTCTGAACCGTCACAGAAAAAACGTTATAGCGAAAATTCCACGATGACCTGTTTGGAGCAGCGAAACCCTAGAATCCAAAGCTCTGATACCAAATGTTATGAAACCAGCTCAGGAAAAGATAGATCAACGCCTTAGAATTTAGCCTCTTCGAGGGGGAAACCTCCTTTAAATTACATAAATGAACAATTCTTGGATGATTCAAATGAAAAAACCTCCTTTCTATATATAGGAGTCTATGGAGTCACAATATAATCCAGTCGACCTAACAATAATAATATAAAGCCACAAAAATAACAATAGAGGGATTCTATGGGCACATTAATAACAATATGGGGGTAATGGGGGCACAAAAATATAAATAAGGGGTATAACTACAATAGTAATGGGGTAATCACTAGTATTATAGGGACCCAACAGCCTCAAGCAAGCATGGTGAGCCTAGTAGGAGAAGTTAACTGAGCATCTTCAGAAACTCAATTTCAAACATTATTTTCTTGATGATGCAACTTTGTTTGTCAAGAAAGTTGGACAAACAATTTAATATCTTGTGGTGTATGTAGATGATCTTCTAATGACAGGGAATAATGAGAGCTACATTTCATCCATAAAGAAAGAAGTGAGGAAAGGGTTTGAAATAAATATTTGGGCTATGTTCACTACTATCTTGGTATTGAAGTAACTCAACATCTGAAGTTTAAGTTACTGTCTCACAAGAAGTACATTGGAGATATGTTGAATAGGTTTTGCATGGCTGAGTGCAATCCTTTGACTACTCCAATGGAATAGAACTTAAAGCTCACATCCACTGAAGGAAAAGAATTTGAGGATGTAACGAAGTATAGACAACTCATAGGAAGTCTCAACTACCTGACTACTACCAAACCAGACATTTCATTTGTTGTTGGATTCCTCTCCAGGTTTATGAAAAAACCTTTTGAGGGTCACTTGTATGCTTCAAAAAGATTTCTAAAGTACTTGAAGGGAACTCAAGACTTTGGACTCAACTATACATAGGTGGGTGACTTCATCTTGATTGGATACTTTGATTCAGACTTTGATGGAGATAAAGAAACTATGGTATCTACTTCAGGTTATGTTATGATTCTTGGATCAGGAGTTGTCCCCTGAAGGGCATGTAAACAATCCTTTCCAACAGATTCTACAACTGAAGCAAAATATGTGGAAGAAACTGGAGCAACAAACGAAATTGTGTGGCTATGGAAAAATTATCAAAGATTTGCACGAGAAACAAGTGAATTCAACTCCTATTTTGATTGATAACACTTCTGCAATAAAGTTTGCAAAGAACCCAAAGTTCCATAATCAAACGAAGCACAACAATTCAAAATATCATCTGATTCTACACCATGTTGAGGCTAAAACAATCCACCTATGAAATTCTTCCGAAAATGAGAAGATTGCAGACATCTTCAACAAAGTGCCTAGAAAGGAAAAGTTTGAAAGATTAAAAATGATGCTTGGACTCACCAACATCCCTATGGATTAAAGGGGGAATGTTGACACCTAATATTTGAGATTAGGTAAATTGATGTAAATATAATAAATAGTAAAAATAAAAGAAATTTGGAAGACAAAGAGACATTGGGAGATGAAATCCAATAGTCTCCTTCTCCATGTATATATTCATGTTATATCTTAATGAAATTTAATTTGATTCATGGAGTTACTCCTAGCTTGACATGACGTAATATCATAATAAATGGATGGAACCTGTATGAATTATCCTTGCTGTATGCATTTTCATCTAGTAATATAAATGATTTATATTATGATCATAAGGATGACTTGATGAATTTTGGTTTGATATTGCTTAGTAAAAGACAATTTGTTGGAATGACAATAGATGAAGTCATAACTTGATGTTTGGATTTGATCTCTACCTGTCACCTAGTCCAAAGAATTTGTTATAATGATATTGATGATTTTGGTATTAGTTTTGATCTGACATCTAAACTTTGATAAGTTGACTTAGTTTATTTGATCGCACAATACTAATTCATGTTAGGCTAAGCATATTGGTTTGTTCAAGTATTAAGTTTCTAGAAATATTTGTATGAATCAAGCTCCCCGAACCCAGTGTGCTTTCATTGATAGTTACCTCATGAAGTAAGGAAGATGTTCCAATCCAATCCTCTTCTTCAAAAGTGGTCCAAGGTATGACTTTGATTTTGGTTTTACATATTGATAGTCTACTCTTGATAGGAGCTTATGATGATCAAATTAAGAGGAATTTGGCCTTTGAAGTTCAAATCTAAGAATCATGGAATAATGACTATGCTTTGATGTTTGGAAAATAAAATGTATATTCTGAAGCTATTAAAGAAAGTTGAAATGCGAATCCTTGGACAATCCAATTTCAAGAAGAGATATTGTTCAACCTAACTTGGCAACCGATAGTTGATTGAGGCATCAATGTTTCACAAAAACACCCTTCCATATACATATATGTTTTGCATATAATATGAGTCAATTCATGATTGAGCCTCTTCATACACATTGATTTTTCATCAAGAACCCTTCGAGATATTTGCATGGGATGATAAATTTTTGGTCTAAGATATTTTGCTTATGATAATGTGACTGAATGGATGTACTGATAATGTTTGGGATCATTATTGATGAGAAGAGAATATCTAGGTGTTGCTTTAGTATGAAATCTACCATGATATTTTTGGATGAGAAGTTTCTAGCTTTAAGCACGACCAAGATTGAGTACAGTATTGTCGGCATGGCTAGTTGTGAGCCAAGTTGAAGAACCTCTTTAGAGATTTGTTTGGGTAGTTTTTAGATATGACAGGGATATACATTGTGATAATAATGAGTGGGATCCAATTTTCATAAAATCTTGTATATAGATGGGATTGAGATACCTTTATGTTTTGAGAAAATGTTGTTTTATGAGACAAGCTAAGGATTGTGGTTGGAACCTCTGTGAGAGGGAGGATTAATAAGGAGAATGTTGCTATTGAGACATGGTGATTACCAGATATGAGCATGATGATATGTTTCTGATCTATAGAGAGAAAAACTGATTCAGAACACCGAGTCAGCTCTCACCCCCCTCCCCCTTGTCTCAGCTCCAAGGGTGATGAAATGAGATGGAGGGCTCCTGGGGTTGAGGGATCTCTGGACAATATGGTCATATATGTTGCTCCCCTATCTGTTACCCATAGGGTTGGAGATGCTTCTCCCATATCTTGGTGTTTGCATAGTATACCCTAGTTGGCATCATACCCACAAGCTAAGCTTGCTGGAAATACCACTCCTTGTCTCGCCAACGGGTTGAGAGTGTACTTGGGGGTGTAAAACCCAAGTTGATTATGATGCAGGTGTTCTTCCACATGACTCTTAAGGGTCTTTGTTGGGAATATCATTGAGAAACCTAAATAATAATGATGTAATACTAAATAATGTTATAATTTTGTGGGGTGAATTTAATATGGAAATAATGAAATTCAATTATAAAAAGCAAAGTACAATATAGCCCTAAGAAAAATTAATAGATTGTGCCAAAGATATTTTCTATAGTATGTTGTGTGCGAACTATGTTCTATTCTCTCAATACCAAGAATGGATATGCCTATCTCGGGGACGTAATTTTAATGTATATGACTATGATTTTTGTGGCCTCTATAGGTCTTCTGTCTATGGTCTCTCTCTTTGCCTCACTTACTAGTCTATTTATTATGATGTATTTTGGCCATCAAATTCTATTCTAACCTCATACATTAGGGGTCATCTATTATATCTCAAAAATACACACCCTTATAAGGGAATATCAGTTGCTACTTCAATGTCAAAGGTGGTTTGTGCAAATCTCTAAAAAGTATGAATTGGAGGCTTCAACACTCCCCTGCAATTGTGGCCAATAAACACTAGGCATAACAATGCCTAGTGTACACTAGCCTCAAACAACTATAGGCTAATAATTCCCCAGTGCCATTGAGTTGGAGAAAAATAACAACAAAAAATGGATAAGGCTTGATCAGGTCAAAATTGGTCACTTAGAGAATAAAGGGAACAAAAAACTGGAAATGGTCAATAAAATATCTACATTCAATGTGATCACTTCATGAGAAAACCTATAAAATCAAGCTCTCCATAGATCACAAGGGAGGAAAATGAAAGATATGTCAAAGTGATTGTTGGATTTGTGGGGCCTGACCCAGGTTTAGCATTAGTTAGCTAAGCAAATCCCTACACTACTAGCCCTTTCGGTATTAGCCCGCGGAGCGCAGACTAAATTCTCACCCGAAACAGTATGGGGGGATGCTGGAACCAAGTTTCCGCACCCTAAGATGGTTGTGATGTCGGTTTATAACTTTTGTTCATTCTTTCTCGTACGTAACTAAACTTTAGGGATTTTTCAATCTACCCCTTTATTCTACCCTTTAGTACCTCCACGAAGGTGTACGATTGACCTTCGTGCAACCTTAACCCGTGGTCCAGGTACTTTCATGCTGCTATGACAACATATTGTACAGGTCCCCAAGTTATCTTAAGTGTTTTACTTATCTTACTTAAACACACATTAGCGTCACGTAAACTGATATTCTTACTTGCGTTCAATTAACCAATATAATCACATATATTCGCACATCACATAAACATTGTAAATTAATCCCAAAATGCAATATAACCTAGATGCAGTAATAGGAAATAAATACACAGAATTTGCACAATACTTCTCTTTATTGATATCTTCAATTTAATATAGAATCTATTTGCTCTGCACACACAGCTGCAGGGGTCCGCACACTCAGTGGTGTACTTCCACCCTAGGCCTCTGTGCACTTAGCTGCAGAGCCTCTACCTATGCTAAGACTCAAAACACTTAGACTTCTCTGCCAAGACTCTTCACTTCATTCTTCGCTAAAAACTTCAAACTACTTAGAGCTTACTTACTTAGCTCCTTCTAATACAATCCCATGGTCCACGGACCATGGGTGGATCTTTATAGCTGACTTTACACTTCATAAAATAAGGGCAGACAATCCTTTATGACTCTTGACACCTTCACACTCCGCGACGACAAATGCGAAGGCTTTACAACTTTATTACAAAATTGACCCAAAACATGGGCTTTTAGCCCAAAAAATATCTTTGGGGGACCCTGTTCCCAATAGTCCCCCAACACAAACATGGTGACTCTCCCTCAAGTCACTCTTCAGGTGCGGAGATCTTGGCGTGAAGACCTCTCATCTCAATCTGTATGACCGCAACCTTGGTAGTGAACTATGCTGCCACCTTCAACACTTCTTCAACCAACTGCTCTATTGTTGGTCCTAAAATGTCATTCTGAAGCTTCTGCTGTGTTTCTTGCAGATGAGCAAGCTTGCCTTCAACAGAGGTCATGACCGAATAAGCCTCATCTAGCCAGGACTTCAATCCCACCTTCAGCATTGCCTGCTTGTGTTGTGTTGCATCTACCTGTTCTTTCAACTGCTTTGCCTCTTGCAGCTTTACTAGTCTCTGCGTGAGAGCGATAGTTCATGTTGTACCTTTTACTTCGTCATAGCAGTGCTATAGTTCCCCCAGTTCTATTTCTAGTTGTTGTACATTAGGGTCCTTCTGCAGGCTCGTCAAGACCTTGAAAGATTGTTCAAAAACTTGTGTGTAGTCCACTACTGCACTGTCCACCACTATTATCACCTCTGTGATAATGGTTTCACACTGATCCTTTACTTCTAGCGGAGTTGAAGGTTGGGCCTTCAACTATAAATCGACAATCTATAGGTTCAGCTCCAGTTGAACCCTAGCCATCTCTGTGTGAGCATCACACACCCTTGTAGCAAGCTTGTGGACATGCACCTCGACCGGTGCTTCTTCAGGAATGACCAAATCCAGGATCATTCAACATGCCTCCTCCATGGCTTGAATTATCCACTTGTTTTAGTTCGTTATCTCAGTCATGGTAGCGATGGCAAAGTCTCGTTGTAGGGCCATCTGTTCATTATTAATCCTCTGCTCACTGATCACCTATAGAGTGCGGTGTTCGCGGGCCCTCAACTTCACAATCACTCCATCTTGTAATAGGTGGAGTGCCTCACCAAGGAGCATTGCCAAGTTCAACCCTACTCCCTTGAGGGTGCTGACAATGAGTCTGTCAGCTTCATTCTTCATGGTCAGTCCTCTGTTTAACAACACTATTGCACAAGAGACCTTCACACACAGCATCTTGGTAGCTTCTGAAGTGTTGATAGCGAGGCTGGTGGACACCATGCTAGCCTCTAATGCACTGGTTTGCAGCTCCTACATACCTATTTGGATGGCTCCCAATAGTAGCTGTTGCTGCTGTTCAAACTATTGTAGTGCCTCTGTGGTGACATCCCACACTGTGTCTCCAATGTCATGCAAATTGCCCTCTGTGAGGGTGATTAGGTCCAGCGACACCTTAGTGGCCTTGTATTTCCTCCTTGATCCACCTTTCTCTTGTTCCCTTGGATGCTTGATGTGGGCCAACATTGCCTGCGGGTCCACACCATGCTACTCTGTTTGCTCATCTATTTATTCCTCTATTTGGGGTGAAGGTGACCTCGTGCCTTTGTTAGAGTCATGCTCTATTTCACCTATCTTCTTTTTTGTCTAGTGTGTGGCATTGCGCTCTACTTGGGCCTTGTCAATGACCTCCTTCCTCCTCTTTTTAGCTAGTTGTGCCATCTCGAGCTTGGCCTCCTCCTTATTACGCTGCATGGTGGACTTGCTCACCCCCACCACCAAGTCTGAGGTAGTGTGCCACTCTGCCGGCCACCAATCAAGTACTACGTCAATTGCGTCATAGGTTTCCAGGTAAGGCAAGTCATACCATGTCTATGCAGGGTACTTCCATGCCTTGATCGAAACATGGCGAAAGTTTGCCTTGAACTCCACGTAGCCCTATAGGTTGGCAAACATAGTAGGCGACAACCATGGTTTGTGATTGATAGTCATGCGGATGTTCATATCCATCATGATCCAGAAGATCTTGCTATCTTTGATGCACTGATCATGCTTGGTCTCCCACAGCGAAGTGTACTTCGCTGCTTCTGGCAGGTCCAGTATGACCGAGGGGAATTGACTGTCTTTCGGTAGCTCCTAGGCTACCAACACAATGGACAGCAAGATCCATGCATAGTGGAAGGTCTTGCTAATCTCTTGTGCTTTGCGGCAATTTGCAAGGAACTCCCCATAGAGATAGTGCACCCAATTGAACTAGACTCCATCGGCGCATTGGGCTGCAAGAGCAACGACTAGTGTCAACACTTCATCTGCATGACACTTCCTCATGACCTTTCCTACCAGGGAAAATTTTAAGAACCCCCCCTAAATTTATATGTATAATAAATGGGTGAATCTCCATGATATATAGGAAAAATGGAAGGCGATTTTATCAATAATATAATATGTATATATAATTTTTTGGCGAATCTCTCACCAGGCATGGTGAATATTTTACTCAATTATAAAATCTTGTAAGATATTGGTGAGCCTTTCACTAAATAATAAAACTTTGTAAAGTCCTAGTGAATCTTATCATTGTGAACTCTTAGAGAATTTTTTGAAAAAGTATAAAACCATATATGACAAGAGCCACATGGTGGCAATGTCATTGTTTTTTTTCACATTTCAACGACATGGAACTTGTTTATAAAATTATGAAAAATCCAACCAAGTCCCGTATAATATGCAGGTAAGCTTATAACAGAGTCTGATACCCCTACTATGCTTGTCTTCATTCAAGTGTCATAGCTTCTATACTTAACACTGTGAATCACAACTCTCTCAGAACTCAACTCTATAGTGTAATTAAAACCTTTGGAAATTGAATCTAACAACTCTATAAAAAGGATTAGTGAAATAGAAGCTTTTTTGAATGAGCCCACTAACTATCACTGCTAAACAATCAATCTAGACTATGAAGTCTTCCATCTTGATCACAATCGTGCTCACGATCAAGGGAGTGCGACCACTTGGCCTCACATAATGGCCATCATAGCTTCCAATAATCAACAACCACCATGCAAGGACATCCTAACTCATGTCTCATGAATTTTATTCATCAATCTTAAATAATATAAATCTTATAAAGATAATATTAGAATCCTCTCTAGATTCACTGTTAATACAAGGGTAAAGGAAATTTTCTAGCTCAAGGCACTAGCCAATACAAACTTTGCTATTTGTGACCCCTTTGTGGGGATGCACCTACCCTACCCCATTGGGTTTCTGCCTTGTAACATAGTTCAAGGATCACAATACTTTCCAATCTTCCTACTCCATTAGACACACTTTATATGCTATACATAGTGAATGGAAAATAAGCATTATAGAACACACAATTTCACAGAAGGAAGAAAAATCTTAGCCAGTTCAATATCAAAATCTTAACCAATGATTAATAAAGAATAACAAGTAGTGTAATGAATTGTTCCAAGTTATTTATTTACAATCTGTAAAGAATGTAGTGGAATGGTAAATATTACTTAGGCAACCCTTCAATATTTTCTATTAATATGTATGTGAATTTACATATGAAATTAAGAGCATTGTTGAATACAAAGTTTCCTTTTCTATTGCCTCCATTTTGACAAATCAATGTGAAATCAGTGTCACTTTGAATCTCCTTTCCTGTGTGGATGTTTTGACAAATCAATGTGAAATCAAAGTCACTTTGAATTTCCTTTCCTGTGAGGGATCACATACACAGTTGATTAGTAAAAGATAATCTACTATATATTATGTTCAAGAAACTGACTGCAATCTTGTTGGGTCCCTATAATACTAGTGATTACCCCATTACTATTGTAGTTATACCACCGATTTATATTTTTGTGCCCCTATTACCCCCATATTGTTATATCTGTGCCCCATAGAATCCCTCTATTGTTATTTTTGTGGCTTTATATTATTATTGTTAGGTCGGCTGGATTATATTGTGACTCCTTAGACTCCTATATATAGAAAGGAGGTTTTGTCATTTGTATAATCCAAGAATTGTTCATTTATGTAATGTAAAGGAGGTTTCCCCCTCGAAGAGGCTGAATTCTAAGGCGTGGATCTCTCTTTTCTATCTTTTTGTGCGCTGGTTTCATAACATTTGGTATCAGAGCTTTGGATTCTAGGGTTTCGCTGCTCCAAACATGTCATCGTGGCATTTTCGCTATAACTTTTTTTCTGTGACGTTTCAGAAGTCGCAAAAAAAACCCATTTGAGAAGAATTGGCGCTGAATCTTGGGTCTGAATTTCAGAGCATTTCACGCGATTTTTTTGGAGATATGATCTGAAGAAGTTGCTACAAGAAAGGGTCACTAATGGTGAAAAGGTAGTAAAGGAAACTCATGATGAGAACAATAGAAATGTTAATCATGATTCCATAGACACTAATGTTGGATCGAAGAATCACCACATTCCAAAAATCGATATGAGGAAGTTTGATGGCAAGGATCCCGCCACATGGATATTACAGATGGAGCAATTCTTCGATCTCAATAATGTGCAAAACACACAAAAGGTACATATGGCAACTTTATATTTGGAACCAAATCAGTTTGTATGGTATCAATGGCTTTGTTCTCGTAAAAAAATTATCACTTGGGCAATTTTTACGGAAGAATTGATAGCACATTATGACGATACAAAAAGCAACACTTTTTTTAGCCAATTGATAAGTCTCAAACAAAAAGGTTCAATAATGGAGCACATTGAGGAGTTCCAAAAATTGAACATAAGGGTAAAAGATATTCCAGAGGAGCATAGGATTGATGTGTTCATAGGGTATTTAAAGGATAATATCCAACATGATGTGCGCCTTTGGGAACCTGATTCATTAGAGAAGGCATTCAGGTTAGCAAGAAAAATGGAAAGCAAAATTATGGCAAGTAGGAAGCATACCATTCACAACTATAAAGACAGAAGTGTTGTTGCCCATAGTCTTCCACAACCTACAAGGTTGACACCACAACAATTGGAAGAAAAAAGAGCAAAAGGGCTTTGTTACAATTGTGATAGCAAATACACAAAAGGTCATAAGTGTGCTGAGAAGAAATTATTCTACATAGATTGTGAAGAGGAAGAAGAAAAGGAGCAAGAAAGGTCAAAAGAAGAGAATATATTCCAGGAACAAAGCCTAGATGAAGAACAAATAAATCCGACCATATCTTGTAATGCATTGGCGGGAATTACCACTCCTCAAACCATCAAGATAGAAGGACAAATCAAGAAGAAAAAGGTAATAGTGTTGATTGATTCAGGAAGCACACACAATTTTATTCATTGCAGGGTAGCAAAAGAATTGAATTGCTTCCTATATCCAGCACCAGAGTGTCAAGTGATGATTGCAAATGGAGGAACAATAAATTGTTCTGGAAAGTGCCATAATATCAAGCTATCCATGGGAGAATATGTATTGAATAGCCCAATGCTTTCCATTCCAATGGGAGGTGCTGATGTTGTACTAGGAGTCCAATGGCTACAATCCTTGGGTACAATAGCTTTTAATTTTCAAGAACTTTTCATCAAATTTTCTGTGGAAGGAAAGGAAGTTGAATTAAGGGGTATTGCAGGGAAACCAGGAAAGATAATCAGCTCTAATGGCATGACAAAGCTTCTAAAAAAGGAGCAAAGAGGTGTAATTGCACAATTATGTTCGCTAGATGTTTCCACATTGGAATCATCTATTTCTCTAGATCTCCAAAAAGTCCTGGACAATCATTCCAAGGTATTTGAGACTCCCAAAGGTCTCCCACCTATGCGTGATCATGATCATGCTATTCATCTGATTCCAGGAAGTGTTCCTCCAAACATCAGGCTGTACAGATATCCATATGTCCAAAAAAGTGAAATTGAATGTATGGTTGCAGAAATGCTAGAGGCTGGTATAATTCAACCGAGTCAAAGTTCTTTCTCAGCTCCAGTAGTATTGGTGCACAAGAAGGATGGATCATGGCGCACGTGTCCAGATTATAGGGAGCTCAACAAGCTCACTATTAAAGATAAGTTCCCCATTCCTGTTATTGATGAATTACTGGATGAATTACATGGATCAATTTACTTCACCAAGTTGGATCTTCGTTCGGGATATCATCAAATTAGAATGAAGATTGAAGACATTCTGAAAACGGCATTTAGAACTCATGAGGGTCATTATGAATTTTTGGTCATGCCTTTTGGCCTTACCAATGCACCTTCAACATTTCAAGGTTTGATGAATTCAATTTTCAAACCATTCCTTAGAAAATTTGTGTTAGTATTTTTTGATGATATACTAATCTACAGCAAGTCTTGGAAGGATCATGTTGAACATGTTGACAGGGTGTTACAACTATTGGAGGAGAAACAATTATATGCAAAAAGATCTAAATGTTTCTTTGGAGTCCAGGAGGTGGAATATTTGGGTCATATTGTATCTCATGAAGGAGTTAAGGTAGACCCTAGCAAAATTAAAGCCATTAAGGAATGGAAAATCCCCACATCCATAAAGCATCTGCGAGGATTTCTTGGGTTGACAGGGTATTATCGCAAGTTTGTTAAGAATGATGGGAGAATAGCAGCACCTCTAACAACATTATTGAAGAAAGATTCATTTTCATGGACTTCGGAAGCAACAAAGGCCTTTGAAAATCTTAAAGAGGCAATGTGCCAAGCACCGGTCTTAGCTACGCCAGACTTCACAAAAACCTTTATTGTGGAATGTGATGCTTCAGGAAATGGAATTGGTGCTGTTCTAATGCAAGATGAAAGACCCATTGCTTTGAAAGTCGTCCAATCAAGGGAAAGTTTTTAAGCAAAGCTATTTATGAGAAGGAAATGTTGGCAATACTCCATGCACTTAAGAAATGGCGACCCTACCTAATGGGAAGACACTTCAAGGTAAAAACGGATCATGATAGCGTTAAATACTTTTTAGAACAAAGATTATCCTCTGAAGAGCAAAAAATGTGGGTCACAAAGATGTTGGGTTATGACTTTGAAATCATCTACAAAAGAGGGAAGCAAAATGTGGTGGCAGATGCACTCTCAAGAAAGGATGAGGATGTGGAAGCATTGTTCTGTGACATTTATATTATCCAACCAGATTGGATAAACGAAGCAAGGGAGGAATGGAAGAACGACGAAGAAGTGTGGGAACTTATTCAAAAGCTACAACAAGATTCCAGTACTTCTGATACATTTAGCTGGAAAAATGATTCGTTATGGTACAATGATCGCTTATACCTCTGTAAGAATTCCCAGCTAAAACAAAAGATTCTTATGGAATTGCACACTTCTCCCTTAGGAGGGCACTCAGGATTTTTAAAAACTTACCACAGGGTTAAGAAGGAATTTTTTTGGGATGGCCTTAAATCAGATATTCAAAAGTTTGTGGCGGAATGTTTGGTTTGCCAGCAAAATAAAGTTGAAAAAATTAAGACACTAGGTCTATTACAACCTTTATCCATTCCAAACCAACGTTGGGAGGAGATTTCAATGGATTTTATCACAGGTTTACCCAAGTCTGAGGGAAAGAGTGTCATCATGGTGGTAGTTGACAGACTTACCAAGTATGCACACTTTTTTGCATTATCACATCCATTTAAAGCCAGTACAGTTTCTACTGCATTTATGGAAACAGTTCAAAAGCTACATGGAAACCCAAAGATTGTTGTAAGTGACAGAGATCCCATTTTCACTGGAAATTTTTGGACATAATTATTTTCTTGTCTTGGGACTCAGTTAGCTCATAGCTCATCTTATCATCCTCAATCTGATGGGCAAACTGAGATAGTAAACAAATGTTTGGAAGGATATCTTCGTTGCTTTGTATCTGATAAACAGACACAATGGGTCAAATGGTTGCCTCTGGCTGAATGGTGGTATAACACTTCCTTCCATACAGCAACAAAAATGACCCCATTTATGGCACTTTATGGGTATCAACCACCATCCATCACATCATATTTAAGAGAAAATTCTAAGGTTCAGGCAGTGGAACATCACATCGAACATCAGCAACAAGTCCTCCAACTCTTAAAAGATAACCTCGTGTTGGCACAAAATCGAATGAAACAACAGGCAGATCAACATCGCAGTGAAAGAAGTTTTGATGTAGGTGATTGGGTATTCCTACGGCTACAACCATATAAGCAAATGTCCCTAAAGCAAGCTAAGAAGGATAATAAATTATCACCAAAGTATTATGGTCCGTACAAGGTGTTGGAAAAGATTGGTACTATGGCATACAAATTGGAGCTTCCTACAGCTTCTCGATTACACCCAGTTTTCCATGTTTCATGTTTAAAGAAGGTTATAGGTGACAAGCTCCCAATTCAAACAATATTGCCAGAACTTGACGAGGAAGGAAAAATTATATTGGAACCGGAAGCAATCACAGAAACAAGAACTCGACAGCTACGAAATCGATCAATTTCAGAGTATCTTATCAAGTGGAAGAACTTATCCGCTAAAGATTCCACATGGGAGGATGAGAATTTTATGCAGAAGTATCCAGAACTACTCAAGCGTTGAGGACAACACTTTTTTGAAGGAGAGGGGCATGTTGGGTCCCTATAATACTAGTGATTACCCCATTACTATTGTAGTTATACCCCCTATTTATATTGTTGTGCCCCTATTACCCCCATATTGTTATATCTGTGCCCCATAGAATCCCTCTATTGTTATTTTTGTGGCTTTATATTATTATTGTTAGGTCGGCTGGATTATATTGTGACTCCTTAGACTCCTATATATAGAAAGGAGGTTTTGTCATTTGTATCATCCAAGAATTGTTCATTTATGTAATGTAAAGGAGGTTGCCCCCTCGAAGAGGCTGAATTCTAAGGCGTGGATCTCTTTTTTCTATCTTTTTGTGAGCTGGTTTCATAACAAATCTACAGTGGAAACGAGACCTCAATTCTTATTATGAGTTTGAAT
The DNA here is from genome assembly GCA_031772625.1 of Pinus tabuliformis. NCBI lineage: Eukaryota > Viridiplantae > Streptophyta > Pinopsida > Pinales > Pinaceae > Pinus > Pinus tabuliformis. The sequence goes on from CM062805.1 coordinate 433,843,366, forward strand.
ATCTCAAGACAACATAAGATATAAAAATGCATATGGCCTTAGTAGCTATAAAACAATCACTCCATCATTACAGGACCACCTACATTTCGGCACTTAATCTAAATAATGGCACTAGTTGCAGTGCTTATTTGCATTAACACCATGGAAAAGCAACAAAAATGTTTCAAAGCACACTTACTGGAAAAGTTGTAACGTTCCGAGAATATTTAATGGTAGCATCTAAACCTCATACCTTTAGTGGGGAAACTAGGGAACCCAAATCTTGGAAGATATCTCATACCAAATCTGAGAAAAAAATAAAAAAGGGAAAAAATCAAAATCTATAAATCAAGCAATGAATTGTTTACAAATCAAATACAATTCCTTTAACTAACAGTTAAATTGTGGTGATATATTTAAATATTTAGTAAGAGGGTAACTTAAAACCATGGAACATTACCTTTGCCATTACTTTCATCCCTCACTGACTGGGATTATAAATCAATACTTATAGAAAGATTGTAAGAAATTCTATGAAATAGTAAAGCATAACCTCTATTTTCAAGCAACAAAATCAAGAGATTGTTACATCAAGAGCCATAATTGATACATAATCAATGAATCAAGTCCTTGTATGGCACAGGCTTGTTTCACAACTTCTATTTTCTCAATAACAAAATCAAGACATTCTATGTGGTTATTGCCAAAAGGAAACTGCATTCTAATTTGGAATAGGATCTTATCAAAAGACATGGATTTATTCAAAGCTACAAAGCCTAATGGGTTACTGAAAAATAAGTTGGAATATGGGATCATGATACTTAAATTGAAAAAATATGCTTTCCTTTTAGAAACATTACAGTTATACAATGTTTTTTGAAAGCATTAAAATTTGAAATTGGGCCTTTCTATCAAGACAAATTTTCATTAACAGAATGTACTTTCCTACATGAAACATTGTAGATATCCAAGAAAAACTTGAAAAGCATAAGAGAACTTAGCATAATGTACTTTATTTCCTTCCTTAACATTCTTAAAGAGTTGAGGTTCCCCAAGTCATCAGGTAACTTTTGAAGGAAATGACAGTTAGTAATAGTCCAATTCACTACTGAAGATGTGTCACAAATACGAGGGGGCATCTCCTCCAAATCACAAAAGTGCTCCAGGTTAAAATCTAGCATTATTGGAAGCTTAATGCTCGACTGGGTATTATTGAACCCATAAATTTTTCCAATCTTCACTAAAAGCTTAAAGATAGCTTCTCTAAGTTCTACATGACTTTACTATGCTCTTGAAGTGGGGGCACATGCAATCTCTCCAAGTGAATAGTCTTAAACTAAGTGAAGATAAGGCCAATAGATCATTCAATGTGGATCTCTTTAACCCATAATTGAATACTATTAGGACTTTCAAATTTTTTATGGAACTCAAAAATGTTGGAAGAAAGTATTTGCTTCTAGAAAAGAATAAAACTAAAGCCTCTGCTTGAGGACAATTGATGTCACACCACTAATACTTCTCCATGGAATCTGTATAGGTAAACCACAAATGTAGAATTCCATTAGAATATTGTGTTTATTGAATACACAAATGAAACCATTGCATTTCTTTAAAATATATTTTGAAATCAAAATTACCGAGATTACATATCGATAACCTAGTGGGTGTAGGATAAAATTCACCCGTGTCATTCACAGAAAGCATGAGAAAAAACCTAATACTATATATAAAACCAAGAAAAATTCAAATTCATCACTTGTGTAACCACCCTGCCAATACACAAGTATGTTCCTGTATGGAGTTAGAAAAGTAACCCAAATTACAATCTGCTTACTCCAGCCTATGTTGGAAAGTTATATAAGGATGACTAGTGCAATCAATCCATTCCTCGCTACCAATACACAAGTATGTTCCTATTTGCAGTTACAAAAATTATCTAAATTACAATCTGCTTACTCCAGCCTATGTTGGAAATTTATAGAAGGATGACTAGTGCAATCAATCCATTTCTTTTAGCCCTGGATTTGTTTCAGTTTAAAATAGAAGTATACAAATATACTTGTCCATTGTCTATTCTATAACCATTCACCTTAAGATGTTTTTACAATATAATTTCCTAAGTCTATTTAATATCTTCATTATCATAAAAACCAACCTATATCCATCTTAACTCCACATCTATGACTCTTAGGGGGATGAAATCTATTTATCCCTCTGAGCACTTGGTAGACCCAGAATTAAGATGGATCTAAGATCATAGAATTTCCCCGTCTATGCTCAGATGAATACCATGGTATTACCATGGGTTATCATAAACCTGGAGCTTAAAAATTACTATTAGTAATTTATAAAAATTAATAAAATTAATAGTTGATTTTTATTTTATTTTTTATTTTAACCAAGCTACAATGTTTAACATACATTAAATTACAACATCCATTTTTACTCTTGATCCACCAAGCCCGGAGAGGGATCAAATATTTTTTCACTCTATCCTAGTTTGAATATCACAATATTTGATACCTCTCGGGGGTTAGTAGATCCAGAGTAAAGATGGATCTATGCTGGTTTAATTCCCCCATTTAAATAGGCTACATTCCAGGTGAATACCATGGGTCAATACCATGTGCCATTTTTATTTTTATTAATACTAATATTAGGGTTAATAATGTTTTTTTGCATGGTATTAATAATAATCTATCCCATGGTATTTGTCCCATAATATTTTTCCCATCGGTTTCACCTAAATATAACACATTTTTTTAGTGTTCTTAAATATAAGGTGACTTATGGAGTAAATATAAAAAATTGTTTTATTTTTTTACCATACCTCTCATTTATTTATATTTTTATTAATTTACCATACCACTTTAACAAATATGGTATTTGGCACATAGGATTCACTTAAATAAAACCTCTTTTTTGAGCCTTCATAAATAGAACGAGGGTTATGGACTAAATATAAAAAGAGGTTTTATTTATTTACCAGACGTCTAGTTTATTTATATTTTTATTTATTTACCATACCTTTTGAGTAAGTATAAAAAGAAGTTTTATTTATTTACCATACCTCCACTTTACTTATATTTTTATTTGTTTACACCCTTGCATGTATATAAGGTGACTTCTGGAGTAAATAATTTTTTATTTATTTATTTACCATACCTCTCATTTATTTATATTTTTATTAATTTACCATACCTCTTTTATAAATATGGTATTTGGCCCATAGGATTCACTTAAATAAAACCTATTCTTGAAAATTAGGGTGAATGGAAAGTTGTAACTCCTAATTTCAAGGGATAAATTTACCTCTTTCACCCTCTCCCTTAAAATAAGGTGGGCTATTTGATGTGATTTTCAAAAATGTACTATGATACAAAATATTCGCCCACTAAAAATTTAAAACCCCTTAATTTTTCCAAAGGGCGAACATTCGCCCCTAAAGTTTTCCATGTTTCCTGCCAAAATTTGTGTGGCCACTTTGACTACAGGGTCACTAATACTTGAGATGGCATAGCCTCGCAGTTTCTTCACAAGCTTGAATTTCTCTTTCATGGCCTTTACTAGGGCCTACTCGCCACCTTTTCCACCAAACATCATGGTCGTTTTTCTCCTGTGTAGGGCAGCCATGTGATCCTATGGATGAATTCATCGGTGATGGGTATTGTCTCCTCCAGCCACAGACACCCATCGTGCACCAAGCATAGTAGCCTCTTGATGACCAATACTGTAATGGGGGTACGGTTGTAGTGCAGCACCCATAGTAAGTTGAGAAAACCTGTCTTGTCTACTCCCCTGAGCCACTTCCACGGTTCCAGTGTAGTGATCCCAATGGTTGAGTCAATGATGCGGCGCATTAGGTGCTCTGTTGCTAAGTGTAGGAACTTATCATGGTCAACTAAGTCCCAATCTTCCAGTTTTAATAGAGGAACCCACCGCAAGCATGCTACTTCAAAGACAATCTCATTTAGCAGCAGAGGGGTTTGCAAGGGGACCTTTCTCTCGTTAATGTCCTTTGGCACCTTGGTCTCGCCCTTGTGTGAAGGGACATACTCAGGCAACTTAGTGATAGGGTGAGCACCCTGGACTTCAACTTCCTCCACTTCCACCCCCAAGTCCTCATCATCCATTGGGATGTCCTCAATTTCTTCCTCCTCTAGCTCCAGGTTAATGGATTTTCCCTTTTCCTGTGTGGTCGGCTTGTCCTTAGGTGTGTTTCTTCTCAACGACGTGCACACTGGTATTACAGCCCGCTTGCCCTTTTTATCCTTCGCACTCTCCTTGGTTGGGGTCGACTTTGGTCTAGGTGTCCATGGTGATTTTGGAACTTCAACTAATACCTCGGCAACCTCTGGAGCAACTTCCTCAGCCTCCCTAACAACCTCCAGCACAACCCCGTCAGTTGTCACTGCTCCGGCATCCATAGCTTCTGTGGGTGTCGACATGACACTATTCAACAATTCTTGTGTTTCCTTTGGTAATTGATAAAACGCTGAACTTGCTATCAGAGCTTCAAAGAATTCACGGTTCATGTGTTCCTGAGAGCTCAACAACTCAATTCTCAAAATGCCAAGTGTTTTTTACTGGGAAGCCACCTATAATTTATAGGTCATTTTAAATTCAAATCTGACCATTCCCCCCACATTCGATCAATTAATGCCAGATTGGTGGCAGATTTACAAGGATGTTACCCATAAAGTTCATCTTAAAGGCTGGTTGTCATCTCCATTTGGCCACATTCCTACTGTCAAATCATGAATAATGACTTTAACGATCACTTTTCTGCTGACCTGCACAATTTCTCCCTGGGTAGCGCAACTCCCTTCACGTTGTTGTCAACCCTGTGACATTTCCTCATCTCACACAATCCTCCAATTGCGTAGTTCCCCCACCTGGGCAGTGTTTTTTATAGTCCCGCACCTCCTTTTAGCTGCCTGGAGCGCTAAGACTATACTACCCTTAGATAGTCACTTGGCTAGATCACTGGTGTGTGGCTTCAATCAGCTGCCATTCACCTTTCCTAAGAAGGGATCTCCATTCAATTTAACCAACTGGACTCCTCCACCATCAGTAATCTCCTTAATGACATAGGGCCCTAACCAGTTCATTATGAATTTCCTTGGAAATTTATCAAACCTACTATCATATAACAAAACCAGATCATTTACCTTAAAGGTGCATAGCTTAACGTGTCGATTATATCATGCCTTTTCACGCTGCTTTTGGACTTGTTGGTGAAATCCAGCTAGAAATCTCTCTTCCTCAAGCTCATCCAGTTACACAAACCTCTCTTCCAGGGCTCCAGGATTCGTCATACCCATGAGTGCCACTATGCACAGACTAGGCACATTGTATTCCATGGGAACCACTGCTTTGACACCATATACAAGCCTAAAGGGAGTTTGTCAAGTCAACTTTTTGCATGTCGTCTGATAGGCACATAGTACTGCAGGTATGTGTAGGTCCCAATCACTTTGTTGAGCATTGAAAACCTTGGTCAACACGTTCTCTAGCACCTTATTGAATACTTCCACCGTTCCATTACCATGTGGGTGATAAGGCGTGTTCTTCTAGTGATATACCTAAAATCTTTCCGTTAGCACGCCGATTGTTTCATTTAGAAAGTGCGTACCGTGATCACTCATCAAAATCTTTGGACACCCAAATCGCATTAGTACATACTCAAAGACGAGCTTCACAGCAGTCATTCTTGTGCAATCCTTCACAGGCGGTGCCTCCACCCATCGAGTCAAATACTCGGTTGCAGTGATAATGTACCGTGCTTTGTCTTCTTTCCATGGGGCTGAATGGGTCCCACAAAATGTATCGCCCATTTCTCAAAAGGTTGAAACATCATCTGTGGGTTCAAAGGTATCTCATCTCTCCACGATGGCCTATCAGTCCTTTAACACAGATCACACACCTTGTAGTAATATTTTGAATCCTGATGGAGGGTTGGCCACCATAACCCTGCGCGTAGAATCTTCTGCGCGATCGCTCTTCCTACATAATGGCCTCCCACGGAGCCACCATGAGCGTCTGCAAGGATGCTTCTCCTTTAAAACTCTGGTACATATCTTCATAATACTTCATCAAACACCATTTTGTACAAATGTTTGGCATTGACAAAAAAGACTATCGCGTGCACCACTAACTCCTTTTTCTGTTACACGGTGTAACCTTCTAGGGTAGTTCCTATTGTTAGGAAGTGTATGATTTCTTCAAAGTGACCATCCATGATGTGCACTACAAATAGCCACACGTAAGGCAATCCCCCCTCCAAATTAGTGGGCTCTTCCCCCGTTTCGATGCACGACAGATGGTTTGGTCCCATGTTTAGTCGTCCAGGCTTCATAAAAACCTCAAAATCATACTCCAAGAACAATAACCACCACCTACAGATTCTCCCCCCCAACACAGGGTTATTGACTAGGTATTTCAATGAAGAATGATCCATATGCATCTTAAAATGTCCAGCTAGGAAATAGTGTCTAAAATTCTGGAGCGCGTATACCATGGCTAACCCTTCACACTCGGTGGTGGAATAGTTCTTCTCAACCTTGGATAACCTCCTGCTCTCGAATGCTATAGGATGGTCCAATTTTCCTCCACCAACCTCTGTTATTACTGCTCCCTGTGCTATACAAGACGTGTATACATGTATGTGAAACTCCTTCTTCTAATCTAGGAACACTAAAATCGATGCGGTGACCATTTCTTATTTCAATACATCGAAGCATTTCTTACAGTCCTCATTCCAACAGAACATGACATCCTTTTCAACAACTTCTCCATAGGTGATCTGGGCATAGCCCTTGATAAACTTCATAATACCCAGTATGTCCTAAGGTCGCACACAATTGTTTCACGCTCCTCGGTGCCTCCAAGTTAAGTATCATTACGATTGTCATGGGATCTACCATTAGTCCCTATCTACAAACAAAATGACCCAGCAAAGTCCAAAAAGGAACACAAAACATACATTTCTTCAGATTGAGCACAATCTGGTACCTTCAACAAGTGTCTAGCATTAGGTGCAAACTTGCCACATAGCATTTTACCAATTCAAACACAATCCAGTCATCAAAATACACCTCCAGAAACTTATGAATAAATTCCTTGAATGCAGCAATAACCATGCGTGAAAAAATCGTAGCCACATTCTTCAATCCGAAAGGCATTATAGTGTACTGAAAACATCCCCACTCAGTCGCGAAGGTTGTCTTGCTTCTATCCTTTAGCGCGACTTTGATCTGATGGTACCCAGAGAACCCATCAGTGAAGGAGTACGCTTCCTCGCCACCTACATTATCCAATACTTCGTCAGTGAATGAAGTCAGGAAAGGATCATGGACGCAATCGTCATTCAACTTCCTGAGGTCTATGCATATCCATATTTCATCCTTCTGCTTCGTTTCCTGTACTACCATTGGTTTCACCCAATCAGATTCTTCTACAGGCTCAATGATTCCTGTCGTGAGCATCTTGTCTAGCTCTAAGAAGACCTTCTTCTTATACTTCAAATTGAGACGGTAATGTCTTTGCTTAACTAGCTTTGTGTCAAGTTTTAACGTGTTCTTCATAATGCCCAGGTCTCCTATTATCCCCTTTAGCTCCATAAACGTGGTAGGGAAAAAATCCAGGTATTCATAGAGAAATTTGGCGACCTTATCTACCATTGCGTCATCCCAGTAATCTCCAAACTTTGCGAATTTGAGCTCTGCCTCCATACCAATATTTACCTGTTTCATTTTCAGTGGTGTGGTTATATCAGGATTCTCAATCTGTGGTCCCTCGACCTCGCGGCGACCCTTGGTTTCAGGGATATTAATATTTTTTGCATCCTCATCTTCTTCTTCAGCAGTCACATTATAGCATTCCAGTGTGTGGCTCAGCTAGGTAGTCCAATCGGGTTGAATTAGATCCAAAGGATCCTGCGGTATCCTAAATATTGCTTCTTTAACTTCTTGTAGCGCTTCGTCAATACAGTCAAACCCATCTTCAAAGTTTAACATCATTATGAATCCTTCATGCAGGATATCCCATTCACCTATACCTTGGTGGAGCTCTATTTCCATGTACCAGTTCATCAAGATGACATCCAAGGTGTGACAGAACAAGTGCACCCATTCAGGTTGGGGCTTCACTCCATAAGCCTTAGCCCATTTAACCAAATGTGCATGCAGATCATCCCTACCATCATATTTGTCTTTCATTTGTACCTTTAGCTTCATAAAGCATGTTCACATCATCCTGCTACACTCACGCCAATCATCAAAACTACCCTTGTGCATACCCCGCCATCTCACAGGCGTAGCATGCAGTGCCCAGTCCAAAGCCTGGAAGTGCTGCTTTTTTGGTACTTCCCTCTCAAATGCATCAAAAAATACATCTACATCATTTAGGCCATTGTAAGTGGGAAAAATTCTTACCTTTGATGATACACAACACAGTGACTAGGTCATCATGTTACAGCCCAGCGTGGTTACTTCATGTAGTTGATTTTGTCAATGCTCTAATTCTTCATCAGAGTCTGAGGTGAAAGAATTCTCGCGATCCCATGTAATTCTTCCATCCGTTGTTGGATTCACCTAATCTTAGTCTCACGCTGTTATCTTATAAGTTCAATCCAAATCATTATGACTCTCATAATCGTAGTCTAGTTTAGTATAGCGCAATCCTTCAGCAGGATCTAGCAGTACGATTACACGGAGAAATTTCTTTTCAAATATCATCTTTCTCTTCTTTAGGTTGATTACCCTGTTCATGTCAGTAGCCCAATCAATGCCAAGGAGTTCAGGGTAGGGGTTGTTGTCATCCACAATTTCTATTACTTCAAAGTCAGCTAATGAGCTCATGCCTTCAATATCAATAGTCACCCCTTGCAGCCATCCCATGGGGATGATCTTCTATTGATTTTCCATCCTTAACTGAATCGGAGACCACTACAGTGTGGGTCTCCCCATCCACTCCCAAGTCTGCTTTGGTAAGACGTTCGTGTTTGACCCCAAATCCCAAATAACCTGATCCATTTTGTATTCTCCTATCTATGCAGTCAGCCTCATCTCTCATCATGTCCTTTCTTTATTCTTACCAATATTCTGGACCATGCATAGTTCACTCAGAGTGTTTCCGACGCATCTATTTATAAGTTCCTGTAAACCCTTCACAGCCTTGCTATCACGCAGTAGCTTCATGTAGGTTTCTAGAAAGGTCGTCAACATAGAAGGGTCCATTTTCTAATCAAGCTTATCCTTGCTCCCTGAGGTAGAGGCCTCAGTGAAGCTCTTCTTTGCCTCCATGAAAGTTTCATGTGGGCACTCCAAATCAAACTCAGCCTCCTTTTCTGGGGTTTTGCGAATCCATGCACTGTCTTCGGGTTGTTTCCCCTTATCATCGCCCTTTGCAATTCCACTTCAGAGCACTATATTCACATTCGGATCCTCTTCGCGAGGCTCAACCCTCATCATCTGCACGTTCTGAGTCGGCTGAGATGGTAGCACCCCTTTGTTGCGTATCCTCACTATCAACATAGGACAACCCTCTATCTCATGATAAAAATGAGTACAATATTTGCACGACGGTTGTGTTGGGTTAGTGCATTCATCGACATAGTGTCCTGGTCCTCCACAGTTGTAGCATATTAGATGTCCCCGACCTCTTTCGGGTCCTCCTCTACCTCGACCTTGTCTCCGCCCCTGAAATCCTGTTTGCACCATCCCAGCGCTCTGGTCAGAGAGCCGTGTTTCTGCTTGAACCCTATAGGTAGGTGTTCTATCCATCATCAATTCATAACTTCTACAGTTGCACTCATTGTTAACACTCAGAATTTTCTCTAGAAGTTATTATAAGAAAGAAAATGACTGAGGTAACCAGAAATCAACTTTTGGGCATAGGCTCTAGCCAACCTAAGTCCAGAGAGGGCTCTCTCTATATGATTTAGCTTTTTATGATGGGATTTTAGGCTAGTTCTTAATGTTCAAGGGGATTTTGATTTGTATTGAAGATTGGGTGGTGGGAATCATTAAATAGATGGACATGATGATTTCTCTAATCCATTGGGCTATGGTGTCAACAAAAGAATAGCAGGGTTGGATCAACTCACTAAAGGGAATGTTCAAAGGGAAATATAGCAGAGTAAAGTGCAGGCCTTTAGGCTAGAGGGGTGAAATTTTTTTACCCAGTGTGAGAGAGAAATTAAGAATTCTCAGGCCGGGATTGAAATGATGAATAGAGGGTAATCAAAAACAAAGGGTAGTTAAGAATCCTTTTCTATAGATTATAAAGAAACAATATAAACTAAGGAGCAATTAAGAATTCCTTAACTTAGATTATCAGTAGAAAACATATATTTGCCTAATTGTTATAACATAGTGTAATTAAACAAATTCTAGTACAATACTCCAGTTATGGCATTCACATTAAGATAAACATTATGGAAAAGCTTTAAGAGATAACAACAATGTGAGAAAATACTTGTTTACACTTCGCTCTACACATGAACCCTTTGAAATATATGGTCTTTATTCATCAATCCAGCTTGCTGGCTCAGTTAATGCTCTAATGGCTTTATATTCTTTCAATCAAGAAGTCTATAGAAATGTCTAAGAATCCACCCTACATACTTCGAATTGTGAAGTATTTATATTAAGGTTTTATTACAAATATCTCAAACTGACTTGAGATTCAATCTAGGAAATACAAATATCTTCTTGTAGGAAGATAGAGGAAACTATGAAACTTCTTTCATGTTGTCCCATTTATTGTGGTACTATTGTCTTTTATGGTTTGATTTTAGCTCCTTATGCTCTTTGTTGTTTGAATTACCACGCTGGAGGCTTCAATTTCTTTTGGATTTCATCTGATACTCTTTGACTTGGATGACCTGTCTTTATCCTTCACTGTGTTTTTCCCTTTACTACACAATTTAACCTTTTACTGTGTGTTTCAACAGTAATTTTTTTTTTTTTTATGTGTATCAGCATCGAGAAGTGGATATTGATCAAGTCTCAATATGTTTTATTTATTTGTCTTCTAACTGCATCTCTAGTCTGGTTCCTCTGTTTTGACTATCCTTGTCTCTGTATACGTGTTTTCTTCTCGGCTCTGTGTGTAATCGTATTCATCTTTGTTCCTTGTATAATGGTATTCATCATTTGAATGTTATCTTTTAACAGGTTTCTTGTCGAGCCTTGGAGTAAACAACATCTGCAACTAGTATCAGAACTGTTTATCCAAGATCTAGCTTTCAGCTAATTACCTGTAAAATTAAACAATTATTTAAGAAAACTCGGTTGGCTGGAAAGGCACTTGATGGTTTCATTTGCACAGGGATGCCTAGGGAAAGGATCATGGCAGTGTTTTGGATGTGAATGGAGGTGGAATTGCATCATAGAGGTTTAGGGTGGTGCTGAATGGTTTCATGGGTTTATACTGTTTAAACGGGTGAAAGGCACGCAAACACGAGTTTTCAAGGTTTAAAGCTTAACGGGAAACTTTTCAAATATGGCACAAAATTTCATATTTATGAGTTTTAGGTAGTTTATCAGGTTGGCAGGGAGACGGTATTGAGGATTGTTGCACTGCTTTCGTGGCGTGGGTAGTTTTTAGGAGGGGCCACTCGATGTATGCCAACTCTTGACACGTACCCATCGGGGGGTCATGGAAAACCGCCTCATTGGGTGGGTAAATGTCAACTATCGAGCTCGGATGATATGGCTATGGTCCGATTGGGCACTTATGATCTGATGGTAGTTGGATGGAGAAGATGCACGGAGGAAATGAAAGGGAGTTGGGGGGTGCAGTGGGGTTTTAATCACAGCAGTTTGGGATCAATTTAGGAATTAATCTTGCATTAAGAGATTGGGCGGGGCGTAATCACGGGATTAGAGAATTGGGTGAGGTTAATGATGATATTAAGCTAGGTTTACCAGGATTAGGTAAACTAAGTAAGGTTGTGTCGGGATATGGGTAATTCATATAGTTTTTATTAAAAACTAAGGGTTGGAGGTATTTACATAGGGATTTAGTTTATATACGGGAAAAGTGTTATATCAGGATTTATGTAATAAAATTAATAATTAATATGAATTGCGATGGGTGGAGTGGATTTTTCCTAAGTAAAAAGGTAAAAGGTATGAATTTGTGCACTTAGCTTTATACTTAGGATAAAATGTTTTTTGTGGGTTTCTTGAGCGGAAAGGGATTTACATGGGGTGTTTTCACTTTTCCTAGGTAAATGATGTTCAACCTTAGAAAAAGAGGTTTTCTTAGGGTGATGAAGGGAAATGGATTGTATGATGAGGAGATGTTTTTATGAAGGGGATTCAAGCACTTGTGCCCATAAGTCATTAAGCCAAGGGTCTGGTCCCACCAAAAGTTAGAGAAATGTTATGAGCCTCTTTGACTTGTAGGATTTAAAATACTAGAACGTACTTGTGGATGGGAAATTAGTAAGTATAGGGGGAAAATGAATAAGGGGGAGTTAATTAGATTAACTTGCAAACCTTTGTCTTCGCTTCCATAATTGATAATACATGTTTAAAGATGTGTCTAAGCATGATGCATGTGTTTTGATCCAATTAACTTTGTAGTTCAGCAACCTTTCTTCTACTTACCCATTTCTTACCTCTAACATGTTTTCTTCATTTCTTTGGGTGCATTTTTAGCAAACCCTTATTCATCAATTTTTCTTTTGAAAAGTAATCTATCTATTTCTAACCTTATATCATCCAAGCGCTCAGATTAAGCTTATGAGCTCCTTTTATTTTCTCTACCTAACTATGATCTACCAAGATTAAACTGTTTGGTCAGATTTTATTCTCTAACAATAAACATAAAAATCAAAGCATGAAATAACCAAGATTAAACAATTTGATTACCATGGATTGCGGCATGAATAACAAGTTGCACACAATCATTATTATTCATGAAAGTAAATATTAGTGGCCTTTAGACTTGCACACTTTCATGGTCTTTTTTTTTGGGTTTCATACACTTTCATTTTATTTTGACCTTCTCTTATTCTTTTTGTCCTTTGAATTTTCTTTTAGGACATACCCTCTTTACATTTTTTTATTTTTATAATATGGAAAACATTTGCAGAAAGAAAAGGTATGTACAATATTGCAAGGCTTAACCTTAGTCATTCAAAATTATGACTCCTATTGGTATAGGAACCTAACAATCATCATGCCCTACTGACCTGCAGAAGTTGCAAAACAGTTGCTGCAGTGTTTGTACAGACTTCTGCAGCAAATGACAATTATCTGTCATATGTTTTCCTGCTACCTGGCATATAGTGCACCAGAACACAGGCCATGCGCTCGGTCCTACTTGGGCTTCCGGACTTAAAGGCATCAGTCCTCCTCCTACAATATAGTTCACAAATACTAGGTAGTGGTCTTTGTCATGTCCCTAACCTTTACATTTCAGGCACCATATCTCTTCACACACCTCCTACCAAACTGTTCTGTCCTACTTCAAACTTTGCATTTCAAGGCAAAGATTTTGCAACTGCACATGGATCTACTGAACCCCCAGATTTGGATCTTGCATTGGTGTTTCATGCAGTCTCATTGCAATCTCCAAGGCCTCTTCCTGAGTCGTAATCATCTATTCTGACAATGCAACCCTTAGGCGAGGCAGGAGTGAAGCCATGAACCACTCGTGGTGTTCTCCATCTGTTAAGTTCATATTAGCTTCGTGGATTTTACACTTCAACCTTTGATCCAATTCCCAAGGTGTCTTGCCTAGTTTCATCATGATTTCCTTGAACCCCACAATCGACTGTGCCTTGGATTTAGGCCTACTGAACTCTTTATTCAGCACGGTCTAGATGTCTGCCAACCCAACGTTTGGGTTATCATTAGAGTACTTGATGTACCAAGTTAGAGAGCGATCTTAAAAAGCACTAACCAATTTTTCCTTCTTCATGTCATCATCTGTGATGCCCTGAGCTTCCCATACAATTTCACAACGAACCAAAACTGGTCCAGGTCCTCATTTCCCAAGCCTTTAAACAAAGGCAGCTTCACTGAATTTTCCATGCTGAACTACGGCAGTGGTGGTGGTGGTATGGGTGAAGTCGCAGGTGATTGTGGTGAAGTTGGAGGTGGTGTAGGTGGAGGTGGTGATCATGGGAATCCTTGTCTTATTAATTGAACTACACTTCACGGAGAAGCATGTGCTACTCCCTCTTTGTTACCCAACAACGGTGAGATCAATAGGCTATATTCAGGACCCTTTCTTCCTTTTTTTTTGTAAATATTTCAACTTCACACAGCTCCAAACATCAAGGTAGCTACATAACCTGTTTTTACACAATAACATCTTAATCCAAGTATTCAAAGACTTCAAGTACTTACCTTGCGGACCTTTGAAAAAGCATCGTTGTGCCTCACTATAACTAACTGAGGTATCAACTGTGAATTCAGTCACAAATCCTACTATGATGTGATCAAGCCAATGATCGATAGCATGAGTGATCTTATCCTCAGAGGCTTCCAGTCTTTGTACTAACTTTGAGGTCTAGAAAATAAGACCCTCAAGTTTCCACCTTCCTTGGCTATTTGCTAGCTTCGTGATCCACTCGTATAACTTAGCTAGAAAGGAACATAAAAATATCTCCTAGATTTCTGTATATAGGTACTTATCCAGCCACTATTCCTTTGCCAATCACAGATTTCTATTCTCTTGCGCCAAAAATTCATGGATCTTCCTGTCGAACTAGTCTTCGATCCCTTTCTTAGTTGGATTCCAGTGATACGACATCACAGATCTCTCATGCAGATTCTTGTCTCGGTAATGGAACCATTTGTTGAATTTGTGGGGCCTAACCCAGGTTCACCGTTAGTTAGCCAAACAAATCCCTACAATACTGGCCCTTTCAGCATTAGCTCGTGGAGCACGGACTGAAGCCACCCGAAGTAGTATGGGGGGATGCTAGAACCAAGTTTCCGCACCCTTAGATGGTTGTGATGTCGGTTTATAGTTTATTTTCATTCTTTCACGTAGGTCACTAAGCTTTAGGGCTCTATCAGTCTACCCCTTTATTCCACCCTTTATTACCTCCGTGAAGGTGTACAATTGACCTTTGCACAACCTTAACCCACGGTGCACAACCTTAACCCATGGTCTGGGTACTTTTGTCCTATTATGACAACGTATTGTACACATTCCCAAGTTATCTTAAGTGTTTTATCTTACTTAAACAATCCCAATTAGCACCATGTAAACTGATATTCTTACTTGCATTCAATTAACCAATATAATCACATATATTCACACATCACATAAAAATTGTAAATTAAACCCAGAACATAATATAACCAGATGAAGTAACAGGAAATAAATACACAGAATTTGTAGAATACTTCTCTTTATTGATATCTTCTGTTTAATATAGACTCTATCCTCCCTGTGCGCACAGCTATAGGGGTCCATGCACTCATCTGAGGAATTCCACCCTAGGCCTTTGTACACTCAGTTGCAGAACCTCTACCTACACTAAGACCCAAAAACTTAGACTTCTCTATCAAGACTCTTCACTTCATTCTTTGCTAAATACTTCAGACTACTTAGAGCTTAGTTACTTAGCTCCTTTTTATATAATCCCATGGTCTGCGGACAATGGGTGGATCTTTACAACAGAATTTACACTTTAGAAAATAAGGGTGGACAACCCTTTATGACTCTTGACACCTTCGCACTCCGCGACCACAAAATGCAGAGACTTTACAACCTTATTACAAAATTGACCCAAAACATGACCTTGGGGGATCCTATTCCCAATAGTGCTACTGGAGGATTTACCTATAGTTTCTCTTAGTGATAACCTAGTTGTTGATGGTGTTGGATCTACCAATATTTAGTGGATCTCCCCGATATGAGGTCCCAATTAGACCCCACATTGTTTGGTGTAGGAGTCCCATCTGGTATGATGTCTCAGTTTCCAAATACTTATATATTTGTCGTGAATGTAGCTTTCAACACATGAGAGTGTTGCAACGGTACCTTCGAAAAAAAAGGTGAGTGTGCCTCATGAATGTGCAATGGAATTGTGTCTAGGTTATTTTATTGAAAAAGAGGGAAGAAAAGTGAGCCTCTAAGTGAGAGGTAATAGTACCACCCAGGAAGAGACACACATGAACCAGGAAGACCTATCCCAGATCTAGTGGAATAGTCCACAGTGGATGAGGCAGTTGTTAAAACCAAAGAGCAAGGAAAGGTATATCTAGTATCATGTGTGTATTCCACAAGGATGAGATAGAAGTGACAACCATTACAACACATTCCCAACTAGATAAGCACTAAAACAACCAAAATAGTTCAACTATCTTAGTACATGTGAAACAAACATGAAATATAAATGCTCATAGAATAGTCTTACAAACATCCATAAGTCATGGATGGAAAAGTGATGGCCCGAAAAGGCTTATGTATTAAGTGAAAGTTCCAAGACACATGTTTACATCATACATCACTAACCCTAGTAGTGGGACATTGGAGCCACTCCTTGCTCCTCAAAGAGCTGACTGAAACTCTCTATGCTTTGCAAGAGGATCCAAGGTGAAAATTCCTTTGCTCATACAATGAGGGGGTATATAACCAAGGGGTGATTCTTGACCCTTGTGACCCTTTGACTACCCTCATGACTATTCAACTTCCTATGACTTTTCAACTGACATGACTCTTCATATTCATGTGTTTCCATTGGACTTCCACTTTACATTACAACATACATGGTTGATAATAGTGATGTGGCCTTTAACAACTCATGACACAACTTGACATGAAACTGCTGACATGGAGTAGCTTTTTAAGGTGGCAATGTCAAGCCACTGATACTGATGAGTGATATATGTGTACTTGGATGTGCTTTCTCTTCTCCTCCACATGGCTTGATGATGCAGGGTCTTGAATTATCTTCGTTCTTGAGGGGTGGTTAGATGCATGTGTTCTCGTTGCTTGTTCTTGATAAGATTATTTGTTTTTCCATCTATAGGTGTGTCTTCTAGCATGTTTGCTCCTTCTTAATCATCTCGCCATGATCTAACAATGTACATATTCTTGCAATTCACTCATGATGGGATGACATCAAATCCAAAAACTCCCTAGCCTAAGATGAAGCATTATTATCCATGCACTAGGCCTAGGATAGGTGACAAGTTGAGAAAGAGGGCCCTATAATTACTCATTACATAGCTCCAGGTGACAGGGAGTGAGGATGGTCACTGAGACTGTGCAAAGCATAGCTCAGGCTTGGCTGAGGAACTCCTGAGCATAGTCCTCACTGCCAGAAAAAATTCCATAGAAGCCACTGGGAGACAGGATTGTATAGTCGAGATAATTAGTGTCTGATGCAGGATGGGACCCTTGAAGGTGAGTCTACGCAGTTTTCAGAGGTAAGGAAGGACTAGGCAGGAGAGGGTTCTCGGAAGACAACTCTGTGTAATTCTTGAGATCTGTGCATCCTAATTGAGGGAAGACACCAGGGAGACACTTCTGCATAGTTCTTGGAGGCAAGGTAGGCTTGGTCATTTACACATTGTGGGGTTCCAGTAGTAAGGGAAGAAGTGTGATGACTAGTCTTGCGAAATTCACAGTTCAAGTCATCATGAGAGAAGTTACTATGCAATTTTGGCGATGAAGGCAAGTTTCTCAGCTCTGGAATTGTGTAGTGCAACTGCCCTGGGGGACAATGACTTCACACTTCATAGTTCCAGGAAGCAAGGTCGCATCACTGAGGGATGAAACTGTGTATTGCACAGTTCAGTTAGGGTTCAGTGAAAATGAGTTTCTCGGTCGAAAGGATTTTCAGAGAAATGGATAAGTGTTGGAGGAAAGTGAGCTTCTAAGGAACTTGAACTTGTGATCACACACTTAGCATACTTCGATGACACGACAAAATAGACCACCAAAACAACAAGAAAAATAATTACCCTCTACAAGACTTTCCTAGAACAAAAAGCGATAAGTGCGACACTTAAGATGGACTTAAAAAAACCGTGATGAGACTTGTGCAACATTGCTTAAAAATTTGTGTATGAGTGTGACCAATGTTCACATAGCTAGGAAAACTTGAATACGCAAAGGCCGACCTTTGAAATCACCAAAAAAGGACCGCAAGAATGGAAATACAATAAAACATGCCAAAACACGGGAGTTGAGCAATCAAGAAAAAGGGGTGAAAAGACTCTTAGAAAGCTCATGAAATGAGCTCAAGTGTTTGCAATTATAAAGGGAAAGAGCAAGGATGGCTCCAAAATTTAAGTGCAAGCCAAAATTTTGGAGGGTGTTGCAACTGCTACAACACTTGGTGACATATTGGTTGAATACCATCTTCTCTGTCTTTGTTCTTTTTTTAATGCGGGGCCTTGGTCCTTTAGTGAGTATTGATTCATCGTGCATATTACTTTGGCTTCCCAACTTACCCCATGGGTAGACATGGTTTCCTTTGTACCTTCTCTGTTAAATACAACACAAGATTTAGCTAGATCATAGTGTTTTGAATTGGGAAGGGTAGTTTATCTCGCAAGCTTAAGATTTTCATAGTATAGTTTTTCATCTCTGGTGTTGCTCTGCTACCAACAGGCCTAGACAGTACCCCAATTGAGTCACACAAGAAAACAAGCATTGTCCCACCACCAAAGAGCCTGGATAGTACCTCGAAGGAGTTTCTTGCTTCACCACTTTGCATGAAGCCTTTCTCTTCTTTCACCTTTATTTATTTATTTAAAGAGAATTTCCAGTGAAACTTATTTATTTTGGGGCGGAAGAGGGATCCCAAATTATTGAGAATAAGATAGGTTGTTCCTTAAGAGAAGCATATAAATACCTTTAATTTAGGTTTTCTCATTTAGGTTTTCTCATTTAGATTTTCTCATTCTCCATTTATAATAGTTGGATAAGCTTGAAAACGCCAAACTAGAAAACTGAGTATAGGCATGAGGTTGCCAAAATGGACACAAGTTCATGGTTGGACCAAAACTCTCTTTATAAACGGATTATATTTTTCATCAAAATTTCATCGGCCAAAAGTTACAACCAATACAAAGAAGGTAGACATGGTACTAGCCAAGGGCTGCAGTGTCACAAGACTCTTTGAACTTTAGCCACACACACACTTGGAAGCCACAATGCAGTAAGGAACAACACTTATTTACATAAGAAAAACAACAGAAAACCGAAGAAAACATAACAAAAAACCACACAAGACTATGTACATAGTGTGGGGCACAACCCCAAATCTTCATTGAAAGTAATATTTTAAGTCTTGGCAATTGACAAGGAGAGATTCAATATTCCCATCAAGTGATTGAAGATGATATGTGTATTGGCCAAGCCTTTCATGGGTTGTGTAAGGACCAATCCATAGGGATTGAAACTTAGTGTGCTTGCCTTTGTCTTCATGGGCTTTGTGCCACTTCAAGACTAAGTCACCCACACTAAAGCTAGTCTTCCCTACATACTTTCTATCACACCATCTTTGGATACATTTCTGATGGAGAGAAAAAAATTCTTTTGCTTTCAACAATTCTTCCTGTAGCTTGTGAAAAGTGTCCATCCTACATTGAGCTAAGAGACATGGCTTTCCTTAGGATTCTTGGGAAAATTGGAGATAAATAAAGTATATGGTAGGCAGGAGCATGGCTTCCTTTCCATACACCAGGAAGTAAGGGGAAGTATTCAGAGAAGGATTAGGTGTGACTCAGTTAGCCCATAACTTATTCACTAAAGCGGAGTGCAAGTTTTGCTTCTTAGAGAATATGGTGTTTTTGATGATGTGAATGAGGTTATTATTTGTGGATTCGGAAAGACCATTCCCCTATGCATAATAGTTGGCAATATTCTTCAAGAAAATACCATTTTCCAATGCAAATTCATAAATATTTAACGAAGAAAAGTAAGTTTCATTGTAAAAAAAAATGAAGTAGGAATGTTACACTTGGGAATGATATTTTGTTGCAAAAAGCTAATGAATTCCTAGTCGTTCACTTCTTTTAGTGGAACTGCCTCTGTCGACCACATGAAATAATCTGTAGCAATCAAAATATAGTGGTGTTTCTTTGATGAATGTAAGAAAAATTCCCCAGTGATATCTAAGCCCCACTATTGGAATGGTTCTTCCACTGCAACAGGTTGCAGCGGGGCCATTGACTTTCGATTTCTACTAAAGCATATTTGACAGA
The DNA here is from genome assembly GCA_031772625.1 of Pinus tabuliformis. Lineage (NCBI taxonomy): Eukaryota > Viridiplantae > Streptophyta > Pinopsida > Pinales > Pinaceae > Pinus > Pinus tabuliformis. Next base: position 433,863,540 of record CM062805.1, read on the forward strand.
CTGAATAGTTGCTGGTGTAGACATGAACATCCTTGAATAATGTAAGCTAGTAGAAACTAGCCCGCATGGATTTGTGCATTGTGGTGTTACCCACAAAGTGTCCCCTAGCTAGTTCGTCATGGAGATCACATAAAACCTTATATGAATCCTATTAATATCAGTATTTTCTTCCTGTCACCAGTGATCAAATATTCTTTTATCAAGTTTGTTAGGGGTCTCAAGGTTAAATTTTATCATGTCGCTAGGTTTTCAGAGTAAAATTTGGTCACTAGCTAGTTTGTCTAAGAATGTGTCCATTCTTGTGAAAAATCTCACATGTTGGTCGCCTACTTCACTCAGATGAAGGAATCATAATAAAGAGGATGTGTTCATCATATCATTCATCATCATTACCATTTCACTCAGTCTGACATCTTCATTAGGTCATTAGGGTTTCAAGGTCCATCCTCATTCCATGCATAAATCCATTATTAAATGAGTTGTGATAAGCAGCTCTTTGCACAAGTTTTTATGAATTTTCATAAGTTTTTCATGGTTGCAATCTACACATTCCAAAAGAATAAGTCTCACTGTTCAAAAAGATAAAAAGAAGCTTAGGTTTCAACTCTCCAAAGTGGCCAAGTTTAAAAGGTGAAAATCATGTTTTTGAAAACGTATGTGAGGCCCATTTTTATTCAAAAGAGAATCATATTTTGCATATAAAAGCTCAAAAAGTACCAAACTTCCTTCATATTCCTCTTAACCTCCTTTGTTTATCGAGATCTCCCCTCCACTGGTGAAAAAGCATGGGTTTCCTAGGCAACATTGGACAAAATCTCTTGGCGCTACACTTCTAGAGACTACGCTACGCTTCTAAAGGTGGCACTGTGCTTTTGGACACTGTGCTACGCTTCCATAAACTGTGTTGTGCTTGTGCTAGAGTACCTCGAAACTCATGTAAACTCACCCAAATTTCGATTTTGATCTTGAACTCCTACTTCTTACTATTCTAAGCTTGTTCACAAGTAAGTATCATCCTTTTGCTCACCTTCTTCCTTTGGAAAGATGAATGCAAATACAAGTTTTCTTCATCTAGGGTTTAGGTGAAATTTTCATGCTGCAAACACTAGTGTAATTGATGGATTCGATTAGTTTTGACATTAAAACATGTAAATTTTAAACCTCATACCTATGTACATGCTTAAATCACCTTTCGATTCACTAAATAGCTTATCAATCCTCATATTACCTCCCCCTTATATAAATCCTAGCTCATACCTAGCATTTTGGACGGACTTCCTAGCAGCCTTATTTCTTAATTTCCCCTAATCATTTCTTCCCCTCATTTCACTCCATTTAAACTTCATAAGTTTCTTGTATACCTTATTCACCTCCTCAAATTTTCCTATCATCATTTCCTTTCCCCAACCCTCTCATTTCATCATTTCACTCATTCCTCATTGCTTTTCCATTTTCCTATTATCTAGGGTTTCTATCATAATGGAGGGAGATTCTTCACCATCAGAAAGGATAAAACACCATAAAGGAGGCAAAATCCTCATATATGAGCCTACCAACTACAATGAAATCAATTCATCACCATTAATAAAGCAATGCTTTAAAGATGTGAATTGCCTAGGGTTTTGGAAAAGGGTGTGTGAAGTGGGTTTCCATGAACAGTTAACTGATTGGATTGCCACCAATCTGAAAGGGGAAAGGGCCATAATAGCGGGGTTGAGTTTACATTTTCAGTGGCTACCATTTCACTTACTACAGGGATACCTGATCATGGAGAGTACTGGTTTAAAAGTATGAGTTTGCACCTTGAACATTTCAGGTCTTTCTTGAAATCAAACTACAGAGGGACCCATACACACATCATCCCATTTAGGTACCTATTGGAGATGTATGCACCATTGATGAGGATTGTAATGAAGTTTTTCACCTATGAGGGAAGGTTTTCTAGATTGTATGCTTATAACATCAAGCTTCTAATGAAATTTATAGCTCAAAAACCTCTCAACATGTGTAATCATCTATGTAGAAGACTTGTTAAAATGCTTGAGAAGGTACAAGTGAAAGACAAAGAACACTACCCTAGTATTTTTCATCACAACTTGATAAAGATTATAGTTATCCATCAACTAGCAGAGAAGAAAATGACATGGGATTCATTCATATAAATAACTTTGCAATGGCATGAAACTATTTTTTCAGTTCATCATCAAAACATATCAACACAATAGGTGGAGGTAGGATTGTCAAGAAAGTCAATGGAGGTTCCCAAGGCACCTAGACCTAAGGTGACTAGAATGTATCAAAGACGAAAAAGGATTGTTTTTACTTCTCAGGTTGAGAAAAGGGCCAAGCCTTCTACATCAACAAAACATGGATCACATGTATAGGATCAAGACCTAATTGAGCATGATTTTGAATTGGTGGACTTGGAAGCAACAAATGAACCTTCAATCATGCAACCTATTATCAAAGAGAAATATTATCATAACAGAGAACTCATGGAAAATATGGCAAGAGAAAGGCTTGTTATCTCCTTCCTTGAACAAGAAAATAGTCAGCTTAAGGTTAGACAAATCATAATGGAGAAAGGGAAATATAAGTTGTTGCAGTAAGGAGGCAAAGGAAAAATAGTGTTGGAGCCTAGTGAACATGAGGAAACTAAAAATAAAGTCAGGAAAAAGAGATCAAGGACCAAGGCACTCAAAAGCGTATTGAAGGAGGAGAAAAACCACAATTTGCTAGATGAAGACCTAGACATGGAAGACAGAATTGCCTTGGAGATCAATGATGATAGAGAGTATTGGCTAAATAAGGTAAATTACCACTTAGAAAATATTCTTGACAAAGCCAACGGGGATAATCAGCTATTAAGACACATGGCACATCATTATCAAACCAGAAACATGATATGTAACATCAAGCTCAAGCAGCTGAAAAATAAGCTAAAGGAAACCCTAAAGGACAAAAATAAGAGGGATAAATTGGAGATGCTTGCTGAAGCATCCATGAGGGCTTGGCATACCTCATTTTTCACCTCATGACCAATCTTGCAGGTTTTCTCAGCATTTTTTGATTTTTTGACTATTTTGGTTGCAAATTCATAAATTGAGCTAAAGGTGCTGTGCTTTTTCCTCAGACCTCCAAATGACAAATGGCTTGCATTTTTGGAAATCTCATGCCCTCCTCTCAAAACCCATTTCATCAAATTTCTCAAAGACGGCTCAAATTTTTGGAAAAAGAAGAAAAAGGGGTAAAAAATAATCATTCTACCACTCTTTTTGATAGGCGCTACACTTTTGGAGACACCTTGGGAGAATGCATTTCTGAAGGAATTCCCATGGGTCATTTTCAAACATCCAAGGTTTTTTGGAAACTAGATAGGAAAGTCTAGTTGATTGTTCTCTCAGATCTCAATTTGGACTTTAGGAAGGCACCTTAAAGTGGGCTCAAATTTGGTGTTGTTCTTTTGCAAATTTCTGAGTTTTTATTTTAAATTTCACTGTCTAATTTCCTAGTTTTCAGTTTAACTTGGTCAAAGTCAAAACTCATGATGTAATTGAAGTAATTCAAGGTTAGATGATGTAATCATGAAAAATTAGACATTATAGGTTGTTTTTATGGTTAATTAGGCCTCATTAAGGAAGCAAAATTCAAAACAAAGTCTAAGAGAAGAGTTTGTATTTGACCTTCTCACTCTTACCTATTGGTTGGGAGAATCTTGGAAACAGTTCCACCATCTAGGAATTCAACTCCTGAAGGTGTGGAAGCTATTTTATTGAGTCTATATGTATCATTTCTCATTCAGAGATAGGGGTTGGACTTTTGTGGAGAAGCTTGTACCTTATGTTTTCTTACAGCTAATATAGGAGTAGTTGTAGCCATATTTCAGGAATTCTTATTCAATGAGTCTACGGTGTTGTTTTCTTTTGAAAATATTATCCAATATCCAATATTAGCTTGAATCTTACTATTGAAAAAGCCTATATCCAATATCATATTGAATACTTAACTATTGTTTCATCCTCTAATACGCCTCCAAATACATCTACTACATCTCTAAATACCTTAGCTACCTCATCTCTTCTTCCACCACCTCCATTAGTGTCATCATATTTACCTACATAGCCCATCATAGTACCTCCACCACCTCCCATAATCATGGCATGATTATCACCTCTTATGTTGCCTGCTCAACTTGCTACTCTACCTCAAAACTATGGTCAAAGACTAACTATATTTGATAGAAGCTCTGAAATCACAACCCAACATCATGTTGATAAATTGATATATTCCATTGATTTGGAAGAAATTGATGAAGATGAGAATAAAAGCTGAAAGATTTTTTGGAGATGTGAAGAAATGGTTTCGCAATATGGCCACTAATTCTATCAATAATTCTGAGAGACTAATAGAATTGTTCTTAGCACATTGGAAAGAAAAGAAAAATCCACTACAGATTTTGCTTGAGTACAATTCTATGAAAAGGAATCAAAATGAGACACTCCAAGAGTTCACAACAAGGTTTAGTATGGTCTATAATTCTATCCCTGGTGATATGGAACCTCCTCTTGATTTGGCACTTCTCCACTATCATTATGCTTTCGACCCAGACATGGCATATCATCTTAGCAAGAGGGACCCTGTAACTCTTGAAGAAATGCAGCAAAATGCAGTAAGTGTCAAAGCTAATCTCCTCATCAAGAAATCTAAATCAAAGCCTGAGAGGTCTGAGAAGAAAGTTATTTTTAAAGAAGAGCCCTCATCATATTCAGATGTAAACCTTGACACTCTGCTAAAAACCATTTAAAGAATTATGGACAGAATGTCCATAACATATTGACAAGTGGGGCATTTAGTAAGGAATCCAAACTTTCGTGGCTAGCAACAACAAAAATTTAGAAATAGACAGAAAGAGCAGCGAAATCAAGATCCTCAAGGACAATTAATAGATCCATTTCAGTAGAATTATACTGAAGGGAAGGAAGAATATGAAGAGGAGATTGTAGAAGAAAATCATTTCTTTGAAGAAGATGAGCCACCCACCTTTCTGATAGAGGAAGATCAGTTTTTTGAAGAATATTTTGTACCAAGCAATCAACAACTTGTACTTGCAAGTGATGATCTATGAATTGTGCAAACTGAAGAATACCAAAGAGGATATTAGAATGCTCTTAGTCATTTGCAAAAATAGTACAACTTAAGGAACATAAATGTACCTTTTACATTGAATCGGAAGAGGCAAAAATACACAAAAAGATACACAAAAAAAAGAATCATCTCCTGCAAATCAGAATAAAGAAAAAGAGATTGTTATACAAAGTCAGGATAAAACTAATGAAGCCTCTACTAGAACTGTGAGAAAAGATAAGGAGGTTCAAATTGAAAGTCATAATAAGGAGTCTCAAGCCAAAGGATAGATAGAAAATAATGACATCGCTACAAAAGAGGCAGAAAAGAAATCCAATCTATTTAGTTTAGAGAATGAAATTTTTAAATTGAAAGTTTCAATTCCTCTAACTAAATTAGTGAAGAATGATAAGTATAAGTTTCAGATTGCTAAAATGCTCAAGGTAGACCAGATGTCAGACACAGTTAATGTGGTTGACGATGAGCTTGTAATTCTATTTGGTCTAGCCTTAGAAGGAAGTCCTAAAGATAGTGAAATACCACCTTTTTATCTTAGTCTCAAAATTCATGACTTTATCCTCCATAATGCCATGTTGGACTCTAGTGCCTCACATAATCTCATGACAAAAGTCATCTAGAAAAACTAGGACTGAGCATAACCCGACCTTATCATGACCTTTACTCTTTTGATTTGGTTAGAGTGAAATGTCTTGGCCTTATCAGAGATTTAGTAGTGTCCTTGGACCAAATTCTGGCCAAGAATGTGTTGATGGATGTAGTGGTCACTGATATTCCTCCTCGGTTTGGTATGTTTCTTTCAAGGTCTTGGGGGGAAAAGCTAAAAGGCACTTTACAACTTGACTTTTCATATGCTACTATTCCAGTATTTAGGAAACTCAGAAAACTCTATTAGGAGAAGAAGATGAAATTCATGATTAGTAGCAAGGAAAAACCAATAAATCAAACCATACATGCTGTCCATACTAATCTCGATTCTTTCATTTTATATAGTGACAAGAATTCAGTCGATGATGAAAGTCAACTTGTAGAAATTTCAAAAGTTTCAAATGTTATAAGAAGTGTGCATAAAGTTGTGATTGCTAAAGGAAAAGAGATGAATGAAGAAAGTTTGCAACTACTAAATCCTCTTGAAAAGACTGTTAAGTTAGTGCAAAAAACAGAGTGTCTTGAGACAGCAAGCCATCCTCAAAAATATCAAACCATTCAGCCTTCATAAATTGTTTTTCTGGATGAAGAAAATGATCTTTGGACCATGGAGTTTGATGGTGCATTGGGAAAATAAGGAGCTGGGATTGGTGTCTGGATTCATGATCCATTACATCATTCATGTAAAATACCACGCAATGTGAGAATGATTCCTTACAAGTTAGCTTTTGATTGCTCAAACAATGAGGCGGAGTATGAGGCATTGACTGCTGGCCTCAAAATTCTGAAAAAGTGGGGAGCAAAGAAAATTTATGTTTATGGTGACTCCAAGTTGGTAATCAAACAAGTAAAAGGGGAATACTGGGCCAAGCAACCAAGAATGAGAGCTTATCGCAATGTTGTACTTGACATCCTCAAAACTTTTGCAGAATATACTTTGTCTCTTATTCCTAGAACTTAGAATGTTATAGTTGATTCTCTTGCAACTACAACTAGTATGGTGAAGATTCCCATTCACTCCAATCAGAAGTATTATATGCATGTTAAACATCGTACAACTGTTCGTGATAATATGATATTTTGGCAAGTGTTTTGAGATGATAAGAAAATCAATAATTTTCTGTAAATGGAAGGTGAATTCCAAAATTTCTGCATTGATGATACATCCAATATGAATGATCCAAAGATTCAATCAACTAAAATTGAAATATTGTAGTTGAAGGAAAAAAACATTCCAAGAGGTCTTGTACCTTTGGAAGAGTTGTTTGATCGTGACGATGTTGCCAAAAATCCCACCATGGTCCCCATAGAGAAAGGTATTGAAGATGTGAACATTGGTGTAGAAGACAATTATCCCCTGCCAAAGATGGATCATATACTTTAGATGGTAGTTGGGTCTTCTAGGATGTCATTGCTAGATGGATATTATGGGTACAATAAGATTTTGGTGCATAAGGATGATCAACTGAAAATAGCCTTCACAACAACATGGAGTACATTCATGTACACCAATATGCCATTTGGATTAAAGAATGTAGGAGTGACTTTTCAGCGGCTATTGTATCTCTAAGATGATAATGGTCAACAATCATGCCAGGGCATCTAAGATTTTTGTTTTGGGTTTTATTTTTTAATTTGGAGGACCAATGTATGAAACAGATTTGAAACATTGATGCCTAACCTTTTGAATAGTATTAATATTTCAACTGAGGGTTGCTATTAAAATTCACATAGTGATATAGCTTGCATGGTGGTAAGCAGAAATAGAGAGATGGTATGACTATCACAGTCTTCAAATTGAAAATTAAATAATCATAATTAAGAAAATGTTTAAACTATGTTCAAAAGGTTTAAAAAAATATGCTTAAGCTTACAAGAGATGCTGATGATTTTATGATTTAGAGGGAATTAATTAAAAAAACAGTTTATATAGTTCATTCTCTTTATAGATGATCACTTTAGAAGCTTATAGGAATAATTGAAATACAATTACTCCTACCTGGTTATCTTTGTAAAACATAAGAATATGAAGAAAACATTGTGAAATAAAACTGAAAAAACTTATAGTAAAAATGAAACTGTATGAATTAGAATTCAGAATCCTTTGCTTTTGTATTAATAATTCAGAAAAGTCAAGTGCATTTAATGTTTTGAAATGCTTATTCAAGGGTGCAACCCTTAATAACTCGTGAAAGCGAGTTATTTATACAATCTTAGAACTGAGAAAATATCTTAAACTATTTTACAAAAATAGATAAATACAAAATCAGGAATCTAAACTGATAGTCTAGCTGTCACTATTTTGGTGCTAAGTTGTTGATGACTGTTGCTGGAAAAAATGAGAACTATTGAACTGGTGATGATTGTTCCTAAAAATACTAAATGATGTTTGATCACCCTTTTAGGCAAGTAAATTAGTTAACTCTTCCCACTGTTTCTTTTCTGGGATACATAACTTAGTTACCCTTCTATAAAATTCATCCATCTTTGTATACTTAGTAAGAGTAGGTTTTACTAGAAATATATGCCTAATTTCATTTAGAATGAAAAAGGAATCTCCGAGTGCATTCAGCAAAACCCTTGGTGTTGTTGTACATGTTATGTTTGAAACTGAAGCTGCATTGGTGCCTACTTCTGTAAGTTTTTGAACATAATCTTCAATAGGCATTAATTTGTCATTTATCACAAGCATAGAGGGAAAACCCTTACTGGTCAAGGGTTCTACCTAGCTAAAAAATCTTTGAACTATGGTGTTCACACTGCTGCACTTTTCCTCCAATTGAAGGATGAGGTTTTTCTTGGTAATGATCTTCTCCAATTCCAGTATAGTTGTTGTCCTATCACTTATACCAAATTCTTCAAGCTCATAGCTGTCTTTAGAATTCAAGAACTTGATTATTTCAGAAGCAATTTCTGGCGTGTCCTCAAGCTCTTTAGAAGTATTTTCAATAGATTCTTGAGCTTTCTCTAATAGGTCTTTTTGATCAGAGATTATCTTGATATAGGGCCAGATATCCTTGACTGATTTAGTAATTTCTTCCCATAGAATCTCCTCTCCCAAACCTAGTTTGTTTCCAAAGTAAGACTCTTTGATTTCCTTATGCAAAACTTCAATTTGACTTTTTGTCCTCTGCAACTCTGTTGCATGTGAACTGTCTGCAACTGCCTTCATATGTTTTAATTCCTTCAGTTCATCTTGTAACTTCTTCATTTCAACTTTCTGAATTGAAAAATTCTGAACAACTTCTGCAAGTTGTTCAACTCCTTCTACTGTACCTGTAGTTGATGTTGTGCCTAAAGTAGAAACTCTAGTTATTGAGATTGCTAAAAGAGGAACTACATCCGTTGGAATTTTAGTCCTCTTGATAGCTTCCTCTTTCTCTTTGACTAATTTTTCCATTCGCTCCTCCATCTATTTTATTTGCAGATTTTGTTCCATGATGAGTTTCATCATGTCAGATTTCTGAGTCTTGGTTTATTCAATCTCCTTGGTCATTGGATCCACAAAAGATGGCAGTTTGATTTGCTTCCTTAATGTTGAGAGCTCAACATTTTTCTTCTTGATAAGTTCTTCTCTTGCATTTATGTTTGAGCGATCATATACCATTTTCAGCACCAGATATTCCAAGGATTTGATCTTGGTGTCCTTTGCTAGTGAGGAAACCTTTTCCAACTTGAGCTATGACTGTGTATTGGCCAAGGTGACCTGCAACTTTGAAAAACTCATGGCAGCATGAGTTAAAGTGGAAGAAATCATTTGACTAGTTTGTATGTGCATCTCAGTTTTATGAATTGGATGCACATCTTTTACATTAAACTCAAATGAGGATTGCATCTGATAATGTGCATGAGTCCTGGGCTATGCAATTTGAGCTTGTGGGAAATCCATCTGCATCTTTCCCTCCTCAGATTCAAAGACTAAAAGAAGTCTGGCTTGAGAGCTGGAGGAATGCTTCTAGAATTGGGTATATGTGTTCAATTTCAATTCTTCATTCTTCTTTTTAATCTCACTAAAAAAATGAAATATGTCCTCCTCCTTGTCCTTCTAAATGCTTCCACTAGTCTGAATTACCTAATGTTCCTGAGAAGTAATGGAATGAGTTGGGGACTATGTAGACTGTCCACTAGACTGTGTATATATCACAGTCTCTCCAAGTCCATCAAATTCTATTTTTTGAGACTCATTTGTTGCACCAACAATGACAGAGATCCTATGTCTCTTATTTCTATGCACAATCCTAAAGCCCTGGCTTGATGCTTCAGTTGTAGGGGATGATTTTTCTTCCCTTCCTCTTTTAGCTGTCTTTTCCTGTGCAAGTGGAGTTTGCACATTTGAAGTAGAAAATTCCTTCTCTTCAGCGTCTTGAAGGGTGTCCTCTTTCCATTCCAACTGATTTTTGTATTGCTCTATTTTAGGTCTGGATATGTGGTGATATGCAGTAAACTTATTTTCAACCCTAAGTTTAGAAATCATTCCCATTAGGTCATAAGACCAAGTGAAACTGAGACCAAACTTCACTTCCTTTAATAACCTATCTACTTCTTCTCCTTCTACTCTAGTGTTGCAGATGAATGGACCAAACTAAGCTTTTAGCTTGAATTGTGATTTCTTCTTTGTAGCCACAAAGTGTACTTCATCTGCATTTAACCTCTACCTGATATATTCCAATGCAAATATTCTAATGGGGAGGTACTTGGGAAGTTTGTAGGGTGGAAGCTCACAACCATAAACCTTCATTTCTATATAGTTTTGGTAAATATACCAATCTCATGTAGTGGCTTGATCAATTAGTTGCAACACTTTCACAATTTCATCACTGATTCTTGGTACTAGAGTGTTGCTCATAAGACCAATAGCTGGATGAATAAACAATTCTATGAACTGTTTATATGTAAATTCTTCCTTCTCCTTCATTCCCATTGAAGTCCAAAATATCACTGATTGTTGGTTGCCTTCCTCGTCTAGATTCTATAAGGTGAATGGAGACTTATCTCCCTGAAAATATATAAAATGATATACAAGTATTAAAGCATACTTGAATACTTCTTCAGTGTTAACCTGGAAAAATTTCTTATGTATGGTTTTAGCTAGGAATGGGCTAAAGTTATAGAGAACAGTGGGTTTGGAATCAGCAGAAAATATTGACAAGAAACCTAGGATGGTTTCATTAACATATTGATCAGAATTTTAACCAAGAAGATATGACAAAATAGTGGTGATTTTCTTGGTTCTGTTAGGGAACATGGATGAGTCATAGGGAGGGTTGCTTTTGGTAGAGGACTATCTATAGCTAGGAAAAGTTTAAGAGTCTAGGATCTTTTAGTAAAATCTAGCTTTTGATAAGATTCTATCAAGCTTTCATGTGAAGAAGGATGGGTTGGTGTGATAGTTGGAGCTTGCAACATCTTTTCAATGGACTTAGCTTTGATGAAACCGAGGATTTCTCTTGTGGGTGAAATGATTGCTCTTTGAATGGGATCATAGGACTCATGGAATTTCCTGACAAATTTAGGTGCTCTGTGTATCTGAGGGAAAATGTAGTGGGTAAGGTGGGAGTCCCACAGTCCTATTTCATCCGTCTGATCAATTAATTGATTCTCCATCCAGCAGTAAATTTCATATAAATCAAATTGAGAGGAAGACTCAATGATTTTACAATCTCTGTCAACCAGGGGAGTATAATGGAAGTCAACATGTGGATGAATAAGAGGATTTGGGATTTCTACAATTTCTTTTCTCTTAGGATGCATCTTGTTAAGTGAATTACAGGTTGAAAGTAACAAAAATGGAAGAAATTGGTTTGAAACGCAGTGAAAACAAGAAATAGAAAAACTGAATGTAGATAGGTGGACCTGGATTTCGCTTGGTTCTGAAAAAAATGATGAATTTGGTTGAATGACGAGTCTTTTGTTTAGGTTGTAAGAACAAAATATCCAGTGATGAATTGAGTTTTATAATTATACTGTGTAATGGATTTCATGAAGGAACATGGCTTATAATGAACAAAAATGGATCGGGGTTGTTTAATGAACAGTTGAATCCTCATTAATTATCCAATGAGACTGATGAACGGGTCTATGGGGCATAAATTCCCAGGAGTTGCGAATTAAATGAATAATGGATAGGTAGAAGCTAATTGGACAGAGGAAGTGACATGGAGAGGATGTGGACAATGATGTTGGAGTGGTGGTAAATGGTCAAACATAAACCGTGTTAGGGAGAAAATTCAGGTGGTAAGTTGTTTCAGGATTTTAAGTCCCGAAAGACTAGAATGAGGGAAAAGTGGTTTAAGAGGGTGGTTTCCAAAACTTCCCACTTCAGACCCCCTCGATGATAAAGTTAAGATGGAAAATGAGGGCCGAGGAGCGATGTGGGCCATTGGATCTCGGGGGAGTGTGCAGGATGTAAGGTGAGATGAAAGGGATTTAACAACATAGGTGGAAAGTGATGGTGGGGTTAGGATTTATGGTGGATGTGACAATTATGGTTTGTGGGAGGATGAATTGATGGAGTTAGCATATTTGCATAATTACAATGATAATTAGGATTTATGGTTAATTAAAACCAATACCATATGCACATCTTTGCAATGTTATAACCTAGGATAAAATCCTTTCATGCACCAATTGTATTCCATTTGTCTACCTACCCTTATCTTTCCTAACATTTTCTCACTTAGTTCTCTAAGTGCGTTTATACTAGCAACTCAATATTTCCTTTTAATGACTAATATACTTCTATCCCTTATTTCTTCAATTGGCTCAGATAAAACTGTTGAGCCAAATTTAATTTCTACCTATTGAAAAATAATTTAAATCAAATCCAATCATGATTAAATTGTATAATTGGATTGTACGAACTAATGTGCCATTTAAATAATCTGCTCACAACTTTTATTTGCAAAACTAAATTGGACTAAGAGTAGTGGCATTTGGATTTACAACACTTTCAGAGTTGATTATTTTGTTTTTCTTTCTAACCTAACATTTTATTTTTTCCTTCATTTTTAACAGAATCTATTCTAACATTTTATTTGATATGGACTCATTCACAAAAATATCCCTAAATTTTTTTATTTAATAATCTTTTTTGTCCATATCCTAACTTAACATTTTCTGAAATATATTTTCATTTTTTGACTAATTGATACTAACTTACGAAAACCAAAAAATGCTACAACACGAGCTATGGATATAGCTTTCACTAATGAAAAGGATGTATTTCTGGTTATATATTTAGATGATCACACAGTTTTTTACAAGTCTAATGAAGATCATTTACATCATTTGAGAATTGTTTTTTAGAAATGTAGATTGGTATTTCACTCAATCCAAATAAGAGCTTATTCACCATGGAAGAAGGTAATTTGTTAGGACATATTATCTCCAAAGATGGTATTCGCATTGATCTTGTAAGAGTTCAAGCCATTCAGCAATTAGATTTCCCAAGGAACAAGAAATAAATTCAGTCTTTTAATGGGAAAATCAATTTTTTGAGAAGATTCATCCCCAACCTCATTGAACATTTGAAAGAGATGACAGACAATTTGAAAAAGGACAGCAAGGTAAAATGGTCCTTAGAGGCTAAGAAATCTTTCCATGTAGTGAAATTTGCATTATGTACTGCTCCTATTTTTATTATCCCATATTATACTTCAGATTTTATGATTTTTTTATTTTCCTCTGAGCATACATTAGCAACAGTCCTAATGCAAAAGAAAGATCAGAAAAATGACCAGCCTATATCATTCTTCAGTTGCACAATAAGAGATGTAGCACTGAAATACAACATAATTCAGAAGAAGGCGTTGGCATTAGTGAAAGCTCTCAAATATTTTCAAGTTTATATTCTACATTCTCACACCATTGCTTATGTTCCCATAGCAGTTGTAAACGAAATTCATGTGAAAACAAATCTTGAAGGCAGATGGGGAAAATGGATTGCAATCATTCTAGAGTATGATTTGGAGATAAATCCCACAAAGCTCATAAAGGGACAAGGTTTGGTTAAGCTTATGGATGAATCTAATTTTCATGCACTAGATATCAATTTGATTGCTGCACTTTCTGAATAAGAAGAAGAAGAAGATTTACACTTGCAAGTGTCCAATATGTTCATTTCATCTCCATCGTATTCTGACTTTTTTATGTGTTGCAACATTTAAATCCTCCACCGGAAGTTCCCAAAGGTAAAACTAGATCTTTAAAGTTGAAAGCTTCAAAGTATTGTATTCTTGATGGTGTTTTATACTGGAAAGACCCTGGTGGTGTGTTGTTGAACTGTTTGGTAGAAAATGAAGCAAACGATGTGATGAAATATTTTCGCAAAGGAAATTATGGTGGCCATCACTTCTGGAAGACTACAACAAATAATATTTTCAGAGCTGGTTTCTATTGGCCCACTCTCTTTTCTGATGTATATAAAATAGTGATGAGATGTCATGAAGTCAGATTTTCCAAGGAAAAATAAAACTTTTGCCATTACCTTGGCATCCCATTTCAATCACAACGCCTTTCAAGAAATGGGGTCTTGACTTCATTGACAACCACAGACTACTTTACAAAATGGATTGAGGTGATCCCAACCAGGCAAGCTACTGATTCTGTCATCATTCAATGTATTGAATCTAATATCTTGTCTAGATTTGGCTGCTTGCAGAAAATAATCATCGATAATGTTGATGCTTTCAAATCAAAAATGATGGTGGAGTTTTGTGCTAAGTACCATATTGTATTGGGACATTCCACTGCTTATCATCCACAAGGGAATGGTTTGGCCAAATCTTCTAACAAATCTTTAATAAACATCATCAGGAAAGTTTTAGAAGTCAATAAGAAGAATTGGCACAAAAAAATCATTAATGCTTTATGGGTGGACAGAGTCAGTACCAAGAAATCAATAGGTATGTCTCATTTTTAGTTAGTGTACGGTGTTGACATAGTTTTTCCTTCATCTCTTGCTATCTTGTTCCTGAAAATTCTACAGGAATTGGACAACGAAACCAATGATATGCAGCGGAGGATAAACCAGATGATCCATATACAACAAACTAGAAAGGAGGTTTTTCAAAGAACTTCTAAACTTCAGGAAAGAATAAAAAATATTCATGATCGCAACACAAAGTAAGACAATTTCAATTTGGGAGATGTGGTTCTTCATTGGGATGCGAGAAATGAAGAAAAAGGTTTGAAATTTATGGAAGAGACCATATAGAATTTCAGCTTTCAGAGGAAAGAATGCTTTTCTATTGGAGCAAATGAATGGAGAAGATTATTTGGGAGGAGTGATCAATGGTAGTCTTCTCAAGCACTACCATGATTGAAGCAATTTCTGCAGATTCTCACCACCATTGTACATACCAATTTTCTTTTATGTTCCAGTATCTAAGTAGTTATCATAGGAGTTCGAAGCCCAAGGAGAAGGATGTCAGGCTTCTTTGACCAGATGCTTCTTTTATTTTACTTTTACAGTCTTGTCATGTCAAATAGACAGTCAATTTTTAGTTTCAGTTTACTTTTCTGCATTTTGACTCCATTTCCCAATGAATAAGGCCACTTGGTCTACAATGTTCTTGACACCTCCAAGGAGTTGCCATCCCCAGTTGGAGCCAATGTTAGTGTCAATCTTGTATGCCTATCACCAGTGATCAAATATTCTTTTACCAAGTCTATTAGAGGTCGCAAGGTCCAATTTTATCATGTCACTAGGTTCTCAGAGTAAAAGTTGGTCACTGGCTAGTTTGTCTAGGATGTCTCCATTCTTATGAAAAATCTCACATGCTAGACACCTACTTCACTCAAATGAAGGAATCATAATAAAGAGGATGTTTTCATCATATCAGTCATCATCATCACCATTTCACTTAGTCTAACATCTTCATTAGGTCATTAGTGTTTCAAGGTCCATCCTCATTGCATGCATAAATCCAACATTAGGTGAGTTGTGATAAACAACTCTTTGCACAAGTTTTTATGAATTTTCATAAGTTTTTCATGGTTGCAATCTCAAGGTTCCAAAAGTAGAAGTCTCGATGTTCAAAAATATAAAAAGAAGCTCATGTTTCAACTCTCCAAAGTGGCCAAGTTTAAAAGGTGAAAATCATGTTTTTGAAAAGGTATGTGAGGCCCATTTTTATTCAAAAGAGAATTATATTTTTCCTATAAAAGCTCAAAAATTCCCAAACTTCCTTCATTTGCCACTTAACCTCCTTTTTCATTGAGCTCTCCCCTCCATTGGTGAAAAAACATAGGTTTCCTAGGAAAAATTGGACAAAATCTCTTGGCGCCGCGCTTTTGGATACTGCAATGCGCTTCTGAAGGTGGCGCTGCACTTCTGGACACTACAATGCACTTTGGTTCTGCACTTCCATGAACTGCGTTGTGCTTGTGCCAGAGTACCTAGAAACTCATCCAAACTCACCCAAATTTTTGATTTTGAGCTTGTAATCCTACTTCTTACTATTCTAAGCTTGTTCACAAGTAAGTATAATCCTTTTTCTCACCTTTTTCCTTTGGCAAGGTGAATGCAAATACAAGTTTTCTTCATCTAGGGTTTAGGAGAAATTTTCATGCTATAAACACTAGTCTAACTGATGGACTCAGTTAGCTTTGACATTAAAACATGTGTATTTTAAACCTCATACCTATGTACATGTTTAAAGCACCTTTTGATTCACTAAATAACTTATCAATCCTCAGATTACCTCACCCTTATACAAACCCTAGCTCATACCTAGTATTTTCGGCATATTTCCTAGCAGCCATGTTTCTTAATTTCTCCTAATAATTTCTTCCCCTCATTTCACTCCATTTAAACTTCATATTTTTCTTGTAGCTCCTATTCAACTCCTCAAATTTTCCTATCATCGTTTTGTTATGAAACTAGCTCACAAAAAGATAGAAAAGAAAGATCAACACCTTAGAAACCAACCTATTTGAGGGGGCAAACTCCTTTACATTACACAAATGAACAATTCTTGGATGATACAAATGACAAGACCTCCTTTCTATATATAGGAGTCTAAGGGGTCATAATATAATCAGAGCCGACATAACAATAATAATTTAAGGGAACAATAATAACAATAGTGGGCTTGGCGCAATAATAACAATATGGGGACTAAATGGGCACAACAATATAATAAGGGGGTTTTATTAATAACAGTAAGGGGTTACACTATTACTATAGGGACCTAACATGCCCCTCTCCTTCAAAAAGTGTTGTCCTCAATGCTTGAGTAGTTCTTCAAGCTTCTGTATAAAATTCTTGTCGTCCCATGTGGAATCTTCACTGGGTAAGTTCTTTCACTTGATGAGATACTCTGAAATTGAGTGATTTTGTAGTTGTCAGGTTCTTGTTTCTATGACTGCTCCAGGGTTCCAATATGATTTATCCTTCTTCGTCAAGTTCTGGCAATATTGTTTGAACTGGAACCTTCTGCAACTTTTGAATGAGTGGCCACACTTCTTCGTGCTTCTTACATTCATCCCTTGCTTCGTTTATCCAATCTAGTTGGATAATAGAAATAACACAAAAAATGCTTCCACATCCTCATCCTTTCTTGAGAGTGCATCTACAACAATATTTTTCTTTCCTTTTTTGTAGATGATTTCAAAGTTGTAACCCAACATATTTGTGACCCATTTTTTTGTTCTTCTAAATGTAATCCTTTTTCTAAAAAGTATTTAAGACTATCATGATCCACTTTTAACTTGAAGTGTCTTCCCATTAAATAAGGTTGCCATTTCTTAAGTGCATGTAGTATTTCCAACATTTCCTTCTCATAAATAGCTTTCTTGAGATGTAACCGTAGAAATACCCAATCGCCTACATCAAAACTTCTTTCACGGCAATGTTGATCTGCATGTTGTTTCATTCGATTCCACACCAAAATGGCATTATCCTTCAAAAGTTCGAGAACTTGTTGTTGATGCTCGATGTGATCTGTTACACTAAAATTTGTCACCATGACTATTTGCAGTCAGTATGGCTCCATCAATAACCATACTGTCCTCCTTGGCAAGTCTTATACCTCTGCTCCTCATGTCAAACTCCAAAAAAGAGAGAAAGTCCTTAAAAAGTCAATTAACTCTGGTTACGCAGTTTCTCTTAACCTTACCTGCGTGTACACACCTCAAGTTCACAATACCTGCGTACTTGTACGCTCTGTCTGTAAAGGGGTGGGTGCGTACTCCTGTAAAGGTCAAAAGGCACAAGTTTTACTTCAAAAAAGTTACTTGTGGTCGATTCTAGAGCATTCTAGAAGATGGTTTGATGTGTATTGAGCGCCTCCAGATGGTTCATGCATCCCTATGAAAGAGGAACTTATCCCATCAAGAGGGGAGCTATCCCAATGAAAGAGGGGCTTATCCCATTGATGGTGTGTTGGGTCCCTATAATACTAGTGATTACCCCATTACTATTGTAGTTATACCCCTTATTTATATTGTTGTGCCCCTATTACCCCCATATTGTTATTTCTGTGCCCCATAGAATCCCTCTATTGTTATTTTTGTGGCTTTATATTATTATTGTTAGGTCGGCTGGATTATATTGTGACTCCTTAGACTCCTATATATAGAAAGGAGGTTTTGTCATTTGTATCATCCAAGAATTGTTCATTTATCTAATGTAAAGGAGGTTGCCCCCTCGAAGAGGCTGAATTCTAAGGCGTGGATCTCTCTTTTCTATCTTTTTGTGAGCTGGTTTCATAACATTTGGTATCAGAGCTTTGGATTCTAGGGTTTCGCTGCTCCAAACAGGTCATCGTGGCATTTTTTCTATAACGTTTTTTCTGTGACGTTTCAGAAGTCACAAAAAAAACCCATTTGAGAAGAATTGGCGCTGAACCTCAGGTCCGAATTTCAGAGCGTTTCGCGCGATATTTTCGGAGATATGATCTGAGAAAGTTGGTCTTTTTGCAGACTCCTGAAATACACTCAAAACAGGTGACCTAGGGAAAATAGTCATAACTTTCTCTCTGAGGATCGGATTGAAATTTCGTGAAAAGGTACAAAAAGAGGACATACTGTAGTTTCTTGTGTGTGTGTTTCAGATTCAAAGGTTGAAACAGTGACTCGTGGCACGTCAGTCTAAAAGCAAGTCACTGTGGGAGATTTCACATAACTCTTTGTTGGAGAATCCAATTTGGCTCAGACTTGTGGCATTGGAAAGAGGACGCAGAAGGCTACTACATATAGCAATTTCAGAACTGGATGATCCGAAATTACAGAGATACATCAGATTCAATATCAGGCTTCTATAAAGTGAAAAAAGGTGTGTAGTTTTTTTTTAAATTTTTGTGTAAGCTTGGTTTAACAGAATTCAAAGGGCATAGTAAAGCATTATTATCGGTAACTGATGCCCCGAGGAAAGAAAGTGCAAACACCTAGTAAGGAACCTGAAAGCTCTAGCATGACTCATGAAGAAGTGGAAGAAATGCTACATGATATATCAAAATTACAAGAACAAGTGCAACAAATGTCACGCTCACAAAAGCTAACAGAAGCTAAGATAAGTGGCGTGGAAGCTAAGATAAAGGGCATGGAAGCGAAGATGGATGATTCGAAGATAGATTTGAAGAGAGACATGGCAGATTTGAAGACAGACATGGCAGATTTGAAGACAGATTTGACAAATTTTCTACAATAAATACTTACTAATGGTGAAAAGGTTGTAAAGGAAACTCATGATGTGAACAAAAGTAATGTTAATCATGATTCCATAGACGCTAATGTTGGATCGAAGACCCACCATATTCCAAAAATCGATATGAGGAAGTTTGATGGCAAGGATCCCGCCACATGGATATTACAGATGGAGCAGTTCTTCGATCTCAATAATGTGCAAAACACACAAAAGGTACGTATGGCAACTGTATATTTGGAACCAAATCAGTTTGTATGGTATCAATGGCTTTGCTCTCGTAAAAAAATTATCACTTGGGCAATTTTTACGGAAGAATTGATAGCACATTATGAGGATACAAAAAGCAACACTTTTTTTAGCCAATTGATAAGTCTCAAACAAAAGGGTTCAGTAATGGAGCACATTGAGGAGTTCCAAAAATTCAACATAAGGGTAAAAGATATTCCAGAGGAGCATAGGATTGATGTGTTCATAGGGTCTTTAAAGGATAATATCCAACATGATGTTCGCCTTTGGGAACCTGATTCATTAGAGAAGGCATTCAAGTTAGCAAGAAAAATGGAAAGAAAAATTATGGCAACTAGGAAGCATACCATTCACAACTATAAAGACGGAAGTTTTGTTTCCCATAGTCTTCCACAACCTACAAGGTTGACACCACAACAATTGGAAGAAAAAAGAGAAAAAGGGCTTTGTTACAATTGTGATAGCAAATACACAAAAGGTCATAAGTGTGCTGAGAAGAAATTATTCTACATAGATTGTGAAGAGGAAGAAGAAAAGGAGCAAGAAAGGTCAAAAGAAGAGGATATACTCCAGGAACAAAGCCTAGATGAAGAACAAATAAATCCGACCATATCTTGTAATGCATGGGCGGGAATTACCACTCCTCAAACCATCAAGATAGAAGGACAAATCAAGAAGAAAAAGGTAATAGTGTTGATTGATTCAGGAAGCACCCACAATTTTATTCATTGTAGGGTAGCAAAAGAATTGAATTGCTTCCTATATCCAGCACCAGAGTGTCAAGTGATGATTGCAAATGGAGGAACAATAAATTGCTCTGGAAAGTGCCATAATATCAAGCTATCCATGGGAGAATATGTATTGACTAGCTCAATGCTTTCCATTCCAATGCGAGGTGCTGATTTTGTATTAGGAGTCCAATGGCTAAAATCCTTGGGTACAATAGCGTTTAATTTTCAAGAACTTTTCATGAAATTTTCTGTGGAAGGAAAGGAAGTTGAATTAAGGGGTATTGCAGGGAAACCAGGAAAGATAATTAGCTCTAATGGCATGACAAAGCTTCTAAAAAAGGAGCAAAGAGGTGTAATTGCACAATTATGTTCACTAGATGTTTCCACATTGGAATCATCTATTTCTCCAGATCTCCAAAAAGTCCCAGACAATCATTCCAAGGTATTTGAAACTCCCAAAGGTCTCCCACCTATGCGTGATCATGATCATGCTATTCATCTGATTCCAGGAAGTGTTCCTCCAAACATCAGGCCGTACAGATATCCCTATGTCCAAAAAAGTGAAATTGAACGTATGGTTGCAGAAATGTTAGAGGCTGGTATAATTCAACCGAGTCAAAGTTCTTTCTCAGCTCCAATAGTATTGGTGCACAAGAAGGATGGATCATGGCGCATGTGTCCAGATTATAGGGAGTTCAACAAGCTCACTATTAAAGATAAGTTCCCCATTCTTGTCATTGATGAATTACTGGATGAGTTGCATGGATCAATTTACTTCACCAAGTTGGATCTTCGTTCGGGATATCATCAAATCAGAATGAAGATTGAAGACATTCCAAAAACGGCATTTAGAACTCATGAGGGTCATTATGAATTTTTGGTCATGCCTTTTGGCCTTACCAATGCACCTTCAACATTTGAAGGTTTGATGAATTCAATTTTCAAACCATTCCTTAGAAAATTTGTGTTAGTATTTTTTGATGATATACTAATCTAGAGCAAGTCTTGGAAGGATCATGTTGAACATGTTGACAAGGTGCTACAACTATTGGAGGAGAAACAATTATATGGAAAAAGATCCAAATGTTTCTTTGGAGTCCAGGAGGTGGAATATTTGGGTCATATTGTATCTCATGAAGGAGTTAAGGTAGACCCTAGCAAAATTAAAGCCATTAAGGAATGGAAAATCCCCACATCCATAAAGCATCTGCGAGGATTTCTTGGGTTGACAGGGTATTATCGCAAGTTCGTTAAGAATTATGGGAGAATAGCAGCACCTCTAACAACATTATTGAAGAAAGATTCATTTTCATGGACTCCGGAAGCAACAAAGGCCTTTGAACATCTTAAAGAGGCAATGTGCCAAGCACCTGTCTTAGCTACACCGGACTTCACAAAAACCTTTATTGTGGAATGTGATGCTTCAGGAAATGGAATTGGTGATGTTCTAATGCAAGATGAAAGACCCATTGCTTTTGAAAGTCGTCCAATCAAGGGAAAGTTTTTAAGCAAAGCTATTTATGAGAAGGAAATGTTGGCAATACTCCATGCACTTAAGAAATGGCGACCCTACCTAATGGGAAGACACTTCAAGGTAAAAACGGATCATGATAGCCTTAAATACTTTTTAGAACAAAGATTATGCTCTGAAGAGCAACAAAAGTGGGTCACAAAGATGTTGGGTTATGACTTTGAAATCATCTACAAAAAAGGTAAGCAAAATGTGGTAGCGGATGCACTCTCAAGAAAGGATGAGGATGTGGAAGCATTGTTGTGTGCCATTTCTATTATCCAACCAGATTGGATAAACGAAGCAAGGGAGGAATGGAAGAATGACAAAGAAGTGTGAGAACTTATTCGAAAGCTACAACAAGATTCCAGTACTTCTAATACATTTAGCTGGCAAAATGATTCGTTATGGTACAAAGATCGCTTATACCTCTGTAAGAATTCCCAGCTAAAACAAAAGATTCTTATGGAATTGCACACTTCTCCCTTAGGAGGGCACTCAGGATTTTTAAAAACTTACCACAGGGTTAAGAAGGAATTTTTTTGGGATGGCCTTAAATCAGATATTCAAAAGTTTGTGGCGGAATGTTTGGTTTGCCAACAAAATAAAGTTGAAACAATTAAGACACCGGGTCTATTACAACCTTTATCCATTCCAAGCCAACGTTGGGAGGAGGTTTCAATGGATTTTATCACAGGTTTACCCAAGTCTGAGGGAAAGAGTGTCATCATGGTGGTAGTTGACAGACTTACCAAGTATGCACACTTTTGTGCATTATCACATCCATTTAAAGCCAGTACAATTTCTACTACATTTATGGAAACAGTTCAAAAGCTACATGGAAACCCAAAGATTATTGTAAGTGATAGAGATCCCATTTTCACTAGAAATTTTTGGACATAATTATTTTCTTGTCTTGGTACTCAGTTAGCTCATAGCTCATCTTATCATCCTCAATCTGATGGGCAAACTGAGCTAGTAAACAAATGTTTGGAAGGATATCTTCGTTGCTTTGTATCTGATAAACAGACACAATGGGTCAAATGGTTGCCTCTGGCTGAATGGTGGTATAACACTTCCTTCCATACAGCAACAAAAATGACCCCATTTATGGCACTTTATGGGTATCAACCACCATCCATCACATCATATTTAAGAGAAAATTCTAAGGTTCAGGCAGTGGAACATCACATCAAACATCAACAACAAGTCCTCCAACTCTTAAAGGATAACCTCGTGTTGGCACAAAATAGAATGAAACAACAGGCAGATCAACATCGCAGTGAAAGAAGTTTTGATGTAGGTGATTGGGTATTCCTACGGCTACAACCATATAAGCAAATGTCCCTAAAGCAAGCTAAGAAGGATAATAAATTATCACCAAAGTATTATGGTCCGTACAAGGTGTTGCAAAATATTGGTACTATGGCATACAAATTGGAGCTTCCTGCAGCTTCTCGATTGCACCCAGTTTTCCATGTTTCATGTTTAAAGAAGGTTATAGGCGACAAGCTCCCAGTTCAAATAATATTGCCAGAACTTGACGAGGAAGGAAATTTTATATTGGAACCGGAAGCAGTCACAGAAACAAGAACTTGACAGCTACGAAATCGATCAATTTCAGAGTATCTTATCAAGTGGAAGAACTTATCCGCTGAAGATTCCACATGGGAGGATGAGAATTTTATGCAGAAGTATCCAGAACTACTCAAGCGTTGAGGACAACACTTTTTTGAAGGAGAGGGGCATGTTGGGTCCCTATAATACTATTGATTACCCCATTACTATTGTAGTTATACCCCTTATTTATATTGTTGTGCCCCTATTACCCCCATATTGTTATTTTTGTGCCCCATAGAATCCCTCTATTGTTATTTTTGTGGCTTTATATTATTATTGTTAGGTCGGCTGGATTATATTGTGACTCCTTAGACTCCTATATATAGAAAGGAGGTTTTGTCATTTGTATCATCCAAGAATTGTTCATTTATCTAATGTAAAGGAGGTTGCCCCCTCGAAGAGGCTGAATTCTAAGGCGTGGATCTCTCTTTTCTATCTTTTTGTGAGCTGGTTTCATAACATGGTGGACCTGATTAACTTCCTCCAAAGCATTATAAATACATGCATTGGGCCAGAGGGAGGAGAGGTTGAAGGCTGAACATTCCTAAGGGTAGATGCTGCTGAAATTAGGACTCCCTTATAGAGCTTGAGAGGAGAGATTCCCATCCTTTCTTAGCTTCTAGGGAGGTTGGTTTTGTCCGCAAAATTAACTCTTTCCGCATGACATGATCTTTCACTGCTTGAATCTTTTTCTTATTGATATTTCATTCTATATTGAGAGTTGGAGGAGTGCTATTTTCTTCCAATGCATTACAATATATGGTTGCTTTCATTTCTTGATGCTCGATGTGATCTTTCACTTCTTGAACATTTTTCTTCTTCATATTCCCTTCTATCTTGATAATTTGAGGAGTGGTAATTTCAGCCAATGCATTACAAGATTTCTTCTTTCTCGATGTGATCTTTCACTTCTTGAACCTTTTTCTTCTTGATATGTCCTTCTATCTTGAGAATTTTAGGAGTGGTAATTCTTGCCAATGCTTTACAAGATATGGTCAGACTCATTTCTTCTTTCTCTAGGGTTGATTCCTGGTGTATATCCTCTTCTTTTGATGTTTCTTGAACCTTTTATTCCTCCTCTTCATAATCTATTTAAAATAATTTCTTCTCAGCACACATATGACCTTTAGTGTATTTGTTATCACAATTGTAACAAAGTCCTTTTCCTCTTTTTCTTCCAATTTTTGCAGTGTAAACCTTGTAGGTTATGGAAGGCTAGGAGAAAAAACACTTCCATAATTATAGTCATGAGTGGTTGGATTCCTTGTTTCCCTAATTTCGCTTTCAATTTTTCTTTCCAACCTGAATGCCTTCTCCAATGAATTAGGTTCCCAAAGATGAACATAATGTTGAATGTTATCCTTTAAAGTCCCTATGAAGACATCAATCGTTTGCTTCTCTAGAATATCATTTACCCTTATATTCAATTTTTGAATGTCCTTAATGTGCTCTGCCATTGAACCCTTTTGTTTGAGATTTATCAATTGGCTAAATAAGGTGTTTCTCTTTGTATCCTCATAATGTGCTATCATTCCCTCCATGAAAATTGACCACATGACAAGTGGTTTACGAGAACAAAGCCCTTCATACCATAAAAATTAATTTGGTTCTAAATATAAGGATGAAATACGTACCTTTTGTAATAGTTTCACCTCATGTAGATCAAAATATTGCTCCATCTATGGTATCCAATATAACAGATCCTTGCCATCAAACTTCCTCATAACGCCTTTTCTTGATTTTAGGATATTGATCTTGAAACGACTGTAACTCTATAATTTCAAATCTCCAAGTTTTGAAATTTCGTCTTGAAGTAGCCCTCTGAGTTCTATTTCTAACCCTGCAAGTCTGATTATGACTGGATTCTGCAAAGAAGATTTATGTCAAATCTCCCACGATGACCTGATTATAGATTGGTTCAGTAAAGAAAATTTGTACAAAGTGCCATGTGTCAATTTTTTAACATTAGGACCTAAAACCAATATATAGAAAACTACAGTTGATCCTCTATTTGTAACATCTTACAAAATTTCGATCTGATTCTCAAAGAGAAAGTTATGATGATTTTCCGAAGGTCACCTATTTTGGATGTAATTCTGGAGCCTTCTGAAACCTTAAGTGTCTTGGACTATATCTCCGAAAATATAACCACAAAAGGTTTGAAATTTGGGCCCATGCTTCATCAAGTATTTGTCTCAAATGGGTTTTGATTTGAGAGTCTGGAACTATGTATAAAAACAATTATAGCGAAAATTCCATGATGGCCTGTTTGCGATGGAATTCTAGAGCTTGGAAAAACCCTAACTTCCTCAGATTATATATCCTAAAATATAGCAAGACAACATCTTAAATTCAGTCCCAATGTTCAACGTGATTTCTTCACAAATGGCTTTTTTAGCTTCTAAAATGTCACATAAAAAATGTTATAGCAAAACTTACATGATGACCTATTTGGGGTAGCGAGACCCTAGAATCCAAAGCTCTTATAGCAAATGTTATGAAACTAGCTCACAAAAAAATAGAAAGGAAAGATCAGCGCCTTAAAACTAGTCTCTTCAAGGGGGAAAGCTCCTTTACATTACACAAATAAACAATTCTTGGATGATACAAATGACAAGATCTCATTTTTATAAATATGAGTCAAAGGGGTCATAATATAATCAGAGCCGACATAACAATAATAATGTAAGGGCACAATAATAACAATAGTGGGCTTCTATGGGGCACAATAATAAGAATATGGGGACTACATGGGAACAACAATATAATAAGTGGGTTGTACTAATAACAATAAGGGGTTACACTAGTAGTATAGGGACCTAACACATTTCCTTTCCCCAACCCCCTCATTTCATCATTTCACTCATTCCTCACTGTTTTTCTATTTTCCTGTTATGTAGGGTTTCTATCATAATGAAGGGAGATTATTTAACATTAGAAAGAAGAAAAAACCATAAAAGAGGAAAAATACTCAGAGATGAGCCTACCAACTGCAATGAAATCAATTCATCACCATTCATCAAGCATTGTTTTGAAGATGTTAATTACTTAGGGTTTTGCAAAAGGGTGTGTGAAGTGGGTTTCCATGAACAATTAACTGATTGGATCACCAATTTGAAAGGGGAAAGGGCCATAATAGTAGGGGTTGAGTTTACATTTTCAGTGCCTGCCATTTCACTTGCTACAAGGATACCTGGTCATGGAGAGTACTAGTTTAAAGGTATGAGTTTAGACCTTAAACATTGCAGGTCTTTCTTAAAATCACCCTACAGAAAGACCCATACACGCATCATCCAATTTAGGTACATGTTGGAGAAGTACGCACCATTGATGAAGATTGTAATGAATTTTTTCACCTATGAGGGAAGGTTTTCTAGATTGTATGCATATCACATCAGGATTCTAATTCACTTTACAGCTCAAAAACCTCTCAACATGTGTAATTATCTATGTAGAAGCCTTGTTAAAATGTCTAAGAAGGTACAAGTGAAAGACAAAGAACACTACCCTAGTCTTTTTCATCATAGCTTGATAAAGATTATAGTTCTCCATTAGCTAGCAGAGAAGAACATGACATGGGATTCATTCATAGAAACAACTTTGCAATGACATGAAACTACTTTTTTAGTTCATCATCCAAACATATCAACACAACAGGTTGAGGTTGTTGGCATTATGATTTTGGTATGGCTCTATGTTATAGATGTTATACTTGATGGCAACACCTGATCAAGCTCTCAAAATGTTGGAAATTAAGAAGTACGCAGGAGAATAGTTCAAAAGGTGCATACCCACAGGTACGCTGTGAAGGGACTGCGGCCGCACAGGCAGATCACCCGTTCAGAAGGTGCGTACACCTAGTTCACTTACTTCAAGGCAGAGAAGCGCGTTCACGTGGGGTTTCCTATGTTTGGCCCGTGGTATTTAGCCCGCCGTTCTTGATTCTATGGTTTTGGACCGTGGTATTGTTTTATATTATTGTTATTATTGAGCCCCATGTTTTTGGGCCCCTTGTATTGGTTATCTATGGTATTGATCCATGTTTTTAGAAAGAGCTTGCCTATATAAAGCAAAGGAGATCACTTGGCTAAGCATCTTTTGCAAATTGAATATCTGAAGATTTGAAATTTTGGGTTATTGTTTTAAAAGCTTGATCTATATAAAAGCGAAGTTGAAAGCGAATCTATGAAGGGTGATCTCTCGAGCGCATGATCAGATCTGGGCATCTGACGATCTGTAGCACACTGGTGGACTGCCAATTCGGCCCTAACCAGAGGTACGCAGGTGATTAACAGTGCAAGTGCATGGGTACGCAGAGCAGAAGAAGGAGAAGTGCGTGGGTACGCAGAGCAGAAGAAGGCGCAGTGCGTGGATACGCAGCGCAACAGAGGTTCAGGTGCGTGGGCACAGGGAAAGTACGCGGCGCTTCAGAAGCCGCAGGTGTGTGGGTACACGGTGCGATAGCATCTGTGGGTGCGTGGCTGCAGTAGCAGTACGCGGCATGATAGTATCAGTGGGTGCGTGCCTACAGTAACAGTACGCAGTGTGATTGAAGAAACAGTGCGTGGGTACGCGGTGGGGCAGAAGGGTCTCTGTGGGTATACACAGGGGAGCAGAAGGTGAAGTGCGTACGCTCGCAAGCCAGAGAAAGAAAAACTACGTATCTGTCTTAAGATCTTTCGTTGGCTGACTTTTCTCTGTTGATAAGGTGTTCTGGGTTTAGTTTACTGTTATTGTTGATCTGGTCACTGCAGTTGACTGGGTGATTTACTTGTACTTGATGATCTCTTGATATTTATGGATCTAGTTTGAAAATTTATGAAAAGGGATCCTTGAAAGAAAAGAAGTAGGGGGTTGTAGCTCCCTTCCAGGAGAGACTGGAAAGCGAGAGAGAGTTGTAGCTCTCTGCAGGTTGCAGCCTGCGTATTGGTAAAGGACTGTACCAGTACAAAACCATTGTAAAAGGAGTTTCTAATTTGAAAGAAGATAGAGACATATTGCAGCAGGTGGTTTTCACCCACATTGGGTTTCCACCTTACATCTGGTGTTCTTTGGTGTGACTATCTGTTTTCTTTGTTCATGCTCATTATTTTATGGTACTGACATGCAAAAATAATTCAAAGTATAAATAAGGAAGATTTATTAAAAGAACTTGATAATACTGATTCACCTCCGCCTCTCAATATTATTTTCAACAATTGGTATCAGAGCAGGTCCTTCAGAGAAGCTTGATCGCTTGGAGGAAGATCATTCATCATGAGAAACTACGATAGGGAAGCATCAATCAGGCCACCAATCTTTGATGGGACAAACTTCAATTATTGGAAGGTAAGAGTTACTGCCTATCTTCAATCTCTTGGTACAGAAGTTTGGGATATCATAGATACAGGCTACACTTTTCCTTCAGCTAATCCTACAGATTCGGCTGAGAAGAAGAAATATGAAACAAATGCTAAAGCAGTCAATACTCTGCTAGGATGCTTATCTCAAACAAAATTCGTAAAGGTTATGCAATATAAATCCGCAAAGGAAATATGGGAGAAGATTGTCTTGAGCTATGAAGGAGATGAATAGGTAAAGCGTGCTAAACTTCAAACCCTCAAGATTCAGTATGATAATCTCAGAATGTATAATGATGAAAGTGTGGCTAACTATTTTCTTCGGGTAGATGAGATTGTTAATTGCATGAAAAACTTGGGTGAAGAAATAAAAGAGGCTATTGTGGTTGAAAAAGTTCTAAGATCATTGTCCCCCAAGTTTGAATCTAAAGTGTCTGCAATAGAAGAAAGGAAAATCTATGAATTCTTACTATGTCTTAGCTACACGGAATTCTAATTGCTTATGAAATGAGAAAGGGAGGTCCTTCAGACAGAAGAGAAGCTGCTTTCAAGGCTTCATGCAAAGGAGACTATTATGAAGCAAGTCATGTGCCAGAAGAAGAAGAAGAAGAATCAAATTTTGTCTGAAATCTTCAAAGGGGTTCTGGAAGGTTCAGAGGTAAGTTACCTTTTAAATGCTTTGCTTGTGGAAGAGTAGGTCATTATGTTGCGAAATTTCCTTATAAGGATAAAGGAAAGGAACCTGCTAGATGGAAGAAGAAACAGATTGCAAATAAGAAAAGCTACTACATGCATGAAGATAGTGATGGTCTATCAAATAGTGATGAAGATGAACGAGGTAATGACTATAAAATTTTAATGGCATTTGAAGATGATTATTACATGGATGCTATAGATGTGGATAGCTTTTGTGAAGAAATTTCTAGACTCAAGACATGTATAGAAGAAAAGAATAGGATCATTGATACTCTACAACTTCAAATTTATGAAAAGGAAAATATCTTGAAAAGTTAGAAGGTGAAATTATTGGTCTTAGAAAAGAGATTGAGAAAACAAAGGCTATTAATCTTAAGTTTGTCAAAGGATCTGAAACTCTGGATGAGATGATCAATGTACAGCGTTCTCCTCTAAACAAGACAGGTCTGGGCTATAATGGAGAAACTTCTCAAGCATCCACCTCAAAAAGTTATCTTGATGCAGCAAGAAGAAATGAACAAAGGCACAATGGAGATCACCAGGTAAAGCAGGGACCAATTACTAACAAATACTATCAGGAAAATCAGGGGCAATCCGTCTTAAGGATAAACAAAAGCTACAACCAGCCACAGGTAAAATCCTCTCAATTTGCTTCAAGAATGAATGACGATAGAAATTACAATCGTTTGGCCGGAAGATTGGATAACCGCAGAAGTTTCTTCAATGGACAATGCTTTTCTTCCCA
Organism: Pinus tabuliformis; assembly: GCA_031772625.1. Classification (NCBI taxonomy): domain Eukaryota; kingdom Viridiplantae; phylum Streptophyta; class Pinopsida; order Pinales; family Pinaceae; genus Pinus; species Pinus tabuliformis. The sequence continues at coordinate 433,893,865 of CM062805.1, forward strand.
TAACTTTGGTCACAAAGCAGCTCAACGTGTTGCATATAAAACGATCATGACTAGAGAAGCTCAAAAACAAAGAAGTATGACCAGGATTACAAAAAGGACCTATAACAACTTTTTGGTTCTTGAAAATGAAGTTGAATGTTCTATTTGCAATAACTTTGGTCATGCAGATTCTGAATGCAGGAGCAGGTTTCAGCAGACAAAGGAACAAGCCTCAAGCACCAAAACATGGAGAATAAAGGAACCACAAACAGAAAGATGTGGAATAACATTTTATGCAGAGGGACAGGAAAATCTATGGTACATTGACAGTGGATGTTCGAAGCATATGACAGGTGATAAAGAAAAACTTGAATCATATTCTGCTCTAGAAAAGGGAAAGAAAGTTTCCTTTGGAAATGATACTCCTGCAACTATAAAAGGAAAAGGCACTGCTCAGTTAAAAGAAAAGGTCAAAGCTGGAAATGTTTTGTATGTTGATGGATTGAAGCATAATCTTCTGAGTGTCAGCCAAATGTGTGATCAAGGAACAAAGGTGGTATTTAGAACAAATGGATGTTTTGTTCGTGATCTTGATACAGGTAAAACGGTGATCAAAGGTAAAAGAACTCCAAATAATCTATACATATTTGAAGAGGGACAACAACAATGTTATCTAAGCAAGGATGATGAACACTAGTTATGGCACCGGAGGTTGGGGCATCTAAGCTTTTCAAAATAAGGAAAGCATGCAAATATCAGGCAGTTCGCGGTCTTCCAGATATCAAAATTTCAGACAACACCAATTCGGCCCTAACCAGAGGTATGCAGGTGATTAACAGTGCAAGTGCGTCGGTACGCAGAGAAGAAGAAGGAGAAGTGCGTGGGTACGCAGAGCAAAAGAAGGCGCAGTGCGTGGATACGCAGAGCAACAGAGGTTCAGGTGCGTGGGCACAGGGAAAGTACGCAGCGCTTCAGAAGCCGCAGGTGTGTGGGTACGCAGTGCGATAACATCTGTGGGTGCGTGGTTACAGTAGCAGTACGTGGCGTGATAGTATCTGTGGGTGTGTGCCTATAGTAACAGTACGCAGCGTGATTGAAGAAACAATGCGTGGGTACGCGGTGCGGCAGAAGGGTCTCTGCGGGCATACGTAGGGGAGCAGAAGGTGAAGTGCGTACGCTCGCAGGCCAGAGAAAGAAAAACTGCGTATCTATCTTAAGATCTTTTGTTGGCTGACTTTTCTCTGTTGATAAGGTGTTCTGGGTTTAGTTTACTGTTATTGTTGATCTGGTTACTGCAGTTGACTGAGTGATTTACTTGTACTTGATGATCTCTTGATGTTTATGGATCTAGTTTGAAAATTTATGAAAAGGGATCCTTGAAAGAAAAGAAGTAGGGGGTTGTAGCTCCCTTCCAGGAGAGACTGGAAAACGAGAGAGAGTTGTAGCTCTCTGCAGGTTGCAGCCTGCATACTGGTAAAGGACTGAACCAGTACAAAACCATTGTAAAAGGAGTTTCTAATTTGAAAGAAGATAGAGACATATTGCAGCAGGTGGTTTTCACCCACATTGGGTTTCCACCTTACATCTGGTGTTCTTGGGTGTGACTATCTGTTTTCTTTGTTCATGCTCATTATTTTATGGTACTGACATGCAAAAATAATTCAAAGTATAAATAAGCAAGATTTATTAAAAGAACTTGATAATACTGATTCACCCCCCCCTCTCAGTATTATTTTCAACAGAGGTAGGATCGTCAAGCAAGCTAGTGGAGGTTCCCAAGGAAGCTAGACGTGAGGTGACTAGAATGTATCAAAGAGGAAAAAGGCTTGTCTTTACTTCTCAGGTTGAGAAAAGGGTCAAGCCTTCAACATCAACAAAACAAGGATAACATGTATAGGAAGAAGACCTACATGAGCATGATTTTGAATTGGTGGATTTGGAAGCAGCAAATGAACCATCAAACATGCAACAAATTATCAAAGAGAAATATTCTCAGATTAGAAAACTCATGGACAATAGGGCAAGAGAAAGTTTTGTTATATCCTTCCTTGAACAAGAAAACAGTCAGCTTAAGGCTAGATAGCTCATCATGGAGAAAGAGAAATCAAAGTTGTTGCAACAAGGATGCAAAGGAAAAGCAGTGTTGGAGCCTAGTGAATATGAGGAAACTGAAAAACAAGTCAGGAAAAAGATCCCAAGGACCAAGGGACTCAAAAAGGCATTGAAGGAGGAGAAAAGATACAATATGTTAGATGAAGACCTAGACATGGAAGACATAATTTCCTTGGAGATCAATGAGGATAGAGAGTATAGGCTAAATAAGGTAAATGACCACTTAGAAAAGCTTCTTGACAAATCCAACATCGATAATCAACTATTAACGCACATGGCACATCATTATCAAACCAGGAACATGATATGTAACATCAAGCTCAAGTAGTTGAAAAATAAGCTAAAGGAAACCCTAAAGGACAAAAATGAGAGGGATAACTTGGAGATGCTTGCTGAAGCATCCATGAGGGCTTGGCATACCTCATTTTGCACCTCATGACCAATTTTGAAGGTTTTCTGATCATTTTTTGTTTTTTGACTATTTTGGTGCCAAATTCAGAAATTGAGCTAGTGGCGCTGCGCTTTTTCCTCAGACCTCCAAATGAAAAATGGCTTGAATTTTTGGAAATATGATGACCTCCTCGCAAAACCCATTTCATAAAATTTCTTAGAGAGGGCTCAAATTTTGAGAAAAAGAAGAAAAATGGTTAAAAAATCATCATTCTGCCACTCTTTTTGACAGGCGTTGCACTTCTGGAGACACCTTGGGAGAATGTGTTTTTTAAGGCCTTCCCATAGGTCATTTTCAAAAATTCAAGGTGCTCAGGAAACTAGACAAGAAATTCTAGTTGATCGTTCTCTCAGATCTAAATTTGGACGTCAAGAATACATTTTAAAGTGGGCTCAAAGTTGGAACTACGCTTCTGCAAATTTCTTTGTTTTTATTTTAAATTTCAGTGTGTAATTTCCTAGTTTTCAATTTGAGTTGGTCAAAGTCAAAAATCATGATGTAATTGAAGTAATTCGAGGTTAGATGATGTAATCATGAATAAATAGACATGATAGGTTTTTTTTATGTTTAATTAGGCCTCACTAAGGAAGAAAAATTCAAAACAAAGTCTAAGAGGAAAGTTTGTATTTGACCTTCTGACTCTTACCTATTGGTTGAGAGAATCTTGGAGACAGTTCCACCACCTAGCAATTCGACTCTTGAAGGCAGGGAAGCTATTTGATTGAGTGTATATGTATCATTTCTCATTCAGAGAGAGGGGTTGGAATTTTTTGGAGAATCTTGTACCTTATGTTCTCTTACAGCTAATACAAGAGCAATTGCAGCTATCTTTCAAGAATTCTTGTTCAGTGAGTCTATGGTGTTGTTTTCTTTTCCTATTAGTTTATAATGGATAAATCAACCCCCTTTTCATGATTTATCTTCTTCCTACAAATTTCCTTGTAGTTATATAGACAAAAATCTTAGATTTAAGCTTTGTCTATTTGGAAAACATGGTTGTGTTTCTTTTCTTCTAAAATAAATGAATTCATCCTTTACATGCTCATTATGTTTTCTTATACTCTCAGACCTATACTACATTGACAACACTTTAAGTTCACCATAGCACAATGATATCTAGATCCTTTTTATACTTGTCACTGCATACTTTAAGACTTAACCTAAATACCTGCTCTAATCCCTAGTCTAACAAACCAAAAACCCTAAATTCATAAATACTCAAACAAGACTTGTATATATAGCGTAAAACCTATTTACTTTCAGTTATTCATTGAAAAATCCTTAGAGGGATCCCTCTCCGGTTTAGTAGGGCTAGATACTGAACTGAAAGTGGTTTGAGGTTACCTCTTTTGATCTCCTCCTCAGCTTAGGAAATTGTAGGGGATAACAAATCTCGTGCCTCCAAGCACCTGGGGAAGATCCCATTATGGTGCTTTCTCTATAGCACCCCATGCACCAACTGGTATGATAGTTCTTTGAGTCAGAGTGCCCTCTTTTGTCGCATAGAAAAGTGACAGGGAACAGTTCCATGCACAAGATACTCGCACACATCTGCATACCAAGAGTTTCTGTTTGAAGTGGGAGAGGACCCCTCAACATTGTACATTTCTATTTCTTACTCCCAGATTGCGAGCTCTATTTCTTCCTCTTGTGCATTAACTGCTTCCTCTACTAACTTACAAAGACCATAACCCTTGATGGTGTGAACTAGTTTGATATCAAGTTCGTATTCTTGTAGTCGGTCATCCAGTTCCCCCTTCTCTCACCCAACTCTTGTTGAACAAGCAGTGATCTGACTGTTGGGTGTCGAACAAAGATAATACAATGGTTTCTCTACAAGTAGGGTTTGAAGTGCTTCACCACCTTGTATACTGGATAAGCTTCTTTGTCCATGGTGGGATAGTTGATCTCTCGCCCTTGCAGGCTTGCACTCATGAAGCGAATAGGTTTCTTGTTGTTCAACTCATCCTTTTGAGTGAGCACAACAACAAGAGTAGTGTTGTAAGAGAAAGTGTAGATCAAGAAGTATTTTCTAATGTCTGGGATGTAAATTTTGGTGCTTTTTCTATTGCTTGCCTTATACAAGTGAATGCATCCTTCTCCCTTTTGACCAAACTGTAGACTATGTCTTTCTTGATCATCTCCTGTATAGGCTTGATGATCTGAGCATAGTTGGAGATGAAGTTTCTGAGGAAGTTGATCTTCCCCAAGAAAGATTGCATGGCTTTATTTTTCATGGGATGGGGAATCTATGTGATATTCCGAACCGTGTCCAGATCTACCTTGATCCCACTTTTAGTAATAATGTGTCCAAGCAGGTTACCCTTGGACACTGCGAAGATGCCTTTCTTGGGATTCAAGGATATCCCTATTTATGGAATCGCTCAAAAAATTTCTTGAGGTGGCACAGGTGGTCTGATCGCCATCTTGAGAACACTATTACACCATCGAGGTAAACCACTATGATCTGTCCGATAAGACCATAGAAATAAGTCCACATAAAGTGATGTCCATTGCACGCTGAAATGTTGCATCTGCATTAACCATCCCAAATGGCATTCGACGAACATGAACATACCCCACTTGGTACGAAATGTAGCCTTTAGTCTATTAGGCTCTGCTACTCGAACCTAGTTGTAACTCAAGAAACCTATCTAACAAAGAAAATATCTATGCTCTAGATATTGTCTGTAATGTCTACTCCATGGACAACACTAGGTAACTGTCTTTGTCTAAGGAGAAATTGAGGTTACAGAAATCTGCACACAAGTACATCTCCCCAGACTTCTTCCTTACAAGGACTAGATTAGATACCCAAGTTTAATGTTTCACTTTGTAAATGATTCGAGCATCCATCAACTTCATCAATTCTTTCTGTATGAGGGGTTCAAGTGTTGGGTGAAATTTCCTCCATTTCTATTGAAAAGGCTTGGCCTCTTCTTTTATTGCTATCACATGCTAGATTATTTTCGTGTCATATGTCTTAAGATCATCGTACATCCATGCGAAGAATCATGGTACTTCTTTAATAGGCAGATAAAATCTTGCCACTCTTATGGTGTACAACAAGTACCAAGATTCACATACTTCAAATCTTCTTATGTTCCCATATTGATCTAATCATGTGACAATGTAGAACTATGGGTCTTAGCATTCACAGGTCCCTGAAAAAGGTTATGCAGGTCATACATCTTTTCCAATGATACCACACCCTTGGTGATGAGGTTTCCTTTGATTTTACTAGTTGCATCCTACAGAGACTATTTGTGCTTGTCCACGTCTATCGTTGTGTCCTTGAATACGTCAATGTTATCCATAAAATGCAGTATTTGTTGATCATCATAAAAAAATGTGAAAATTAGCAATTTTGTCTGGGATGGATGGCTTGTACAAAATTTCGATAGTAAAGTTGTCCCTTAATGGTAACATCCTAGCAGCTGCATTTGCCAAGGCATCCACAACTGCATTATGCATTCTTGGCATTGAAATAATATTGAAAGCTTGGAAATGAGAAATGAGTCGCCATACCTCTTGTTGATAACTCTTAAGATGAGGTGACACATAGTGTATAGTGTTATGTACCAGATGCACCACAATTTCGGAGTCACCTACAAATTTCAAGACAAAAAGCTTGAGGTCAATGGATTTCTATAACCCTAAGATGAGTGCTTCATACTCTGCAATGTTTTTCGTGCACTCAAATTCCAAGCAACTAGAGGTTAAATGTTTTCTCTATAGAAAGTATATTAAAACACAACCAGATCCAAAGCCCTCTTGTGTTTTGGATCCGTCAAAGCACATGGTCCATATATCGTCTATATAGGGACCATTTACCGTACTAGTACTACTGCTGCTACTACTAATACTTACTATACAAGTTTCATTTATGCGAGATGAACATGGAAGGAGGTCCAAATGTGTGTATTTTGTGAAAGGTGATTGATCTACAAGATAGCACCCCATCAGTGTCTCTAGAAAACAATTGTTGAAAACAAGTTTCGTGAAATCCAACAGCTCGTTATGTCCATTCAATGGAGTCATGTTGTGCTTCATGTATCTCTCTGACAATACTCATATCTTGCTCTTCCTACTCTTATACAAAATCCATAAGTATGATGAGGCACTGGCAAAGTATCCTTACATCTTGCTTGACCAGTCTCTACTCAACAATACCCCGTATGCTTCCGAGATGTCCACAATTGTAATATTGATGCTTTGATGAACTCTCTCATCAGATGAATGGTGGATGATCACATCACTGAGTTCACTAATTGTTGGCACACAAGTTCTCTCCAGTTAGATGATCTGTGCATCTATCTTACTCCATCAAGTGTTGATCTTCTTGGCCACAAAGACTGGCATGACATTAACCGATGCACTAGAATCAGCCAAGCAGTTGTGAACATTGAAGTCAAATATTTCAATTGACAACAAGAATGGTGGGAAAAGTGAGTTTTCCTCCTCCATGTGGAGTGCATTAAGCATAGATGAAAGAACTTGTGGAGATTTACTAGATCCCTTGTTTGAAGAGGTGGCATAGCCAGTAGAGGTTTGACCAAGTGCTCATAGAAGAATGTCCCACTGGTTCGTGATTTTTGTAAGTTAAAATAGAGAAATATTTACACGAGCCTTCTTCATATCTTCTACAATGTGTACTATATTGCAGGAAGACTCACTGAGGTGTCCGGGGGTGGAATTGAATTCATGGTTTATGGTGGGATGGTTTTGTGTTTACTACTCGCACAAACAATTTTTATTGAAGTTGTCTTCCCAGACTTTGTTTGAGTGTTTTGTGTTGAGTCGAATGGATGACCCATTTTCCATAACAAATTTTCTCTAAATTTATGTCTCGGTACCTCAATCACAGTGGTGGCCCATTGACTTCGTAAGTTATATCGGTTATTTTTCTTCTTGGAGAGACGGTCACTCGGAGGCTCCTTATCAGTGGTGTTCTTCTGGGCTACGAGAGAATACGGATACGTTTACTACATGCCAGTTCTTGGAGCTTCATCAACTATAGAAAGTTATTCTTCTTCATCAAGCTCTAGTTCTTCATCAACCATGATCTTGTCATACAACTGTTCAACAAGTCTATCATTCCATGGTTCCATTCTAGCCACATTTTTTTCCAATGATGTTTGTGGTGGAACATACAATATGAATACGTAGCGATTTTCTCAATGCTCATAACCATGTTGGAGCTCTATGAAAATTTGGCTGGTTAGCTACTGCTGGAAGCTACATTCTTCTTTCTCAGGTACCTGAGGGGCTTGCTCCTCACAGTAGTCTCATTTGTCCTCTGTTTAAGTTCAGCCATTTCAGTGGCCAGGGACTTGAAGAGATGAGTAAGGTTCTCAATATTGCTCATTTCCTTTTCTTTGGCCTTACTGACAGAGGTATGAGACCTCTTATCCATGTCTATGGAGTCCTTAGTGGGTTCATCATCTGCAATGAATCCAATAGTGTGTAGGTCCTTCTCTATGGAAATAACCTCTTCATAGTTTTCTGTTAAAGTTGGTTTGGCATCTCGCTTGATGAATTGCACAATACTGGTTGACAAGGTAAAAGTGTAGTAGTCGATAGTGATGGAGTCATGAGGTTTAGTATCATCCAAGAACTTGTTCAAAATATGGTTGAACCTCTAATTAAAATATTTTACCTTTTCTTTCTACTCCATATTGAGACTACCCAACTCCTTCAGTAACATGCCAGGGGTCTTGTCTTCAGCAAATTTCTCAATAAATATCCTTTTGAATACCCTCCAATTCTCGATGGAATTTGGAGGAAGGCTCTGGTACCATACAACTTCTCTTTCGTCCAAGGTAGATGGAAATAGTTTACATCCAACGTCATCATAACGTACCTCAAGTGTATGCAAGTGTAAGTAGAGAGTTTCTAAGTGATCGTTTGCCTTCACTCCCTTGTTAGGGTCATATTTCATTACGAGCTTCTCTGTGTGTCTTGGAATCTTATGCAGGATGCCCAGAAGTTACAATGGACCCTAAGTCATCCAATCCATATTTTGGTCTGCCATGTTGTCTTCTTCATTTTCTTCCTCTTCCTCTTATGAGTCTGATGATTCATATTATAAATATGTTGGTTACTCCCCTTCTTCTCCTCCTCCTTTGTTTCCTTCCCCTCTACCTCCTCTGTCAAAACATGAACCGAAGAGTAAGGGGTTGCCTTATTCTTCTCCTTGAAAGAGCGGAGTTTCTTCTTCTTTCTCAATGAAATCTTCTAGCACTTCAAGAGTGGTGAAGATCACTTCAACAAATGTAACTACTACTCCTGTTGGGTTAGTCTTGCTCTTCTTTTGAGAATATGGAAGAGTGTACATTCTCGGAATGAGTCCAACAAATTTTTCACATTGATGGGTGATGGGATGGAGAGCCTAGATTTGATGGTATGGGATTTCATGTTCATGCCTAGGAAGTGATGAATTACCAACTCCAGAGTTGCGGGTAGGCGAGGGGGAGTGAATGTTACTACCTTGACTAGAAAATGGATGAGTGGGGTTGGTGGGATAATCAGCCATAAACTACCAGCGACCCTCCTTTTAGTGCCAGAAATGTTGATGGTGTTGGATCTGACAACATTCAAGGGATCACCTCGATATGAGGTCCCAATTATACCTCACAGCATTTGGCGTAGGACTCCCATTTGGTATAGTGGCCTAGTTGCCAAATACTTAGAGATTTTCCTCGACTCTTTCTTTCATCACATGAGAGTGTTGCAATGGTACCTTTGAAAAAAAAGTTGAGTGTGCAATGTAACTATGTCTAGGTTACCTTACTACGAAAGGGGGAAGAAAAGTGAGCCTCTAAGTAAGAGGTAATAGTATCACCCATGAAGAGACACATGTGAACCAGGAAGACCTGTCCAACATCCAATGGAATAATCCACAGCGAATGTGGAAGTCATTAAAACCAAAGAGTATTGAAAGATTCATCCACCATCCAGTGGAATAGTCCACAACAGATGTGGTGGTTGTTATAACTCATGAGCGAGGAAAGGTCTATCTAGAATCCCGTGGAGAATTACACAAGGATGAGACAATAGTGAAAACCATTACATCACATTCCCAACAAGATAATCACTAAAACAACTAAAATAGTTCAACTATCTTAGTATATGTGAAATAAACATGAAATATAAATGCTCATAGAATAGTCTTACAAACATCCATAAGACATGCATGAAAAAGTGATGACCCAAAGAGGCTACTGTATTAATAAAAAATTCCAAGACACATGTTTACATTATACATCACTAGTCCCAGTAGTGGGACATTGGAGTCACTCCTTGCTCCTCAAAGAACTGATTGAAACTCTCTATGCTTTGTGGGAGGAACCAAGGTGAAAATTCCATTTCTCATACAATGAGGGGGTATATATAACCAAGGGGTGATGCTTGACCCTTGTGAATCTTTGACTACCCTCATGACTGTTCAACTTCTTATGACTTTTCAACTGGCATGACTCTTCCCATTCATGTGTGTCCATTTGAATTCCACTTTACATTACAACATACATGGCTCATAACAGTGAAGTGACCTTTGACAACACATGACACGACTTGACATGACACGATTAACATGGACTAGCTTGCTGAGGTGGCAATTTCAAGCTGCTATTACTGCTGAGTGATAGATGTGTTCTTGGATGTTCTTTCTCTTCTCCTCTGCATAGCTCGATGATGCGGGATCTTCAATGGTATTCATCCTTGAGGGGTGGTTGCATGCATGTGTTCCCTTTGCTTGTTCTTGATAAGCTTTTTTTTCCATCCATCTATAAGTAAGTCTTCTAGCATGTTCACTCCTTCTTTTCCTTCTTCATCATTTCTCCATGATCTAACAGTGTACCTGTTCCTGCAATTCACTCATGGCGAATTGACATCAAATCCAAAAAATCCCTATCCTAAAATGAAGCATTCTTATCCATGGACTGGGCCTGGGACAAGTGACAGGCTGGTAAAGAGGGCCCAATAACTGTTCATTGCATAGTTCCAGGTGACAAGGAGGAAGGCTTTTCACTGAGACTCTACAAGCGCAGATCGAGCTTGGTTGAGGAACTCTGGAGCACAGTGCTCACTGCTGAAAAAATTGTGTAGAATCAACAGGGAGAAAGGATTGTGTAGTTGAGATAATAAGTGGTTGATGCAGGATGGGGCCCTTAGAGGCAGGTCTATGTAGTTTTCAAAGGTAAGGCAAGACTAAGCAGAAGAAGGGCTTGGGAGGATAAGACTGCATATTTCTTGAAATTAGTGAGTTTTGATTGAGGGAGGACACTCTGGAGACACTTCTGCGCAGTTCTTGGAGGCAAGGTAGGCTTGGTCCTTTGTGGATTGTGGGGTTCTAGCAGGTAGGGAAGAAGCTTGAAGATTGGTGTTGCGAAATGTGTAGTTTAGGTCAGGCTGAGAGAAGTTACTACATAATTCTAGGGATGAAGGAAGGTTGCTCATCTATGGAACTACCCTGGGGGACAATGACTATGCATTGCGTATTTCTAGGCAACAAAGTTTCATCACTGAGGGTTGAGACTATGCAGTGCATAGTTCATTTGGGGTATGATGAAAGTGAGTTGCCCAGTCGAATTTTTTTTTGGAGAAATGGCTAAGTGTGGTAGGAAAGTGAGTTTTTGAGGAACTTGAACTGGTGAGCACATACTTAACATACTTTGACAACACGACAACATAGACCACCAAAACAATAAGAAAAATCATTACACTATGTGAGATTGTCCTAGAATGAAAAGTTACGAGTGAAACACTTATGATGGACTCAGGATGACTGTGATGAAACTTGTGTGATAATTCTTAAAACATTGTGTATGAGTGCAAGAGATGTTTACATAGCTAGGACAACTCAAATACACAAATACCAACCTTATAAATCACTAGAAAAGGACCACAAGCATGGTAAAACAATCAAACATGCCAAAAGATGAAAGTTGATCAATTAAAAAAAGGGGTGAAAAGACTCTTAGAAAGCTCATGAAACGAGCTCAAGTGTTTGCAACCATAATGGGAAAGACCAAGAAAGGCTTTGAAATTTAAGTGCAAGACAAAAATTTTGAGGGTGCTGCAGCCGCTACAACACTAGCAGAACAAGTTCAAGGGATAGCGAGTGTTGGTGAGGAGGAGACTACAGACGAAGTTTATAACAAATTGTGTCTAATTATAACTAATTTGGTATAATATAAGCTTCATATATTTTTCCCTGTTTTCTCATGTATTTAATTGATATTTGCATGTTGATTATGGTTGTATTAGTATATGTATGTACTAAATGTTATTTCAAGGAATAGATTTTTAGTGTCTCTTCAATTGTGTGTAGGTATTCAAGAGCATGGATAGGAGATGAGATCTATGGGAGATCTTCCTCAAGCTAGTTGCACCAACCAGAGTCTTTTCTCATGATAGAAAAGTATGACCCTTCACTCTCATTATGATTTCTTGTTTGAATGTGCATGATTTGGATTGGATTGAGTTTTGTTATGCTTTGATTCCTACATCCTTCATCTAGGTAGGTATGTTTGATTTAAAGTATTTTTTTAGTGCAAATGAAATCCATCCTTAAATAATGAACCTTCACACCTTGAAACTATGTTGTGACTAATGATTTTAACCCTTCATGACGTGTCCAGAAAAGGTTCAACCCAACCTTAATCCATCAGGCCATCGAGATCATAATAGTTTTCATCGCTAAGCAGGATGGGCTAGTTGAGGTAAACAGGCCTACAAGTGGACCCTACTAGGGTCTTAGCCTTCAGGTGTCAAATACCATTTATGGATTACACAATGTGAACAGGATTCTCCAACTTGAGGAGAGGTGTGTCGAGTGAACCATGAGGCATGCAACCTATCACCACCAAGAAACTTTGTTGTGGAGGTGTGATTAGTGGGGTAAGGTATGACTCAATCTGATGAAGACATGGATTTGGGGAGGGCTTCACTATAGACATGGATGTTATGCTTGCAGCTAAGACATATATAAACACAACAGAGTGTTAGTAAGCAACATCGTGTTGTTCTAAGACAAGCAGAACCACAGGTCAATGTGGAATTACTAGTTAGACCATAAATAAGGCCATGTAAATGCCACGTGGAATTCTACTGATCACATGTCCATTAATAGGTCATAATTATTTTGTGCATAAATTTTGATCAAGGACTCAGATTGAGAAAAAGTTTATATAACCAAAAATCTCTCACCAAGTTGGATGCAATGGAAATAATATATTTTAATTCCATAAAATTTTGAAAATGAGCAAATTTTGTAACCCCATTTTCATGATAGACTATGAAGGTCAAATTAATATGTTAGTAACACCTTCCACAACCCGAGATAGTATAAGGGGGTGGGAGGGAGTTTTACAAAATTGTAGACACCTAGATGGTTTTATCATTAAGTTTGTGAAATTTGGGTTATATTTTTGGGAGAGCTATCCTAAATTTGTAGATTGGTATTGACTTTAGAGTGGTGATACTTGATTAATTTATAACTTGTAATCATGGTTAGGGATCAATATATCTCTTCTAATGGGTGGTATTCATGTGGCTCGGGATGTAGGGCTAAGATCTTGGTGATGGAGTTGTTATAGAAATATCAAGTATGTATAATTGTTGTAGATATTACTTACTTATCAATATAGGTCTAACTCGCATCTATTCTTTGTGTTGTTCTTATGCATCTGTTTCATTATAAATATTTGGATTTTACTGATAAATTTCCTTACCTAAAGGTAGTTTTTATTAATATCTTCAGTAGAATGTATATAATGAATAGGGAAAGTCATTGGTTTGGTTGATTATATGTAGATCTAGGAAAGATATTAAACTTCAAGCTCTCTTTGATCAAAATTTCACATTTGGATCTACACCAACTATTGCTAAAAGGTTTTCTCCTCTCCCTTCCCTTTGCATTTCATGTCATATGAGATTAATCTATGAAACGTTGGCTAGTGTTCTCTTATTTGTCTATGCTATGCTATAAACCCACTCACTAGGAAATTCATTAGCTAGAAATAATGAAAAATAGTTGCAACAATTGAATCCCAAGTATAGTAGGAGTCCCATATAACCCTCTCAACTAAAAGTATCTAGACACCTACGATAAAATGTGAAATGTAAGGACAACCTTCCTTCACTAATATTTGGTTTATAGATTATTAAGCCCTATATAATACCCATTTTAACCTTGAAACCAATTACTAATCCATAGATATTGAGCGATTACATTTCTATTTTTATATTTTTATGTAGGATAGAAATTTTCATGCTCTAATTTTACTATAATTGTACCCTTTTTCTCCTATATCTATACTAAGGATACCTAGTCTTAAGATCATCAATGTTGTCTTGTACATTGTATTCACTATAAAAGGAGGTTTCTCTCTCAAAGAGGACTATAATTACTAGTTTCTTATCATTTTCAAGGTGAAATGTTCATAACATTTAGCATTAGAGCTTATGATCCTAGTGTTTTGTTGCTTCAAACAAGTGATATTGGAATTTTTTCTATAACTATTTCTTGGGACACTTTGGTGAAATCCAGAGCATATTGAGGAGAATATCATGAAACATCTAACTAATATTCCATATATTGGTTCACTATACTTTCAGAAATACATTCTAAGGAAGTTAGGGTTTCATAATGCTCCTAAAATCAATTTCAAACAAGTTGGTTTTGTTTTTTCACTATAACTTATTTCTAGGGATGTTTCTGATCATGCAATTTAGAGAAAATGGAGGATAGATCTCTATGTATCCATGGTAAAAAATATACTTTGATTCACTATAATTTTGGAGATAGGTGATATGGACATGAAGGTTTTTGAATGATCCAGAAATCAATTTCAAATAGGTCATCTTGATATTTATGTTATAGCTTCTTTTTTATGACTTTTCAGACTATTACATTTTTAGATATCATAAGATACATATATATGTACCTTGGTAAATATTTTATAAATATATTTGAAGAATTGGATGTGGGGCATACTATATGATTTTTCAAGTGGGAAGAGGCCACTTTCAACAACTTTTGCAAAAATTACCCTAACTTTCACTTGGCACATCAAATTCTAGTTAGACCTGTGGAATTGTAGAGAAGGCATATCAGAGTATTACACACAAAATTTTTAGAATCAAAAGGGTTAAAATTTCATAGATATATCAAGTAAGATATCATCCATTCATATATTCCCCAAATTTAAGAATTTAAAGGTACATAAGTTACAAGTAACATAACTTTTGATTAGAGGATCCATTTTTTTTGGGGTCGGTAACTAGAAATTTTGATAAAGGGGAGTACTATTATTATTTTTTCACATGGGTCCAAAGAAATATCAAAAATATACTACACCAAGTAAACCTTGTAAATGCTCGTACATGACTTATAAATAAAATGAATAATTAGATTTTAGGTTTTCCTAATTAGAGAAGAAATTTAATGAAATAGATGGTTGTATGTTGAAAAGCGTGGATTTATTAGGTTCTTAAGACAAGATTAAAAGTGAAATGATGAATGAAATGGAAAATAAGATGAATCAAAATAAGGAAGAAATGATGGATGGAAAAGGAGGAGATTCAAAAATAGGGAAAATTTTAGGGGCTAATATTCGCCCATGGGCTAATTTTCTATACTTTTTCCAAAAAAATGATTCACTATTTTCCATTTTTTTGTAAAAATGATTCGCCCAAATTTTATAGAATGAAATTATTTTACCCTAAAAATTGCCAAAATATTATATATAGACTATATAAAAATATTATAAATTTGAATATTTTTACAAAAATATCTCCAAACATTTTATAGATTTCGTATTATGGACTAGTGGGATTCACCAAGGTTTCTAAACTTTAAGATAAGTTTCCATCCTTAAATTTTCCCTGTTCAAAAATCCATAAAATAATTGCAAACCATTCTATTAAATGATCTCCCTAAAACTGATATGGAGATCCAAGGAAATCATGAACATAAGGATAAGCATGCTGATGAGAATCAATCACATATGGACATTATTTTATCACAATTGGAGAGTTAAAATATTCAATCACAAAACCAAAATCATGGATTTTCAATCCAAGATCCACATCATTAAGAATTTAGTCAACACTAAGGAACTACTACATTCCACAGATTGATACGAGGATGTTTTATGATAACAACCCTATAGCATGGGTATTATACATGGAGAAATACTTTGATATACACCATATGGTAGTCCTACAAAAGGAAAATATTGCATCTGTGTTTCTAGAAAAATACCAATATGTATGGTATTAATGGATTTGTGAAAGGGAAAGGGACTCTTTTATAGCTTGGTCCATTATTATAGAGGAATGAACGACACATTTTTTGGATATAAGAAAAACACTTCATTTAGCCAATGGGTAAATTTTTAACAAAATGGTATATTTATAGAGCACATTCAACAATTCTAAAAGTTGCATCTCAATGTAAATAATATTTTAGATGATAATTTGTTGGAACTATTTATGAGAACTTTAAAGGAAATCATCCAACATGCAGTGTGTCCCTTAGAACCTAAATGTCCAGACCATTCTTTAGTTTTGCAAGAAAATTTGAAAATAAATGTATGGACACTAGAAAATTGGTCACTAATAATTATAGAGAAAATCCTGCTCCCTCTCCTAAACTGACAAGGTTGACTCTTCAACAAATGTATTAAAGAAGACCAAATGGATTATTAACATGCCCCTCTCCTTCAAAAAAGTGTTGTCCTCAATGCTTCAACGTGGTGTGCTACGTGTCAGTCAATAAATGGAATCGGGTGACCAACCCGAATTACCACTTACCAATTTTTCTCCATCTGATAAATGGCTTCCACTTATAAACTCGTCTTTCTTCCTTCACTAACACACAAGATTATTGGCGCGTGATGACCGTAGATCTTCATCCATTAGATGGCTGCAACGGCTCCTCCGAATTCCTCTTCTGCTAACACTTAAGTTTAATCTTCGCCATTCATTTCTTTTACTTTATGCTACGCGAAGTAATCTTGATCGCCCATCGCCTTTAGCCTCGTTTGTTGATCTCTTAAATCCAACGACTCCTATGCATTTTCACCTCATTTCTTCGTCCTTCCCTTTACTTCATTTTTATGTCATTTCTTCAATGTTCTTCTGTGGTTTCGGGTTTCTTCCAGGGTTATGGTCTTTAGTTGTCCTGCGTCACAACTTCCTCCTGAGCTTAACTCCGCTCACACCTTTATGCTTCCTTCACCTTCACTGTAACATTAAAGGCTTCCTCCTGTATTTTCTGTGTGTGTAAATCCGTAACACATCTCTGTTACTCTTCTTTGTATTTCGCCTCTGATTTTGCACCTGCAACCTAAGTTATGCAGAATAACTCAAGATCATACACAATCTATTCCTCAATTACTCAATACACACACATGAACTCAAAATCAAGTTGTTTGTATTAATAAACAAGTATTTACATAAGAATCTCTCTCTCTCTCTGACTTGATATTCTAATCAGTGGCCTCTATTTTCCTAACTGCTCATAGGCTTACAATCAAACCTCTAACTCACACCTCTAACTACTAACTTGACTAACTATCTAACTTGAATAACTTTTTCTCTACCTTTTTGGCTTAGATTTATAGAAAAGGATTCTATAACCAATTCCTCATTTAGATCCATAAACTTCTCAACAAAATCCTAAAATCTCATCTTTATCCCTAAGGATCCTCTTTAATCCACAAATCATGAAACCAACTCCTAATCTAAGATTTACAACTGATTCTCAAATATTTCAACTATCCTAAATCTCTCATGTTCTCCAACATTCGAGAAAATTTACAAATATGCCTCACAATACTTAATTAAGTCGTATTCTCATTAAAATCACTCTAAAGCCTAAGTAATTACATTAATTTTAACACTTAGGAAACAATCTTCCTTAAAACACAATATCCCCCTATGTCTACTAAAATACAATGATTCTTCTGAGCTGAATGCTCCTGCATTAGACTCCCAAAGTAGAAAACATTCATGATCTCCTGATCATGTGTCTTCATATGTTGATAGAAAACCTCCAGGGTCCCAAAATCTAGTTTGTAGTTGTTTGAATGCTCTACACATTTGCTGCTAATGTATGTCTGTTGTCTTCTATTTCATCTTCCTCTCCTTGTCAATCAGGTTCAAGTTCTAATTGATCATCCTTCTTGCTGTCATTTCCCTCATCCTAGAGTATTTCATCATCAACTACCGTAATTCTTCAATCTCCACCTCCAGCACATCCTTGGGCTAGTGCATACTCTGCCACTTACTATAATTTCTTTATCTTTGTTTTAGGTTGTTGCTACTTTTCACTAACTCTTCCAATTGTTGTTCTTCTCTTTGAATTTGTTGAATTCTTACTCTTACTCTTTTTTCACTTATTCTTACTTTTTCTCCTATGCTTACTTTTTCTGCCTCCCTTTCGTCCTTACCCTCTTTCATGATTATCTCTTTTTGTATTGAATCTTGAATTTACAGCATTCTCTCCAACAATTGAACATCGATATTGCATGGACTAAATTCTTCCACATAATCCTCTTCTACCGTCTTTACATGGTTTCTAATCTATGCCAAATTTCCTCCAACATCTGCAACTAAACCTACACTCACAAAACAATTATTGAAATAAAAAACATAAGGCCTCAGTGCCTCTTCTTCCTTTGGCAACACTTTAGTATGCTGCTTTGATTTCTCCTCTTCTATCAGCACATTAGTATGTTGATTCAACCTCTTTAAAGAATTCTCTAATGTACTCTCAAGACTATTAGCTAGTCTCCCCTCCACATTATCTGCTCTAATGATGTCCTTCTGCTCTTGTCCACCATAGTGAACTCCTTCCTCTACAATCACACTGTCATACTCTGAATTTCCCAGCAAATACTCCAGCAACTCAATTTCTCTGTGACACTTCATAAGTACTTCATCATTACTTATGATTCCTGCATTTATACACAAATTATCAGTTTGAAAATTACAAGGTTCAACAGTGTCAACTGTTGCTTCACATATAAGTTCTTCAGACCGAATTTCATCTCCTTTCACAAGAAATTTTTCTTGTGTTGTCATAGCTTCAAGAATAAATGTATTACTAAATTCTTTTGGTTGCAATAATTCACTGCTTTTCTCATTCAAGAGACATTATCCATCATTCTTTACTTCAAATTTTTATCTTTTGAGAGATACTCTTCCATACTTTTGACAGCTTCAAAAGTTTGCTCATCCTCTGTGAAACTTGTAATCACATCAAAATTGTTAGATTCAACAATATAAGGTTTTACATTCTCATGATGGTCTGTGTTTATTCAACAGTTTAGAAAATCGTCAATAATTTATTCTTCTTCACCCAGAACTTCACCCTGCTCTACTTCATAAATGCAAACTTCCATTTCTGACTCAGCTTCTCTGAGTTTTTCCATCAGCCACTTTACATTCCTCTGTTGTAGCCTTCTCTGTAGCTTAGACCCCTTCACTGTCTTCTTCTTTAATACCCAACCTAGTCTTTGGTTTTCCTCAAGTATCATCCTTAATACGTTGAGTTGTTCTTTCATCTCAGAAATCTCTTTGTCAATTTCCTCTTGACTCATTCTCTTGCCATTTGCCTTGGCATCCTCCTTCTTCACCTTTCTTCTACTGTGGTCTTCCTAAGAACCTCTGCTATGACTATCAGTAGTCATTTTTTCCTTCTCTATTTTCATGATCTCCTTACTCACTTACTATGAGCTGCATTAAAGCCTCTGCAACAGAAAGTCCTCCCTACTGCCACTTACCTCACCAAGCTTTCCTCTGTACTTGGTCTTTTGGCAAGCACTTGGTTCTCTATATCTGAAACCTCTTTTGAGCACTTCTCTCTACTACTTCTAGGCTGTTGGCATTATGATATAGTGTTGTCCTTGATGACAACTCACTCAGACGATAGCTCACACTGCAGCAGGTTAACAGCAAAGGATTATAGATCAAACTCCAAAGAATGAAGAAAGAGAGGTATACGCAGGTTCACTTTGTCCAAGAAGCATATACATGCGGGTTAACAGAACGAAAGGAGTGTATAATGTATACACACACTTTCATAGGAGGAAAGGTGCGTACATGTTGGAAAACCAAGATTTTGGTCAGAGGTATTTGGTACAAGGTATTTTGGTCTGAGGTATTTGATCCAAGGTATTGACCCTAGGTATTTGGTCCAAGGTATTGGTCCAAAGTGGTTTTGGTCCAAGGTATTGAGAAAGGCCTAAAAGTATATACGGAGGAGAAGATCATTAGGCCAAGTGCACAAGAAATAATATTCTAAGGAATACTTCTATCTGAAGTATATTTTATGTTGCAGGGTTATGTTTGGGACTAAATCTGAAATACTTATTTGCACCTTGAGTGCAATGCTAGGTTAGGATCATGAGACATGAAATGAATTATTATTGAATGATCTGATATTGGTTGAGACTAGATCTGATGTTTTGCACTTGTTTTATTCGTTATCTATTAATATATGGGTTTGTCTGAAGTTTGGATTGCAACAATGTTCTAAGTCAATATTTGCAGATCTGTACGCAGGTTCGGTTCTTTCAAGTAGCATATACAAAAGAAAAGTTTTTTTTCAGATCTGACTGATATCTAATCAAATTTTGTTGTGTTACTGCTATCTGTTAATGAAGTCTTCTTAGATCTCAATGTAAAACTGAATGCATAAGGAGGCTGGAATTTGATTGATTGACAGTATAAGTAAGAAGAAGTGATCTCTGCCCCTGCCTATATAAAGCTCTGAAAGTTGACAGTAGATACTGAGTATATTGACAGTTGGTACAGACTTGATTCAAAAGTTTATGTTTGCAGTAGTTTTTGAAGGTAGACGCAGGTTCAATTAACGGAAGTGGCTTATACACGTAGTTTGGGCTCAGCCAAGTAGCATACACACTCTAATGCATGATTTTTGAGGTTACAGCTGGTTCTAAATGATGATGCAGGGTTCTAAGTTCAGCACAGTGTTCTGGTGTCAGTGATTTGATTGTTCAGATTAACTAAATATTGGTTGATGCAGTTTAAGTTTAAAAGTTTTGATGGGTCTAGTGTGAAATTTTGATGAATCGTGGCCTTCAGATTGTGGTGTTGTGATCCAGGAGTATCCAGTCTGAAAATTCATGAAATGTGGTCCCTAGTGGAAGAGTGGAGTTTTCTGTAGGCTGGTACCTATGTACTAGTAAACATATTGGCTAGTACAAGAACTAAGGGGTTGTAGCTCCCTTCCAGTAGAAGCTAGAGAATGAGAGAAAGTTGTAACCTTCTGCAGGTAGAAGCCTACATACTGGTATGAGTTTGCACTAGTACAAGATTGTAAACAGATTTTCTTATTATTAAAAGACGACAAAGATGATAGCAGCAGGTGGTTTATACCCACATTGGGTTTCCACCTCACATCTTGGTGTTCATATGTCTTTCTTATGTGTGATGCTTGATTCTGCTTTTACTGCACTGACTAATAAATCTGTAATATACTGGTTTAAGCTCAACATATGATAAATCATCTAAATCACAAGTCCTCTGGATATACTTTGGTTTCTTTAATCACAGTCGTGTGTACACGCTATTTCACTTCACCGAAGTACCATATATAAATCTGTTTGGGAAATAAAATTATTGATTTGATAATACTGATTCACCCCCCCTCTCAGTATTATTTCCAACAATTGGTATCAGAGTAGGTCCTTCAAAATAAACTTTATTGCTTGAAGGGAGATCCATCAACATGAATGATCAAGAAAGCATGGGATCCATCAGACCACAAATCTTCGATGGAAGCAACTATTTTTATTTGAAAATAAGAACCACAACCTATCTACAATCGCTTGGAACGAATGTTTGGGAAGTTGTGGAAGGAGGATATACATTTCCAACAACAATTCCTATAGATGCGGCAGGTAAAAACCAATATGAAGCCAATGCCAAAGTTGTGAATACTTTATTGGGAAGTCTGTCACAATTAGAGTTTGTCAAAGTCATGTAGCTCAAATCAGCCAAAGAAATATGGGAAAAAATTGTTATGAGCTACGAGGGAGACTCTCAGGTAAAATGTGCTAAGCTTCAAACTCTCAAAATATAGTATGAAACTCTTAAGATGCATAGTGATGAAAGTATAGCTAGTTACTTCTTATGTATATATGAGGTTTTTAATTGTATGAAGAATCTCGGTGAAGAAATAAAGGAAGTTACCTTAGTTTAGAAAGTTTTGAGATCCTTGTCTGCTAAATTTGAATCAAAAGTGTCTGCCATAAAAGAAAAATAGGATCTGCAAAATATCACTATGACACATCTTCATGGAATCTTAGCTTCCTTTGAGATGAGAAAAGGAGGACCATCAGATATGAGAGAAGCTACATTTAAAGCTTCAACAAAAGGGAATGAAGAACACAATGAATCAAGACATATTTCAGAAGAAGAAGATGAGGTAAACTTTGTCAAAAAGCTTCAATGTGGTTCTGGAAGGTTTAGATGTAAGCTACCCTTCAAATGCTTTGCTTGTGGCAGAGTTGGTCATTATGTTGCCAGATGTCCTCATAAAGATAAATATGAAAAAGGAAAGGAATATGTAAAAGGGAATATAAAAAAAGTTATGAATAAAAGGAGTTACCATACTCATGAAGATACCGATGGTTTATCTAATAATGATGAAGATGAAACTGGAGAAGATTATAGACTTCTCATGGCTTATGACGATGATAATTTTTGGGATGCTTTAGGAGAGGAAGACCTTCATGAAGAAATATCTAAACTCAAAATCTGTTTAGAAGAAAATAATATGATTATAGATACCTTGACATACCAACTTGCTGAAAAGGAAAAACACAGTGAAAAACTAGAATGTGAAATTGTGGGTCTAAGAAAGGATCTTGAGAAAACGAAATATCTCAATCTTAGATTTGCTAAAGGATCAGAAACTTTAAATGAAGTTATCAAAGTTCAGCATTCTCCTCTGATAAAGATAGGTCTTGGATATACTAAAGAAGCATCTCAATCACAGGAGCCTTCAACCTCCACCAAAAGCTATCTTGATGCAGCAAAGACTAGTGAACAATATGAGAATCGTCAGCGAAGGCATAAAGATGATCACCAAGTAAATCATACTCAATTTACTCCAAGGATGAATAGAAGCCACAAACAACCTCAGGAAAATCATACTCAACTTGCTCCAAAGATGAATATCAATAGAAACTACAATCACCAAGCTAATAGATTCGATAGTCGCAGGAACTTCTTTAATGGGCAATGTTTTTCATGTCATAATTTTGGGCAAAAAGCTGCTCCATGCATTGCTTACAAAACCATCATGACTAGAGAAGCACGAAATTAAAGGAATATAATAGGGATCAAGAGAAGTTCCTATAATAACTTTCCTCCTATTGAAAATGAAATAAAATGCTCAATCTGTAACAACTTTGGTCATGAAGAATTTGAATGCAGGAGCAGATTTCGGCAAACATCTCAAAAGGAGAAAACTCCATTGAATCCCAAGATATGGAGAAGGAAAGAATTTGAAACAGAAATATGTGGTATAGCCTTGTATGCAGAAGGACAAGAAAATCAGTGGTACATCGACAGTGGATGCTCCAAACACATGACAAGTCACAAAGAAAAACATCACTCATATAATGCCCTAGAAAAGGAAAAGAACGTCTCATTTGGAAATGACACTCCTACTATTATAAAAGGTAAAGGTTTTGTTTTTTTGAAAGAAAAGGTGAAAGTTGGAAATGTTATGTACGTAGACGGTTTAAAGCATAACCTATTGAGTGTTAGTCAAATGTGTGATTAAGGAAATGAAGTGGTGTTTTGATCAAACGGATGTGTTGTTCATGAGCTTGATATAGGAGAGACCATGATCAAAGGTACAAGAAATCCAAACAACTTATACATACTCAAGGGAGGACAAAAACAGTTCCATCTAAACAAAAATGATGAAAATTGGCTGTGGCAAAGAAGATTGGGACATCTAAGATTTTCTCAAATAAGAAAAGCTTACAGACTCAAGGTTGTTCATGATCTTCCAGATATTAGCATCCCAGAAAATACAATATGCAAACCATGTCAAATCGATAAGCAAACTAGAGTTTACTTCATGGAAAAAGAAGGGTCAGCTAGTAAGCCTCTTGAACTTGTCCATGTTGATTTATGTCGACCATCAAGAAAAAAGTCACCATGTGGAGAAGAATACTTTATTTTGTTCATTGATGATTTTTCCAGAATGTGTTGGATAGGTCTTCTAAAGCATAAAGATGAAGCATTTGAAAAGGTCCTAGCCTTTAAAGCTTTATTTGAAATGAATCAGATCAAAAAATCAAATGACTTAGATCTGATTGGGGAAGGGAATTTACATCGAATGAATTCTTTGAATTTTTTGAAAAACATGGAATCAAAAGGCAATTCTCCACCAAAAGGACTCCTGAGCAAAATGGTGTGGTAGAAATAATGCACAGAAATGTTCAACAAATGGCTCGAGCTATGCTAGATGAATCTGGAACTCCTGCAACCTTCTGGGGTGAAGATGCATTCGCTGCCGCAACTATTCTCAATAAAGCAAATGTTTGAGTAAATAGCACTCAAACTCCACATGAACTTTGGTATGGTAAGACTCCTACTGTGAAATACTTTAAAGTTTTTGGAAGCAAATTTTTTATCAAAAGGACTGATGAAAAACTTGGTAAGTTTGAACCCAGAGTAGATAAAGGTATTCTTCTTGGTTACTCTTCCAGAAGTAAAGGATATAAACGTTATAATAAAAGACTTGGAAAAATTGTTGAAAGCATTGGTGTTGTAGTTGATGAAGCATGCAAAAATCAAAAACAGATAAAATCAACAGAAGATTATGACAATGAAGAATATGGGGATTATTTTCCCACATCAAATCAAAATCATATTGAAGAAAAAACCAATGAAGCACTAGAAGAAGAGATAATGGTAGAAGAAAAGACTCCGTCTAGGTATGTTCAAAAAAATCATCTAGAAACTCAAATTTTAGGGGAAAAGAAGGCAGGTCTACAAACAAGAAGAGCTATTATAGGGACCTCAAGCTATCTAGCATTACTATCCTCCAATAAACCTCAAAATGTAAATGAAGCATGCAAAGATGAATGTTGGGTCAAGGCCATGGATGAAGAACTTGAGAAAATTAAAAAAAGTGATACTTGGGAATTAGTTCCGAGACCTCGTAATAAAAATATTATAGGAACTAAATGGATATTCAAAAATAAGTTGAATGAAAATGGAGAAGTCATTAGAAACAAGGCCAGACTTGTTTATAAAGGATATGCTCAAAAATAAGGTATACATTTTGAAGAAACTTTTGCATGGACTTGAAGCCATAAGGATTTTTCTTGCTCTCTCTAGCTTTCAGAAATTCAAAGTATACCAAATGGATGTAAAATAAGCCTTCCTTAATGGAGGTTTAGAAGAAGAAGTTTATATTGAATAGCCAGAAGGATTCATTCTTGGAAATGATGAAAAACTTGTATGCAGATTCAAAAAGACTCTCTATGGTCTGAAATAGGCTCCAAGGGCCTAGTATTACGGCCTTCACAAATATCTACACCAAAATGGTTTTTCAAAAGGTTCAGCAGATAGCAATCTATATACAAAGATTGAAACTGATAAATTGCTAATTATTATTGTTTATGTTGATGATATCATTTTTGGTAGCAATGAAGAATCCATCAGTAAGAATTTTGCTTCAATAATGCAACAAGAATTTGAAATTTCCTTGCTTGGTGAACTTACCTATTTTCTTGGTCTACAAGTTCAACAAAATAAAGATGGTATTTTTATCTCAAAAACCAAATATCTCAAACAGATCTTGAAAAGGTATGGAATGGAAGATTCTAAACTTGTATGTACCCCAATGGTAGCAGGATGCAGTCTCAGCTCAAATGATGAATCAGTAGCAGTACATCAACCAACTTACAGATCCATGATTGGCAGTTTCCTTTATTTAACAGGTACCCGACCTGACATCATGCATGCAGTAGGAATAGTTGGAAGATTCCAAGAAAATCCAAAGGAATCACACCTTTAGGTAGTCAAAATAATTTTCAATTATCTTCAAGGAACTCAGGACTTTGGTTTATGGTATCCTAGAGATGCAGATCTTACTCTTCATGCATGTACAGATGCAGATTGGGTAGGAAGTGTTGATGATATAAAAAGAACTAGTGGTGGTGCATTCTATATGGGTTCCAGGTTAGTGTCTTGGTTCAACAAGAAACAAATTTCAATTGCTTTATCTACTACTAAAGCAGAATGTGTGGCTGCTGCATCTTGTTGCACACAACTACTATATATGATGCAAACTTTGCAAGACATTCAGATCACATGTACTCCACCCATCTCCATTCTATGTGATAATACAAGTGCCACCAATATTTCAAAGAATACAGTCATGCACTCCAAGGCCAAGCACATCCCCATCAAGTACCGTTTTCTATGTGAACAAGTGCTTGAACAAAAGGTCAAATTGGAGTATGTTCCCTCCAAAGAATAGGTTGTTGATATATTCATTAAACCACTGCCTAGAGAAACATTTGAATATCTCAGACAAAAGCTGGGAGTAGTTACTGCATCATCCTACTGTTAAATCATTTTTTATAGAGAAATGTTACTATATGCATGTTTCATGAAGTATAGTTGTGTACACACATGGGTTTCTATGGGTCAAGGAGCGTATATGTTTTTCAGACAGGAAAAACAGTGGGGCAGGCTTCGATATGTGTTCTATGTCTGATGTTGATGATTACAGTCTATCGATATGCTTTATTCATTAATTTTTATCTGACTGACATAGATGACTTGATTATTGACTTGTTAACAATGCACAGGTAGCACAGGTTCATGGGGAGCAGTAGTCTTAACGTGCATTCTGCATTGTTGGCATTATGGTTGTTGAGTCCAGCTATGGCTTCATAAATTCATACCATTTATTGCTTAAGTCATGTCAAAGTCTAGGGTGTAATATGTCTTCTCATACATTTGAATGAATCCTCT
Source organism: Pinus tabuliformis (assembly GCA_031772625.1). Lineage (NCBI taxonomy): Eukaryota > Viridiplantae > Streptophyta > Pinopsida > Pinales > Pinaceae > Pinus > Pinus tabuliformis. The sequence goes on from CM062805.1 coordinate 433,920,455, forward strand.
TGGACAAATTATGTAATTTGTATCTCCACTTTGCATGGGATGGATAATGTAATTTTTTATTGTATTTTTATCATGTATAAACAATTGGTATATCCCCACTTTGTTGGTGGATGAGTCAAATCTGGTGTATCCTCACTTGGTTGGGATATTGATGTATGTATGATTCTTTGGTGATAGAAAGGTCATACTCACCTAGTTGAGTTATAGAGTTATGTTATTCCTGCAGTTTCTGCATGTGCTCAGGGGCATCATGGGCCTCGCATGGAAGTTTTAGTACATCTCAGCATAGGGGGAGCTTAATCAAAGAATTCATCATATACTCAGGGGGAGCATGGAAAACATAATGTGAATATCTTGGTCCACCCTTTGCCCTTGATGACAAAGGGGGAGAGTGACTTGGTGTTGTTGTTGCCATCAAGTCCAAAGGGGAAGATTGTTGGCATTATGATATAGGTGTTGTCCTTGATGGAAACTCACTCAGATGACAGTTCACAGTGCAGCAGGTTAACAACAAAGGATTACAGATCAGACTCAAAAGAATGAAGAAAGAGAGGTATATGTAGGTTCACTTTGTCCAAGAAGCATATACGTGTGGGTTAACAGAACAAAAGGAGCATATAACATATACACGCACTTTCAATGGAGGAAAAGCATGTACATGTTGGAAAACAAGGATTTTGGTCAGAGGTATCTGGCCCAAGGTATTTTGGCCCGAGGTATTTGGTCCAAGGTATTGAACCTAGGTATTTGGTCCAAGGTATTGGTCCTAAGTGGTTTTGGTCCAAGGTATTGGGAAAGGCCTAAGAGTATATAAGGAGGAGAATGATGATGCAGGGCTCTCGGTTCAGCACAGTTTTCTGGCATCAGTGATCTGATTGTTTATATTAACTAAATATTGGTTGATGTAGTTTAAGTTTAAAAGTTTTGATGGATCTAGTGTGAAAATTTGATGAAACGTGGCCTTTAAATTGTGGTGTTGTGATCTAGGAGTATCCAGTTCGAAAATTCATGAAACATGGTCCCTGGTGGAAGAGTGGAGTTTTCTGTAGGCTGGCACCTATGTAGTAGTAAACATATTAGCTAGTACAAGAGCTAGGGGGTTGTATCTCCCTTCTAGTAGAAGCTAGAGAACGAGAGAAGGTTGTAACCTTCTGCAGGTAGAAGCCTGTGTACTGGTATGAGTCTGCACTAGTATAGGATTGTAAACAGATTTTCTTATTATTAAAAGAAGACATAGATGACAACAACAGGTGGTTTTTACCCACATTTTGTTTCCACCTTACATCTTATTGTTCATATGTGTTGCTTATGTGTGATGCTTTATTCTGCTTTTACTACGCTGACTAATAAATCTCTGATATACTGTTTTAAGCTCAACACATGATAAATCACCTAAATCACAAGTTCTCTCGATATACGTTGGTTTCTTTAATCATAGTCACATGTACATGCTAGTTCACTTCACTGAAGTAGCGCATATAAACCTGTTTGGGAAATAAAATTATTGATTTGATAATACTGATTCACCCCTGCTCTCAGTATTATTTCCAACGTAGGCTTCAACTCATCTGCACCTTTTAAGAACACCATTGTCTTATTGTATTTCAATCACAATGAAATGCTTGGTCCTAACCACCTCTTCTTTCACTTAGAAAGTCTTATCAGCTTCCTTCATTACTTAGCAATTCTACCCACATCTTCTATGGAATTGCCTTTGTGAGCTCCAACAATACCTCTACAGTAACAAGTCTCCTTCTTGCTACATATGCCTCACTAAGCTTCTGTCCTCTGAGCTCAGTATTTTGGCATCTCTCTGGTTCTTTCCTCTGGAACCAATTGAGCACTCCTTTCTCTAGGTTGTTGTTTTATTCTCACCTTCTTATGATGCTACCTGTGCATCAATATAAAGACCACAAACTCTCCAATATTCAAATCAAATTAAAACAAAACATGCCATCTCACCTTCAAGACCTTTGCATGATCTTGTTCTACCATTCACCTGCACTTTGAATCGATTGTCCTCTATTTCCTTGCATTTGAAAGTTCTCCTACACATTATCTCTATGTGCTTACTATTTGTCAGATTACAATTTGATTGTTGGCTTGTTCGGGCCTGACCCAGGTTTGGAGGTGATTTAGACAAACAAATCCTGTTACTACTGGCCCTTTTGGCAACAGTCCGTGGAGCGCAGACTGAGGTCTCACCCGAAGTAGTATGGGAGGGTGCTAGAACCAGGTTTCCACACCCTGGAGATGTTTGATGTTTTCAAGTGGTCTACGTTTGACCCTGCGCAGATGTCGCTTCGCACACTTACTTGGGGGCCAAACAGTGTTACTACCCAAGTCCTTAATAGTAATCCTATATGAGTTGATTAACTTAGCTTATTTGTATGCTTTTAGTTATACTTAACAATATTCACAATTCATATAAGGGCAAGTAGTCATTAAATAATATAAATGCAATTCATATCAATAGATAATAACCTAAGACAAATACACGTAATTTAGATAAAACTTCTCTTTATTATTCTTTCCCTTCGGTTATAGACTCTATTCTACCTTGCGCACTTAGTTGCAGGGGTCCGCGCACTCAGCTATGGACTCTACTAGGCCTCTACACACTCAACTGTAGAGCCTCTTCCTACTACTACAACCCAAGACACACTTAGACACTTGCTCTGTACTTTTATCTCATACTTCGCTCTTCCTTCCTTCTTCACTATCTTTTACACTTAGAGCTTCACTCTATTTATACAATCCCACCCTATGACTCTAACATACACTTCGCACCCATAATTCGCAGAGCTTTGCATGATCTTGTTCTACCATTCACCTGCACTTTGAATCGATTTTCCTTTGTTTCCTTGCATCTGCAAGTTCTCCTACACATTATCTCTGTGTGGCTACTGATTATCAAATTAGAATATGATTGTTGGCTTGTTGGGGCCTGACCTAGGTTCGGAGGTGATTTAGACAAACAAATCCCAGTACTATTGTCCCTTTCGGCAATAGTTCGCAAAGCGCAGACTGAGGTCTCACCCGAAGTAGTACGGGAGGGTACTAGAACTAGGTTTCTGCACCCTAGAGATGGTTGATGTTTTAAAGTGGTCTACATTCGACCCTGTGCACATGTCACTACGCGCACTTACCCATGCCTCACAACCTGAGATGTTGCCTTTGCACAGCTCTACCCGAGGGCTGAATAGTGTTATTACCCAAGTCCTTAATAGTAATCCTATATGAGTTAATTAACTTAGCTTATTTGTATGCTTTCAGTTATACTTAACAATATTCACAATTCATATATGGGTGCATAGTAATTAAATAGTATAAATGCAATTCATATCAACAGATAATAACCCAAGAGAAATACACGTAATTCAGATAAAATTTCTCTTTATTATTCTTTCCCTTCGGTTATAGACTCTATTATACCCTACGCACTCAGTTGCAGGGGTCTGCGCACTCAGCTGTGGACTCTACTAGGCCTCTACGCACTCAACCGCAGAGCCTCTTCCTACTACTACAACCCAAGACACACTTAGACACTTGCTCTATATTTTTATCTCATACTTCACTCTTCCTTCCTTCTTCACTATCTTTTACACTTAGAGCTTCACTCTATTTACACAATCCCACCCTATGACTCTAACATACACTTCGCACCTGTAATTTGCAGAGCTTTACCTTAATACTACTCAAAACTTTGGCTTTGAGCCACAAAACATGTCATGGGTGGATTCCATGCCGAACAGGCTCCCAACACAAACATCGTGACTGGCCCTTCAATCGCTTTGTTGGCACGAAAATCTTCATGTGGAGTCCCTCCAACTAGTTTTGCTAAACTTGCTGCATCCGTTCTTCTAATCCCTTCATGTCTAAATTGTTCCCTTACATCTATACCCACATTTGCAGTGTATGTTTAAAGTCTCACGCTTTTGTCTAGCTCCTTGGTGCGCGAAGACTGTGCTTCAGCCGATTAGCCAGATAGTTGGCCCACCCATGTACGGCTTCAAGTGACTACCATTTACTTTGCCTGGGAAGGGTTCTCCATTCAGCTTGACTAGCTGGACCACGCCTCCATTTGTGACCTCCTTAACCACGTATGGTCCTAGCCAGTGCATTCTAAATTTTCTCAAAAAAATTTCAAACTTACTGTCATACAACAGCACTAAGTCATTTACCTTGAAGGTGCACAACTTGATATGGTGGTTGTGCCAGGATTTTTCATGCTTCTTTTGCACCTGCTAATGAAACCCAGCCAAAAACCGTTCTTCCTCAAGTTCTTCTAATTGTGCGAGCCTTTCCTTCAGAGCTTCACGGTTCGTCATCCTAGTCAGTGTTGCTATTCGCAGACTAGGTACGATATATTCCATCGGCATGACAGCTTCAACATCATAAACTAATAAAAAAGGTGTTTGTCTCGCCAGTTTCTTGCACATTGTCCCGTAAGCCCATAGTACAATAGGTATGCGTAGGTCCCAATCGTTCTACTGCATGTTGCACACTTTGGTCAGCACAGTCTCCAGTATTTTGTTGAAAGCTTCTATAGTCCCATTGGCTTGTGGATGATATGGTGTACTCTTCTAATGATACACCTGGAACTCTTAGGTTTGCACGCTGATGGTTTCATTCAAGAAATGTGTTCCACGATCACTCATTAAGATTTTTGGACAGCCAAACCGGGTCAACACATTTTCAAACAAAAACTTCACAACCGTAGCGGCCATGCAGTCCTTGATCGACTACACTTCCACCCATCATGCCAGGTACTCCGTCGTAGTGATGATGTAGCATGTGCCTGTCTTTCCTTGAGGTTTGATCGGTACCACAAAGTTGATTGCCCATTTTTTGAATGGCTGCAGTGTTATTTATGGATTTAATGGCATCTCGTCCCTCCACAATGGTTTTCCTGTCCTTTGACATATATCACATGCCTTAAAATGTGTTTTCGAATCTTGGTGCAGAGTTGGCCACCACAACCTGCGAGGAGAATATTTTGTGTAGATTCTTGTCTTGCATAATGTCCTCTTGCAGCACCCCCATGTCCTTCTGTGAGGATCTGACTTCATTCAAATTCAGGTACGTATCTTCGCAATATCTCATCATTTCCCATTTTTTATAGGTGCCCCACGATGACAGAAAAACCTATCGTGTGCACCACCAATTCCTTCTTCTGTTGGATGAAGTAGTCCTTCGGTGCAGTCCCTGTTGTTAGAAAATGGATTATATATTCGAAGTGCCCATCTGCAACGCGCACTGCAAAGAGTTGTGCATCAGGTAATCCTTCCTCCAGATTAGTGGGTTTCTCACCTATCTCAATGTGTGATAAATTATCTAGTCCTCCGTTCAGGAGTCCTAGCTTTACTACGACCTCAAAATCATATTCCTGGAACAATAATAGCCACCTGCATATGCACCACCCCAACACAGGCTTATTGACCAGGTATTTCAGCGTGGAATGGTTGGTATACATCTTGAAATGTCCTCCGAGCAAATAGTGTCAGTATTTTTGGAGCGTGTACACCATCGCCAACCCCTCGTGCTTAGTGATGGAATAGTTCTTTTATGCTTTAGACAACCTTCGACTTGCAAACATGATAGGGTGGTCCAAGCCTTCCCCGCCCTTGTGTATCAGTGCTGCTCCCAGCATGATACAAGACGCATCAACATGGACATGAAACTCCACATCCCATTTTGGGAAGACCAGGATTGGAGTGGAGGCCAATTTCCCCTTTAGAACATCAAAAATTTTCATGCAATCGTCATTACAACAAAATGTAACATCCTTTTTTCAATAGTTTTTCTATTGGCACAGTGATTTGGGAATAGCTCTTGATAAACTTTTTGTAATATCTGGTGTGTCCCAAGGTAGCACACAATTGTTTAACACTTCGTAGTGCTTCCAAATTTAGAATAATGGCAATCTTTGCAGGGTCCACCATCAGTCCTTATTTGCAGACCACATGTCCCAATAGGTTCCCGAAAGGAACAAGGAATGTGCACTTCTTAAGGTTTAGTGCAATCTGGTGTTGTCAGCAAGTATCCAGCATCAAGCGTAAGCTTGCTACATGGTGCTTAACTAATCCAAAGATAATCCAATCATCCAGATAGACCTCCAAGAACTTGTGGATGTATTCTTTGAACACAGCAACAATGATGCATGAAAAGATGGCTGGTGCGTTCTTCAATCCAAACGGCATAACGGTGTATTGAAAGTAGCCCCATTCCATTGCGAAGGTCATTTTTCTCCTGTCTTCCAGCGCGATCTTGATCTGATGGTACCCTGAGAACCCATCTGTGAATGAGTATGCTTCCTAGCCACCAACATTTTCCAATACTTCATCTGTGAATGGAGTTGGGAACAGGTCGTGTACATAGGTGTCGTTCAGCTTCCTAAGGTCCATGCATATTCTTATTTCACCCTTCTGCTTCTTCTCCTACACTACCATAGGACTCGCCTAGTCAGATTCTTCCATTAGCTCAATAATTCTAGCTACGAGCATTTTTTCTAATTCTTCGCAGACCTTTTCCTTATATTTTGAATTCAAGCGGTAAGGCCTCTGCTTAACCGACTTCGTGTCAAGTTTCAGGGTGATCTTCATCATCCTATGTCGCCAACGATCTCTTTTAAATCTGTAATTTTGGTCAGGAATAAGTCTTGGCATTCGTTGAGTAACTCAGTGACCTTATCCACCATGGCATCATCCCAATAGTCTCCAAGTGTTGCATACTTTGGTTCTGCCTCTGTTCCAATGTTTACCTGCTTCATTTTTAGCGACGCGGTGATGTTAGGATCCTCAATCAATGATCCTCAAAACTTGTGACAACCTTCCATTTCTGGAATGTTAATATTTCAGGGGTCCTCATCATCCTCCTCTACATTTACATTATAACACTCTAGTATGAAACTCAGCTGTGTTGCCCATTTTGGTTGAAGTACTTCCATTGGGTCCTAGGGTATTTTGAAGATAGTTGCTTTTACGGCTTGTAGCGCATTGTCAATAGTATCTGACCAACGATCTTCATACGTGAAGGTTAGTAGGAATCCTTCGTGCAAGATATCCCATTCGCTCATGCCATGGTAGAGCTCTGTCTCAGTATACTAATTCATGGGTATAACATCCAGAGTATGATAGAACAAATGCACCCATTCAGGCTGTGGCTCTTCCCTGTAGACCTTGGTCCATTTCGCGAGGTGTGTATGTGGATCATCATGTCTGTCATACTTGTCTGCTAGCCGCATATACAGTTTCCAAAATCGTAGGTGCATCACCCTTCTTCATCCGCGTCAATCCTCAAAGCTTCTCTGATGCGTAACCCACCACCTTGCGGGCATAGCACACAGTGCCCATTTCAGAGCATCAAAACATTGTTGTTCCAACACTTCTCTTTCAAATTTGTGTAGGAATTCATCCACCTCTATTAACCCATCATACATAGGAAGATTTCTTACCTCAGTTGTCATGCAACCTAGTGATCTTACCATCATGTTACAATTGAGTGTGATTACCTCATGTAACTGGTTCTGCCATCATTCAGTTTCCTCATCTGAATCTGATGTGCAGGAGCTTTCGTACTCCCATGAAATCCCGCCATCTATTGTTGGATTCACCCAATCCTCTTCTCTAGTGGTTATCTTGTAGATACAGTCTAGCTCGTCATTTCTTTCGTCATCACGCACTATCTCTGTGTAGCACAATCCTTCCACAGGGTCTAAAGGTACCGCTACACGCAGTGAATTTTTCTCGAAAATCATTTTACGCTTCTTCAGATTTATGACTCCATTCATATTAGTGGACCAATCTATTCCTAGTAGTGCGGGATAGGGATTGATGTCATCGAAAATCTCTATCACCTCGAAATCGTCAAACGCGCTCACACCTTCGATGTCTACCATTATTCCCTGCAATCTTCCCATTGGTAGGATATTCTGCTAGTTCACCATTCACAATTAAATATGGGAGCATTGCAATGTGAGCCTACGCATATGCTCCCATGTCTACTTTGGCAGTACATTCGCGTCCAATCCTAGATCCAAAATTACTTGATCCATTTCATACTCCCCGATTTGTACAGTAAGTCTCATTTCCCTTCCTATTTGCAATCCACGCTTTCCAACTTTCTAGACTACGCATGGTTCTCCTGACCCAGCGCACCTAGTGGTAAGTTCCTGTAGTCCCTTTGCCACTTTTCTGTCACGCAGTAGTTTCATGCATGTCTCCAGAAAGGTAGTGATGATTGAAGGATCCATCCCCAGTTCTAGTTGATCATTACTACTTGAAGTGGAGGCCTTCAAGAAGCTCTTCTTAGCTTCCATGAATGTCTCTTTCATGTGCTCCAAATCAAATTCAAGTTCCTTTGTAGGAGCCTTCCGAACCCATGCACTTTCTTCTAGCTGCTTACCTTTGTCATCTCCTGTCGTGATACCACTTCGAAGCACTATGTTTACATTCAGGTCCTCTTTGCATTTCTCAGACCTCATCATTTGTAAATTCTAAGTCGGGGGAGGCTGGAGTCCCTTTATCGTGCAACCTTGCTATCAATGTAGGGTAGTCCTCCATCTCATGACCAAACTAAGTACAAGATAAACATGGTGTTGTTGTCAGATTTGTACAATCACGGGCATAATGCCCTGGCCCTCTGCAATTGTAACAAATCAGTTGTCTGTGACCCCTTCCTGGTCCCATTCTTCCTCGACCTCGTCCGCGCCCCTGAAATTCAGCGCGCGCCATCCCTGCATTTGGATTGAGGGCTCGCATTTTGGTCTGCACTCTGTAGGCAAGAGTCCGATCCATCATTAGCTCGTAACTTCTACAGGTGTCCTCATCATGGCCTACCGACCTGCAGAAATTATAGAACAATTGTTGGGACGTCTGTGTATAGTTATGAAATAGGTGACAATTATCCGTAGTGTGTTTTCCTCCTATCTAACAAATCGTGCACCATAATGTAGGCACGACGCTTGGTCCTACTTGTGCCTCTGCTCTTAATGGCATTAGCCCTCCTCCTACCAAGTAGTTCGCGAAGACTGGACAATGGTCCTTGTCATGCCCTTGGCCTTTTCATTTTATGCACCATACCTCCTTGCGCTCTTCTAGGCAAGTTTTCCTATCCTGTTTCAAACTCTGCATTTCCAGACACAAATTTTGTAGTTGCACATGGATTTTTTGAACTCCCAGGCTCAAATCTTGTATTGGGTTCTCGTGCAGTCTCATTGCAATCTCCAAAGCCTTGGCCTAGGTGCATAACTTCTACTGCGACAACGTCATCCTCAAATGCGGCATTAGTGAAACTACAAACAATGCACGGTGTTGTCCATCCGTCAAGGTCATGTTTTCTTCATGAATCATACTCTTCAGTCTCTGATCCAGATCCCATGGGTTCTCACCTAGAAGCATCGTGATTTCCTTAAACCCGATAATCGATTATGTCTCCGATTCTAGCCTGCTAAATTTCTTGTTCAGCGTAGCCTAGATATCTGTGATCCCCGCATTTGAATGGTCATTAGAATGCTTAATGTACCATGTTAGTGTGTGATCCTACAATGCGGTTACCAGTGCTTCCTTCTTAATATTGTCATACACAACTCCTTGTGCTTCCCATACAACTTTTACTACGAACCAAAATTGGTCCGGGTCTTTGTTCCCTACTCCTTTGAATACCGGAGATTTTATCGCGCTTGCCATATTGAACTATGGTGGTGGCAGAGGTGATGTGGGCAGGGATGGAGGTGACAGTGGTGAGACTGGTGGTGGTGTAGGTTGGGGTGGTATGCGTGGAATTCGCTGCCTTATCAGAATAATTGCGCTTCTCAGAGAAACTTTCACAAGCTCTTGTTCACTTTCCCACTATGACAAAATCAAGGCACTATTTTCTATCTTTGCGCTACCTTTGTTTCTATAGACTCTCCCACTTCACATAGTACCAACCATAAATTTATTCGCATAACTCGCTTTTCACACAATAGCATTTTAATCCAAGTGTTCAATGATTTAATGTACTTACCTCACAGTTACTTGAGGAAGCGTGATTCTGCCTCACTGTAGCTGACAGTCGTACCTACCGAAAACCTAGTGATAAACCGTCCTATAATTCAATTGAGCCAATGGTCCACAACACACATGATCTTATTCCAATGCTTCTAGTTTGTACACTAATTCTGGAGTCCACACAATCAGTTTGTTGACCCTAAACCTTCCCTGACTGTTTGCTAGCTTCGCGATCCACTCGTACAATTCAGAGGGAAAGGATGCAAAGAACATTTCATGGATTTCCGTATATAAGTAGCACTCTAACCACTATTCCTTTGATACTCGTAGATTCTTGTTTTCCTACGCCACGAACTCGTGAATCTTTCTTTCCAACCACCCTTTAATTTCTTTCTTCGTCTGCTTCGAGCAACACGACATCAGACATCCCTTATGAAGATCTCAGTCCTGGCGACAGAAACATTTGTTGGCCTTTTGGGGCCTAAACAAGGTTCATAGGTGATTTACCCAAACAAATCCAAGTACTACTGGCCCTTTCGGCAATAGTCCGTGGAGTGCAGACTAAGGTCTCACCCGAAGTAGTATGGGAGGGTGCTAGAACTAGGTTTCTACACCCTGGAGATGTTTGATGTTTTCAAGTGTTCTGTTGTTTGACCCTGTGCACATGTCGCTATTCGCACTTACCCATACGTTGCAGCCTGAGATGCTACCTTCGCGTAGCCCTACTCAGGGGCCGAACAATGTTATTACCCAAGTCCTTACTAGTAATCCTATCTGAGTTGATTAACATAGCTTATTTGTATGCTTTCAGTTATACTTAACAATATTCATAATTCATACAAGGGTGTGTAGTAATTAAACAATATAAATGCAATTCATATCAACAGATAATAACCAAAGATAGATACACGCAATTCAGATAAAAATTCTCTTTATTATTCTTTCCCTTTGGTTACAAACTCTATTCTTCCCTGCACACTCAATTGCAGGGGTCCGCGCACTCAACTACGAACTCTACTAGACCTCTGCACACTCGACTGCAGAGCCTTTTCCTACTACTATGACCCAAGACACACTTAGACACTTGCTCTATACTTCTATATCATACTTCGCTCTTCCTTCCTTCTTCACTATCTTTTACACTTAGAGCTCCGCTTTATTTATACAATCCCATGGTCCGCAAACCATGGCTTGGCTAACATTACATTTAACACTTAGGGCGGACCACCCTATGACTCTAACATACACTTTGCACTTGCAATTCGAGAAGATTTACATTAATATTACTCAAAACATTGGCTTTTAGCCCCAAAACATGTTGTGGGGGGTTTCCATGCCCAACACTGATCGCCTCTTGCCTGCATACACATCTTAAAACATAACTCTATTCTAAATTTCTCAAATAATTTTCATACAGAATTTCTTTGTGCTACTTTTATACCAAATGTTTCAACCACAATTTTGCTCCAATACAAAATGATAACGGGCTAAGCCGACAATACCCAAATTATGCAAATAAAATTGCATGCCACTAGTCCCAGGAATTTAATCACCTGATCCATGGTGAAAACCTTCTAATTAAAGGCTTAAGGCTTCTTAATTTAATCTCATGCGGAACGATTTAATAACTAACCACACTCTAACCCTTAATTAATCCTTTTGAGTGGAACCTTATAACTCAACCCTTCAACCTTAATAACAACTTTGGTTAATTTTTTTATTACCCCCTCCTATCAACCCAAAGTACATTTAACCCTTTATTTATATTATAACTCTAGTATAATAGAAATACACATAACTCACTTAACTTTACCTTTCCGCCAATCCACGACCTTTACACATTTTGTGACGCTCACCTTTATCGCATTCATCCTCCACCATTGATTTCACTCCATCAGATCAACGGCTGTCGTGTCGTATCTCATTCACCCTCTGGAACTCAAATAAACTTCATGCGCATTGATAACATATCGGGTCCGCTTTCTCCGAAGCCTTATCGACTTCAATCTCCGTCATTGATCTTACCTTTCAATCTAATGGTTATTGTATTACCCAATCAATAGAACTAATTAGTGATCCTCCACTGTTGATCAGAACCCATTTGATCCAATGGTTAAAAACAATATCGGATGATCCACCTGCACAAGGATTACCCACCAGATAAAGTGGTTTTCTCCCTCCTGTGGCATGCTACGTGTTAGTCAATAAATTGAATCGGGTGACCAACCCCGAATTTCCACTTACCACTTTTTCTCCATCCGATAAACAACTTCTGCTCATAAACCCACCTTTCTTCCTTGACTAACGCACGAGCTTATTGGTGCACAATGACTGTAGATCTTCGTCCATCATATGGTTGTGACAACTCCTCCAGATTTCTCTTCCACTAACACTTAAGTTTAATCTACGCCGTTCATTTCTTTTACTTTATGCTGCACGATGTAATCTTGATCACCCATCGCCTTGAAGCTCGTTCGTTGATCTCTTAAATCCAATGAATCCTGTGCATTGTCACCTCATTTCTTCGTCCTTCCCTTTACTTCATTTTTATGTCATTTCTTCAGTGTTCTTTTGTGGTTTCGAGTTTCTTCCAAGGTTCTGGTCTTTAGTTGTCCTTCATCACAAATTCCTCCTGATCTTAACTCCACTCACGCCTTTATGCTTCCTTCACCTTCATTATAAAATTAAAAGCTTCCTCCTATACTGTCTATGTGTGTAAAGCTGTAACACCTCTCTGTCACTCTTCTCTTTATTTCACCTCTAATTCTACACTTGCAACCTATGTTACATGGAATAACTCAAGATCATACATAATCTATATCTCAATTACTCAATACACACACATGAACTCAAAATCGAGTTGTTTGTATTAATAAACAAGTACTTACATAAGAGTCTCTCTCTCTCTCTAGCCTGATATTCTAATCAGTGGCCTCTATTTTCCTAGCTGCCTGTAAGCTTACAATCAAACCTCTAACTCACACCTCTAACTACTAACTTGACTAACTTTTTCTCTGCCCTTTTGGCTTACATTTATAAAAAAGGATTCTATAACCAATTTATGGTTTAGATCCATAAACTTCTCAACAAAATCCTAAAATCTCATCTTTATCCCTAAGGATCCTCTTTAATCCACAAATCATGAAACCAACTCTTAATCTAAGATTTACAACTAATTCTAAAATCTTTCAACTATCCTAAATCTCTCATGTTCTCCAACATTTGAGAACATTTACAAATATGCCTCACAATACTTAATTAATTCCTATTCTCATTAAAATCACTCAAAAGCCTAAGTAATTACATTAATTTTAACACTTAGGAAACCAACTTCCTTAAAACACAAGACCCCCCTATGTCTACTAAAATACAATGATTCTTCTGAGCTGAATGCTCCTACATCAAGACCTGGATTAATTTTCCTTATAAGGAAAGGAAATTGAGCTTAAAGGTATCCAAGGGAGACCAATTATAGTGATAACTACTAATATCATGAAAAAAATGCTAAAAAGGGGACACCAAGGTACAATTTCACAACTGTGTTCGTTAGATGTTCAAACATCCATATCATTTTCTCTAATAGATCTCCAAAAATCTATCAACAATAATTTCAAGGTATTTTGGAGATTCCTAAGGGTATTCCACTTACTCAAGATCATGAACATGCTATTGATTTTCCACCTAGAAATGTATCACCTGATATTATTCCTTATAGGCATCCATATGCATAGAAGAGTAATATTGAGCATATGGTTCAAGAAATGTTAGATGTTGGTACCATTCAACCTAGACAAAGCACCTTCTCTTCACTAGTGGTTTTCACTATCAAAAAAGATGGTTCACAGAATACCTGCCCAGATTATAAATTGCTCAACGAAATGAAAATTAAAGATAATTTTCCTGTACTTGTCATTGATGAATGATTATATGAACTACATGGAGATTTTTTTTTTTTACTAAGTTTGATCTCTATTAGAGATATCATAAAATCAATATGAGGTGGGAAGTCATTCCCAATACATCCTTTAGAATACATGAAGGTCATTATGAGTTTTTTGGTATTCTATTTGGAATTAAAAATGCACCTTCAACATTTAAAATATTGATGAATTATATTTTCAAGCCCACCATTAGGAAATTTGTTTTATTATTTTTTGTGACATAATAATCTACAAAAAATCTTGGGAAGAGAATGTACAACATGTTGACAAGGTCTTAACATAATTGGAAGAGAAACAACTATATGCAAATCCTTCTAAGTGCGGCTTTGGGTTTCAAGAAGTGGAATATTTAAGTCATATTGTATCCCATGAGGGTATCAAAGTAGATCCTAACAAAATCAAAGCTCTGAGGGAATGACCAATCCCTAATACCTTGAAGAAACTCAGAGGATTCTTAGATTGATAGGATATTACTACAAGTTTTTCAAGAATTATGGTCAAATAGGAAAACCTCTAACAAAAATATTGAAGAAGGAAGTGTTTTCTTCAACTATAGAAGAAAAGAAAACTTCTGAAAAACTTAAATAGACTATGTGTACAACTCTCATCTTGGTGGCACCTGAATTCACAAAAACCTTCATTACGGAGTATGATGCATTAGGCCATGGAATTGGTCCAATTTTGATGAAAGAAGGAATCACCCTTGCCTTTGAAATTAGAAAATATAAAGGAAATAACTTAGATCCATATATGAAAATGAAATGTTGGTCGTACTACATGCAGTTAAGAAACAACATCCATAACTAATATGAAGACACTTCAAAGTAAGAATGGATCATGATAGTTTGAAGTACTTCTTGGAGCAAAGAATATCTTCATAAGAGAAACAAAAGTGGGTTACAAATATGTTAGGTTATGAATTTAAAATTATCTACTAAAAGGGAAAGAAAAATATTGTCGTAGATGCACTCTCAAAGAATGAGGAAGACACAAAGGGTTTACTTTGTACTATTTCCATTTCATCTTCTAACTGGGTGGAAGCAGAAGGGATGGAATTGAAACAAGATGAGAAAGTATGAAAGATCATTCAAAAACTATAGGAGGACCTTGATGTAATAGAAAAATTATATTGAAGAATGAGTTGTTGCACTAACAAGATTAGTTACAAGTATGTAAGAATTCTTGACTAAAAAAAAGGTCTTTTTAGAATTACACGCATCTCTGGTAGGAGAACATTCAAGATTATTGAAGACATACCATAGGATCAAGAAATATATTTTTGGATAAGGTATTAAAGAAATTGTGAAAACATTTATGGCTGAGTGTGTGGCATGCCAACAAAATAAGGGAGAGGAAATCAAGATCCCAAGGCCCCTTCAGCCATTAGCCATATGAAGCTGGCATTGGGAAGAAGTTTCAATGGATTTTATCTAAAGGAAAGAGTTTCATTATGGTAGTAGTAGATTTAACTCAATGTATGCCCATTTTTTCTCTATTTATCATCCTATTAAAGCAAGTACAATGGAAGAAGCATTCATAGAAGTAGTTCAAAAGCTATATGGAATAAAAAATATTATTGTAATGATAGAGATCCAATATTCATTGGAAAATTTTGGACTAAATTATTTTCTTATTTGGGTGCTCAATTGTCTCATAACTCATCTTACCATCCTCAATCTGATGGGAAAATTAAGATTGTGAATACATGTTTAGAAGGGTATCTATGTTGCTTTGCATCTAATAAACATACATAATGGCTAAAATGGTTTCTCTTCCCATAATGGTGGTACAACACATCTTTTCGTACTTCATGTCACCATTTATGGAAAATTATGGATATCACCCTCCACACATCACATCACCCTTGAAAGGGAATATAAAATCTTAATTGGTATAGGACCACTTATAGAACCAACAATAGGTTCTCAAAATATTGAAGGACAATTGGTTATAACACAAAATAAAATGAAACAACAATAAAATTAACATCACAATGAAAAGAAATTTGAAGTGAGGGATTGGCTATTTGTGGGACTACAACCATATAAACATATGTCCCTCAAAAAACAAAAAATGAAATAAGTTAGCACCAAGGTATTATGACCCTTGTAAGTTGTTCCAAAGGATTGGAAGTGTGGCTTACAAAAAAGGAATGGAAGTCTCCATATTCACATGTACATTCATTCTTCCATATGCTTAAAGAAGGTAATTCATGATAAGATATTTTCCTAAAATATTTTACCAGAGATTAGTGAAGAAGGGAAAATCATACTAAAACTAGAAAAAGATTTTGGAAACAAGGACTAAGCAACTAAGAAATTGATAATTACTTAGTATTTCATCAAATGGAAGAACCTACTAATGGAATAAGTGACATGGGAAGATGAGTTGTTAATGTAGAAACACGCATAGAGAGTTAAGTGTTGAGGATAACACTCATTTAAAGGGGAGGAACATGTTAAGCCCTATATAAGCCCAATGTTAACCCTAAAACCCCTTATTAAGCTCTAGATATTGAGTGATTACATTTCTATTGTCACATTGTTATGTAGACTAGAACCTTTCATGGTCCCATTTTATTATAATTGTACACTTTATCTCTTAAGTCATCATCAAATTTTGTCTTGTACATTGTATTCATTGTAAAAGGAGGTTTCTTCCTAAAATAGGATTGTATTTCTCAGTTTCGTATCATTTTTAAGGCACATGGCTTATAACATAGTCTAAACCCTTAGGTCGATGATATTCAATATTAATATTACCTTGTAAACCTTCTCCATCCCCTGCTCACAATGACATTCTATTAGCGCCTCTATAGTGACTCATGCAATGCTTAGTATGTGGATTCATTTATTCATATCCACCCACATAAGGAGCCTAGACAGTAAATGTATATCTAAGAAGGTCAACTCTAGTTTATTCTCTTCCAAAAAATAAGACCTAGCATCTTAATTACACATCTCAACAATATAATATATTAGTCAATCCTATGTCTACATCAAAGGATAGTGAAATTACTTGACTAGTATATATATTATTAACTACCTTTGCACTCAGGACATGGCCATGACCTTCGCACTCAACGCTATTAATATATTTCTCTCACTAGTAGACCAATGTTAAGACAACCTACTAAAAACACACAAAAAATATCACTATTGTTACAAGTTTTCCTTTCTTTGCCATAATGTTCTATGCATGATTTCCACTCGTATTTGCATGATCATGGACCTACTTAATTACATGTTAGAACAACTTTATCAAATTATTGAGGGACTCCTTAGGTGCATGCTAGCATAATTGTTCCATGAAACACTTTTTCATATGGCGCAACAATTCATACCATAGTTTTGCAATGTTTTCCAATAGCTACGCAACCCTTCATTTGCATGATAATGCATCTATAAAAGAATAGTACATGTTTTTTAGGCATTTCTTCCTTCATGACACACATGACCCTATGAAAACCTTGATAGTTATATACATGCCAAATTCTGCTAAAAAGGAAAAAAAAATGAAATAATAGAAATATGGGGGAAGAGAAGATGAACAAGGTGATCAAAATATTTGATTCTAATGGTCAAACATTTAACAATGTATGATAGAATATTTAGTTCAAATTTGTCATATCATACATTGCACCAACATTGTGAATCATGAAATTTGTGCTTGACCCTATTTATGGGTTTGGACACAAACTTTATTTTCCCTAAAAATAATCTCATATAGTCCATTTCAAGCATCGTTTACACCATTGGATTATTTTTCTCATTCACTTTCGCACCATGTTATTTTTTTCATGTGCGAATTGTTTTCTCCTAGAATCCATTTCTTCTAGGTTAGAAACTACACCCTTCATGTATAATTATTCAAAATAGTAGTTAGAATTCATATTCTCCTCTACATATGATGCAACACCATTGTTTAACACCCCTAAATATTTTGGAAGGTCTCTACCATGCTTAGGAAAGTTGCCTCATCCTTCCAAGTTTCATCTTCCACTTGCTTGATCATAGTGCTCTACCTCCATGGGGAATCTATTTTAGCACCTCTTTGCCTGTTGTAAATTGTACAATTATTTCTCCCTTTAGGATCAAGAGTCTATATAGTGTGTGTTGACTCTTTTTCTAGCACCTGTGATACAAGTGCTTCAGGAGATATAGAAATCTTCCTATAGACAACCTCTGGGTTGATTGTAGACTAGTGACTAGGACATCTTGAATACATGAGTGCATGGAATATTATCCATGAGGGGGTTTCTGCAGCACTCCAATTTTCACGTAATTAACAAAAGAATAAAGGGGGCTTGGTTCAATAGTTTGCCATCTAGGTAAACTCAAGCCAATGCATGGAGCCAAATGCGTAGGGGGTAAATTAGGGCAACCTCAAAGAGAAATGTCTTATTATGGTGGTCGACACACAACAATGAACAACTTAAAAATGAAGTTGTAGTAAAATGAAGAGGAAGAAAGAAAAGAAGGAAATATATGCATAGGGTTGTAAACAAGACAGAGTCCTAAGCAACAATGTTCTAGTAGAAGGATGGAAGGTAGAAGAGATGGGATGACAGAAACAATGGAGTGTTAATTAAGGTCCCAAAATATATACATCATGAGTACATTTATCACTAAACAACATAAGTAAATCTGTTCTCATACAGGTACTGCAGGTTAATTGAATAACACAAGTAAATATGTAATTACTACAGGTATTGTAGGCTATTGAATAACACAAGTAAATATGTAATTACCACAGGTATTGTTCTCTATTTAGCAGCAAAATATACAACCATGAAAGCATGAGACTAGCAACTTCATTACACAATTTCAGTAGAAGAGGAAAACATATATGAAAATGAGATTTACAGAGGGGAAAACATACTATGCATTACTCTAATTAGAATCACCAAATAGTTTCATTAATCCAATATGAGTCCAACATACTAGTCCATTTATATTCATCTAGATATCGCTCAAGTCCCTCATGAACAGGCAAGTAGAACCAAAAGTGGATTCGCAGAATTCATACCACTTGGGTGCAGAATTCCAGAACCTTTTCGGAGTGTTTCTTCCTCCCTTTTATAAGGAAACGAGGAGCAAGGAAATCAGTTACAAAAATATCTCCAGGCTAGATTTTACAGCTGTCTGTATGACTAGTTGTCTTAGCATGCAACCTCTAATTATTACAACAGTAAGATAGATTTCTTGAAAACAAAACAGAATAACAACATAGCGATCAAAAACAAAAAAACAAAACTAATCCATTGAAACTAAAATGATGGTCCTGAAAATATCTCCATGCCACTCTTCTTTTTTGGCCTCTGGTCCAAGCATGTTTATGTTAAATCACGGCTAATCCTCTCTCAGTCGGTTCCTTATCACTTTCAGTCTTTAACAGTCTTGTTCCTTCTCTTTCACGAAGTGGGAGCAGTCACCCATCATGGCAATAACAAACTCTCAACGTGGCTACCAACTCATCCACCCTCCCAGAATCCTTGTAAAACGCTATCGGTGCCATGATATGCTTGGTGATGAAATTATAGTATAATATGGAGGATTTTCCGGTGCTGGCACTTATCACTAAAAACATTACAAAATAGGTGCGTTCCGATCCCCTTTAGGCCCCTTTGCTTCAACCTCTTTCTGTAATTTTGTTCATATGACCGGGGTCTAAAACCAGGTGCTTAGCCCTAAGGCGCTAGAGCCTTTAGACTCCTATCTGGGGGACATTTTCCTTTTATACATAGAATCCCTCAAATTAGTGGTTTCTGATGCTTGCCTTCAATATCTCCCCTCGACACTTATGATCGTCGATCCGTGGGATTGGGCCCACACGAGATATCTCAATCGCGATATAGGAGAGAGGGCCTTTTTAGCATTCTTCACAGTTTTTTCTGATTTCTTGGACGCGACAATTTACAGAACGCATCACATAAAATATCATATCTCAGAGGGGTCTCGCATATCTCAATCGCAAGTTGGAAGGGACTTCGACGAAGGAGGGAATTTGACTTGTGCGATCACGGATTTGTGGGATTGATGACATCATTAGTGCCACGTGTTCTCCATACCACCACATCATGCTGACATCAGCCGCCATGTGCATTTATTAGGACCAATAGGATTCTACTATGTGCCCCCTGGAGGAGAGAGAAAAGGACCCATTCACCCTTGGTTTTTCTTTGAATTTCTTTGTTAAATGAAATCAGCCCCTCCCAATGCTTTAACACTAAAGGCCCAAATTTTGGTGATTTTAATGTTATCGACATTCAGTGATTTTCATAACGCTGTATTTTTGTGCACCCTTTTGCACATGCGATCACTGACATGCGATATCGAAACTCTGCATCATGAAACATCAATATGTTATGCGCCATGAGCCTCTGACTGACAATATGTGATATTGATGATCCATGATCATGATATTTGCTCTGACCTTACCTGTTGCTACTTTAGAAAAATGTCTATTGTGATTTTCGATTTGCTTATGTACCTTCGATATGATTTTCTCCTTCACTTCAAAGGCAAAAAAAATCCTAAACTTCAACAGGTCATATCTTCTAATCTAAAGGTCCATCTTTGGACTTCCATATACTGTTTGAAATCTTGTTCCAGAAATATGAAAAGGAGAGGGTTTGATTTAGATTTTAGAGCTTTTGTGGCTTGGAAGATGGCTTCAAATTCACTGCTCTTTGGCACTTTGGTCAACTAAAAACTCATAATGTAGTAAGTGACAATAGTGTGCATCACAAAGAAATCATCCTACTTTCCTCTCATCATTATGGTGACCTATTCCTTGAGACTCCCAAGTAGTTTATCATGATATGCTTCACCTCATGCCCTTTATCTCTTATTTCATCCATACAATGAATACCATATGCATTTTGAAACTCCACTAATCATTCTATCAAGGAATTCCCCTCCTAATTGCTTCCATGTATCACCTTGACCTTGTACATATAGTTTGGAGTTGGTTAATCACATATTGGTTAACAATATCCTTTATTTTAATTTATCTGGGTTATTTTATTCTTTGTAATAGAAAAAAGTATAAATACATCAATAAAACATCAATAACCAAAAATATAGAATTACCATTACAATTATTTCAGATTTTCAAATTCTATCTTTATTTATGGAAGTTTTGCTTGTCAACCCTAAATGGATAACCTAATAATCTCTACATCCTTCTTTATGAGTTAATCTCCATGATAATATCTTGGATTCATCTCATCCTAGTACTCCATACATTACCTATCACATAATCTATGACTCCACTATTTAATTTCATCCTAACTTATCACCCTAGGACCAAAGTTTCATTTACCATTAGACTCATCATCTTAATCTCCTAATTATCCAAAAACAAATTTTTTCTAGTATTTTCAAGTGACATCCCATGTCAACATATTTTTTATGCTTTGTCCAAGGGAAGTTCCAAGTCTCTTACTCATTGGCCAAGTCATACATGAATGTCAAAGAATCAACCCATTTCATTTGTCTACTTTTCTTCATGCCTTCTAATAGTTTCTAGGGCTTCCTCAATCCAAATATTTCTTGAACATTTTGCTATCAAAATAAACTCAATTACTTTAAGAGTTGATTTATAGGCCTAAATACGTTTTTCCCCATGTATATTATCTATACGAGGCCTCAAACCTAGTAGAAAGTTTCATTATTTTTATCTAACCCTTGATTTCTCAAATATCATCTTCAACTCACTATCACATTTTGGAGATTCATACACATTGATATTTGTAGTGATATAGATCTAATCAAAGACCCAGAAACATGTATTCCCCTTTTCAGCAATGCTTTGAAGACCTCAATAAAGATGTGACTCATCATGTGACATCCCAATGAACATATCTTTTTATAATTCTCTATCCCCTTAAGCACAATTATTCCCTCACATGTGTTTTGAAGGAAACATTATTTTTCTTTCAAAAATACTCAAATATAGCAATTCTTTCCATAATCCAATATTGTTCTTTTTTGAAAAGTTTCAAGAGCATGGTTTTAACCATATCATTTGTAAAGTGATTGCATATATGTATATGAACTCACTCCTTTCTGTTATCGATGGCCTCGTAAATGTTTCCTAGGTGATCCTACCTCGGACATCTCTCAATCTCCCTTTCCTACTTATGTATTACAAACACATGATGTATTTTGGCTATACAAACTACTCCTAATCTCACACATAAGGGGGAAACTACTATTACCCTAATTTCATTCATTTGGGACATTTAAGTGGTCATAGTTAGAAACAATTCCATATCAAGTATAATTCACATGATGTAACCCATCGTATAATTTCATGGATATTTGTACCCAGTTAAGTACAATCACACTTTCAATTTACCATTTATAGGTCCAAAACTTATCTCCCATTATGTATGTCAATCACTAATAAATATTCAATAGCTTTTAACCCTATAAATCCAAAAACTCAACTACTCTTGGGATTGTAAATGACCAAGGACTTACTAAATATTGTAGTGGGTATGTTCATACCATCTTTAACCTCCCATCTCATGAATATTTAATCCATTAACCTTCCTTAAGGCCTCATCAAAACATGGGATCCTATGAATAAATGAGGAGCATTCACATAGGAGATAATTCAATATGGGGTTACATTTCCACTAGTAAAAGGGAGCCATGGGATGAATTAAGAGGAGGAAAACAAGGAAATTTTATGTTGAAGGAAAGAGACCAAACACTTAAGAATCCATCATCCCTACTCATTGATTTCTAATGTATTTACTTCTTCCATTTTTTCCTCCTTTCAAAGTAGTGATCCACGAGGAGACTTGCTGGTCTGAATACATTGAAGACTAATATTGAGATTACAAAGTGATTAAAGGGTATTCCCCTAGAGAGATTTCTTTCCCACTTAATAAAATGTATTCTCCTCAAGAGGCATATATTTTCCCCCTTTATTTTGTTTGTCTATTCCTAGTTTTACAATAGGTTAACATTATGGTTTTTTACAGCAATGCACCGCATTTATATGTGTGAAGATAAATAAATATACAACCATGTCAAGGGTTCATTAATGAAAAGAGGAAGTCATGTGAGTTGGGTAGGGTATCATTAAAATTGGGATTTCATGTGCTAGTTAGGAGGCCTACAATGAAATTGATGAGTTCCAAGGACTTACTGTTATTGGGTAGAGTACATCAAGATCAAACCCTAAGAGGATAAAAATACAATAAGTTAATTTTCCATAGATAATTCATTGGGCCAAGATGTATTACATAGGATTTTAATTGGCTATGACCATGGCTTAATGAAACAAAATGTGATGGCAATGTTTTTGGACAAAAGATACCATATTAAAATCCAACTTCTCATGGTGGTTTTTATTTAATGTTAATGTTGATATATTTCTACTAACATAGTGGATGACATGTTCACAATGATCATCCATTTATTGAACCAAGACTAGACTAACAACAACAAAAACAAATATTGCAACATAGGATGAAATGTTTGTTCACGTAAGGGGGAGGATAATGGATACAATGAGGTGAGCTTGTTTCAATTTGTCAAATGATTATTGGGCTTAGTTATCCCCTAGCAAGTTGAAATTATAATGTAACAGATGTAAAAACCCATAAGTATGTGTATCTTAAATAGGAATAAAAAACTTAATAAGTTGGATTTGCCTTGAAGTGTCTACAATTGTCATAGACTCCATGGTGGGTTAGTTTGATGATGGCTTAGAATTTGAATGAATCAACATTAATCACCTGAATTGAAACAATGACTCCTAGAAAACATCCAGCTATGACACAAAATACAAATTTGAAGAGGAATTCAAAGCAAAGTTATGTTAAAGAAGTGAGATAAAAGAATTGGGAATCCATCATCCTTACTCATTTATTTCTATTTCATTTTCCCTCTTGTTATTTTTTTTGTCTTCAAAATGGCCATCAACAAGGTAACATGTTGCCCAATTATAATGGATATTGAAATAAAATACAAACTAATTAAAAGGCCATCCCAGAAAGAGTTTTTAACCACTTTTTGCAACATATTCTCCTAATGTGATATATTATATCACATATTTTTGTTCCATTGAAATAAAATCAAGCATTTCCTTCTATTAAATGAAATAAAGCATTTATTTTTCTCACCAATATACTATTCATATATTGTTTAATAATTGAATTCATAGTTTGATAATTTTATCAATTTCATATATATTTGTGTTGAAATAATTATTCATATATTTAACATTTTTTTCTTTTATTTATTTAAACATAACTTTCTAGCTAATTAAAAATGTGTTTTTATACACCATTACACCAAAATCATGTACCATTCATGGTTATAATACACAAAATTATAGAGCTTTATACAAATCCAATTATTACATCAATTGCCCATAATATTCTAGACGACATCATAATGACAAATTTTACCACATTATCAATTGTCCATAATGACTCTTCTACTTTTGTCTATTTTTTATTTGGTCTGGATAACGCTTAGTGATTTGATCCCCATATCCACAAGTACTCCTGGTCTCATCCACATGGATGAGTTTGATTGTCCCTTTGAGCCTCTCATGTAGATTGGAAAAAATGAGCCTCCCACATCATTGTTAAAGATGTATCTTTTTTCCCACATCATTGTTAAGATGTTTTTTTTGCCACATCATTGTTAAAGATGTATTTTTTTGCATAGCTTATTACACATGTAAAATTTTCATAAAATATAGTATAAGAAATATGACAAAAAATTTATGTCACTTATTTATAATTTAACATTTGAAATTTACTTTTTGTTATTTTTTATTATTTAAATTTATTTATTTCTAAGATGATTGGTTGAAGTTTTATTATGGGTTGTTTAGTAATTTTCATTTCTATTAGTTAATAATTTTTTGTTTTTAGTTTTATTTCATTTTTATTTGGCTTTCTGATTTGTTTTCCCTTTTTCTATTATTTTATATTTTATACTTTTTTAATTTTATTTATTTATTTATTTCCATTTTCATGAGTTATGGTTTAATTAGTTATCCCTTTATATGGAATCAATGTAAAGCGTGTGATTCTAACTTGAAATATTTTTAAAAATCTTGTGAGTCATGTTTGGGAGCATACATAGGTTCTCCTAGAAATTTAGTGATAGTAGTCAGAATTAACCTTATATTATGTGAGTATGAATTTCGTCTAATTACTAATTCTTCTATACAAAAAGTAACAATAAATTAACATTCGAATTCTCCAATTCACCTTACATGTGCAAAAAAAACCTGAATACACATAATTATATATATAAATATATATATTCCATAAAATTAAAAAAAACATACATTTTGTAAATTTATCTTAAAAAATGTTTTCCAAAAAGTGAAACAAAAACATGCATTTTGGAATTCCTTTTCATTTCAAATCACTCTTCTTTCATCTTTCTCCAATCTCATTAATTTTAAATATGTGATATTTTAATTAAAATTTAAATATAGGCTTTATTATATTATAATAAAATTCTTAATGAGTAACGTATTATAAGAAATTTAATATTTTTTATTATAAAATATTAATAATATAAAATATTTCATATTCAATATTTGAAATATGTTTATAATATTTTAATATAATTAACTATTATTTAAACTAATTAATTATAAGAAGACTATTTAATTAAAAAATCAAAATATATTTATAAAAATTATGTTTTTTTTAATCACGTATTATTTTTTTCTCATTATTTAATAAGAAAATAATTTATATCAATCATTTTCATTAAAAAAACTCAAATTTTTATATATAAATATATATAAAATTAAAAAATATTTTTTTATATAAATTATATATATTTTTATATAATTTTTTTAATTACATAATGGTAAAATTTATATTATAAATATATTGAGAGAAACCAGTGTGTAAAAATCCAAAATTTTTAAAATCAAGTTTTTTAATATAAAAATGTCTTATTCTACAAGCCAAAACTCAAACTCAAAACCTATATATATAACCTAGAAATTACTAGGTTTAAATGTGTACACTTAGCAAATTAACTTATTAAAAGGAAAATTTGACTTTCATGAACTAAACTAATTTCCAAATCCACCATCCCCAAATACCTTATCACTTCCATCAACTACAACACTCAATCCTAAAACCTATGCATTTAACCTAGAAACTATTAAGTTTAAATGTGTACATTGTACAAAATGATCCCACTGAAAGACAAAATTTGACTGTCATGAACTAAACTAATTTGGATACCCACCATCCACATTTACCTCCTCTATTCCTTCAACTACAACTACAATGAAATCATGTATCAATTGATTTTTATCGCTTACCAAATTCTCCAAAGACAAAAATGTGTTGTCCTCATCCCATATTCTAAGGTAATACCTTCACTTGATGTGTGGCACTTACTAAATCATCTTCTATCTTTTATATTTGCATCCACTATCTAGTCAAAATTTCCATAGTTGATTACATCACCTTTCTTAGTATCATATGCATTATCAAAAAATTGATATTATATTGTATATTATTTTAATAATATATATGATTGGTAGGCATGTTCCTCTATTCCTTTAACTACAACTACAATCAAATCATGTATCAATTGATTTTTATCGCTTACCAAATTCTCCAAACACAAAAAAGTGTTGTCCTCATCCCATATTCTAAAATAATACCTTCACTTGATGTGTGGCACTTTCTAAATCATCTTCTATATTTTATATTTGCATCCACTGTCTAGTCAAAATTTCCATAGTTGATTACATCACCTTTCTTAGTATCATATGCATTATGAAAAAATTAATATTATATTGTATATTATTTTAATAATATATATGATTGGTAGGCATGTTTCTAATATACATTTTTCATAGAATTGATATTATATAATATACTATTTTAATAATATTAAGCTTTGAAAATTGAAATTTTGATTTTAGAGAATGAAAAAAGAATGTAAAAATTATCATTATAATGGTTGGAATAATAGAAAATTATATATGAATATTAAATAAATTCTCATAGAATAAGTAAATGCTTATAATTAATATTAAATAATTACTTATATGGGGTGCGATCCAAGGTAAACAACGTCATGGATAGTCATGTTTTCCATCTTGAAACATGAAGGACATTAAAGGAAGGGGTTGGCATGGCCACCCCCATGCATGTAGGTGCATGCGGTATTATCACCCCTTGATCAATCCAATGCATGTCACTTGTAACCAGAGAAGGGAGTGGCATTCTGGTCAGTGCCACTGCTCAAAAGAGAATTGAGATGCTGCCAATATTAAAAGGTGTTGCCTTGTGCTTCTGTAAGTTTTGAAGCAGGAATGAGGTGTGGGTTACAGTTGGATTGGAAACTTTGGAAGTTGGCCAAGCCTGAGCGTAAACTTGAAAAACCATATTAATAAAATCTGACTCCTTATAAGTGATTTTATGCTAAATTACGCTTTGGAGATTATAATTTCGAAGACTAAGAAATGCACTAAGAGTTTAGAATGTGAGTGACTTACTAATCTCGAAATTCTAGTTGTTGTCAACATCTTTGGTCTTCCAAACAAGATGTTATCTTCTTGCCTACAAGACTCGGAGCTTGGCTCTCTTTTGGTAATTATAAAGCCTTCCATTCACTTTAATTTTTCTATTGTAGTATCTCTCGGTCACAAGTATGTTAGTCTATTAACAACCCCTGGTTACAAAATTATTAATTAGCTAGAAACTAGTCCAAAGGTGTTTTTCTGGGTTGATAGAGAGTATACGAGGATCAGTTACAGGTCTTGGGGTTTGGTCTCATTTGCATTATTGTTTATTTGTTCTATTATGTTGGTTTATTCATGGCAAGGGTTGAGTTGGTCTATGGGGGAGCCTTATTCTTCTCTCCTAGTCGACTCTTGATCACCTGTGCTATTATTGTTGTGTTTTGCTTCTCTGTCCCACCTGTGTTGATCTTACATAGCACCATTAGCTATCTCCCATGCAGTGACAGTGCATGAGGAGTAGAAGAGGAGGAAGAGGAGTCTAAGGCCCTCAAGGTCATAACTAGTCCAACTAGCAAGCCTAGGAGGTTGTTGAGTCCTTTCACTCGGCTATACCACCTAAAACACGAAGTGGTATGTAACACTTGGAGGTTGTGGTAGCTAGAGATAGACATGGATTTTCATACTCAAATCTTTTAAGGGAATTTTGGCAGTGGATTCTAGACCTTGGACTCACCAGGGGCCAAAAGAAACAATACCTTCAAGATTTATTCCTTTACTGGAAAATGAAAACCTTGATATGAAAAAATCACAGAAAAATAGGTTGATAGATGTAATGTGTTCGCCAATATTGAGGATGTGAAGAGAGAACAACAAAATTTGTGGTTCTATGTGGAAAAGATGGGTTCCCACTTGGCCCATATTGAACAACACATATCATATATTGCCATGATGTTTGCTCCTCCATGTTCTAGCGTAAGAGACCCAACACGAGCCACTTATTTTGACTCCTAGTTTATTGAAAGATTGATAATAGTTTTTGTTGTATGATTACACTATAAACACTTTGGTTATGTTGCAAATGTTTCTCTCTTTACAATTTTGGACTTATTACTCTATTGGAAGTTGGTCAAAATATCTAGTTTACACATAGGTAGATTGAGACCATCTGTAGCTAAGAATATTGATATTGGATGCATGAACTATGCATTGGAAACTATGATTTTGTGAGGAAATACAAACTTGGCTTACAAAATACTAATTTTGTGAGGAAATATAAACTTAGCTTACAAAATAACAATAGTAATAATAATCAATAATAAATAATTAATATGATATAATATACTATTTTAATAATATTAAGTTTTAAAATTTGACATTTTGATTTTCATAAGTGAAAAGAGAATGTGAAAATTATAATTATGATTACTGGAATAATAAAAAAAATTATAAGTATTAAATTAATTACGTTGAGAGGTTCATTCTACATTTTAGGATGAGGGTGGTGTGTGTGTGTGCGCGCGCACATGCGTGCATGCGTGTGTTAGGGAGAGGGAGAGAGTACGTGTGTGTGTGTGTGTGTGTTAATGTTCGCTTTATTTCAATGCTCAAAAGGATGAAGTAATTAAAAATAAAATAATTTAGCTACTTTTTAATAAGAGGTAAATGCGTATTTCATTCATTTTTTATTATAAAATATTAATAATAACAAAAATATTCAAAAAATACAATTTAAACAATGAAAATTACACATGGTTGAGAAACAACCACTATAAATCCATTTTAAGATGAAAGCATGAGGATGGGTTACGCTTTTGGGCCAAATGTGGCAATGAAATTTCAAGTTTTTCCTCTTTTATCAAATTGAAGCTCTCAAAATTCATATAAGCACTGTGAATTTTGATTCAGACTAATAAGAATTTTTTTGGAGAATTATGTTGTTGTCCTAATAATATTTTTTGAAAAATATTTAGTGTCGTATAATATGTCAATTTTCCATTAGATGAAATGTTTGTCCTTGCAAATTTTCACACATCTTAAGGGGTATGTGTGTGTTCATGTAGCGTAAATTAGCATAAAATGTGTAATTTGATAAATGTGTGTGTGTGTGTGAATGATCTACACGGAGATAGCTAATTTTTTCATATTAAAAAATTATTTTTTTATGAAAAATATTTTTTTTATAATTTTTCGAAGTTGGCGAAGTAAAATTTCAATTTCATTTTGCAGAGTCATGTGTTCATATAAGGATTTTTCATATTTTTAAATAAATTGAAAAACCAAAAGTACTCTTTCGAAGAGGTCTCGTAAATTACGATAGTGGTATTCCTTGAATTTTTTCGTTGTGTATATTTTACAATATTGATTTTTTATTCAACCTCTTTAAAACAATTAAATAAAAATTAAAGAATTATGTTTAAAAGAAATTAGATGAAAAATATCACATGAATTCGAAAATGTCAAACTCATATGTCAGTAATGGATTACTCCACGAATCCAACGTGATCAACTCTGCAACCTGAGGACAATATTATGCCTATGTCCACTAGGGTACGAAATGGAGTTGGAGGAAATTTTATAGAAGGGGTGCTGAAATTGTTGATTTTAGGACTTAAGAGGCTCAATCAAGCACTTAAATCATTCGATCGGGCACCTAAATTTGAAATTTAAATATATCAATCAAGGGTTTCGTAAACCCTCAAACGCACCATTTATGTGGTTAACAAGAGCTTGATTGAGTTTTATGGCTCGATTGATCTATTATGCTCAATCGACCCTTTATAAAAAAAAATGAATTATCTAAAATTAAACATTTTAAAATTCCAAATCTTATTAGAATTTTTGTTATAATGTCATGTAAAACCTTGTTAAATTTAATAATAATATTAAGTATTATTATTGTTATTATTATTAAATTAAATGATGAAATGATATTAATATAAAAAAAAAAATTAATATTAATATATTTTAATGTTAATATTAAATTTATTAATTTTAGATTAATATAATATTGTTAACTTTAATATAATATAAAATTTCTTATATTATAATGTATACTAGCACAACCACATTAATAAATGTGGTTGATGCCATAGGTGTTAACAAAATAGTCAATTATTAACACAAAAAGAGTCTTACAAGATGAATCAATATATGTTAATTTTATTTAACCTATTTTTGTTATAAATCTAACATAATAAAATATATAATATTTTTAAAATAATGAAGTAATCAAACCTAAAGCTACCTTTAAATAAATAAAACATAAACAATTTCAATTGGAAGACATGAAGTGCTCTATGTATCTTTGATGGAGGTAGCTGGAACATTAATATTTTGGAAAAATTAAGATAATATTTCCATGGAAAATTATAATTTTCCCTTCAAGTGAATGTACAACACACATTTGAAATCTTGCATCTTCAATGTGTAATATATAAAAAAATTAACTTGTTGTACGACATCAAAATAAAATAAAAAATATATTTAAACATGATAATTTGATTTTCAAAGTACTCTAAAATTTTTGAAATATAGACTGAGAGAGAGAGGGAGGGAAGGGTAAGAGAGAGGGGGGGACACAAATATGGAGAGAGGGAGAGGACGAGAGATATTCCTAGAAAGAGATGGAGCTTGAGGATAGGGAAGGAAGAAGTTCAAGACATATAGAGAGAGAAAGGTGGAGAGAGAGAGAGAGAGTGACAAGGGAGAGATGGAGAGAGTGTGTGCATGTTTGAGGATGGGATAGAAAGACAAGAAAGGGAGATGGAGAGAGAGTGTGCATGTTTGGGGGTGAGATAGAAAGACAAGAAGGGGAGATGGAGATAAGGGGGAGATAGAATAAGAGAGGGATGAAGATAGTCAATAGAGTTGCAGGATGAAGCTTGAGAGAGAGATATAGAGAGAGAGTGAGTGAGTGACATGGGGGAGAGACGGAGGTAGGTGGGAGAGAAAGGAAGAGAGAGGACTTGAAAGGGAGGGGGAGAGAGAGATGGAGTTGGAGTGGGAGAGAGGGAGGTAAGAAAATACATATGGAGAGAGAAAGGTGGAGAGAGAGAGGGAGTGGCAAGGGAGATGGAGAGAGAGAGAGAGGGAGTGACAAGAGAGATGGAGAGAGAGAGAGAGGGAGTGACAAGGGATATGGAGAGAGAGAGAGAGAGTGACAAGGGAGATGGAGAGAGAGAGGGAGTGACAAGGGAGATGGAGAGAGAGTGAGAGAGGAGAGTAGGAGGGAAGAGAGCTAGAAAGGGAGATAGATGGAGAGAATGGGAAAAGAGAGAGGGGAGGGACATATAGATAGACATGGAGAAATAATGTTTATGTTTGCAAGGTGATATAAAGATATGAAGAATGAGAGACAAAGGGAGATATAGATATAGATGGAAGGGGGAGAGAGGGAAGAAGAAATAGATAGAGAGAGGGAGGGAGATATAGATAGATATGAAGAGAGAGATTGTGTGTTTCTGAGGGTGAGATATAGAGACAAATAAGGAGAGATGGAGGGAGAGATCAATATAGATGGAGTGGTGAGAGAAAGGGAAGAAATTGCTTTCACTATATGCACTAATTTAGTGTACAGATGTTGATTTCTAATCCTATTTGATTTCTTGCAAATTAGATGCATTGATTTTTGTGTAGATGTTGATTTCTAATTCTATTTAAATTCTTGCATTAGATGCATTCATTTCATTAAATATGTTAAATTATAATCTTCTTTGATTGAGCTTGCATTGGATGCAGTGATTTCAATGTAGATGTTGATTGTTAATCCTATTTGATTGCTAGCACTAGATGAATTAATTTAAGTACAGATGTTGATTTCTGATCATATTTGATTGCTTTTAGCATTAGATGGATTGATTTCAATGTAGATGTTGATTTATAATCCTATTTGATTGTTTGCATTAGATGCATTGATTTTAGTGTAGATGTTGGTTTGTCATCCTATTTGATTGCTTGCATTAGATTCATTGATTTTAGTGAAGATGTTGATTTCTGATCAATGATGTAACTGGATATATGATGTAAATTAATTTCAAGGTAATTAGTTTAAGATTGTGCATTGATTTTAGTGTAAGCACAAAAAAATTATTGACGATGTGCACTATGACTGAGCTTTTGTAGATAACCTCAAACAAAATAAAATCAATGAAACTTGTATTTGTAACTTTTCCATCTCCACATATTTTAAAATTGAATATATAACTTATTTCAATCATATTTGAGTTTTTAAAAATTATATAAAAATTAAATTTCCATTGTCAAAATTGATTGAAATACTTGGATAACTACTTGTAGATTTAGGAAAGTTGATAACATTAAATAAAAATATAGAAATATTGTCATATATTGTTGTTTGACCAATATATTAAATTTCAATATGCTTGACTTATATCATGTTATTACTAAGCTCTTGTAGATAATCTCAAAATAAATAATGTTGAATAAAACATTTTTGTTCTTTACATGACATATTTTTATATTAAAATTGAATAAAATTTATTTCAATCATATTTTTGTTTTTTAATTGAACATTGAGATAAGAAGTTGATTGAAATACTTAAAAACGTTGTCCATGCATTGTGGTATATGGGTGGGTCACAAAAAATTTCATATATATATACTGGTTCATGAACACCCTGGTCAATGGGTGGTGCTACGTCCACGGAAATATCTGGGCTGTCGACCCTGAAGGGAATCTAGCTCCACTGCCCACTAGCAAGGCATGACCCCAAGGGCTTCGGGGAGATTGGATCCTGTGACCTCAGGATGGCGAGGCACTGATTTTGACCAACTGAGCTAATTCTTGGGGCTATATATATATATATATATAATCACACACACACACACACAGATGACTTTATAATTCAAATAATTTGAATTCTAATAACATATATGTTGATTGTACTAAAATACACTTTCTACAAGACAATATGAAGCATGATTGGAATTATTTCCATGCTCAATATTAAATTGGTACATGATAAATTTTAGTTCATTTTAAGTAGCAAAGTGACTTGCTTCATAACTTTTAATACTGTATTTATTTTCTTAGTCTATGAAACTGGAAATCAAAATTGAACATATATTTTACTAATAAAAGTTTTAGTATATAGAAAAATTATTAAATTAGCGAACTGATTTTAGCAGGTCCATTTAAACTTCAAAATTAATGAGCATCAATAAACAAGATTAATACAAATCCATAAACTGAAATAGTGAATACATGTATCAATAAACTATCCATATGAAAATATATACAGATTACAAATATCACATGAACATCCATAAACTGAAATAATAAGCATCCATAAACTAAAATAATATCAATGATGTACATCCATAAACTGTCCACATATGAAAATATACAAAGCCTGTATCACACATGTGAATATGCCCTATAAAATGATCTTGAAAATATACAAACTATGACACTCTAAGTACCACCAAAATGCCTATGTGAATTCTACTATGCAAGATAAGTGTCCATAAGCTGGTACTTTAATATTACACATTCAAATTAAAACTAAATAGATCATTATTTGTACAAAATAAACAATATTGAAATAAATTATATTGAACCACATTTTTAATTGTAAACATATATACATGAATCTACTAACCTCAGTTGATTTCAAATGCAAGTTCGATAGGATGGGGGTTTGATCATGAATCTAGGTTCGGTGCTCCCCTACCTATGGCTCAATGATTGGGGCCTAAATCAATGGTCCTGCATCATCAGATCCTCTAAACCCAACATCCCACTCATGTCTCCATATAACAATGGCATCAATGTCACTCTACATATGGGTCTATATACATAATGGAAAGGACAAATTATAATTAGTCTACAGATTAATTAGCATATTTATGTAACTTTAAAAAAATGTTTAAATCTTAGGAATAAATAATTTTACCTCAACTTTTGGTCCATGTGGTTATACATATTGACTCTCCTCCACATTAGTGAACATATAATGTGGAGGTTGAGGTGTAGGAGAATCCATGGGAATGTGATCTACTTGAGGATGTCGTGGCTGATCAACTGCCTCCTTGGATGACCTTGTAAGCTCATGCATGTAGCTTGGATGTGTCTACATGTTATCATGAACTTATTAATATAAGTTATGCAATCTAATATGAGAAATTAAGTTTTAATATATAAATAATTATGTATAATTTGACAATAAGAGTCAAATGTTTTGTAGAAATATGTACCTTGTTTGTGTCACACGAGCCATTCACCCTCCAAGTCTCACGAATGACATCACAATACATACATGTATGTGTCAAAAGTTGATCAAAGGGTAAACTCGCGATAAATGGATCATCATATAAGGGCACTGAGGGTCAAGAGTGAATGGTGGTGGTATCCATATCAACATGCGCATTATCCAATGACGTCTACATGTTGTCTGCAATAGTCTCAATATCGAGATGTGGCATCTCCTCTAGCTCCCCAGGTAATACCATGCTCCAATATGGTACTGGAAAGAATCTTGAAGGTGGTGGTACATACCCAGGGTCCCTATGAGCCCCCTCACGCTCATAGGTATATCCCCTACTAGTACCATAAAAATTGACATTAGGTATGAGTGTAATCAGGCCTCATATGTAACACAAACTCAGCATATAAATGCTTCACAAAATAAACTGTGACCTGTTCATGGTTTGGGAACTTGCCCCAAGCTCTAATCAATCTATCATACATGAAAGGTGTTGCATGAATGTTACTAAAATATCTTTGTGGGATTGGACCTTTATGTTTATCAAGGTGATCCAGAGGGATGTAAAACAACTCCTCGTGAACATCAATGTCCTTGGTGGCCTCTTCACCACCTACCAAGAATATGGGCCTCTAATCTCATGCCTCCTAACCCTATGTATGAAATATAATATGCGGCGATGTGGCCCCAACCTCTAGTATGTCTCGATCAACCTAGTCATGTTATCCCACATCAAATACAATGCAAGGTGAGACAGTGAATTCGCAAGGATATTCTTTTTCTTTGGTGTGATCCATGTATGACGGATCATAACATCATCTAATGTGATCTAAGTTGTAGCATCATACCACAGAGGGATTGATGTTGCACTCTAATCCTCAACTTCCTCCTATTAAGAACTTGTAAATCATACACATAATTTAACATATATATAATTAACAAACTAGAAGCATAATAACATATACATTATATTCAAACACATTAGTTGAAGACAATTTAAAAATTAAAGACAATTTCAGCAAATAAACACATAAATATGATTTAAAAATGCAAGAGGTGTACCTAAAATGGGCAAAGACGATCAATTGGACGTACAAGTATGGTAATTAATAGAGACAAAAAAACTGCCTCTGACACTCTAATTGATGTCAAAGGCAAGATCTACTAGGGGAAAACAAACTCTTCGTGGGCTACATGATCTATCATGAGCCCGACCACATAAAATAGACCCTCTCACACAATGATGGCCTAGAGTTGGGGCACGTATATGGGATGTCTCAACATATTACATATAATACATATAAGCTAATCCAAGAAACAAATGTTGACAAAAAAAGCATTTCTAAACTCAACTAGAATAATCTAGCCCGAAGTCCTAACTTTAGAGTCCATTTTCAGATAATTTATTAACCAAAGTACATTGAGTTCCATGTAAACACAATCGAAAAAGGTGGTCAAATATACCCTCACACTTTTCTCGTTTCTAAATAATGCAATTTATTCATAGTGTAACTATATCTAAATATATGTGTAAAAAATGGAAAAAAAACCTATTTAAAAACTAATAAAATTTCATGCCAACCAAATACTACAATAGACTTTATGTTCTTAATGTTTGACTTTGACATATGACATCTATTAAGTGCAAGCACATGAAGACAATGTTTCTTGTACAACACACTACATAATGAAACAATATGGTACAAAATAAAAAATAGTCTAAATGCTTTTATTCGCCAAGCCAAATGCACTTTTTATGATTAATTTAACTTATCTATCAATGATGCATTGTTGAAACATGAAATTATATATATATATATATATATATATATATATATATATATATATATATATATATATATATATATATATATATATATATATATATATATATATATATGGCTCAATCAAGCACTTAAATGGCTAAATCAAGCCATTGTTTTTTCCACTCAAATGTGCCTTCTTTCGCCAAAAAGTATAACCTAGCTCCATGCTTTCGCCCCTTAACCGCTAATTTATAAAAAAAAATTATTAAATTTATTTTAAAATATAACTTAGTTTAATGTTTAATAATATAGTTTAAAATTAAAATAGAATAATGAAAACCATTATTTTATTTTTTGACACCAAAAAAATTAGAGAATTTCATTATATAATAATTATAATGTGTACACTTTATTAATAAAAAAATCTAATCTTATTACTTTCAAATATTTCTCAATAGGTATATGTTTTCCTTTTATTTTGTTTATTTAGTCTTAGCTTTATAATGGGCTAAGATTGTGCTTTTTTACACCAATGTGTGACATTTATATGTTTGAACACAAATAAATATACAACCATGCTAAGGGTCCATTAATGAAAAGAGGAAAAAATGTTCATTAGGAAGGGTATCATCAATGGAGGGATTTCCTATGCTATTTAGGAGGTTTACAACAAAGTTGATTAGTGACAAGGCCTTCTTGCTATTGAGAGAAGTAAATTCAACATCAAACCATGGGAGGATAACACATCAATGAGTGAATTTTCCATTGTAATTCATTGACCCAAGATGTATTTTTTGTTAATTGAATTGGTATTGCCCATGGTTTAATGAAGAAAGGATGTAATGGCAAAGTGTTTGGCCATAGTAAAGGCCACCATGTCATGGTGGTTATAATTTAATGCTAATATTGATAGATTTATACTAATATAGTGGATTATATGCTCACAATAAGCATCTCTTTGTTGAACTAGGACTAGGCTAACAACAATGAAAACTAAGGTCGAAACATAGGATGGATAGTTTGTTCAAGTCAAGGGAGTCATATGGGATGTAGTGATGTGGACATGTTTCAGTGTGTCAAATGATATATCGGCCTTAGTCATTCCCAAAAAGTTGATATTTTAGTGCAAGAGATGTAAAAACACATGAGTATGCATAGCTTAATTAGGAATGAAACACATAATAGGTTGGATTTTCCTTGAAGTGACTATAATTGGAATTTACTCCATGGTGAGTCTAGTTTGATGATGGATTGGAATCTTAAAGGATTAATGAATCCCCTACTTCGAAACAACGAATCTTTGGAAACATCCAACTATGACACAAAAGACAAATTTTAGAGGAAATTGAAGCAAACTTATATTGAAGAAATGAGATAAAGGAGTTGGGAATCCATAAATAACATGCAATCTTTTCCTTGGAAAACATATTTTCTTTTCCAAAATTGACCCTTTTTTAAAGTCCCCTCTCTTGATGTTTAATTTTACCATTTTATTCAAATCTAGAAATAATTCATCGATTCTAAAAATATTTCAAAGTCACCATAAAATCTACATAAAAGCTACCTACTAAAATATAAGGTTTTAGTTATGCAATCTCTATTCCTTTATATATAGAATTTGAAATTAATATATTTATATTTTAACATCACAAATTTTACAACATTATTAGTTTTCCTTAAAAACTATTCTACATTTCCTATTTTGATCCCCATATCCCCAAGTACTCTTTGTCTCATCCACAAGTACTTGAGAGTCCCTTTGAGCCTACCATGTAGATTGGAAAAAGATGTATTTTTTACATATCTTACTACAAATATGCAAAATTCTCATAAAACCATTATGGGGAATATACATCCTTAAATTTGTGTTGATTATTTAATTAAACATATGAAAATATAATGTATTATAAAGATTAGGTTTATTTTCTATTTATCTCATTTTTTATTATTTTTGTCATTACTAAATTAATTTGCAATTAATAATAATTTAAAAAAAACAATTTTAATATAAATAATTAAATATATGTTTTTATATAAAAAAAGATTATAGTAGTAAATTTGATATTATAAACCTATGTAGGAGACAAAACTAAGTACATGTAGAAATTTAAACTTTTTGAAATCAATCCCTTTAATACA
The DNA here is from genome assembly GCA_031772625.1 of Pinus tabuliformis. Classification (NCBI taxonomy): domain Eukaryota; kingdom Viridiplantae; phylum Streptophyta; class Pinopsida; order Pinales; family Pinaceae; genus Pinus; species Pinus tabuliformis. The sequence goes on from CM062805.1 coordinate 433,959,001, forward strand.
AAAATGCCTTACTCTACAAGCCAAAACTCAAACCCAAAACTATAAATTGCACCTCAAAACTAGTAGGCATAAATATGTACATTTTTCAAAAAGAACTTATTAAAAGACAAAATTTGACTTTCATGAACTAAATTAATTTTTAGAGCCACCATTTCCAATTATCTCATCCATTCCTTTGGCAACAATTGTGTTTAAATCAAGCATCAATTGATATACATCACTCACCAAGTTCCTCAAAGAGATAAAACCGTGTTGTCCTTGTGCCAAATCCTGATGTAGGGCCTCCACTTGACACTTGCTACTTTGCAACTCATCTTCTATCTTTTAATCTATTTACACTGCCCATTCAAGATCTCCAGTGTTGATGTTAACATATTTCCTAGGTGGTTGAATTGAATTTGAAGGTGTAGCATGTCATCCCCAATTTCCTGGAGGTCCTTTGCACCTTGTTTGACCATTGTTACACAAATAACTTTCCTCCCAATAAAAGAACGCTAGTTAAGGACTTTGGCCTAACACTATAGGAGTCCAAACATCCATTTAAAATTACATGGTCAACTTATTTACATAGGAACCTTATATACTAGATTAATAGTAAAATTTCTAGATGAAGAAGAGACTGACCATGACCTAAAGTAACTTGCATACCTCTCACTTGCACAAATATATATAATATTAGCATCTAGAATTATCAATCCCTTATTAGCTCAAAGCTATGGCCAATAATTATAATCTATCATTCCCCTAAAAATCCACTCTTGGGAGGTACAAGACTTCTCCCATACTAGAATGGATGGCTAATCATCTTGCCATCACCCAAAATTTTCCATAGAAATCAAGATGGGTAAAAGGAGGATGATCAAAGATCAACACTATCCATCCCCATTGGGTAATACCTTCCCATACCTTATACTATTGCATCCCATGAGCATTAGTAACGAATTCATGTCACTCAAATCCATTATTGCCTTAGTCATCCTCTATATAATGGAAAACACACCCCAATATGGATGAATAGGGAGGATTGTAGATTAGCCACATATGAATGGGAGATTCACCATCAAAATATGTGATTATATTCTCCCTTACTTTCACAGTTAGTTTCAACCAGGGTTTAATGAAACCCCATCACCTTGTTCAATATAATTACCATGCTCCCACAAACCTTCATGTATGAGCCCTTGCATCCCTTACATATGTTCTCATCTTACTATGTCCCAGATTTTTTTCAAACATTAAGGAAGAGTGTAAAAGGAACCAACTCCATTGACCCAAAGGTAACCCTCTTCCAACTAGGTTCCTTGATTCATTTGGAGATTGACCACTTCATTATTCTATCTTAAAACATGATATACATTGAAGCATGTAAATTAATCCCATAAATGTCTAATTTTATGAAGAAGTATGTTTAGTATTACATTTGACGTAGTAGAGTCCTTCTTCAAATGATCAATTAACATGTGTGAGTCCCCAACTATAATTAATCTTCTAAGGTTGTTATTTGATGCTAGGATCAACTCGTAATACAAAGCATAAACTTCAGCTTCATTGTTTGATGTAGGAACTAAACCCTAGGAATTAGAAAATTCTAATTGTCCCCTTGGGGTGAATGTTTTTTGCCCACCTACTCCCACCATAAAAGTGTTTTCATATAACTTTAAAGTCTCTTTACCTCCAATTATTTGTCATTATACCAAAATATATATTAAGAAAATTAAACACATTTTTGCATGTAATTACATGGTATTTTCCAAATTTTTAATATAAGTTTGATTATCATGTTATTCATAATTATGATGTTTATTATTATTTAAAAAAAATAAAATATCTTTCTGAAAAATATCTCCATCTCTTTTAAAATTAATAAATGAATGACGCATTGGGGTGGCATGAGTAGGGAGATGTTTTCTTTTCCCTGAGAATCAAGAATAACATGGACATGCTTGGGGCTTAGGTCACACTTCCAACAACGTTGCTAAATTCTATCTCTTACGTCTATGTTTGAGGCAAATTGTGAATCTGGGAATTCAAGAGGTGGTTGTTTTTGGTGGTTCCTTGAATATAATCCACCGTTTATGTTCAAGATCCTTACCCTCAGCTACAAACTTAAGTCGTATTTTCAAGAAGATTTATTAGTTGTATTAGTTTATACCCAGATGAAATGTCTCCATGTTCTCAGATCAAACAACTCCAAGGATGATCACATGGCTAATTTGGGGTCAAGACTATCTCAAGATGAACTTTTGTGTTAGGGGAAAAGGGGTATCTTCCCCTTCCTTAACAGTTAATCAAGAGACTCAAAAATCGAAGCGAAGCAATAATTCCTCATTGTTTAATGTAATGTTTTAATGCTTTGTAAATTTTAGTTTTTGTTAGAGAAGTATTAGCAAATGTACAAGTAGAATAGTAGATATCGTAGCATTTTGTTCAAAAGCTTCAAAGTCAGAATTTTGTAGATAGTTGTTGATACATACTTCATTCTAACCATGTCCAACCGTTTCAACTTTTTTATGTAAATCATATATATAAATTAAAATTTAACTTAATACCTTTTAATATAATAGCTATTCTATTTTCTTATACCTAAAATAAAAATAATAATTGACAAATTAAACATCAACAACATTGGTGACTTATATAAAATCATTGAAAATGGATATGGAAATCTTAATGAGCATCTTTCTCATCATTGAAATAACCTTTAAAGATATCCAAAATAATGTGTATATCTATTTTAAAAAAATGTTTATATATATTTAATTATTTGAAAATAAAAATATAAAGTATAATCATTTCTTCATCTTTTATATTTTTAATAATTATCAACAATTTAATATTTTAAAATTATATTTTTAATTTAATATTTTAATTTCTTGGAATTTTATCAATATTAAAAAGATGAATTATATTTGTTGACCAAAATAACACATGGTGATAGATCTAGAAAAATTAATTATAAACTATTTACAGCTTAACTAAAAAGTTATTATTTTTATTTTTTATTTTCAAATTATATTTAAAAAATATATATTTAAAATTCATAATAAATCAGCTATAAAAAGTATTAACGTTATACTAAATTAAGTTAAATGAAAAATAATAGATGAACTCTATATAAAAATTATCCTTTGTGTACCATCTAAAGTTATTTCCATTATATTTCCTATCACATCCCTTATCTTAAATTTGTAGTGATGCTAAGATGCTCATAATGAATTGAGAAAATAATTTAGGTGTAATCATATTTTCTTTGCATCCCTTTCTTATAACTATGACTCTAATCTTTTGATGAAAATGATTTATGGGGTATGTTGTTTTCAATCTTTTTACTCACTTAATCATGGACCTGTGAGTTATGGGCCACCAAACTCTTTAGCTACACATCTAATCTATACATACATGGCGAGCTAATTCCCCATGCTCGCTCACTTCAATAAGATAGGGTTCACATCATCAAGATTAAATATAAACTACAAGATTTACACACACATAATTTCTCAAGAACGAAATTTCATTAATTAAAACTACTATACTATTACATAACATCTCTTGGCACCTTCGTTAGCCAAATCTTCATTCTAATGGTTTCCTTTCATACGCACATAGGTTTACAATTTATATTAGAAAATTACAATATCATGGATCATTTCAAGATCCATAACCTTTTCCATAAAACTCTCAACATGATCCTCTCCACAAAGCACTAACATTATCTTCTCCATAAAGCTCCCAATGAATTCCTAAAATTTCTTACATATGTGATTTTTCAAGCTTTCAATCTTTTATAAAATAAATATTATCCTTCCTTTTTTATATTTGCACCAACTCATGCTTGTTGATTTTTCGAAAGATTAGTCAACATTATCTTTAGGTTATCCTGCATCATATTTCCTATCAAATTTGAGAGAGTGATATTAAAATATTCATACAAAAGTCAATTCACATCCATATATTAATATACAAATTTAAATGTAATCAAATTTATTTTCTATTTTTTTCTTACAAATCTTAAATTTATAATAATACTTCTACCAAAACATCATAATCTTTTTTTTTAAATTAAATAATTAAATAACTGATTTAATTATTTTTAAATATATGTATAATTAAGTTAATTAATATATATACTTGAATATAAAAATTAAAAACAATAAAATTGACAGAAAGTGTGCATACCTCGTTAATATGTAAACCTCCAAAATTAAATAAAAAAACATATATAAAATAAACAATATTTATAGAGATGAATTTAAATAATTTTACATCATTTTAAATTGTGAGATGCCTAGTTAATACGTAAAATTCAAAAATTAAATAACGAACCATATATAAAATAAATAATATTTATAAAAAAGGAATTTAGATAATTTAACATTGTTTTAGTATAAATGAAAAGATGTAAAATAACTCATAATGATATTTTTATGCTTTTTAATTATATCACTTTTCTTGGCATCATATTTCTAAATATATATGAGTAGAAGGCATGTTTTATATTTATATATATATATATATATATATTAATTTTGGGTATTGAGTATGGATTGAGGAAAAAAGTTGGTTTTTCTCAATTTAAACGCAGAGAGAGATTCTATAGCTTAAATATATCAAGATACAAGACTTGAATCTGTATGGGGAGGATAACAATTATTTCTCCCAACCACCCAATCTAAACTCAATTGACCAATATTGTACACTATATTATTTTAATAATCATAAATGATTAGTAGATATGCTTTTAATATATATTTATTAAATAATTAATACCATATAATACATTATTTTAAAATATTAAGTTTTCCCCCAATGGGGGTGTTATGGTAGATGGAATAGGATCTGGGGCTTTGATCCCACCACCCTCTAGCTCTTAATCCCTCATTTAATGTTGTCGGTACGCGGTGGGTAGTTTGCATGCATGAGCTTGCAAATTGATGTTTGGTTGGGGTATTTCATTATGGCATGGAAAGTTGGCAAGTTTGTATGTGAGGAGAAAGCAGGCATCGAGCGAGAGACCTCAGCCTCCTAGAGTTTCTTGTTTGAGAGAGGTTTGGGGTTTTTCCCTTGGAGTGGAGAAATATTAAGATTTATTCTACTTTGATATGCAGAGGTAGTAGTGGCATTCGTAGCAAGTTCCCATTGGGTGGCGGAGCTTGAACCATCTCAATTAGGGTTGGAGCGCTTGGCCTATAAGTCAATTTTGTTTGTTTTGGTCCTCTTTCCGGGCTTGATGGATATCTTGTTGTTCCGCTGGGGTAAATTGGGTCCTAAGGGGTGTGTGTCCAAGTTGCAGCTCGTCAATAGCCTTCTGAAATCTTGTATTTTTCTTGAGTTTTCTAGAGTTATTTAGTATTTGGGTTTGTGTCAAGTTTCCATTGTTGGTGGTGGATTTAGCAGGTTATTGTGGCAAGGATTGGCTTGGGTGGTTTTATTTGCATATTGAGTCTGGTGTTGTAGGTGGGGTTTGAAGTTAGGTCTTTGTTTGTTGGGTTGTTGTGTTTCTACAGTCTTGGGGCGGTGTTTGTTTCGTCTAATGGTTGAGGGAGTTAGTTTGGTGGATGAAGTAGTATCACCTTATGCCTTCACTGGTGGATTATCGCCAAAGATTTAGTCCTTCATCTGGTGTTATTGTCATGATAATGTGTGCTAGTGTCTAGACTTTGTTTAGTGGGGTTTGGGTTAGTATGTGTGTCCATTTACAAGCAAGGTAAATACCCATAGGGAACTGGAGTTGTATCTTCACATCTTGGAGATGCTGCTAAGACAAAGACAAAGGAGTAGAAGGGGTGGTGGCCAAAGATCCTAGGCTGGTCAGACTGGGATGGGGTGTTTTTCTCATGACACTGTGGAAACATTTTCAATACAATTTTTGTTCGAAAAACGCTAGGAGATAATGGATTTGGATATTAAAGTTGGAAGAAAAGGTAGTATATGTCTTATTTTGAACTTCTTGAGGACCTAATAGGGTGGGTGCCAGACCCTGGGCACACCAAGCGTAGAATGAAGTAATACATAAACTCAGTTGTGCTTCATTGGAAAATGAAGAGATTGTTGGGTTATGTACTAAGGGATAAACAGGTAGAAAAGTACAACATATTTTCCTCCTTGGAGGACATCAAAAGAATGTTGAGAAATCTAAGGTTCAGTGTGGACAGAATGGATGCTCACCTCATGCATGTGGAAATCCATATTCCTTATGATCCGGATGGTGGAGATGCTAGAGACCCACCTGGCTCAAGCACTTGAGTTCCAAAAAATATAATTTTCATACAATGATCAGTGGTCTAAGATGTTGGGTCATGATATATGACTCTCTCCCGAAGCTCTTGTTTTCTTAGTTCTCGAAGGCATTTGGATGGCCTTTCATTCCTTGGATTAGTACAACATACCAAAGTCATGGCCAATTTTTTTGGGTTGATTATGTATTTTGTTCTATACTCTGACGTATCCTATCTTGTTTGGGCTCGTATTGTTAGTGTAAACTTGGTATAGGTGTTTTGTGATGATGGCCTGTTGGTTCATGGGTTAATAGTGGTGTCTCCTTTTTAGTGGATTGTTGGCTTTAGCAACGCCCTCGAGGGATCTTTCCTACAACATTTTAGTTGGCTCTTGTGGATGATTGAAGTGTAACTATGGTGTCATTTGCCTCATATTATTGGGTGAGATTTCTATCTGGGTCTTTATGATTTCTTGTATGGAGAGGTTCCAGGCCTAGAGAAGCCCAAATATAATGATTTTGTATATATGTAATTAGTAATAGACAATATAAATGACAGAGATTAAGAATTAAGAGTTGGTACTCCTTCTATATGCATATGCATATCACTATTTATGTACTACAATTTTTTTAATTAATACAAAGTTTACACATTCAAAAATATGTAATTATTAAGATTTTAATTCTAGAAAAAAAAATTATATAAATATTGAAATAATAAAATGTTTAAATATGAATATTAAATAAATTATTTAAAAATAATTTAATGTTTATAATCAATTTTATTAATGGAAAATGTTCAGTATTGAAATAATAAAATGTTTAAATATGAATATTAAATAAATTATTTAAAAATAATTTAATGTTTATACTCAATTCTATTAATTGAAAATGTTCAATATATTTTAGAAGGTAAACTTTAGTATTTAATAATATAATTTTAAAATTAGAAACGTAAAATTATAAAATTCATTAATATATATAAATTAGTTAATTAAATTAATTAATAAATTAAAAAGATCAAAATTATTAAAAAATAATATAATTTTATCATGATTGCATCCTCATTTTTAATAGGAAAAAAAATTGGTGCACACTCTCGTTCTAGGGAGGGTGGTGAAAATGTTTGTGTAAATTTACATAAACTCAAATAGAGGAATTCATATTACAAAAACCTTGATATGATGTAATATTTATTTAAATGAAATCATAAAAAATTATAATCATATAATGTGTAGTTTAGCATATAGTTTTAATTATTATTATATAAAAATAAAAGTTTATAAATTTTAACTAATAAATAAAAATAGCTAAAAGTTATTACTTTATTTTTTTACTCTAATGAAAAGATATAGAAATTCATTAAATTCATTATCCAATATTAACTATAATGTGTATAATTCCCCGGATGCGGGTGTTAGTTAGGATGGGACGGGAGTGTGCCACAGGCCACATGCCGGCCATATGCCATCACGTGGCAGACGTCGGAGCTAAGGTTGGCACAGGCGTTATAGGTAGCTGGTATAAGTCTATGCAGTAGAGCATAGTAAATGCCCTGCACGGCTATTCGGCTCAAGTGGAGGTTGCAGTTATGGTGGGCGCGTTCCAAGGTGAGGTATTTGAGGCTATAAACCATGTCGCTGCGTCAGGTCAGGGAATGTTGCTGGTTCTTCCTTCTGGCAGGTCTCTGCAATCTCAGATGCCCTGCCTCTCCATCTTCGCTGGGATCGTCTCACTGTCTGTTTGGGTTATTCCGCAGTCTGTTCCTCACGCTGTCTGTTTGGATTATTCTGTGGTCTGTTTGAATTTCCTCTCCTCAACCCTTGTAAAGATGGTGAGACCTCGACAGTGTATGCTTAGCCATCGAGGCACTTCCAGGGGAGGAACCTCTCACACTCACGTTGCTGATACTTCCGCCCATTGTTGTCATTGCCATAACATTTGCTCCACTGGGGCTAATCCCCTTCATTCAAGTCAATTCATGGACGTTGGTGCATCGAGCTTGACTTCCTTGCCCGCCTTCGGCTCTGCTATTTTCAACTTTAGCAGTTCCATGGACAGCCCCCAGATTAGTGCACACATTTCGGTCCTGTTCATTGAAAATTCCCAGGAAGACAATGACTCTCTGGATGAACATGGGCAGGGGAAAGCTGACAGCAAGGTGCAAGAAGCAAAGGATCCTGATACTGGCCCAGAGAAAGAAGTAAAGGATCCTGCCTCAGACCTGGAGAATGTCTCGAAAAGCATGCTGGATCAGAGGGCGAGGACCAGCGAAGCAGAAGACACTGCCCCCACTGCTGCTGAAAGGGAGGCTTACGGTTGGTGCCGGGTAGAGGAGGTGCAAATGGACGAATAGCGATGCCCGAGCTCAAGGTTTACATGGCTCTTCTGTCTGGTCTTCTGGTCTCTAATGCTGTCTGTATTAGCTTAGTTTTGGCATCTGTGCTTTTTGTTTGTGTCCTAGAAACTTCGTTAATGGGCTAGACAATGTTAGTCTCCCCTGCGTGGGATAATTTAGATTTCTGGTCGGCGCCCCTGCGTGGGCTAGCTCTTTTGGATGGTTTATATTCTCTGTTTGGAGCCCCTGCGTGGGCTAGCTCTTTTGATTGGCCTCAGCTGCTCCTGGATGATATTCCCAGAGCCTGGTTCTCTCTATTTTGTTATGATGTAAATTTTGTCTTCTGTACATAATATATTAGCATAGTTTTACCGAGAAAAAAAAAAACTATAATTTGTATAATTTATCGTAAAAAAATATAATCTTCAATAGAATATTTCTAGTAAGTTTTGGTGTAATATATTATTTATTTTTAAAATGGAGAAACAATTATGTCAAAGGAAGATGGGTAAAGCATATGTATGTGTTTGAATCACTAACTTAATATTGTAATTTAAAAACAATGAAAGAAAAGGGGTAAAATATATATAAAGAAGGTTTGTATAAGTGACGCAAAATTGTAATTTAGAAAGAAAAGAAAAAGATAAGATAAAGGATATATAAAGAGGGTTTGTATAATTAAGGCGAAATTGTGGGAGCGCACTGTGGCTAATCGCGAGGGTTTCAGTTAGGGCTTCAGAAACCCTAACCCTTCATGCTTGAGGATTTACGCGCGACTAAGGTAACTGTGATCCTGCTACCTGTTTCACTTGGCCCAGCTTTTCAGGCCACCTGTCATTTTCAATATGGCATCCGTTTCTGTCGGTGATGTAATGGAAACAGAAGAGGAGGTAGACTATACAGAGGACCCTCTTCATTCTCAGGTTATTTTCGACCGTCCGTCGTTCCTTCCGCCGGCCTCTGGTTATTTGTCGCTCCCCTCCTCACATCCCTCCCCGGCGATCTCTATCCCGGTTACCTCCCCCTCACATGTGCCCGAGGGTTCCTTGCCTACTGCATCTCCTGGTCTCGTTCTTCCCCCGCTGTCCACGGGAACCCTACATTTCCTATCCTCCGTTATTCCCCCGTCACCATCTTTTGATCCTCACCCTCCGTCCTCCTCCCTCCTTGCTGCCCCACCGACCGATCCGCCTCTCTCGTCGGGGGCTTGGCCTTCTGCCTATCGACATTCCCCCTCTGGATGTTTTGAGACCCCTGCAGTGAGGGTCTGTTCAACAAAGGCGCCCCCCCTGGAAAGCTCTCCGGACCCCCTTGCGGATCATCCTTCTACTCCGCGCACGAGTAAGAAGAGGAATAAGTGCGTCAAAGCTACTTCCAGGGATTTATCCATCCGGTTCGGAGAGACATCTGCCATAGGGGAAGCAACAAAAATGGCTAATACCATTCTGGTTGGGCATGTCCGAGGGCGCGCATACTTAGAAACTCGGCTTACCCTCTGGGTAAAGGAGATTTGGGGTAGTGTTCTTAAAGAACTCCCTGAAGTGCAGGTCCTTCCCCGAGGATGGTTCGCCCTTCACTTTGCCAAGGAAAATTATACTGATTTGGTGCTGGCCAGATATTGGCACATTGAGATGGCATCGGTGTTGCTGAAAAGGTGGAGCCCCCTCTTCGACCCTGAACGTGAGCAGATAGGGGCAGGGTCACTATGGGTTCGGCTCCCTGGCCTCCCTCTCTAGTATTGGAATGAAGAGGTTTTCATTCACATAGGGAACGCGCTGGGTACATACCTGGATCACGACAGAACTTTCGTTGAATCCAGAAACAGAACACTGGCCCGTATTTTAGTTCACTTGGACACTCGTGATGGTTTAGAGGAGAATATCACACTTCACTGGGGCAGATATACTCGGATTCAAATCCTTGACTACGAAGGAGTGCCTTTCAGATGCCGTCGCTGTCACAGGGTTGGTCACATTTTTAAGGATTGCCCTCTCAATAAAAAACAAGAGGAGACCCCTGTGGCATCCACCATACCATTGAGGCCAGCATCTCCGCCTGCACAACGCACTCCGGTTACAGGCATACCCTCCAGCTCTCCCTCACAGGCTCCTGGATCGGCACATGGCATCGCACCATCTCCGGTCACCAGAGCTCGGGCAGCCTCAGCTTCTACATCCGCTCCGGGTACATCTCTTTTCCCTTCTTTGTCTATTTTCACATCTGGTGCATCCTCACTCGCTCCCTCACTGTCTGTGGCTCACTGCACTCTTCCCTCCTCCCCGGTTATTGCCCCCTCCATTCCATCCACTCACATGGTCACTTCGCCTCTCTCTTCCCCTTCGTCATCCGGGGGTGCATATCATAATTACAATCTTCGACCTCGCCCTCACGCAATTGACTCACACTTGAAGATTGCTGGGCTGGGTACCACATCACCCAGCCTAATCCCTTTATCTACTCGTGGTAGAAAATCTCACCTTACAAAGGCTATCAGAAAGGCGGGTGCAGAGGTTGCCTCCGGGAGACAATCCACCATTGTTGGGGTTCTTAGAGCTATGAACACCCCTGGAAACCTTCCCCCATGAAATGCCTATCCTTCAATTGCAGAGGCTTAGCTAGTGCCTCGAAGAAACTAGCCCTAAAAAGGATGATGGATACATTGCCGGTTGACATTATCCTCCTCCAGGAAACCCTCGGTCCTGCTGACTCCATTTCGGCTGCCCTATCCTCCATTTCCCCGGGTTGGTGCTTTACGACATTGGACTCATCGGGTCGTTTGGGGGGACTTGCAATTGGATACAACCCTGCATCGATCAAGGCACATGGGACATGGGGGGGACCCGGGTTTCTGGGTCTCGACCTCTTCTCGGCAGACCTAGGTACCAACCTCAGGGTTATAAACATATATAGTCCTTGCCAACAAAGGGAAGCCTTTTGGAATCGCCTCCTGAGCCTACACATTCTCTCAGCAGAGAATACTATCATTGGAGGTGTTACACTAAAAAATGTCACCTTGACTACTTACAGTTAGTATGGCTCAAATCAACAGTCATGCTACCCTCTTAGGCAAGTCTCATGCCTCTGTTATCCATCTCAAACCCAAAGAAGAGAGAAAGTCTTGTAAAAACTATGTTTATCTCTGGGGTCGCAGGTTCTCTCTAGCCTTACCTGCGGGGACGCTGACCTTGTTCACAAAATCTGCGTCCAAGGACGCTCTGTATGTTAAGGGACAGGTGCGTCCCTCTGTAAAAGGCAAAATGCGCGAGTTTTATCTTGAAAAAGTTACTTGTGGTTACTTCTAGAACATTCTAGAGGTCGGTTTGATGAAATGGATGCGCCTCCAGTTGGTTCATGTATCTCTATTAAGGGGGAACTTATCCCATCAATAAGGGAGCTATCCCACCCAAAGAGGGGGATGATCCCATTGATAGTGGACCTGAATAACCTCTTTACAGCACTATAAATAAAGGCATTGAGCCAGAAGGAGAGGAGGTTGGAGCTATACATTTTCTTTGGGTAAATGCTGCAGGATTTAGGTCTTCCATTAGAGCCTTTGTGAGGAGAGATTGTCTTCACTTGATTCTACTTGGGAGAGGGTGAGCTTTGTCAAAGTAGAGGAAAACCCTTGATGGACCCTGGGAGGAACTTGCACAACACCAAGGCCAGGTTGTAAGAGTTTCTTTGTTTCGTTATTAATACAAACTGGTTTATTTTTCTCAATAGCTTGTGTTAATGAGTTATTTCATGTGTTCCTTGGTCTGCATGTTGAATATATGTTTTATTATATGAAATGCAAGTGCTTGGTAATTGTTTGATTGTTTGTGGTTGCAGGAATTGACTTGAAGGAGGAGCTCATCCGGATCGTCAAGAACGGACTTCAACAACAGCGTTTTGGAATAAGGTAAGCCTAAACACTTGTAGTTTTCATGTTGTAAAAGGTGTATTTAGAGAAAGATCACTCCATTTTGTCTTGTTTGTCATTAGAATGTCTTAGACTTCTAGGAAGGTCAGTCGTGTCCGCACCCTTGACAGATTCCGTGTGACAAATTGGCGACCATACTGGGGAATCCATTAATGAGAGAGTCTTTTCCTTTATATGAACTTTGCTTTGAGAAAATCATTTTTATTTTCTGGTTTTTGACTGTGAGAATTAGTATTTGGGTGGCTTAGCTTTAGATTTAGTTAGATTTGGTTTTTCTTCATTTTCCCAGAAGGACGCACCCTCTGAGTACTGCACAGTGCGTCTTTGGACGCGCTGTTGCCGTCTGCACAGAGCGGGGCCGCACCTGTGACAACGGGTTGCCTGCGTCTTCCTGTAAAACTTAAGAAAATTCCATTTTTGCTTTAAATTGCTTTTAGATTTTGTTTTTCCTTAGTGTTTTCTGCCCAGATCCTTTAGTACCCTGTCAAGAATTTTCACCTAAACTTGTTTTGTGAGCTTTGAGTGTTTTAGTGGTTTTCAACGAAGTTTCGGCCTAGGGTTTGATTTTTGCATAGGCTTTGTAGTGACTTTGATAGTAGAAAGTTGTCCAGCCTTAGATCTCTCTGGTTAGTCAACCTTCTTAGAAGTCGGGCCTGTCGTAAAGTCTCCTTGTGTGAGCAACTTGTCATTTGAGTTGTCTTGGGTCAAATTTCGATTTGCTTGTTTATAAAGTATTGATTTCCATTTTACAAAAAGAACAAAAAGATTAGAGTTTTGTTTTGACTAGTTTTTGGTTCTGCAATAAGCTAGTCCTTGATTTGATTGTGATCAAGTAAAACACCTTAGAAATAATCATTGTTAGTTTTGGCCTCGTTAAAGATTGCTTAGAGTAAATTTGCCTTTAGTTTGCTTATGAGTGCATTTTCATAGATTTTAAGAGTTGTTAAGATTGATTTTTGGTTATATTAGATTTACTTGCTTTATTAAAAGAAAAATACAAAAACATCTTCTTTAAAAGTCTTGTTTCAAGTAGCTTTTTGTTTTTGAAAGAAGAAAAGAGTTTTTTCGTGCATGTAAAGAGAAGTTATGTTTTTATGCTTGGAAAAGAAAAACGAATTGTTTCTTTGATTGTCTTCAATTAAGAAGTTGCTTTTACAAAGATTGCATTCTCTCAACTTTTTAGTTAAGCAATTCATCGAAAAAGTAAAGTAGTGGATAAATCATTCTAGGTGCATTTTGTAGTGGTTTCGAGTCGAGTCAACACACCACTGGTTTCACTTCCATCACCTTTTGACTTAAGAAACAACCTTAAAAGTAACGCTTAAATTAAAATCAATCTAGTAATCTTTATTTTTCTAGGGCTCTGAAGCACCAACATAGCTTAGGCTAGGGTCTTGGAGTAGGTGAGTACTTAACTCTCCAAGACTACAAAACCAAACAGATAGTCTATCTTGAGTAGAACAAATCCAATTGTTTCAGTTACATTCTGGGAAAGCTCCTCTTAAAGGAGAAGCACGAGCTCGTGTCCGAACCAGTGAGGGGATCATTCCTCCCTCGTTGGGAACGACGCCAGGCAGTACGTATTACAAACGGTAAACCTCGGATTAACCATTGTCGAGGAGCCAGGGGTCACTTATCGGTAAACCTTGGATTGTTGTCAAGGAGCCGGTAAGGGGATTGGAGCTTGCTACTCTGCCCTTGCGTGCTGTCGGAGTTTAGACTGTTCCCCCAGGTGTAATTGTTGTGATTGGTAACCTTAGTGGCCATAATATCTAGGATTCTACCCAAGGTGACGGTGGAGGGAAGGTCCCACTGTACCTGGAGCAGACGTCGGTTATACTCACTTGGATTTTCTGGGGGGTTCGCTTCACTTCGAGACGGTTAAAGTGGAGGAACTTGGTCCAGTCTATTCATTAAGCAGGTTGCCGGGGTAACTGTTCCACCCACCATTTCTGTACTGAATCCTGCGAGGTTGGGCCTAATCACCAACTAGCGTTTTTGGTCCGGAAGACTACTGTTTGTGTGTGGTTTGACGCTCTAGATTATTTAGGCGTGTGCTTCAAATTTGATTGGCTCTTTAGAAGACTTTAGGTGGTTTGATTTGAAATTTTTTACTTTGTTTTCGTGTGTTGTAGTTAAAATCTTTAATTGTGGCGGAATTACCGAGACAGTCCCGTAGACTTCGGGGCAAGTCTCCTGAGATTGTTACCGGAATAGATTTGTTAAGAAAACTCCGTAAATCGCGGGGTGAATCTCCTGAAGACATTCCGGGTCATTTAGAAGGGTTAAAGGTCCTTGTAACTCCTCCTAGTGGCAGTAGAGTAGGATCACCTGAAGAAGGAGAATCTTCCTTGGTAGTCCATCCAGATTACCAAAGTTTAGAAACAGGTTACAATCCCGAAGCTGTTACAGTTTCCGAGCTTGCTGGTAGTTTTTCATCTGCCAGTGAAACAGGCGAAGAACCTGAAATTTCCGAACCTGTTACTCCAACTCCTAGTGTTCCTGATTCACCAAGAATAGAAAGAATTATCACCGAAAATCTTCCTGTTGGATTAATTGCTATAGAAGAACTTGTTCCAGAGGAAGAAATAGGCGTTTCTGATTCTGAAGATCTAATTACCCTTGATCTAAGGGAGCGTGAATCCATCTTTTACAGTCCTCCTAGAAGTGAATCTTGGTACCTTGCATTAACCAATTTTTTAGACAACTCAGTAGGTTTTTCTACACCTCGTACTCCGGTTCCACCTAGAGGAATTCATTCTCCTGTAAATATGTCTGGTCAGTCATCTGTGTTTTCACAAAGTCCTGAATCATTTTTACATGGCGGTCCTTCTGTTCCTACTGGGTATCAATCACTTTCTGGTACCTTTGCGGGAGCATCTCCTCAACCCGTTGATCATGGGTTATTAGTTGGAAACAGTGGTAATGTACCATTGAGTATAGGTGACGTTTATATGATGTCAGGTTCAACTCCCATTAACCAACCTCAAGGTGGCCAATTACCGCCTGGGGGGCAACCTTCGTTAATGCCTGGGGGGCAACCTCAAGGTACTTCATTCGTGACTGGGGGGCAACCTCAAGGGTATCAACCCCAAGGGTATCAACCCCAGCCTCAATATGTACCCCAAAGTCAACCTCAGTATCAATATCAACCTCAAGGATGGCAACCTCAAGGATGGCAACCCCAAGGGTATCAACCCCAAGGGTATCAACCTCAAGGATACCAACCTCAAGGTCAAGGTCAACCCCAGTATTCGTATTTACCTCAAGGTTATCAACCTACGGGTCAATACCCTGGTCAAGGTTATCAACCACCTCAAGGGCAATCATATGGGACTACACCTTACAGTTATCAACCCTATCCTCAATACGGCTATGGATCTCAGTATCCTCAACCTGTTACGAGTCAATACCCTGGAATGTTAACATGGGATCCGTCACAGGGTCAACAGATGTCGCAACCAAGTATACAGTCGGTACCTCAAGCAGGACAACCTGCAGTTCCTGGTCCACCCCAGCAACCGCAACCTGTCCAGTCAAGTGTTCAGACCCCTGTAACTTCCGTAGTTACTCAGCCGCCAATTGCACCTAGTACTCCACCTCACACGGCTGCAGCAACTACCGCTTCATCTACCATGCTTACTTCTGGAGTATCGGCAGCTCCGGTTTCTACTGTCCCTGTAACCACTCCTCAGACATCTGTACCGTTGTCTGGACCCACGGTTCAAACCACAGTCCAGATGCCTGCAGGCCAACCTGGTACAAGTACGGTTGTTACTACTCAACCTCAATTTGTTCAACCTCCGTACCAGGGACAGTATCAACCTGGGCAAGCTGCCCAACAACCGGTTTACCAGTATCAACCGTATCCTGGGTACACTTATCAACAACCTCAGCAACCCCAGTACGGTCCGGTTAATCCTGGTTTTCCAGGAGGATATAATATCCCAAATGCGACTCCTGTTCCTAGTTATCCTGGATATCCTCCTCCTGGGGCTGGTATTGTGACTCAGAGTTTTAGAGATCCTAACCGGCAGTTACCATTTATTGCAACTTTAGATTTACCCGACTTGACGCGCCTAACGAACGATCCAATTCAATATCTTCAGTTCTGGCCGCCAATGCCAAATAAGTTGCCCAGCGATATACCCAAGTTCGAAGGTAAGTCTGGAGAGGATCCGTCTAATCACGTGATGACTTACCACCTCTGGTGTGCATCAAATTCCATCTCAGATGATTCTATCCGCTTACGTCTTTTCCAGCGTACACTCATTGGTCTCGCAGCCAAGTGGTACATTGAGTTACCACGGGCCTCTTTTTACAACTTTAGCCAGTTAGCTACCTCGTTCTTAACTCATTTTCAGTTACCAGTCAGATACGATAATGGTACAGAATTATTAACTTCGCTAAAACAATCGACATCCACGTACATTTCTGATCACATCCATGAGTGGAGACGTCGAAGAAGATTAGTGAAAGTTTTTATCCCGGACCAAATCTTAGCTGAATGGTTTGTCAAATCATTATTACCAAGAATTACTGAAGATGTAGCTAAGGCCGGAGTAGTTACTGAGGAGCAAGTCATTGCTCAGGCACAATACCTTGACTTAGTTTACACTCAGTCGGGTACGTTACATGAGAAAATTCCGGATCTTCCAAAGTCAAACCAAATCGCTGCTGCTCCTTCGGGATCTCATGCCGCTGATGGTATGATCGGTATCGTGACTACGAAGAGTAAGAAGAAGTCTTCCAAGGCCTCCAATACTCCAATTATCACTTTGCCTGATTCTCCGACAGGAGAGTCTTCTCCTCCTGAACTTACCGCCGACATTCACGCTGTAGAGTCATCTACGGCCAAATCAAAAAACGGTGGAAAGAAGAAAGGAAAGAAGAAGGCTAAAGCAGACAAGGCTCCAAAGGAGAAAACGGAAAAGTCGGAAACCAATGACGAAAAGCGCAAACCTCGATATCCTTGTCTCATTTGTGAAGAAGATCATTTTACGAGAGACTGCCCTCATCGGGCCGAGGTAGTGAAAATAGTCAAAGGTTCTCCCACTCCTGCTGTGTTAAAAAATCCATTTCCAGAGCAGGAGAATAAGATGATAGGTTCTTCTTCGAATGCCAGTGAAGAACCCATTTTGATGATGTCTCATGTCAGGATTGCGACTCGATCGCAAGATTATGGTAGTAAGGCTCCTGTTGATGGTAAGGAAGCAGAATCTTCTCACTCTAACCCATCAACCTCAACTCCTGGTTCCGATCCACTACAGATCGAAAAACCTAACCCAGACTTAGTGATTAAGCCGCCCGCCAAGGGTGTACTTCGAAGGTCTGCTTTCAATCCACATGCGAGAGCAGCCCAGAATTACAACATTGTTGAAGACTTAGCTGTTTCACCTTCAGCAATGTCGGCACTCGAAGTGCTGCAATCATGTCCAGCGCAACGAAAATTGCTTTTGTCGGCTATCGGAGCTGTCGATGTTCAGGACCCGAACCTAATGATCTTTGATCTAGAAAATAGTACACCGCGTCTCCCCCATCAAATGGCTTTCCAAATTCCAGTGATAGTCAAAAACAGGCCTATTCATCGGACTGTGATTGATGAGGGAGCTTCTACGTGTATTATGTCGATTCAATGTTGGAGATCGCTTGGTTCTCCTTCGTTGAACCAATCCCCCACCATCCTTAAGGCCTTTGATGGCCGTGGGTTCCGTCCGTTTGGTATTCTACAAGAATTGCCTATAGGGGTCGAAGGTAAAACCGTTAGTCTGGATGTGGAAGTGGTTGATGCCCCTCTAGACTACAACCTTCTTTTGGGTCGAAGTTGGTCATATGCTATGACAGCGGTCGTTTCATCGGTCTTCAGAGTCATTAAGTTTCCACATAACGGTAAGATCGTGACTATTGATCAGCTGACATACTTTTCATCCGACCCAACCTCTTCAGAAACTATCCAGCATGTTGGTAAAACGACAATCCCTTATAGGGACATTGGTGTAGGTTTAGTTAAGGATTCCGGTTTACTGGGAACTTTTCCTCTCCCTCCACTCAATGCAGACCCTTCGTTTGCAACGATTCATATGATCACGTCAGAAAACATTATTTATGATGATCCTTGGTATGTTCCATCTGACTCTGAGCTAGACTCACTCGGTGATGTTATGCCGTTGAGTCCGTATGAGATTGCTTATGAAGCTCTTATGTCTTTTACCGACTTTCATTCAACCGACCAAATGAATGTGGTCAGTGAAGAGTCACTTTTCACCTCACCCTTAGAACGGATAACGTTTCCCGAAGAAGTGTCATCTGACGAACAACTTCGCGAAATCCTAAGTGTAGATGATCTACCATGGGAAGATCTCCATCACAGATCTTCGTTTTTACCTAAGGATGATGCATTTGAAAATGATTTTTCATCTATCTTTACCGCTGAATATGTCAAAGACGCTCAGGATCCAACGAAACATTCTGATTCAGAGCTGAATTTAGGGAATATTTCTCGTACTATTCCCATTGATATTTCAGTGAAGCCCGGAATCGAGGAGAACATTCATATAGGTGCCGCATGTACTGAAGAAGAAATCCAAACTTACAAGGCCCTATTCCAAGAATTCCGCGACGTGTTTGCCTGGTCTTACGAGGAAATGCCGGGAATTGATCCTGCCATTGTTGTTCATGAAATAAAACCTACCCGGATGCTAAACCCATTCGGCAACGGTTGCGTCAGATTCACCCTCGAAAAGCAGCTGCGATTAAAGCAGAAGTCGAAAAGCTGTTGAAAGCAGGTTTCATTTATCCGATCCCGTTAACGGATTGGGTATCGAATATTGTTCCCGTCAATAAAAAACAAGGAACAATAAGAATCTGTATCGACTATAGGGATATCAATCGAGCTTGTCCAAAAGACAACTATCCTACGCCTTATATCGATCAAATAATTGATGATTGTGCCGGAAGTGAGATGTTTTCCTTCATGGATGGTTTCTCAGGCTATAATCAAATCAATATTCTACCTGCCGATCAACCAAAAACGGCATTCATTTGTCCATGGGGGACATTTGCTTATTGCAAATTACCTTTTGGACTTAAGAATGCCGGGGCCACTTTTCAACGGGCGATGTCTTATGCATTTCATGACATCAAGCACATTGTGCAACCCTATCTCGATGATTTGCCTGCTCATTCTTTACGTCGAGCTGATCACCTTGTCCACCTACGAGCAATCTTTATGAGGTGTAGGCATTATCGAATTCGGTTGAATCCCCACAAGTGTGTTTTCTGTATAGAAACAGGTCGATTGCTGGGATTTGTTGTTTCAAAAGCCGGCATTCGCGTCGATCCCTCGAAAGTCGAGGCTATCATCAAATTGCCTCCTCCTTCGAGTTTGCGCCAACTCCAAAGTTTGCAAGGGAAAGCGAACTTTTTACGCCGATTCATCCCAAACTACGCCGAGGTCACTAAAGGTTTTACACGGTTGTTGAAACAGAACGCACAATTCTTTTGGGACGAGATTGCCCAACAATCTTTTGATGCACTTAAACACGCGTTGACCCATGCACCGTTATTGCATCCTCCCAACTACAACCAGGACTACTTCTTATACCTCGCAGCTTCGCATTCCACCATTGGAATGGTGTTAGTTCAAGAAGATGAATTCAAAGCAGAGCATGTGATATATTATCTTAGTAGAACCTTAAATCCCACTGAGTTAAAATATTCGCATGTGGAGAAATTGGCCCTGGCAGCCGTTCAAGCTGTCCAGCGTTTTCGTCACTACATTCTTCTCCGCAAAACTACGGTTATTTCGGATTGCAACCCTATGATTTATATTTTGACAAAACAACTGCTAGGGGGCAAGTACTCTAAATGGATTGTTATCCTGCAAGAGTTCGACTTGGAGTTCGAGAAGTCCAAGTCTAAGAAATCTTTAGTTTTTGCGGAATTGATGTGTGATTTCCCGAGTGCTGACACAGAGACTGTGGCAGAGGAGTCCATTGCGGACGAATCTTTGTTTCTTATTAGCACTTTAGATCCGTGGTATGGGGATATAATCATCTATCTCCAAACCCAAACCTTTCGGCCTGAAGCTTCCAAAGAAGACCGTCGAAAAATTCGGTTTCGATCCCAGCAATACAGAATTATTGGAGATACACTTTATCGCCGGGGGGCAGACTTAGTTTTTCGACGTTGTTTAACTCACGAAGAGGCTGAGAGAGTTTTGAATGATTGTCACTCTGGAGCATGTGGCGGTCATATGTCTGGGTATGCCACAGCTCAGAAGGTGTTGCGCGCTGGCTATTTCTGGCCGTCTATGTTTAAAGATTGTATCCTTGCCGTCAGAACATGCCACAACTGTCAAGTGTTTGATCGAAAGATGCGCGCTCCACCTGCTCCTCTCCACCCTATAATTGCCGCTGGTCCATTCGCCAAATGGGGCATTGACTTTATTACTTGTAACCCTCACTCGGCCGGGGGGCATGCGTATATCATCCTTGCGGTTGATTATTTTACAAAATGGGCCGAGGCGATGCCTACATTCGACGCAAGCGGCAAGACAGCTGCAGTTTTCGTATTCAATCATATCATAACTAGGTTTGGTGTCCCACAAGCAATCATTACTGACCATGGGAGCCATTTTCGAAACGTCATGATGACTGAGCTTACAAGCCAGCTTGGTTTGCGCCACGATAGCTCTACTCCTTATTATCCGCAAGCCAACGGTTTGGTTGAGTCAATCAACAAAGTTCTAGTCATCATGATTCGACGGATCATTGGTATCCATCGAACGAATTGGCATAACATGTTATTTTCGGCGCTATGGGCATATCGAACTTCAGTGAAAAATTCAACAGGTTTCACCCCTTTCCAGCTAGTTTATGGCTTAGAAGCTGTGTTACCTATTGAATGCGAAATCCCATCACTTCAAATGGCTGTCGAATTACTTCCAGCTACTTCCGAAGAGGAGAAACGGTTATTATACTTGGCTAAATTAGATGAGACTCGACGTGACGCTACTTTAGCTATCGAGACTCACGCGAAACGAATGAAAGCTCAGTACGATAAAAATGTAACCCCTCGAAGTTTTTCGGAAGGAGACCTAGTACTATTATATGATCAAGCTAACGATAAGCTAGGTGCCGGAAAATTCGTTCCCATGTGGCATGGGCCCTACATTGTAAAGCGAAAGCTAGCAAAAGGGGCTTATGAGTTAGTTGATTTTGATGGGGACTCTTTGGGTAAACCCAGAAATGGACTTTACCTAAAGAGGTATTATGCTTAAAATGATGGGTATGGAGAAATTTTTAGATAGGTTAGATTTCCTTTCTAGCTAGCAAGTGTGTTAGTTTAGTCAGTGTGCTTAGCTTAGCGAGTGTGGTTTTTCGTCATTATTCTGGCTTATCTTGGTTTTACTCTTGATATTGTAGATGTCGACGCCTCTCCAAACATACATTGGATTTGCTGATGGTGCTTGTCGTAATACACGGAATATCTCTTCCGCAGCTTGGGTTATCTATTCGCCCTCTGACGAGTTAGTTTCTATGCATGGGGTAAGCCTCGGTCAAACAACGAATAACATTGCAGAATACAGTGCAGTGGTTGAATTATTATCCGAATCTATTTCATTTGGAATTCGACGTTTGATAGTGAGGTTAGATTCTGAACTTGTTGTATTACAGCTTAATAGAGTTTATGCCATTAGAAATCCTGTGTTATTAAGGTTGTTTTTGAGAGTGCGTCTCTTGGAACGTGAATTTGATTACATTGAATATCAACATATTCCAAGGTCTTTGAATACATTAGCAGATGCAATTGCTTCTCGAATGTTGGACAGACATTTACGATAATCATGCAAGTAAATTTAAAAACATTTCATCACATATGTTAAACAAGATAAGCCGGTAATAGTGATATATATATAGATAGAAGTGTGTCAAAAAATATATACATCGTCTTCGATCATAGGTTTAAAACACCTTATGATCGGCAAAATGATAGTACAAAAAGTCAAAAATGTCACATGTGACTACAAAAGTGACTAGTCAATCACTGGTGGTGCTCTCTGTACGACACCACTGCGCGGGCTACCTTACGCAAAAATCTCCTAAACGGTCCAGGGACCGCGACTACGAAGCGCTGAAGCCTGATAGGAATGTCGTCCATAGTAGTCTCAGGTATATCTGCCGTGAGACGCTCTAGATCATGCTCCAACTCAGCTAGTACTTCTGCTGTCGCGTCCTGTGGGGCTGGTACCGGTGCAGCTGGATGTAGTCTATCATAAGGCCGGAGGTTGGCTGGACGCTGTGGACCAACATCTGCATTTTGAAAGATTTACTATTACTTTTGAGACGATATATATAAAAAATACAAAAAATACATAATTAGAAAACTTGTGAAAATAAAAGTACCTCTGTCGTCCCATTGTTCTCCCTGTGGAAGAACCATGTCCGGATCACCGCTGAAATCCATTCCGGCATACGGAAAGTCCTGTATCACAAAAAGCTGGCCTTCTAACCAGTCAAAATAACTATCTGAGAATCGAACTACTGTCGCGCCCTCGTCAGGATGCCGGGCCATCACCGCAACCCATCGTATCAGCTTTGGCTGCCGAGGACCCAAGATATCAACAGTGAGTTGCTGAGGGATCAGCATTGGAATTCTCTCCAAGGCAAAGCTCACGACTATAGGCCCATATCCAAAAGTCTTTAGTCGTCCGTTCTTTGCCTTGGTCAGTTGGCTCTTCATATGAGCCGACACAGCTTCACACCAGTTGAAAATGGTGCCTTGGTAACAGTCAATTGCCATCCGCATTTGGGATCCGGAAGCAATGTGTAAAGCGGCCGCGCCGCAAATTCTGGTAACCGTGAACGCTATGACTTTGAGTTCCGGTAGAGTGATGTGTTTTATCTCTATGCCTTTTGAATGGTGAGCCCCAGGTGTGCACCAATCCTCGCGGAGACTATCAAGGGATTGGCCACCCGGCCTAGTCCCCGCAAGACTGAGTTGCTCACCTCTGTTTGGCAAGCCAGTGAGAAAGTATACATCCGAGGGCTCTATCTCGAGCTGGTGCCCTCCTATGTAAAAGCATTGTTCTTGTACGTTCCATCGCTCAACCAGCCATTCCAAGAATCTTACCTGGCCCCTCATGCCCGGTATGGTCCAATATTTGTATAATCCGCATGCTCTTAGGGCATCCAGGGAAGGTTGATGATTTATTGCAGCTTCATCTTCCTCTACATGCTCTCTTTCTCTCCAGTCTAACATGATTAATGCCCTGCATATCAAAAATAGCAATTAGAAATTGATTTGGGAATTTTTGGTGGTTTTTTGAGAGAGTTGGGGTTTTGAAATGCGCGTTTCTTGGAGGACGCACCCCGGCTTTGTAGCACAGGGCGCCCGGACGCAGCTGGCCTGAAGGCGGACTGCGTCTTCCGACCGTTTTCCCGTATGAGAAAAAGTCGGGGGACGCAGGTCACCCGAAGGGCACCTGCGTCCGCCGAGAGGCGCATTCCAAAACCAAAACCCCCCCAAAAAATGAAACTAAAACCTAAAAATTGATTCTAAACGGATAGAAATGCAGAGTAGGATGTGTAAAATACCTGGATGAGACGGCGTTCGATTCCAACGGTCAGATTTTCCGCAGCGACCACGGGAAGTTTCTTGTCAAAAGCTCCTTTTTCAACCTCAACAGTGAAACGGTAAAAATGACATGGTAAAAGGTCTTTTTATAGGTTTTTTGGATGAATTAGTTCATTTTTTACCATGAAAAGATGTTTTTGAATGTATTTTTGCCTATTTTAAACAGGTATGAGTAATGTGTCGCTTTTGTGCAGGACAAAGGGATTTCGAGGGAAATTGTAATTTTTCACAAACAAAAATATCAGAGTCATCTTTTAAGCCCTTTTCTGACTCCTAAAACATGAAAAGATCGCCGAGTGTTTCTTTTACACTCGTTAAAACGGAATTAAAAGACGGTCCCCTTTTAGCTCTTTTCTGACCGCAAAATCAGGAAAAGATTGCCGGGTTTTTGTCGTTTCAAACTCGATAAGGAAATAAAACGACGTGTCCTTGATCGCTTTTTACCTTTCAGATTGACGACACTATTATGAAAGTACTCCTTGGTCGCAAGATCAAGCGGTTCCCCCAGGTATTATTTTATACTTTTTCGGGCTTGAGGGACACAAATATACGAAAAAGTTCAACGTGGAGTCTCCTTTAGTTTTTTCAGACTCTCTAAAATTGAAAAACGCCGAGTTTCTCCTATACTGGGCTCGTTAAACTTTTACAGTAGAGGACCTGTTCAATTACAAACAGGAACGAACCACTCCTTCCTAGGGTTCGAATTTAAACTAGGTTGGACTCGTCCGAAGGATGAGCTTATAATCAAGCATATGTTATCCTCCTCAAGCTTGTTAAAAATAAAGAGGTACTTGCCAGAAATGGTGGGGGAAAAGAGAGAAGAATGAACCTGTTTGTCACCTTTTGTCTCAGAAGAAACTTTATTACCACTCTTGAACACGACACTTTTTATTCACCTGGGTTGGGAAATCTTTTACCTCACAGTTGACCAAACCACTTTGAAAGTCTTTAACCGGGTTCCGGGGATTAACTTTGAGTATTCGTCACCAAGCCATCTGTCGTGTCGTTATGTGTTCAAGAGGTCTGCAAGAAAAAATTTCATCTGCAAAATACTTGTCATCCATTTGACCATCCCTGAGTCAGTCCTTACAGCAACATTTCTTCAACTTGAACAATGATTTCGTGTTGTGGGCTTGCCTGCAACGGGTCGCTTTCTATCGACATCGACACATTATCTAGAAAGATGACTTAGGAATCGACAGTACCTTGAAGTCTGCATGCATCAATGGCAGGTTTCTCGCCTTTGACGTCAGTTTACATCATTGACTTTCGATCAAAGGATTCCGTGAAGTGTTCGACATCAAAACATCTATTCACATTTCACGGGTTGTGCTTGGTACTTTGAGGACCATTGACATTACTGGTGGTTTCTCTCACGCTTGTTAACAGTTCACATCATTGACTGGTAATCAAGTGGTTTCTAACATGTTCGACATCGAATCATTTAATCACATGCTAGAATCGTACCAATTCGGGAAGTAGAAGTGAAGACCCTGGATCTAGTTTCTACCATCCAGGCTGCGAGGAGTTTTGTATTCATTATCTATGTAGACTAATCATAAACAGATGGCTGCGTCCATACTGTGTCTACAAAAGTCTATAAAAATGATGTACTGCAAGATCATTCCTGTATCAGAATAGTTAGTCCATTAGTTAAAGTTTTGAATCTGAGTATGGGAATGCCTACCTCAGTGATGATATAATCTTATCCATGTATTTTGTGTTGAAAATTGCAGGTTCCAACCAGGCCATCCACAAGGCAATCCTTGAAATGATAAAGCGCTTCACCCTTCCTAGAATTACAAAACCCTATTCTATTCCAGGCTTCGCACTTTAGGGGGCAATCTGTTACACTAAAAAATGTCACCTTGACTACTTACAGTTAGTATGGCTCAAATCAACAGTCATGCTACCCTCTTAGGCAAGTCTCATGCCTCTGTTATCCATCTCAAACTCAAAGAAGAGAGAAAGTCTTGTAAAAACTATGTTTATCTCTGGGGTCGCAGGTTCTCTCTAGCCTTACCTGCGGGGACGCTGACCTTGTTCACAAAATCTGCGTCCAAGGACGCTCTGTATGTTAAGGGACAGGTGCGTCCCTCTGTAAAAGGCAAAATGCGCGAGTTTTATCTTGAAAAAGTTACTTGTGGTTACTTCTAGAACATTCTAGAGGTCGGTTTGATGAAATGGATGCGCCTCCAGTTGGTTCATGTATCTCTATTAAGGGGGAACTTATCCCATCAATAAGGGAGCTATCCCACCCAAAGAGGGGGATGATCCCATTGATAGTGGACCTGAATAACCTCTTTACAGCACTATAAATAAAGGCATTGAGCCAGAAGGAGAGGAGGTTGGAGCTATACATTTTCTTTGGGTAAATGCTGCAGGATTTAGGTCTTCCATTAGAGCCTTTGTGAGGAGAGATTGTCTTCACTTGATTCTACTTGGGAGAGGGTGAGCTTTGTCAAAGTAGAGGAAAACCCTTGATGGACCCTGGGAGGAACTTGCACAACACCAAGGCCAGGTTGTAAGAGTTTCTTTGTTTCGTTATTAATACAAACTGGTTTATTTTTCTCAATAGCTTGTGTTAATGAGTTATTTCATGTGTTCCTTGGTCTGCATGTTGAATATATGTTTTATTATATGAAATGCAAGTGCTTGGTAATTGTTTGATTGTTTGTGGTTGCAGGAATTGACTTGAAGGAGGAGCTCATCCGGATCGTCAAGAACGGACTTCAACAACAGCGTTTTGGAATAAGGTAAGCCTAAACACTTGTAGTTTTCATGTTGTAAAAGGTGTATTTAGAGAAAGATCACTCCATTTTGTCTTGTTTGTCATTAGAATGTCTTAGACTTCTAGGAAGGTCAGTCGTGTCCGCACCCTTGACAGATTCCGTGTGACAGGAGGGGACCTAAATTTTTCCCTGGGATACTGTGAATCTTGGGGTTCATCTGTGCAGATCGACCCAATCACTGGTTTCATGACTGATCTTCTGGAGCGCCATGACTTGATTGATGTCGCCATGATCAAATCCCTTCCTACCTGGAGGAACAGACGCATTGGGGAAGCTGCACTGGCACACAGATTGGACAGATTCATTATGAAGGGCACTATGTTTCGACAGCTTCACTTATACAAGCAATGGGTGGGAACTGGAGGAATCTCAGATCATTATCCTATCTATCTGGAGCTATCGGGGCCAAACAAAAAGCCAAAAGCTCCCTTCAAATTTAATCACGGATGGTTACAGGACCCCTCCTACATCAAGCTGGTCAAGGACTTCTGGACACAAAATCCTATTGATAGAGTGGACTCACTGGCAAAAGGGTTCTGCATGAACCTATCACAGCTAAAACACCTGTCAATAGAATGGGCCAGAGAAAAGAACAAACAGGATAATACTACGCTCATACACATTGAATCTGAAATCTCCTCCCTTACTGATGAAAGAGGTTTGGGCTTCATCACTACTGCAGACAAAGTACACCTGGTAGAGCTAGAAGTACAGAAACAAAAAATCTTAAGGGAGAGGGAAGAATCCATCCGTCTTCGGAGTAGAGCTACATGGCTAAAAGCTGGTGATGAAAACACCCGATTTTTTCATAACTTTGCAAAGGGTAGGAAGGTTCATAACACTATATGGAGTCTCCCTACACCTGAAGGAGATGTTGCTGATACTTTCCCAAAGCTCTCACAGTTGGGGTCCTCCCATTTCAGAAATCTATACAAGCAACCCCAGGCCTCTTCCATTGCTGAGATCATCAATATAGCGGGTCATTTTCCCAGATTCGTAAATGAGGAAGAGGCGGAAAATCTCTTTGATCCTGTCTCTCCTAAAGAGCTAGAGAGCACCATCAAATGGTTCAAGAAGGACCGGAGCCCGGGGCCGGATGGATGGTCCATTGAATACTACATTGCTTTCTACGAGCTTATTAGCTATGATTTATTGAGGGTGATTGAGGAATGTCGAGAGACTGGATCCATGTACAATGCCATCAACTCCACCTTCATCGCCTTGATTACCAAATCCGATTCTCCTTCCTCCTTTGATGACTACCGTCCCATCTCCCTCTGTAACGTGCTATACAAGATCATATCAAAAATCATTGCTAATCGCATCCGCCCTATTCTATCACGTCATATCGCTCCTCATCAATTTTCTTTCCTAGAACATCGACAGATCCATGAAGCTGTTGGTGCAGCTCAGGAAGCTCTTCATTCTATATGGACCAAGCACCAGAAGGCCATCATTCTCAACATTGACTTAGCCAAAGCCTTTGACCGAGTCAGTTGGCTCTATCTCAAAATGATCCTTATACATCTCGGGTTCTCCCAAAATTTCATTTCCTGGATTATGGCCAGTATTACCACCCCAACTTTCAGTGTTTTGATTAATGGCTCTGCATCCCAATTTTTTCACTCTGAACGCGGACTGAGACAGGGATGTCCACTATCACTCCTCCTCTTCTTGATCTTCATGGATGCCTTGAGTCGGCTTATCGATTCTGCTAAAAGAAATGGGGAATTTAGTGGTCTCAGGATTACTGATGAATGCTTCCTTACCCACCTTCTCTTTGTGGATGATGTTATGATCTTCCTGGATGGCAGCATTCGTGACTCTCGGTCATTCTCTAACATTATCAATCTTTTCTCATCCGCTACTGGTATGCTTGCAAATCACTCCAAATCATCAATCATTTTATCCAGAACCTCCATCCATGAATCTCACCTGGCACAACAGCTTTTTCCATATACCATCCTCCCATTAGATCATGGTCTAAAATATTTGGGATTTAGAATTAAGCCCGTCAGCTCTAAGATCACCGACTGGATCTGGCTAGTGGCCAAATTGGAGAAGAGACTTAACGTCTGGAGCCATCGATACCTCTCCAGAGCTGGCAGGCTCGTCTTGGTAAAATCTGTACTAGAGGCTACTCCGGTGTTCTGGATGGCTTTAGCCTGGATTCTGAGAAGCATCTTGGCGAGGCTACATCAAATTTGCAACAGGTACCTATGGAATGGGAATCAGGAAAAACACATATTTGCTTGGGTTGGATGGAAGAAGATCGCCACTCCCAAAAAATGGGGAGGTTGGGGGCTAAAAGATCTCCCTTCATTTTCCCAAGCTCTCGCTGCAAAAATCGGGTGGACTCTTCTCACTAGTAACAATCTATGGACCAGCATCTCATACAACAAATACATTTGGCTGCAAAATATCCTGGATTGGGTTCGTCTCCCCACCTGGCCAAAAACTGGCATATCCTCTGTTTGGAAAGCTCTCCTAAACTCTCTACCTCTCATCAGGGACAATCTGGTTTGGAGGGTCAATGATGGAACCTTAGCTCCTATTGGCATGGACCCCTGGTCTGGTTGTGGAGGTAGACATATTTTACCTGATGCCCTCATACAGCATCTCCACTCACAGGAGATAAGAGTTCTGGCAGACATTGCTGATCCTCAAAACTCCTCCATCTTTGAACAGCGCTGGAAAACAGCTAATCAAATCAATCTTCCACCTGTTTGGCATTAGAATGGCTGGAATATATCAATGCCTTAGCAGAATCACATATAATGATCAAACAGGGACAGGATGAACTCATTTGGTACCACACAGGAAATGGTGTATACACCCCAAAGTTGGGTTACCTTACACTGATATCGCTTAAAGTCCCGGACATGATCTCCTTTTGGTGGCATACTGTATGGAAACTCACTGCTCCCCCAAGACAGAAATTATTTTTTTGGTGCATACTAAAAGGAGTTGTCCCCACGGGGGAATATCTTATGCGCCGCGGTGTATACGGTCCGACCTGGTGCACCTTCTGCAAACAATCATCTGAATCCTGCACTCATTTGTTCTTAAACTTTCCCTCTATAACTACAATTTGGCAGGCCATATCAAATGCTATCCAGCATACAGGCAAATGGGAGGGTGACGATATTATTCATTCATGGGAATCTTGGTTTTACAACCATAAAAATTCAAAACTTCAAAGCTTTCCTATTATTACATGCTGGTACATATGGTTAGCCCGGAATCGTTTGATCTTTGATGACAAACTAGCTATCTGGCCACACATTATTTCTCTCATTATAGCTGCATATAACGCGTTGCTTGACCCGCCACAGCCCAGGAACAGAAGCCCGCGTGACCCTCCACAAATTGACCATAGCACCCCATGGGCTTTCTTTGGTGGCTCAGCACAACAGTAGGGTTGTGGGGGAGGTTTTATATTATTCATCAATGATCAACATTTCTAGAAAGCCAAACTGGGGCTGGGACCTGGCACAAACAATTTTGTCGAGATTATCTCTCTTCGTCATCTCTTGCATTTTGCATTGGGGCACAACTGCATGCATATCCATATATTTGGTGAATCTAAGATTATCATTGATTGGTTCAACAATAATATAGAATGCCACACACACACTCTCAGAACCATATTGGATGATATTCATATACTGAAGGCTCAATTTATTGACATCACTTGTCATCATATCTACAGGGAACAAAACAGCAGTGCCGACCAACTTTCCAAGGAGACTACGGCACTTCCCAGAGGCGAGTGGCTAATCCAGGAGCAGCGAGGCACAGATTTTTACCAGTACTATCATCGACCATATATTGATACACACTACTATAGGGCGGACAGCCCATGAGATATAGATCTGTTTTTGATACTTTTTTGAACTCCTGTACATAGCTGAAATAGACAATATATGATGCCCTGCGTGGAATTATGTTTTCATATTTTTGACAGATAGATTAAGGAACATCCTGCGTGATGGTTCATTTTGCCTTTTTTGATCAGACTTAACAGCTTCACAACTTTCCACATACAGTGGAAGAATATACAACATATGCCAATGCATCTACAACATGTAATTTTTCAACTTTTAATGAAAGATTACGATTTTTCCAGTGGAAAAAAAAGTAAGGCGAAATTGTAATTTATAAGGAGAAGGAAAAGATCAGTTAAGGTAATTTTTAAGGATTTAAATATTATGTTTGTGTATAGTATTATAGGCTATTATTTTAGTTTGAAAAATCATACATATAGAATGTGGGTGAATATTCAATAAAAAAACATGTAATTTATTATTGAAATTGGTAAATTTTTGACCAATTATATATATATATATATATATATATATATATATATATATATATATATATATATATATATATATATATATATATATATATATATATATATATATATATATTATATATATATATATATATATATATATATATCCATATAATATATATATATATATATATATAAATTTATATATAAAATTTTCCCAAGATAAGATATTAAAATTTATAATAATTATTTTTCTAAAATATTTTTTTATTTTATTTTATTTTAAGTTTATTTATATGTTTTAATTATTAAATTCTATTAATTATAATTATTGGAAATTTGTTTTCTAGTAAATATTATGTTGTAAATTTATTAATGGTAGATTTATTGAATAAAGTAATGTTGCAATTTTTAATATATAAATAAAAAATAAATAACATAAGAAAAATAACATTAATCTCATACACATACACACAAGGAATTATTCCCTTCAAATATGTCATCCATTAAGATTGGTTTTATAGCATACAAGTTCTTTCCTTCTTAGGAAATTAAATATTCACTGAGGAAAATTACAAATAGAAAAACCTGGAATTTTCCCACTAATAAAACCCTCAAAACTTATCCTTCGATCTTGTTAGTTGTTTTTTCCCCTTGTTCTCTTGCTCCAGAATTTTCACACTTGGATTAATGATCTTCTCTGCCCATTCACTGAGATCTCACTATCTCATTGTGTATTGTGCTCACTAGATGTGTCTTTCCCCTTAGCCCAACCTTTGTTTTATAAGTTTGGTTTAATGACTCAATTCACAACCCTAATCTCAAAAGTAATTGATGGTTAAGATTAGATATTAACTTCATTCAAGATCAATGGTTGGGATTCAATTAATTGAGTAATGCAAATAACATATACATCTCATTAGATTAACTCACTTTTTCCTATAAAAAGACATTACTTTATTCCTTTAATTAAATTAAACTGCTAAGCTCAAATGATCCTTTGTATGGCTTCCATACATATAGGAACTTATGCCTATGTGGAAGTACATATCCAATGTTATTATCGTTAACTCTCTCTCTTAGCAAGGAACATACTTCCTAAATAGCCACCTAGAACTAGCTTTCCCTCTCGTCATAGAACAATTCCCCATTCATCATTCTTTATCGTGGATTTACTCCAAACCTCTTGGATCGTTGTCTCTTTAATGGTGATCTCATAAGTTCTATGTAGTTTGAAAACTTCTTCAAAGGTTTTCTTTCCTTGAATGTGCTTATAGGAGCCTCCACGTACTCCTTAGCATCCCTCAATGTCTGCTCAAACCACCTAGGCCTTTTGATAGAACTAGAAGGAGCTACTAACTTCTCCCCACTTAAAGGTTGCCTCCATAAAGTAGAAGTATCTACATATTGTTCTCCCTTTGGAGCTTTGATCAAAATGATTTTTGGGTGTCCTTTGAATATAGTTTTTATGGTTTTGATCCTCAGTCCTATGGGATATGAGTCCACAATAAACCTTTAATCCTTAGCACAACACTCCTTTTCTCCTTTAATAGAAAAATAAAGCATAATGCTATTGCATTCCACCAATAAGTCAAAGATGGAGGGTGTCAAGATTTGAACTCCACTTGACACATGCCAAGAACAATTTGGATTCACAGACTGCTAATGAACAACAATAAAACTTATCTCATCCTCACCTTTCTCCATTGACTAATTAATAATTAAAATAGTGCCATAGGTTGGAGGTTCAACAACGCTAAGCAGAGGCTACGAGGATTTCAATGTAGAATACCAATTGTTGGGATGGGGTCCCCTAGGGTCAATTTTGGGGCAAAATCCCAAGTTTTGTTGTATAAAGATGTAAAGTCTTTGCAAGGTGTGGTCACGGAGCAAGTTGATAATTAAAGAGTCATAAAGGGTTTTACCCTTCTTTATGTAAGGTGAGTCGGCTTTTTGAGGATCTACCCATGGTCTATGGACCATGGATTGTATAAATAGGTGTGTCTTAGGATGTCTAAGAAGAGTAATAAGAGAGACAAAGATAAATGTAATGGGTCGGTAAGAGGAATATCGTAGAAGTCTCAGAGTACAAGTAATGCTCTGTAGCTGTATGTGCAGAGGTCTAGAGTAGAGTCTGCAGCTGAGTACGAAGGGAAGTATTGATTCTGTAAGTTGAACTGAGTTAATAAAGAAGATTATTGCATAAATTCTTGTGTTTTTCCTACTTACTTATGTTATGAATGAATGCGCTTTATGTTGTGATGAATGTTGGGCTTATGAAGTAATGAGGTATTGATGTGCGATTTTACACGATTTATATTGTTACATGAACGCAATTACTATTAACTATTTATGCGAAGATTATCTTGTTGTATGCTTAAGTTATCAAACACTTAAGCCGATTGAGGTAATTACTGTTTTAAGAATGATCTATGGTGTGCGTAAGTAGTTGATTAGTTTGTTCAAGATAGTCGTAGACCTTTGTGGAGGTCTAGAGGCTAGTTAAAGGGAGTTATATCGATAAGCCGTAAGGGCTTATCGATCTATGCAAAGGAAAATTTAGGGCACAAAATGACATCATGCTAATCTATGGGTGTGGAAACTTGGTTCGAGCATCCCCCCATACTGCTTCGAGTGAGACTTCAGTTCACACTCCATGAATTGATGCCGAAAGGTACAGTACTGTAGGGATTTGTTTGGCGCAACTAACTCTGAACCTAGGTCAGGACCCACTAAGCCAACACCAATACAAGCATCTACTATGTTGACGTTTAGCTCATTTGGGTAATCGTGATAGGTCTGACAATCTCTGAGTATGTCATACAAACTAAAGGAGATAATGGTATGCATACAACATCAATCCTTCAAACAATTTCAACGCATCAATGCATCAAGCCACCATTCACACAAAGGATTACATAAAGCAGGAATCAAGATTAATTTAATTGTTATACTATTGCATTGTATCTCAGTGGGTCTGATATTAATCCAATTAACTGCCTTTCATATGCACTCAATTTTATAATTTATATTGAAAATTAATATGTATTGGATCATTTTAAGATCCACGATCTTCTCCATAAAGCTCTTAACGAATTCCTAAGATCTCTCACATATCTGATTTTGATGCTTTTAAATAGAAAATTAGCAATTCACCTTGACTTTTGATAGTTGTGGCTTCCACTTTTTTTAATTCTATAATTCATTTCCACTGATTTCTTGGAGGTGGATCAATGCTCCTACATCAGACTCCTAAGGTAGAAAAATGTCATGACCTCTTGGTCATGTGTCATTATTTCTCGAATCCTCCAGGATCTCAAACCTTGTGTTGTAATATTGGGTTCTTTCAACCACCTTTCCAACACTTTGACTCCTAGGGTACAAAAATTTATTACCTCATAGCCATATTATTTCTTCTTGGTCTTCTCATAACAACTTTAACTTGTGAGCTACAACAAGCCTCTGCAGTAACAAGTCTCTCCCTTCCTACACAATACCTCACCAAAAATTTTCTTGAGCTTGGGCTTTTGGCATCTTCTTGATTCTCACCTCTAGAACTTCTTGAGCACTCATTTCTCTAGGTTTTTGTAAATATTCTCGCCTTCCTTTGTTTCTGCCTACATAACCATAATACCAATTTACTTACTAAACCTCAACAATATTGTACCTTTGATCTACATATTCTCCTCTACATTATGTATAGGAATCTTTTGTGCTCTAATACAACTTGATGAGAATGATTTATGGGGGACCTTCAAATATAGTTTCTATGGTTTCGATCCTTGGTCTTATCGGTTATGGGTCCACATTCAACCATTAATATTCAATGTAGCACCCATTTTCTCCTTTATTTGAAAACTCAAAAATAACACTATTCCGATCCACCAGCAAGTTGAAAGTAGCGGGTGTGGAGGTTTTGACTCCAATTGATACATTCCAAGAAAAATTTTGGTTGGTGGAGCTTGAAGACATAATAGTCAAACTTGGCTCATCCTCACCTTTCTCTATTAACTAGTTAACAATTACAAAAGTATCGTACGTCATAGGTTCAATAATGCATATAAAGGCTACATGTATTTCAATGAAACATATCAATACAAGCCTCTACTGCACTGATGTTCAAATCGTTTAGATATTCATGAAAGTTTTGACCACCTATAAGCACATTCTACAAACTAAAGTACCCAACAATCTACATACAATGTCAATCCATCACAAATTTCAATGCATCTACACATCAAGCCACCATTCACACAAACAAAATCACAGAAAGTAGGAATCAAAACTAATTTAATCGCCATACTATTACATGGTACCTCGGTGGGTCCGATATTCATCCAATTGACTTCCTTTCATACATATAGGTTTACAATTTGAATTTTGAAATTACAATATCGTGGATCATTTTAAGATCCATGATAATTTCCATAAAGGTCTCAACGAATTCCTAAGATCTCTCACATAATTGATTTTCATGCTTTTAAATAGAAAATTAACAAATAACCTTGCCTTTTGACAACTACACCTTCCAAGTTTTTTCCTTCTAGAAGTCATTTTTGTTGATTTCTTGGAGATGGGTCAATGCTCCTGCATCAGACACCCAAGATAGAAAAATTTCATGACCTCCTAGTCATGCTTCATTAACTTACGAATCCTTTAGGATCCCAAAACTTTTGTTGTAATCTTAGGTTCTGTCAACCACCTTTCTAACAATTTGACTCTCAGGGTACAAAAATTTATAGCTTCCTTTTCATATGCTTTCTTCCTGGTATTGTCATAACAACTTTACCTTATGAGACGCAACAAACTACCTCTCTAATGGATTGATGAGTTATTGTTTTCCTGAATGAGAAAGCTAAGATATAATCTCTTGGGTTGGGGATAAGTTCTCTTCGGCTTTCCTGACCTGAGGGAGAACCTATTTTTTCCTTAGTCAGTTGATTATTTATATAGGGAAATGATTTTTGGTTATGGCATCTTGTTGTTCTCACCTCTATAACCTCTTGAGAACTCCTTGCTCTAAAATGTTGCATATATTCTCACCTTACTTTGTTACTAATTGCATAATCATAAGACCAATTTACTTAGCAAACCTCAACATACTTGTGCCTTTGATATACATCTTCTCCTTTACACTATCCGCAAGAATCATTTTCACCTTGATACCACTTGATGAAAATAAATTTTCAGGGTCCTTCAAATCTAGTTTTTATGGTTTCAATCCTTGGTCTTGTGGGTTATGGGTCCATAGTTAACCTTTAATACTCAGTTAAATTACCACTAAAAACTAAAAAATAATGCTATTGCAGTCCACCAACAAGTTGAAAGAAGAATGGAGGTTTGGGCTCAACTAGACGCATGCCAAGAACAATTTGGGTTGGCAGACCCTAAACACACAACAATCAAAATTAGCTCATCCTCATCTTTCTCCATTGATCTATTAGAAATTAAAATTGTGCCACAGGACGAAGTTTCAATAGTGCTAAGAAAAGTTGCAGTGATTTCAACAGATAATACTAATACTAGCCTACTTTTCTTACTTTTTGCTCATTTGGCTAATCATGAAAAGTCTAATTGTCTCTGAGTACATTGTGAAAACTGAAGGACCCAATGGTATGCATATAAACGTCAAACCATTAAAAAATTTCAACGCATCTATACATCAATCCACCATTCAAACACACAACATTACATAAATCAAGAATCAAAATTAATTTATTTTCCATATTATTACAAGGCACCTCGCTAGGTCTAATATGCATCTAATTAACCACCTTTCATACACACACATGTTTACAGTTTATATTGGAAAATTAAAATATCATGGTTCATTTTAAAGATCAAAAATATTCTCCATAAATCTCTCAAAGAATTCTTAATATTTCTCATGGATATGATTTTTGTGCTTTTAAATAACAAATTAACAAACCCAATTTCCTTTTAACAGTTTCTCCTTCCACATGTCTTCCTTCTATAAATCGCTTTCACTAATTTCTTAGAGGTGGATCGATTCTCTTGCATTAGACTCCAAAGATAGAAAATTTTAATGACCTCATGGTCATGTGTCATTAATTTCCTAATCCTCTAGGATCCCAAACCTTATGTTGTAATCTTAGGTCCTTTCAACCACCTTTCCAACAATTTGACTCCCAGGGTACAAAATTTTATGACCTCTTGGTCATATGATTTCTTCCTAGCCTTCTCATAACAACTTTAACTTGTGAGTTGCAATAAGCTTTTGCAGTAACAAGCCTCTCCATTGCTACATGATACCTCACCAAACTTTCTCCTAAGTTTTGGCTTTTGGCATCATCCTAGTTCTTAACTCTAGAACATATTGAGCACTCATTTCTATAGGCTAGTGAAAATATTCTCACCTTTCTTTGTTTCTACCTGCACAATCATAATAGCATTTTACTTACCAGGCCTCAACATACTTGTACCAGAGATCTACATCTTCTCCTCTACACTACACATAAGAATCTTTAGTTCTCTGTTACCACTTGATGAAAATGATTTCTGGGGTTCCTTTGAATATATTCTATGGTTTCGATCCTCATTCTTGTGGGTTATGTGTCCACAGTCAACTTTTAATCCTCTTCGTAATTCTCCTTTTCTCCTTTAATCAAAAACTCATAAAAAATGCTATTGTGGTCCACCAACAAGTCAAAAGTGGAGGGTGTAGAGGTTTGGACTCCACTCGACACATGCCAAGAATAATTTCGGCTAGCGGACCCCAAACACATAACTATAAAACTTATCTCATCCTCACCTTTCTCCACTAACCTGTTAATAATTACAACAATGCCATAGGTTGAAGGTTCAACAATGCTAAGAAAAGGTTGTGGGGATTGCAATTAAAAATACCAATACAAACACATATTGTTCTGACATGTAGCTCATTTGGCTAATCATGATGATTTTGACCATCTCTTCGTACATTGTACAAACTGAATGACCCAATGGTATGAATACAAAATCAATCCATCAAACAATTTCAATGTATTTATGCATCAAGCCACAATCCACACACAAATAATAACATAAATTAGGAATCAAATTTAAT
This sequence comes from Pinus tabuliformis, assembly GCA_031772625.1. Classification (NCBI taxonomy): domain Eukaryota; kingdom Viridiplantae; phylum Streptophyta; class Pinopsida; order Pinales; family Pinaceae; genus Pinus; species Pinus tabuliformis. The sequence continues at coordinate 433,997,267 of CM062805.1, forward strand.
TTAATTTCTATACTATTACATGGTGTCTTGGTGGGTTTGATATTCATTTAATAAATTTCCTTTCATACACACACAATTTTACAATTTATATTAGAAAATAATAATATCTTGGATCATTTTAAGATCTAATGTATTCTCCATAAAGCTCTCAACAAATTCCTAAGATCTCTCATGGATCTGATTTTCATGCTTTTAAATAGAAATATAACAAATCACCTTACCTTTTGACAGATGTGCCTTCCACTTTTTTTCCTTCTAGAATGCAGTTTCACTAATTTCTCAAAGGTGGGTCAATGCTCCTACATCAAGCTTCCCACTCCTTATCCTCTGTCACTTCTAGTGGAAACTCATAGGACTTCCTACATAGCAAGTTCTCCTTGAGATTTACATCTCTGCTCACAACTATATTCCTCTCAATTGTATGAATATCATGTAAGCTTTTGAGGTCTCACTGTATCCAACTAATATCCCACACTCTTAAAGGTTCCAACATTTTTCTCTTCTCCATAGAAACATGGATGTACATTAGATAACCAATGATCCCCAAGTGTCCTATCTCTTGCTTCATCCCTATGAAACCTTTCTAAGGATTATTATTCCTTAATATCCTATGAGGAATATTATTCTATACGAATAAAATAGTGTTACATGCCTCTATACAAAGAATCATACACAAATCCTGGTCATGTATCATTTCCTTGGTAGAATTGATGATGAACCAACCTTTTTCTCTCTGCAAGTGGTGTTGAGGGTTGTATAAGACTGTCATCTCCCTATTAATAGCTTCCTCCTTGCAATAATCCTTGAAGTCATTAGAGGTGCACTCAACCTCATTATCCAACATCAAGACCTTGATTTTATTACCTATTTGGTCCTCTGCCTAGGATTTGAACTCATAAAACTGACTAAAAACATTATCCTTGGTCTTCATGAGGAATATCTAAGCTTTTCTAAAATATTCATTAACGGATGTGACATTATCGCTCCCTACATTTATTCCATTAAATTGATCCACACACATCCAAATGAATGGGATCCAATATCCCCTTAGACCCACTCTTGCTACTTGGAAAGGAAACCTTGGAATTATTTCTAGGTGTACATCCTATACACATGCCATGCTACTCAATATTGAAATTAGGAGATTGGTGACAATATCCCTCAAGATTGCAAATGCCCTGTAATGCAAGTGTCCCATCCTCTTAAGCCACTAGTCACATAGGCTGTCACTGTCATGTTCGAGAGTTAGAATATGTTTTCCTTTAAATCTACATAAGTTTCCCTCTCTAAGCCTAATGGAAAATTTTGTGTCTAATCTATTATCCTCCAAACTAATGAGCACTTACCTATTCTCGAACATTACCTCATATCCATCCTCCACCACTGATACTAAGAGAAAGTTATTCTTTAATACTAGCACAAACCACATGTCCTTGGCTCCCAATGTTCCTCTTGACTCAAGTTGGAACTTAATGGTTCCCTCTCCCTTTACTCATATTTTGTATGATCATCAATATCTACAAAAACCCATAAGTATTTCTCCTTTATATTGTTATATAAATTATGTGTTGTGGGCATATGGCGTGAAGCACCACTATCCAAGTACCAAGCAATCCTTGTGATGGTGATGGTAAATAGACAAGAGACCAATGAGAAGTCCTTTTAAAACTTTATTACAAACTCATTTAGTTGTAAATATATTAATTTTGTTATTTTTAGTGATTTCCCCTTCCCCTTCTTCTTCTTGGTCATTGTGATGCATAGTACCCATTCTTGTGGAAAATGAAGCACTTACGCTTGCTCAATTCATTTTTCTTCCCCAGTTGTGATCCCTCCCGACTTCCTTTGGAACCCTTTTATTTTTCCTTCTTTTCCATACTAACTAGGGCCAAGTTATCCTCTCCATTTCCTTAGTTGTTATATTTATACTCCTCTCAAGCTTCTTCCTGGATGTAATCATTTTAAAGCCTCTTTCAGTTTGAAATTTTCTCCCAAGCATTGAATCCCTTCACAAATGGTTGTCATGCCTTGGTTAACCCATTCAATGCCACATTTATGAGTTCCATCTCACTCATTTTCTCCCCATTTGTTGTATTATGATCTCATATCTAGGCTATTTTCATGAAATAACTAGTAATATTATCAAACCATGATATCTATAAGGATATAAGATTATTGTTTAAGATCATATTCCTACTCATGTTATCCCTATGGAACACGTCCACTAAATCCTTACACATATTTTTGGATGTTTTCTTCTTTTTCAAGTGTAGAAAAAAATGATCCTTTACAAAATTTAGGATCACTCTTTTGGCTTTGGTATCCTTCTTCTCATGAGCCACCTTGTGTATTGCATTGGTTGGTACAAGAACAATATTTTCTATAATATCTTAAAAGTCATGCTACTTTATAAGAAATGCTACCCTTTCCTTACGAGACAAGAAGTTAGATGCTCCATGAAAACCACCCTTCAAATCTAAGGCTAGTTATTTCCATTACTATATTGGATAAAATATGCCATCTGCTAAATCCTTCTATCACCCACAAGAATATAATCTAGTGATATTTTATAGATATGTTAAGATATACTTGCACATCTTGTGTATCTATTGTAAATGTTTGTGGATTTATATTTTGGTCCTTTAAAACAACGAAAAATTAGGTTTTGTGAAACCCTTTATTAGCACCACCTCCCTATTTCCCTCTAAAGAATGAAATCCAAAAAATGAATCATAGATGATCTATGTGAAACCCATAAATTGGCCTCCCTCTCACAGTACAAGCTTTGATTCCATATCAATTTTTACTGACCATAACTACTAACAATTCATTCTCTTGGGTTTATCTTTTATGATCATTTTGAAGATAAAGAAATGAATAGAGAGTTTTTAATTATCTATTAAAACCAACTTTTAAACACTAAAACAATTTAGTGAAGAATTTTACCAAGTTTTGGTGGAATTAAGAAATCCCCCCCACCCTAGAGGAAAAAGGAATAATTTTGCCAAAACAAAATTTGAGTAAAAGTTATTAACCATGCTCAAGAAGAATGTATGGAGGTTTCAATGAGTGAGATGGCATTGTGATTGAATATGAAAAGCATAAACCAAACATTTAAAATTCATAATGTTTCTCTTAGGATGGGATTTAATGTTTGTTCCTTTATATGTATGTTTTTGTTCTTTTGTTTTAAATTATAATTTGTTAATTTTATTTAGCTTGTATAATTTAAAGAATGATTAGGATCCTCTCCATCCAGGTTCAATTCTTATAGGTGATATGATGAGCTTTGTTATTGAGAATGAATAGTTCCTCTAAGATTGGGTGTATAAAAATTGTGATCGAAATTAATGAGGGGAAGCATAGAAAAAATGCAATCAATATCTTATTTCTAAGGAGAGATTAAAAAAAATAATGCTCATGTCCATCTAGTATTAATAACTCCAATTTTTTTTATATATGTCAATATTTTCTTGTGTGTCCACTTGTTTGTTGTTGAGATATAAGACTTGGAACCATTATGTTGATTCATACCATCTTTTGAGAGTTCTAAGTTAACATGATAAAATTTGTTGTCCTTTGTAGTTGTACCATGAATTATATGCCTCATGATAATTGTGGAATCCTCAAGTAGAAATAATTTTTTTATACCCCGTTAGTGTGCCAATGACAAAGCTTGGAGTAGGGCATATGCTTTGGTTGTTTGTCATATGATCGACAATCCAAACAAAACTATGTTGTAAAATTATTCTAGGAAAGAAATAAATCTTATAGAACCTATCACTCCATACACACACACACACACACACATATATTTTAAAAATATAACAATCATTTTTTTCAACTACCAAAATTAAAATCACTTATTTATTTATCTAATTAAATTTTTCGAATAATTTTTAATCCATATCTAGTATTATGAGACACATAAATTAATAATATCATCATGCCTATGTTATGGTTGTTTGAGTGTGCAATTTTTGTGTCCTTTCAGAATGATCTAAGAAAGTGAACATTTCATCCATGAGGATGGTTTGTGTGCCAACAAATGCCCTTGTGAATAAGCATATAGTGTTTGAGAATTTCAATGTTCTTCCTTAAATTTGTTTCAAAGTATCTAAATACAAATAATAATTTCATAATAATATATTTACGCTAAAAGTGTTCTTTGTTTCCGGTTGGGTTTGGAAAACAACGTTCATCCCAGTTGTTATTAGTAAAAAATTCCTCTTGGCCATGAGAGAGAAATTCCTAAGGTAACCTTTTCAAACCAATCTTGTAGATTGAAGGCTAGCCCCTTAAATCTAGAAAGGGATCTCTCTAAAAACCTAATCACTAAGCTTACCAACTATCTATATCTTCAAATAATGGCTAGATCTTCAGTAGGGTTGTGTTGAAATAGGGTTTGGTTGGGATGAAGCAATTAATCCATTGGGCAATGGGGTCAACAAACTAGTTTGCAGATATAGATACCAAGATCTTGACTGTATGAATCAAGTTGGAAAAAGGGAAATTAGATGGAAGATTGTAGACATGTCAAACATCATTTAGATGGTAGTAGAAGGAGATAGAAATCCACTATAGCAGGGCATGAAACATGAATCTTGCAATATTTGGAAGAAAAAGTGCAGATGTATAAACAATATGGTCCAGAGCATTGAACTAATGAATTATCTCACATAATATCATTTAAACATGAAAATATAAAAATATAAATTGGCATCACATAGAAAGGAAACTATCACAAAAGAGAAAATATTAAGTACACCATCACAACAATCTTTGTATCAAGCCCCAAGGGTTAGCCCAACTGGTCAAGTCAGTGCCTCGTCGTTCGGGAGGTCACAGGGTCAATTCTCCCCGAAAGCCCTTGGGGTCAGGTCTGTGATGGCCGAGGGGTATCATCCTAGAGATAAGCTCTAGTCTTTACGTAGATGTAGCCGGCATCCACTGACCATGGGTTTCTGCAAACCACACGAGAAAAAAATAAAAAAATAAATAAAAATAAAAATCTTTGTATCATTTATCATAATATCCTAGCCCTGTTGGCACTTGAAAAAATGAATAATTTGATAATGCACACAACAAAGGAATAATTTGTTTCAAATTCCAATGTTTTTTCCTCCTTTCTGATGTATTATATAGGAAATTACATAAATTTTTCAAGATCCACTAATTCTGGAAGTTTAACTGTTAAATATTACAAAACTTGATAATAGAATTTACAAAATATCATAAAACCTATTACAAAATGTAATGAAATTTACTATCCTGGCTATCTAAGCTATTCAAATTTCTACTTGACATATAAACATTGGTCAAAGCATTTTTAATTTTTTGTATGCATCCTCTATTATTCTTTTGGGAAAGGATGAGTTATAAATACAATGTAGTATCTAGAACTACTCACATCTTTATAGGTTTCATATTTAGAACAGTAACTCTCACTCCTCCCTTGTATAAAAAATGATACATGAACCTGTGAAATCTGTTGAAACTGTGCAATTGTCCTATGTAATTCTTTACACCTTTTAAGGCCCTTTTCTCTTGTGTTGACTCATATTCTCTGCTCCTATTCATTTATAAAACTTTATTGACATATTACTAGGTTTTTTCAACAAAATTAGGGTTTCATACATTTCTCTGCCAAGGGCGTAAGCTGATAATTCTTCCATAGCTTTTTTTCCTAAGAAAGGAGGTTTAACTTGTCTTCTCTTCTTTTCACCCTTCTATTACCTTTCAATATGGATTTTCTAGCTTCTAGGGTTTCTTTCCCTTTTTTGCCTACATATTCTACTTTCTTCTATTTGGTGACCTTCTTTCTACTCTTTGAAACCTTCACAATTTCTTCTTCTTCATCAATCATTGTCTCCTTTAAATTAGGGTTGATATTTTCCTTTAAGCTTAATCTTAATTTATTTTTAGGATGAGTATGGGATTTTATACTATAAACCCTAGGTTCTATTTCTATTTCTTCATCCTTTGTTTCCATACTTTATTTCCTATTATCACTTTTTGTTGTTTTATGATTTGCCTCCTCTTCCTCTATTATTTTCTTATGTTGTCTTCTTGTTATCCTCTCATATACCCTATCCTATGGTTCGTTTACAAGGTTTTTAATATGTTCTTTAACGAAGATATGACTGGGTTCTCCCTCTTTTTCCTGAGCTAAGGTTTTGACAAAAAAAATAGTTTGACCTCTCTTTTGCCTTCTAGATGTAGGGTTTATCATATTTGTTTGTCTCAATTGTTCCACCTGCTTGTTCAAATCATGAGTATATAGTATCTTTATTAGGACACGATGAAAAATATCTTGAGGTAACAACTCAGGTCTATTTCTAACTTTGATAGACATTTTCAATAGACTTTGATGAAGAAAATAAGGAAAATTTATTTTACTGAAACCTGCTAAATGAAACAAAACCTCATGTGATATAAATAAGCTTTAGAGTACATGCCTTCATAGGTAAAGAAGCGTTGCACGGTCCTTATAGCATTATATCATTTAAGTTTCAACATGTTCTAGAGGACTCCTATGTTCCAGTCTTGGTCTTGTTAGTTTTCTTTCAAGAATAAGTTTAAGTCCATGTTTTATATTTTCTTCTTTTTAAACCATCTTTCACCCTCAGTAGGAAAACCCATGGCCTCTACAATGGCTTCCTCAGTGACTTGACACTTTAGGGCTCTTTTTGGTGTTGTGTTTCCATAAAAGGAATGTATAAAGTCATGACACCAACTCAGGTTATATCCATTTAAGTGATGAAAGACTAATTCCCAATCTACATTTTAGAATAATGACAACATTTCTGGATAAACCTCAAAATACATTCCATCCAGCTCAAATCATTTTACATGGCCTGATCTTCCCATCTTGCAAACACTTTGACACTGTAAATACTTCCACCACCTTCAATTTTCCTAGATGGACATTGTGAATCTTTATAGAACTTTCCAGTGGATTGCAAGTAGTTTTCTAGAAATGTTGGAAATTACTCTTTTCGGAAAACTGTGTGTTTTCAGGGTTTGATTTTAAACTTCTTTATTAGGACTAAAAATGGTGCTACGTGTCATATCAAGGATAACAAGGGACATTTTTTTTTGAAAAAGCACTTAGACATTTGAAATTATAAGGATAATAGCTTGAAAACGTAAGTTTTATTTTTTCTTGTGAGTGCTACAAAAATATTTCATAGCACCAACTATAGGCTTGTGATAGGCCGATTTTGTTACAAAAACTTAGGGAATTCTTAGGATGAAGTGAAATATATTGTTTAGACATGTTTCTCAGCTTATATTGCAATTTCCTACACACACACACACACACACACACACACACACACATATTTAGTAGGTCGTTACACCCCTTGAACAATTAACTTAAAGTCATAACCTTTGAACCTTTAGGAAAGGTACAAACTTGGTGCTAACACCAGCCAATCCCCATACTCTATGTTCATCCACCTTCATCCAAATAAAATTTGACACATGGAAACTACAATTTTATGCCTTGGAATTCGCTAAGAAGATCTTGTCACTTTTTCCCTCCTCACCTTCATACGAATTTATTCTTTCCAGTGAGGAATTTAGCTAAGGGGAAGAATAAATTAGTCATGATTACATGGAGTGGCTTCCTAATCATAATAACCTTTAGCTATTGCATTTAGTTATACAAGGAGCTATTGTTCCGCGGTTCCATGCCTGATTGATATCAGCATACCCCAAAACGAAAGACCAATAGAGATATAATAATGTCCCAACCCAAATGATCAAACATGAATTAGGCAGTCAGTTCTATATACTACAGGGAAATATGTGTGCACCTAGAATTCTCATAGGCTGGGGAAGGATTTTGGATCTGATTCATATTCTTGTGCTCCACTTAAGTGATCTTCCTTGTCCACACCTGATCTCGATCCCTACACACAACCTCAAACAAATTGGGACAACAAGCGACCTTCCTTGGAATATTATTAGATCAAAATATCATAGAAAAAACTATAAGGCATGTTGAATACAAGTAGATACAGGGAAGGAACATATGTTTCTATTGATCATATAATTTAAAGTACATCAATATACTTTCAACAAATAAGGTCATTTCCTCGAGATTGTATTATGGTCTCCTCTCCCAATACAGCAGAGCTCTCGTGCTATAGTTTGGATACTCCCTCTTTCCTCCTTTCCTCTTGGTGACATTATATAGGCCCATTCTATCCTTTAGGAGAATATATCTAAACACCTAGGGGCTTGAGAAGTTAGGAAACTTCTACAATAATGGACCCTTAGCCAAATCATACACAAGTGGGTCAAGTTGATCTCCTTTGGAATGGAAAAATATAGAATCCTTTTGCACAATTATGAATTTTCTCTCAATTATCTCAATTATGAAATAATTATTATCTCATAATTATAATATTTTGGCAAATTAATTATGAGAAATTTCTTAATCATGTAATTCCACACTTTTATCATGGGATAAATCTCACATTAGTAAAAGAAAAGGTGAAAAGGGATGAACTTTAGCCAAATATTTGAGGTAAGTTGACATTGGTTTCTCTAACTATAATGGAGTGGAAACTAGGGTTATAATAGATTACCCCTAATGCATGAGGTCAGAAGAGAAATTGATGGCCGAAATCCATTACAATAATACTCAAAGGTCAAAATGGGAGGAAGGAGCCAAGACTACAAAGTATGATTGGAGGTACTCAAACGTTGAAGTCTTAATTTTGTTGATAACATCCATCAGGTAGGCATACCCATGCTTGATCATAAGAAGATACTGAACATGGCCACCAAAAAATACATTGTCGATCCATGACATGAAACGCTAGAACATGGCCACAAAGACATACAGAGTGGATCAATGTGACTCAATAGCTAGAGCATAGCCATCAGAAAATACAATGTGGATCTATGTCACAGTATAGATCAGTAGGACCATGGACACATTATAGATAGAGACGTTTCTCATGATAATCCTCAAAGTACATAAATTATACATAACTCCAACACAGCCTAGGAAGGATGCCATATAAGAGTGATATGTCCCTAACCTAGGGTCTTTGACATAACCCCATTGGTACAAATATACATCATGTGAATAAGTGAGCTAATGTTGAGCATGGTAGAAACCGTCTGATTACCAGCCAATGAGGTAAACTAGTAACAAACATGAGGGAATCCATTAATGAGGAAAATGCAGCCCAAGGTACCTACTACAATCCACTAAGTGTGAATAAATGAGTTGATGTTGAACACCAATGAACTTGACCAATCAGGAGCCAATGATGTAAACAATCGCAAGGAAGCCTGGCACTCAGGTCTGCAAGTTCAAAGGTACTACCGGTTCTTAGATCAAACTCCTAGATAATGAGTTGAAGTCACCAGGAGAAGATCAGTCAAAGGAGGGACTTAATGTATCTGCCATCAATAGACATGGAACAAATTAGGATGATGAGATGCATGGTTGAATTCATGAAGTGTTGAAGTACAACGACACAGGGATGGCTGACGCAAAATGGTCAAGAGAATACTACAGATGGACAACACAGGATGAGACTTCCCTTGAACACATAATTGCACAACACAAGAGTGAATTGGCAGCATGACGGATGAGCACCATGTGATATCACGCAATGACAGAAGAGGGATTAAGGCGTGCTCCATATGACAGGAAGAGTAACCAACTGAAGGAGTAGACAAAATAATATGGATGGTATGGCTCCTAGGGAAGATAAAATCCAACTGTGATATAATGATACAGACATGTGCCATGTTCAATGATGACATAAAAATGCTGCCATTTGATGAATAATGGAAATAAACGTTCCCTCCATTCTCCTTTTATAAGTTCCTTTTTCGTAAAGTTGTACCCTAAGCTTGAAAAATAGATAAAAGTATACAAGGAGGAACTTCCTAGCCACAATATATTAGGGTATTCCTTTTTCGTAACTAGTCTATCCTAGTCCAGAAAAGGGTTAAAATTATACTGGGTAGATGACCCTTCAAGTACTTTAATGAGCGTGAAGGAGACAAGCTCACTCGACAATATTTTCTAAATTAAGGAGTCTAAAAAGAGTTTAAAGGAAACTCCTCTTGGAGGAACGAGTGGTATAGTGGATAGCAATTGGTTCCAGTAATGTTGGAATCTCTCATGACATAATGAGGACAAGAAGCTAGCTAATAGGACAAATCATCACGGCGGTTCCTCCAAGAAATGGTAAAACACCAAGTGAAAGTGAATGGTAGGCCAAGTAAATGATGACGATGGAATGAGGAAACCAAGGCTCATCATGAAAAAGTGGGCTGATAAAAGTGGAAATCACAAGGGATAAAAATGGTGGAATCCTCGTGGGGTATGGCCAAAAATAAGATGAAGAAGAGGACGTGAGGCTCAAATTCTAAGTCATGGTGGATCAGAAGGAGGGATTCTGAAAAGAGGATAAAATCAACTGCATGGACACCAAGATGACAAAGATGTGCTAACTAGGCTATCCATGAGAAATTAAGCTCTATCGCCAAGCGAAGACATGCATAAAGGAGACTGGCTAAAGTCATAACTTAACAGGGTTACACCTAAAGCAAAATGATGGAATCGCAGCCAATAGTGTATTGCAAATGGTGATATATGACCTACCTCTATATGCCAAGTTCAAGAGAAACATACTTAAGGTCCAATGGATGCTGCAATAGAAACACCACCCTGTCCTGTAAAGACCATCTATTAACATTAGACTAATTGTTAAATCACATAATGAAAGAAATAAACATGGATTAGGTAAGAATAGGACTATATATATATATATATATATATATATATATATATATATATATATATATATATATATATATATATATATATATATATAAATATATATATATATATATATATATATATATATATATATACATATATATAATATATATATATATATATATATATATATATATATATATATATATATATATATATATATATATATATATATATATATATATATAATATATATATATATATATATATATACATATATATATATATATATATATATATATATATATATATATATATATATATATATATTGTTAAATTTTATATTTTTTTGGATTTTTGGCATAAATAAGGCATAAAAAATACTCGCGTTACACACCAAACTAAAAAAGAGATAAATCATCATACTCAAATGTACAATATGAACAAGCACAACACAATCCAATAGGTCACGGTAAAGTGTGCCCATAGTTGGGCACATGCCAAGGGTTTCTATACGAAAACTCATGGAGGATGAGGAGACCATATGACTCACCAATATGGAGCCATGCCAAAGGAAATCAAATTTCCCAATTTGGAAATGTTGACCATGCCAAGGAAATTCTAACATAGTCACACTTGAGAAATTAACCTGAGGAAATAAGGGAGGGTCAAGACATAAAGGGATTACAAGACAATCATCAACAAGTGGTAAGGAAGTGGGCAATTCATTAGCAAGTTTATTAGTATAATCCCAAGACTCGATTTAGTCCATAGGTGGAATTTCCAAGGAAGGCCAAGGAGATGCCCCTTCGATCGATTCAAGATTTTGTTTGCTAAGCTCTACATGTTCCAAATTGGGGAGACTAGAGGTAGGAAGAAGAATAATCTCTCTATGATTATCAATGGATAGATTCATGACCTCCAATTTGAATAACTAGCGAAGCTCGTCACCAAGGGATTCATGTGGAATAGGTGAAGGAGTGACCCCTGTGGTAAAAGGATCCTGGTCATATTCCATATTAGGATGGAATTTCAGAACAACGTCCAGTGGTACTGACAAGACTGATGGAGAGGCAATCTCTTCCACAATAGGTGTTGTAGGGTTCTCACTAGCTTGATCAACTTCCATAATAACATGCAACACCACCCAAGGATTAGGAGGTCTATGGGGTCCACAGGTGTCGGAAGAGATCATATGCATAGGAGCTTTGGAATATGTAGAAGGAGTGTTAGGCATAATGATTTGAGGAAAAACTCCCATAAGAGCTGAAATTTTAAGGAGTCCTGCTCCAACACTCTGAAACTAACTAGGGTGATATCCCACGAGTGGTATTGAATTCCCCATAGTGGTAAGTTGGGTCGATGGCTGGCAATAGTCAAGTTGGTTAATGGTAACAATCTTGCCTTCATGAGGAAATTAAGCACATGGAAGAAGGACGAGACAACTTTAGCCATGGCTTAGAACCAGCTACGACCAAGGAGTAGGTTATAGTCCAAAGGAGCATCGACGACTTCAACATCAACATAAACAATTTCCCCCCATAACTCAATGGAAATCTTGGGAAGAACCCCCTTTGCTACAAATTTATTTCCATGAAAGGATTGAAGAGTAGTGTTGTATGTAAAGAGTGATAGAGAGGCAAGGGACTTCCAGGATCATCCTGACATGACACAAGAGGAAGATCCTTCATCCAGCAAAGTGCAATGAATATTCCTATGGAAGACATGTATGATAATCTAAAAATAAATATGGTGGGAAAGTCGAGGGAAAGACTTATCAACATTAAATGCAATGAGACTTGAGTAAGATAGATCGACTCCACCAATCACAAACAAGAAGGCCTTGTGCTACTGAGGACAACTTTGCAAAATCTCCAGGGTAGACATGGCACAAGGAGCCTAAGCAAGGTCTTCAACAATACTATAATGTTGAGAGGCCTAGGCAGATAATTATGTGTTGTCTTATGAAGAACACCCTTGGGGAGGTGTTAGGTAGGTTCTACAATCTTATCCAAAGTGAGAGGTCCAGTGGAAATAGGGGAAGAGGGTGAGTCTTTAGAAGAACTTGAATCAATAACATCATAGGATTTGGCTCGCCTAGTCACGTTCTTGTCTTAATTGCACATAAATATGGATGAACTATGGGTGGGATGAGAAAATGACTCCTCATTACCCGTTTGTGAAGGTAGAGGAGGTTGAGAAACCATTTTTTGTTGAGGTTGTGAAGGGAATGGGTTAGTTAGAACAATAGGTTGTTGAGTAGATGGTGGTGAAAGGAGCCTATGGACTTCATCCATCCAAGGGAACTCATGAGTGAGGTGGTCACCTTGACATATTTTACAAGGGAATTTGATTTTACGATGACGTTCAGTAGTACCCCCTCCTTGATTCTGAGGGTTGGTTTGGGGTTCCTAAGCAGTTTGGTTCTTTTTTTTATTCTTCTTATTATTATTTTTACCACCATATTATTGGTTTTTCTTCGATTGAGTGGACTTCACCGTTAGAACACCAGTGGACTACTTAGGAGAGGATGCTTTAGCAGAGCTAGATGCACCTGCTGGGACTTGAGATTTAATAATCAATTTCCTAAGTTGGGTAGCAAGTTGACTCACAGAATGAGAAATAGACCAAATCATGCCATTGACATGTGGGTCGGGAATAGGTTTAGGAGGGTCAATAGAAGGCTTGGGGGCATTAGGAAACACTTCGTATAGTGTACCTGATTGTGAATAGATCAGATATAATTGTTGGGAAGCTAAAATGGCTCTATCCTTGATAATAGCTCAAAACATAGACACATCCTTGGAAATGTGAGGTATGATGCACTTGCTGGTGAAGGAAAGGGTTTGCCTCGGCATAAGACTGTTGCAGGCTAGAATGATTGGTAAATGGATGTTTCCCCTCGAGGTATGTACCCCCAAAGAGAAAAGGACCCACAAGAGCATGTTTTCTCATGGGGTTGTTCCTAGGAGTAAAATAAAGGCCACTTTGTGCAGTAGGATCAACATAAAGAGGATAACCTATGTGGGAGATCGTAATGGCAGTGGGGTTTCCCCTAGGCAAACTACCCGCCCAAGAAAGATGTTGGCAGGTGGCATCCCTACAAAGATCAAATTATACCAATCTTGTGACATGCTAAAAGAAACATTTCCCCCAAGATGATTAGGAACAACTGATGATCCCCCCCACATATTTCTGGAAGTAACCACACCTAACTTAGGAAAACGAATCATTGGTTGAGAAAATCTAGGTGAAAAGACTTTTGATCCTACTGGCTGACTGGGATGAGGAACCATGCTTAACATAGAAGATGGTGTGGGCATGGAAACATTCAAGAAATTTGCAAGAGGTATAGATGAGACCGATGGAATGCCCCAAGAAGAAGTGAGGGGTGTAGATGGAGGAGTAGGTATGGCATCACTATGAGGCGACAATGATGACATGACGGATGACACTATTGATGTAGAAGGTAATGAGATCTTTGATTCTACTATAGGATGGATAACTAAAAGGGTACGAAATTACAGGCAAGTGTAGAACCATCAGGGTTCAACCGCAACAACACAGGTCCTAATGGATCGGTCAAGGGTGGATTGGCAGGAGAAACATAATTGTCTACCAAAGTTTCAACAGATATCAGATCACTATCAAGAGGACCAGGTATAGAATCTAAGACTATATGTTGGTTTAAGTATTGAGCGTTGATAGGCACTCTTTGTGTAGGAGTGATAAGTCGACATCGTTCGGGAGGCAAACCGTGAGGACAACATGACTAACGACGAACAAATTTAGCCATGGTGATAAATTATATATTAATACAATTATGTTTGTGCAAACACCCTAAGGCCAAAAATGTTGACTCAAACCAAACAACACACACTAGAAACATCTTAAAAGATAACACATGCAGACCAAAAAAGAAGAAGCTAGTGGTGGAACAATTATATTAGCGACCTACTTCCCAACCCTTTTAGCTGTGAACTCGGTACAATTTCCCTCACCAAACGTGGAACACCCCCTGAGAGGACTGAGAGAGTATGACTAATATATGTTCCAAGTATAGAGAAGATGACCTGACCCTACACCTATGTATGAGTCATAAGAGATAGGCCACTATGGTTAGCACCAACAATAACACGATCTGGGGGGACAGTCACAGGACAAATCCACATGCAAGGGTAGGACATTTAACTCCAAAAATAAGCAAGGATTGAAACCCCCTTGAGATTCACCTCCCAAGTGATCCCTAAGTGCCACAATAAACATTAATAACATTGTTTTTATGTGTGCAAATTTCTCTATTCGCACCACCCGAAACTAAGTGAATGGTTCATGTCACCCCACCTAGCCCAAGTGTCACCTCATGCTTGACCCTTTTGTGAGGAGGGCTTCCCAGACCACGCTACTGCAAATGGATTTAAATCCCTACCACAAGTTGCTATGTTTGCTTGTAGTCTTAAAGTAGTCAAATCACTCTCCTATCTCCAAGACCCTAGTCTAAGCTAGTTTTAGTGTGCTACCAGTAAAAATAAAAGATGAGTCTAGTTGATTTTAATTATCATATTGATTTTAAGTGGTTGTTATTTACACAATTGGGTTGCGGCGTGAAACTAAAATTGTGTGAATGACTCTTTGTTAGTAACCTTGATGCAGCTATATGAAAATTCTTATTTCAGTTCGATGAATTCTAACTATAGGAGGGTAAGAGTTTTTCCACACAACACACCAATGCCTATTGATGCACCTCTCACTAAATTCTAATATGAAAATATATATATATATATATATATATATATATATATATATATATATATATATATATATATATATATATATATATATATATATATTAGATTGATGACCCAAAAATGAACCAAAAAGGAAAACCAAAGTAATTGATAAGAGACCAAAGAACATTTCCCAAGCAAGAATCTGAAGAAGTCCAAAATAGTTAAAGCTAGGAAAACAAATCCAAACAAATAAACACACTCAATGTGATCAAACCGAAATCCCAAAGTGGAAGAAGGAAAGCAGTGTCAACAAGCAATGGTTGTAGCACAATGGCTCAATTAAGGTCAAGCTACAAAGGTCAAAACCATACCCTAGAGGCAGGAATTCCTAAACAAAATCAAACGAGAGTGATATAAAGCAATAAAAAACACACTCAAATGAACTTTTCTAGATGATAGTTGCACAACCAATCACAACACCACCAATTGTGACAAAAACAAACAAGAGAAGAACATATCACTAAGAAATAAATGACAAAAGGAAAACCAAGGAAAATTTTAAATAAAAATCAAATATTAGTTGTTACTTAATCAACTAAACAAATCTGAAAAATTGGATCGAAATATGAAGACAATAGCCCCAACCAAAGCACACCAAACCTCCAAGGAAAACCTTAGAGTAGCACCAAAGGAAGGATCCAAAAAAAAACAACAACAAGTGTATGCTCAG
Organism: Pinus tabuliformis; assembly: GCA_031772625.1. NCBI lineage: Eukaryota > Viridiplantae > Streptophyta > Pinopsida > Pinales > Pinaceae > Pinus > Pinus tabuliformis. The sequence goes on from CM062805.1 coordinate 434,013,483, forward strand.
ATCTGATATGTTTCACAGTTAAAAGAAACAATAAGAAACAAATCCAACAAATAGTAGCAAGTTCTAAAGAAAAACACCTGAAAGTCAAGCACATAAGATGAAAGAAAACCTGAAAATTGGGAAAAACAGATAGAAAATAGGTTGATTTTTCAACCAGCCATATCTTCCTCATAAGGACTCTATTTCAGGTGGTTTTTTTTTTTTGTTTTCATGCAAAATTTAAATACGATTACAAATCTCTAATTATTTTTATTCAGTTCTATATAGAAAATAAGAGAAACAAATATAAAAAATAGTTGCATGCGAGGGTAGAAAAAAGCAAACTCGTTGATCTTCAATTGGCCATAACTCTCTCATTCTTAGTCTGTTTTCAGTGATTTTTATTTGTTTTTGGGTAGAAATATGATAGGAATATAGATATATGGTTATTTTGATCAGATTATTTACAAAAAATATAATAAATTGATGAATTATCCATGGCCTGTAATTCTCTCATAAAAAAAAAAAAAAAAACTTTAGATATAAGTTTCGCTCATATTCAAAGCAATTAAAATTAATGGAGATAAAAATGATCCAAAAATCCATAGAGAACTCAATGGGAGACCAAAAAATAACTAGATATAAAGTGAAAGAGAAGAGATCTAAATACAAAGAGGGCAAAAGAAAAATTCTCTCATTGAAAGAACCACTTCAGTCGCATTTAATTATGCAAGCAGCTATTGCTCCTTGATCTCATGCTCGATTGATATCACCAAAAGAAAAGGAAACACCAATAGATATATAAGAGTGTCCCAACCCAAATGATCAAACATGCATTAGGCAGTCGATTTTATATACTACAAGGAAATATTTGTGCACCGAACCTCCTCATAGGTTGGGGAAGGATTTTGGGTTTGATGTAGATTCCACTCAAGTGATATACATCATCCACACCTGATCTCGATCCCTACACACAACCATAAATAAACAGAGATAACAAGTGACCTTCATTGGAAGATTGTTAGATCAAAATATCATAGAAATGAATATAAATCATGTTGAATACAAATAGATACTAGGAAGGAACAAATGTTTCTATTAATCATATAAGTGAAAGTACATCAATATATCTTCAACAAACAAAATCCTCTCCTCTAGCTTGTAGTATGGTCTCCTCTCCCAATGTAACAGAGCTCTCGCGCTATAGTTTGTATGCTCCCTCTTTCCCCCTTTCCACTTAGTGAGATTATATAGGCTCATTCTATCCTCCAAGAGAATGTATCTAGACACCTAAGGGATTGAGAAGTTAGGAAACTTATACAATAATGGACTCCTAGCAAACTCATGCACAAGTGGGTCAAATTGATCTCCTTGGGAATGGAAAACTCTAGAAACCTTTTTCACAATTATGAGATTTTTCTTAGTTATCTCAATTATGAAATAATTATTATCTCATAATTATAATAATTTGGCAAATCAATTATGAGAAAATGCTTAATCATGTAATTACAAACTTTTATCATGGGATAAATCTCATATAAGTAAAATAAAAGGTGAAAATGGATGAACTTTAGCCAAACAACTGAGGTAAGTTGATATTGGGTTTCTATCACTATAATGGAGTTGAAAATAGGTTGTAACATCAACTGCCTAATCATCATACTACTTTTCCTAGACATGTTGAGGAGGCGGATTATGAGAATACCAACTCCTTTGATGGATTCAATGAAAGTCACTTGATCTTGGAGGTCGAGGAATCTATTATTCAATCTGAATCTGCACTCGCCCTCACAAATCACTTGCATTTCATTTTAGGCCATGCCTTGTATTCAAATCTAGTGCAGGTGAAAAGGAATGAGATGGTTTACTCCTTTAGTGCTCAATTTGTTTTCTCTGTTGTGTCTCCATGTAGTGTAGGAAGGCACGTAATAGCCTTCATCATGAAGCCATACACATCTCCCATGTGTGCTCGGTTAGCTGAGTATATGGGCTTGGTTAACCTCACCAGCAGCCGGAAAGGATATAATCACTTTCTTGTAGTGGAGTTTGATACGAGCACAAATGTGGAATTTGGTGATCCCAATAGCAACCACATGGCCATGTACCTCATGAACCTCATTTTAGTTTAGGCCAAGACTGCTAGGTATTGAAATGGGGAATAAAAATTTGAAGTATTGAGCCTTAGGAGCAGATGAAACACATGACCCTAGATCAATTATAATCGTCTACAAAGTCATCTCAAAGTTACCATCATAGTGACATGATTATGAAGACCACAAAGGCCACTGATATCTAGAAAAATCGATGTGCACAACATTTTGCATGAGAGGATGTTCATTGGATTTTTCACTACCTCGAGGAGCTTTGTGGAAGACCATTACATGTTGGCGTGGAGCTTCACCAGCAAAGGCATGACATCGTTGCTTAATGTCTGGCATCTTCCTTTGTTTTCTCACTTATATTCCAATCATACAGGACAAGGATTCCTAGCCAGTGTCACCATGGCGGATCTTATTCACTTCTCACTCCTCTTTTGCTGGGACAATTTTTCCAGCCAATAAAGAAATTTGATTATCAAATCTTGTGTCATGGCTTCATTACTATGTGTCTCAATAACTTCACATTATATTTTTCCAACTTGTAGGTACCAACTTCATTCATGTGATTAAGGCTTACATATTTTCTTTGTTGGAACTGTATATGGGCTCATTTGTCATAGAAGGACAAATTTGATTTTCATAAATATATCAAGAGGTCAATGGTTGATGACTTCAACAGGGTTATTGGAATCTAGTTGGTCTGCAAAAAATATCTGGTCTTCCCCACAATAATGTGCTTTTTTCAATCTTGTTTTTCATTGTCTAGAAACATCGCTTTTTTACCTAACACTCATTTTTTATTTCACTATCTACAGTGCACTATGTGGGTTTTCATCATCTCTTGCCAAAGTTTTATTTTGTTTCTTCCACTAACATTTTTGGTTTGATGGACTGTGTTTATGTGTGAGCAGAGTGGAATGCATATTTATGGCTCTTTGTTGTTTCTAGTGTGTGAAAATATTAAACTAATTTGAATTATAGATTATATAAGTAACTATCTTGGAAAGTTTTCTAGTTGGCTTCTTGAGACCTGTTTCCTTTCCTTTGCTTCATTTTGCAGATAGTTTTCATCATTTGAATGAAGTTTCAACTTATTATATTAGAGATGTCTTTTGAAATTTTCATTTTGCAGATAGTTTTCATCATTTGAATGAAGTTTCAAATTATTATATTAGAGATGGCTTTTGAAATTGAAGGGAGTCAAGTTGTAGTAAAAGAAACTATAGTAGTGTAGCCAACAAATAGATTGTTTTGGTTCTGTCGACCTCAACTTGTCCTTTCATTGACCCATTTCACTTTGTTTCAGGTATCAATTTGTTTTGCATTGTCAAATTGTACTTCTGGAATCTGGTAGAATGAGTATTCATTATATTAACGATGGCTTGATGGTTATTGCAGAACGCTTTTCAGCTTGCTTTCTTATTGTGGATATGGGTAAGCATTATGCTAGCAAATAATAAAATCTAGTGTGTAGAATCATTAGGTTTACAATGGTATCAATCAGCACACTTTATGCTTGCAGTGGCAGTTTGGCTTTGGATCTTGTTTCCACGAGAGGTTTTATGGCATCATAATCAGAATCGTCATTGGGTAAGTCCGTGGACTATTACTTAAGAGCACATGACATTTTTAACTTATATCAAATAATTTAATTTAATATATAATTTTTTTAATTGTTTACATAACTAGATGATATAACTGGACTACCACCACTAATGCAATTACTTGCGACCTGCAAACATGTTTGGCTATCAATTCTGAATCACCGAGATATTTTTTTTTGGGAAGACGAGGAGCCGAGAGCATGCAGGGGGTTTTTTCAAACTTTTTTTCCCGCGCGGCTCGTCATGGTGGCCATGACTGAGTTCCTGGAGTTAGTGGTTGTGGGTCCGAAGGCGGTAGCGTCCAGGGAAGTAGATTTTTTTGTCTGGCAAAGATGGCGCCGGGTCCAGGTGAAGTGCGGGTGGGTAATTTTCAAAAGGAGTCGTTGGACATCGATCCGACGCCCGAAGACCTCCTCGCCTGTTGGGGTCTGGAAGAATCAGAGGAGAACCTGCATCATTTCTTCCCGATGCAGGCAGTGATGTCATTAAGTGTGGAAAGGTCAATGGATGCGCGAGCTAAGGTAACAGATGTTATCGCTAGGAGTCCTGGGGGAAATATAACACGAGAAGGGTGGCTATTTAACGCTGCTCAGCCCTCGTCACTTGAAAAGCTAGGAAGAGATGTAAAAGTCTCAGGAGAAGAAGGACAAAATCCAAGTTACCTGGTAGGATCGGCGGGTGGGGGTTCCAGAAGGGCTGAGGAGCCAAATGAAGCCATCTACCTACAGTTTGATAAGCGTCCTGGGTCTTTTGAGGCTGTAGAGGGAGGAGATAAGCTGGAGGATCTGGGTGGAAAGAGGAAGAAGCCCAAAATTTGCAGGAAAAAGGCGGCAAGACCCAGTTGTGTCTTTGGAGTGGATATCCACATAGACAGGGCGTTGGAAGCATCGGAAACCCTTCTGGTCGGCAGAGTTGGTGGAAGGAAGTTCTCGGTGGTCTACATTAAGAAATGGGTACTGGCTGAATGGAAAGAAGCCCCAGGACAACCAGAAGAGTTTAAGATGCTTGACAGAGGCTGGTTTTGTCTTCGTTTTAGGCAGAAGGAGCATGTCGAATGGGTGTTTTCCAAGCACTGGAGCCTAGGGAAGAGGCCTATTTTATTCAGGAAATGGACGCCTCTCTTGGATGCCCAGAAAGAAAAATCGGAGGAGTTTCCAGTCTGGGTCAAACTAATGGGACTTCCTATTCATTTCTGGACTGGCTCGGTTTTTTCCTCCATCAAAAATACTCTGGGTACGTTCCTTGATGCTAACAAATACTATTTACACTCTCATGACTGGAGCGCAGCCCGCCTTATGGTAAGTTTAAATCCAAAAGAAGGTTTGGCGGATGATATACTTTTAAAGTATCGGGGCCAAGAGTTCATCCAGACCCTGGACTACGAAAACCTCCCGTTCAGATGTCACCGGTGCAAAGTATATGGTCACCTGGCTCAGGATTGCCCTCGTGGTCATCGTAGACGTCGAAGGCAGAGGCAAAATGGGTTTAAGGCAGAGGAAAAGGGAAAAATGAAGATCACTGCTCAGAAGGAAGATTTCCAGTCCAAAGTGGGCGAAGTGCTGGGAAATGCCCAGGAGTTAGGATCGGAACCTATGGAGGGTATTGGAATATCTCAAACTGAGGTGACAAAGAGTGTTGTTGTTTCAAAACAGCTCTCTGCAGCTGGTTTCTCAGCAGTCATTTCAATGGAAGAATTGAATCAGGCTTGTCCTCCCCACCCTAAACTCTCCTCCCCTCTCTTATCAAGCGCTTTGCATCTGTCGTGTAGTGGTGAGATTGATCACTTATGTCAACTCTCAAATGATATGACAGACTCGAAGAAGGGACTAAACACAACTGACAGTGTTTTAATGACGGTTCCATCCTCCCCTCCTCTTGCTCCTACGCATTCCGGAGATGGAGGGCACGAATCTCATTACAACCTAAGGCCTTTAGCTACTAGAAAAGGAAAAGAGCCGGTAGCAAGCGGTTTGGCAATGGATGAGTTGTCCATAGGTCCAAAGAAGTTAAGAGGGAGGAAGTCGGACTTATCGAAAGCCAAGCTGAAGGCTATCATCGATATTGCTGGAGGAAAGCAGTTGTCATTGCCAGGGGTGCTTAGAGCAAAGCAATCACCTCCCGAAGGTTTTAAATGATCATTTTATCTTTCAATTGCAGGGGTCTTGCTAGTACCCCCAAAAAACTAGCTTTGAAGGAGTTGGTCAGGGCTAAAAAACCTGATATCCTCTTTCTTCAGGAAACGCTTGGGAAAGGAGATGATATTTTAGGCTGTTTGCATAAACTTCTGCCGGGATGGAGATTTCACGCAGTGGATGCTATTGGGCATTCTGGAGGTGCGGCTTTGGGGTTTAATGTGAAGGTTGCGCGTGAAATCTCATCTTGGGGAGCAGAAAACGTTTTGGTGGTGGAACTCTATTCCAACGAACTTTGTATTCATTTTCTCTTTTTGAATATCTATGGTCCTAATTCGGAGCGGGAGAAGTTCTGGAACTCCTTCTTCGCGAAGTCCTTTTTGGCGCATCCAAATCTTATTATTGGTGGAGACTTCAATTTTTCGTTGGGCCTGGCTGAATCTTGGGGGGTTAAAGCTAGAGCGGATCCCCTCTCTGCTTTCATTCAGCAGAAATTGGCCATGTCGCCTCTTGTTGATGTTAGCCCATTAAAGATGCGCCCCTCTTGGAGCAATCGTAGGATTGGCGAGGACTGGATTGGGAAGAAATTAGATCGCTTCTTAATAAGCGATGTGTTGGCGGAGAAACTACAAGCGTTCAGGCATTGGGTTGGAGATGGTGGTCTCTCTGGTCATTTCCCAGTTCTTCTGGAGGTGAAAGGTGATTTAACTAAGCCAGGTATCCCCTTCAAGTTTAATTCCTCTTGGCTTTTGGATGAATCTTACATCAGGCTATTTCACAATACTTCGAGGAAAGTCGTGGCAAATGAGAATGAGAACCGAAGTCAGCTGTTTATGGAAAACCTATTAAGGATGAAGGCTGCTTCAAAATGTTGGGCTCTTCATAAGAAGCTAAAGGAGGAAGAAATAATGCAAGCGGTGACCTCAGAACTCAATCTTCTCGAAGATCCAGACAGTCAGGGCTATGGATCAGGTGCATCTCGATCGAGGATACATGAGTTGGAAATGGAAAGAAGGAGAATTTTGCAGCTCAGGGAGCAAAATTGGCGTCTTAAAAGCAGAGCGATCTGGTTACAGGCAGGGGATGAAAATTCAAAATTTTTCCAGAATTACGCCAAAGGGAGAAAAATCACAAATACAATTTGGGAAATGAAAAAAGCAAATGGTGACTTAGCACTCTCTTTCGAAGATTTGGCTACTGAAGGGGTAAACTATTTTAAAGACCTCTTTAAAGCTCCAGGTGAAGCCACAATTGCAGAAGTTATAAGGGTTGCCCAGATTTTTCCGCGGTTCATAGAGGAGGAAGACAATGAGTTTCTCATGGCACCTATTTCTAAAGAGGAGGTTGCAAGCGTCCTCAAATCAATGCAAAAAGAAAAAAGTTTCGGCCCGGATGGCTGGACTGTTGAATTCTTCCAGCATTTCTTTGAATTCATAAGTGATGAGCTAGTGGAGGTGGTGGAAGAATGCAGACTTTCAGGTTCTATTTATCAACCCTTTAATGCTACATTTTTAACTCTCATTCCCAAGTCTGATCTCCCAGGTTCTTTTGCCGATTTTAGGCCCATTTCTTTGTGCACCTGTGTTTACAAACTTATTGCTAAAATTATTGCTGTCAGGCTAAAACCCTTCCTTTCTAAAAATGTTTCTCCAGACCAGTTTGGTTTTTTAGATGGCAGGCAAATACATGAAGCTGTGGGAGTTGCTCAAGAAACGCTCCACAGTCTCAAAGTTGGGAAAAAAAAAGGAGTTGTTGTAAAAATAGATTTATCGAAGGCTTATGATAGAATCAGCTGGCTGTACCTGAGACTTTTGCTAACCCATCTGGGCTTTAGTTTTGAACTTGTAAGATGGATTATGAGCTGTGTCTCGTCTTCTTCCATAGTTGTTCTGATCAATGGAGTAGCTTCTAGTTTCTTCAGTCCTGAACGTGCCCTGCGCCAAGGCTGCCCTCTATCTCCCCTCTTGTTTTTGCTGACATCAGATGGAATCAGTCGTTTGATCCATGAAGCGAAAAGTCAAGGTTTGTTGAAAGGAATAGAAGTTGCTCAAAATTTCTGGGTCACTCACCTTCTCTTCGTGGATGATATTATACTCTTCAGCAATGGCAGCCTTGAGGATTGCAGGATGCTTAAGAGGATCTTGGACCTCTTTCTGAAAGCGACTGGCCTCTGTATAAATGAGAGAAAATCTACTATTACCTATTCTGGTCTGGCTAGAGAGGAGATGCGTAGGGTGACCTTGGTTCTGAACTTTGAAGTTAAATCGCTGGAGGACTCTTTCAAATATCTGGGGTTCTATCTGAAACCAGACAATTACAGGATAAAAGATTGGCAGTGGATTCTTGTAAAATTGGAATCGAAATTGAAACATTGGAGCCACAAGTGGCTCTCCCGGGCAGGTAGGCTTGTTTTAATAAAATCTGTTTTAATGGAAATTCCAGTCTATCGGGCGAGCTTGACTTGGGTGCCCAAAGGTATTATAAACTCAATTGAGAAACTTTGCAGCAGCTTTCTGTGGGCGAGGTCTAAGTCTGAGAGAGTTACCCCGTGGATCGCATGGGACAAAATTACTCGCCCTAAAGAGTGGGGGGGTTGGGGCATAAAAAACCTTGCAGATTTCTCCCAATTCCTTGCAGTAAAGTTGGCTTGGAGGATCATCACAGCGGAAAATCTATGGACTACAGTGACTAAAAGGAAACATATTGATTCATTAACAACGCTTGATTGGATCAGACTGCCGCAAAAGTCGTCCAAAAATTCCTCGGTGGTCTGGAAAGCAGTGGTCGCTTCTGTCCACATCATTGAGAAGGGGTTGGGATGGTATGTAGGGGATGGAACTCAGATCTGCTTGGGGCACGATCCTTGGATTGGCTGTTCTGAGGGGTTTAATCTATCTCAAGGTTTGGTTGCAGTTTTAAAAGACAGAGGCTTATTCACTTTAAACCAGGTCGCTGATCCCCGGGCCTCTTCCATCTGGAATCAAGGGTGGCTTAAAGGACGAGACTTAGATTTGACCGAAGACAGGTTGGAGGAATGGGACAGGTACACAAGGAATCTTGTTAACTCTTCGGTGTGGCTTTCTGACTCTCTGGATGAGTTAAAATGGGTTTTTGCCCAGAATGGCTTTTATTCCCCAAAGGAAGGTTACAAATGGATGATGTCTCAAAAGGGTTTGGAAAATCTGGGCTGGTGGGCTAAACCTTTATGGAAGTTAAAAGGACCAGCTAAAATGAAATTGTTCTTCTGGTGTGTCCTTTGCCAGAAAGTTCCAACGTGGGATTTCCTTTAAAGAAGAGGCAGGATTGGTCCTGGTAGATGTCCTCTGTGTAAAGACAGCGCCGAATCTGTGCAGCATTTATTTCTCTTTTGCCCTTTCAATTCTAGTCTCTGGGCAGCAATGCTAAGCTTAATACATGTTCCTCATAAATGGGAAGGGCAGGGGCTCTTAGAGGCCTGGCAAAGTTCATGGAACATTTCTTTAAACGAAAGGGAACGATCCATTCCTTTACTCATTACATGGGGGACCTAGCTAGCCAGAAATCAAGCTATTTTCAAGGACTCTGTTTTCCATATTGGAAGACTTGCTGCTGAGGGAGCAGCCATCTATCATAGTATTCCTATCCCTTAAGCTCCAAATTCTTCCAGGGCTGTTTGTCAAGAAGTCATTAGACCCTCTATGCCGTGGGCTTATTTTGATGGGGCTTCGGATATTAATGGGCGGTGTGGGGCTGGCTTGGTCATACATATCTTAGAACAAAAGATAGTTAAAGCTTTAGTAGGTCTAGGACAGGGTTCAAATAACTTTTCCGAATTGAAAGCCCTTCATCTCCTCCTCAGCTGGCTTATTCTCCGTAATGTGCAAGAAGTTCAGCTTTTCGGGGATTCCATGAATGTGGTGCAATGATTCAACGGGGCTCATCGCTGCTACAATCTTACTCTGCTTCCTCTGTTTAGAGAAGTTTCTCGGCTTAGGAACTGTTTCATGGAGGTTTCTCTTAGTCATATATACTGGGAAGGGAATTCTGAAGCGGGCCGTCTTTCTAAAGAAGGAGTAGACCGAGAGATGGGGTCGTGGGCTGTCTCGGAGGTTGATAATGGGTTTGTTCGGCCTATTGAACAACCCATCTTCGCTTAATCTTTCTTCACACTTCCTCTGTTCCTGTAAATATATGTGTGTATTTGTGTTTGTTCCATGTCTCCATCTCTAATATCTGCTACCCTGCCGTTTTTCTTGGGTTGATTTCCCTATGTGTGGATGACCGGGCAGTGGTTCCTGTATTCTCGCAGCGGCTTCAAATCCTCATTTGTGGATGTTTAGAATTCGCGTGGTCCTTTCTTCCATTGTCGCTGGTGTTATTGGGGTTTTGTTTCCCCTTACGACGGCTCTTCATTGATTAGCTGCGGGCGTTAGGGCTGTGCTCAATTGCTTTGAGCGGTTTGGGAGGTTTCTTCCCTCCTGCGACGGGTTTTGTGTCTGCGAACGTTTGCTAGCTGAGTCTCGCCCTTTGCTGGCGGCTTCAGGCTTGGCGTCTTTCTTACATTTTTATGTAACCCTTTTTATTAATAAAAGGTGGGATTTTTCTGTGGAAAAAAAAAAAAAAAAAAAACTAGATGATATAACTATCTTTTGATATAATTTTAAGTTAAATATAATATTATTTTAAAATTTTATAAAATATATATAGATATATATATATATATATATATATATATATATATATATATATATATATATATATATATATATATATATATATATATATATATATATATATATATATATATATATATATATATATATATATATATATATATATATATATATATATATATATATATAACTTTAGTAAGTCTAAATAGATAGAACATAATCAATATAGTATCATGAAATAAAGACATGAATTATAGATTATGTAACATATATAAAACCTATGAAAAAAGTAGTTGGGCTTTATGACCTCCACGAAGATAGCTCTCACGCCGTAGGGGAAATCCTAACTTGACAGCACCATGTGGCAGAGAAAAAATAGCTAGCCGAATGTGACACACCTGGGGAAAGGCCTATCAAAGTGTGTTTATGGATACGTTGTGAAGAGTAGGCTCACCTCATCGTGCTTGCATTGGATTTTTTACCAAATCTTATGCGCATGCATTCAGTAGCGGTCTCTATTTGTAGAGATGGTCTTCCCAAATATTTTATACCTTCGATGTACCTTTTCACCTTCAGGGGAAATTGCTAGTTATTAATAGTTAGGTCACATGTTCACTTCGACAGTGTTAAAATAATTCTTTTAATGTGTGGGAAAGATTATGGCATATTATTTTTATTATGTCTATATGGAAAGAAAAAGAATTGGCTTTCCATAGTTATGTTTTGATTTAACAAGATGTGAAACATAAATATATATCGGTCAAACTTTATTTATATAATTTAATCATTTTTTAATTTAAAATTTAAATTTAAATTTTTAATATTATATTAATAATAGTTTTAATTTTTTTATAATAGTTAAAACTTTAATTAATATTGAAAATTAAAAATATATTTTAGCCTATGAGGGGTAGTTTGATTGGCAATGGCTATGTTAGATGTAAACTCAGAGATTCAATGTTCAAATTCCCTGTGGGTTAAGCTAAAAAAAATGATCTAAATTAAAAATTAAAAATATTATATTAAGTATATAGTTATCTTAGGGTGGCAAGAGGGGGAGATGTGCTTTATGGCCCCTAGGAAGTTAACATTGCATAGTTTTCATGGGGCTTAAGATGCGTGAAAAACAACCAAGATGAAGGTTATACCTTCCACCAAGGAATTATTTTAGCCAAAGAAAAACATGTAACTTCTCTCACTACTTTGGGAGACTCCCTCCTCCTTATTCAGCATGTGGTGAAGGGCTCCTCTTTGAGGGAAAAAACATTAGAAATTGCTTGAAAAGAATTAGGAAAGCACCAAAAGGGTTCTCTTCAATAACATATTTCCATGTTCTCTTTTATTTAAGTAAAGATGCAGACTTATGTGTTGATGAAGGGTGCAAATTAAGATTGAGAGATTTAAAATCAATGGTCAAATTAGGCCCTCTCCTATTCCCTAGAGCTAAAAGGATTAGAATTACAAAGCTATAAAGAACTTCATTATCAATCACTTTTGGCATCAAACATGAAAATTTTGTTTTTTGATGGTTTAGATTTGTAAGGAAGATACATACATAACTCTATTTGTGGTTGTCCAGTTTGAAGTCCCTCTGGAAGATATTTTAATTTCGCTAAACAAGAGGACTCAAAAGAAAAATTGAAGGTATAGTTATGTACAACCTTACGCATCTGTTGTGATCAAGGAGAAAACTTGCATATAAATACAAAAATCTCATGCTAGTTTATATTAGAGATATATATAGATATCTTTTAAAGTTTTTAGAGATTTAAATATTTTAAAAATTTTATATAGCACAAAAGTTTGTATTGATTTAAAGATTGATAATTTTTAATACACTACTTTCCAATAATCAAAGTGTGACTAAAATATTTAAAACATTTCAAAATTACAATAATTTAAATGTGATTAAAACATTACAAAATTTTTAAAATTATAAGAAGGAAATTTATTAAAATAAAATTAAAAACTAATAATTTAATTGTTTTTAAAAAAATTTAATATTTTTGAAATTTTTACTATTTTAAGTTGTTTTTACCTGTTCCATGTTATTTATAACTTTAAAAAAATAATATCTAAATATTAATTATGAATCAAAATATTATTTTCATTTAAATTAATAAGTAATGAATAAAAGAGCCCCTGAGGTAGCCTAATCGGTGATGATCATATAAATGAAGTATTATGTGTGAAGTTTGTGGTTCAAATTCCCTCGATTCACATGTGTGTGTGGAAGGGGCATACATACACACCAAGATGTTATAATTGTAGTGGTTGCAATTAACCCTGTATCACACGTATATGAGACTAGCCTAGTGGTTCATTCTTCTAGATAACAAAAATAAATAAATAATGAATAAAAGAATTTAAAAAAAATTGTAAAAATTACAGTTTCCATTAAATTATAAATTGAAAAAAAAAAAAAAAAAAGTTTTTTTCTATTAAATTGATACTATATTACATAATATCAAAATCCTTTCGTTATGGTTTACTTGATTGGAAACCAAACCAATGGTAAATGTTAATTGTCTTTTATCCCATATATCCATATACTAACTAGATACATACAAAAAGACATAATAGGCGATATTTCATTATGAAATATGTTATGCTGCAATGTCGGTGAATTCCAAGTGAAGTAAAAGAAACCACGTAAATTATCTTCATGAGAATAATGTTGGGTAGAGTAAAACACCTCTCTCAAGAGAACCACTTCTCCATAATTGACAAGCACCTCCCCCTTCTCCTGTATTAACTCTTTTTTTTCTTTTCCTTCCTCTACTTTTTTCTTCCTTCACATTCATAGGAGTATCTTTGAAACTTTGTGTTTGGATGCCAAGATTCGCTAGGGATGAACTTGCTCCATTTGAATTCAGATTCATTTTATTTTTTATCCACAAATATGTCTATCTAAACAATGTTTTTTGTTGATTTGGCATCTTTCTTGGATCCTTACCTGTTAATTCTTCAATGAGCTATTAGAATGTCATTTCATCCTTATCCATGTCCTCTAATGCATTAGCATTCCATGTTCCTTGTATGTCTAGCATATCATTTTCCCTTATTGGTGAGTTCTTTGTGGATTCCTCTAGCACTTTTCTCGTATGAACTTCCACCTCTTCTTTTCCAATTCCTTTTTCTTGATCTATTTCTTTAGGTTGTACCTACTTCGGCATTTCATCTCTTCTCCAGTAAATGCAACATAATGGGTTTTGGACTGGAGGGGTTTCTCTAGCGTTGCTACATTTTTTGCTTGAGGGGTTTACTAACTAGGTTGGAATTTCTAAAAATCCTCATGATCCAATTTTGATTTATTTTCTTTTGTTTCCTTTGTGATATTTAGGGGACAATTCATGAAGAGATGATCGTATTCATGGCACCTATGACATCTCAACAATAAATGATCATAATCTATATGTTGTTTCTAAAATTCATCGCAGTAGGAGATTTTGATTGATTCTGGCAATGGATAAAAGATATTCATATACATACATATCCTTGCATATGAAGTGTTGTGTCCTCACTTGGTCACATTAGATAATTTCACAAAGTCTTCGATTGTAATTCCAATACCTTCTAAAATTTCCTCCTCCCAAAATTATTTTTGCAAAGAAAATAGGCGAACCCAAATTAGGGCCACCAAGAATTTCTCCTTTTTTGGGTTGTACCTTTATTGCCAAAATTTAATGAATAACCCTGCATTATTGAAAAATATGGTTGTCCTTGAATACCCTGTTTTTGTCTTCCATGTGTGTAAAACTCACTATAAAGAAATTCTTTCCTCCTAGCTCGAGATCAATGTGTCACTTGATCTACCATTTTTGTTGGATCCATCTAACCAATTCTCTTTTTCTTAGCCAAATTCCAATGAACTTGTATCTTAAGACACAATCCTTCATATGTTCAATTTAGCTCTCAATTTTGTCCGATTTGAATCCGTATTTTGGATCCTTGCTTTCCTTAGGGAGGAAACTTCCTTGCATATGGTTTTTCCAATTCACCCCTAGTGGAGGATCATCTTTGTTTCGATTTGTATGACTAAAGTTGATCTATGGGGTGCTTGCATCTTACAACTCGTACCAGAACCCCCATTCCCTGTGACCAAATTTTTAAAGGCACTTGTCACAACTTCTCTCATGTCACACTAGATGGGTTAAGCACTAGAGAAATGCAACAATAGTGAGAAGGAACATACTTTTGTGCAATGACAAATTTAGGCCCTGCAAAAATCCTAGCATCCAAAGAAACCTAAGGATTCACAAAAAGATAAATGGAAGAAAAATTACTTGTATATAAATAGTTCTATTTAATTTTTTAAGGATTTCAAATGTATTTATTATTATTACATAATCTATTTTAATCTTCTAAATATTATAAAAGGTTTTTCAAAAAATCAATAACATTCTTCTTATTAAATATTATATAAAAGTTATTGGGGTGGTAGGAGAGGGGGGTTAAGGGGGATCATTCACCTTGAGAAACACTAGGAATTCATTTTTTTGGGGGATTGGGGAGTTGAATAATAACATTGCATAAGAATATTCTCTCTACGAAGATTGAAACAAGTTGTTTAATTACAAATATATGAGATAATAGTGGTTAGAGATTCACTCATTATTCTCTCTAGAATATTCAATGGACATCTCCCTTCTTATATCAAGCTTGATTATATTGAATCAAAAGGATTCTTCATCTATTCAGTCTCATTTCTTGAACTTAATTTTACCATGTGTTAATGGCTAACAATGTTATAGCCGATGAATTGGCTAACCTAAGCTCCCCTCTATCCAAAGGAGAGATAGTATGTCAAGGACAAATCCTATGGGCTTCACTCCCTTAAGTATGATAGGGATTATATTAAATTTGTAATAAAAATAAAGATAGGCTAGGGGGGATGGGTCCCCATCCTTAGTCCCTTAGTTGTCAACACGGGGTGTGCATGTGCTCTCCCCATCATGTAGCCTCTTCTCAATTTCTCAAAGTGATGTGGAGAAAAGGGAACCTAATAAGTGGGGGGCATGAAGGTTAAATCAATGTGAGGAATCCAATCTCTACCATGAAGATCCCGAAACCTTTGGTGAGGGTGATTGATGAGCCTTGGTATTGCAACATGAATGTTGCAACTCCCAAGGCTACCGACTTTAATTATGAACCCGTGGTTTGTATAAACTTAAAAGGTATCGACACTATATGTGCAACATACAATGTGTCCTTCCTTTTATTTCATGACGCAATGGAGTGTGTGTACTGAAATCAAATCCTAAACTAATTACAGAAAATGAATTGCTTGAAATGGAAACGTTAACCTATTGCAAGAAATAAAGTACAAGGAAAGAAACATATTCTAATTGCATAAAGATCATGAACTAAATGTAAAATAATACTAACTTAACCCTATTTATCACATGTGATGATTTAAACTAAATGAGCATGGCATTTGATTTAGGGAGTATTAACTTTTGCATGCATGTGCTAATTAAGAAATAAAAAGAACTATTTTTCTTTATCTTTTCATTTTATAAATGCAAATGCTAATCTTTCCTCATTCTTTGGTAGGGGAGATAGGTTTGGAGAAAGAGGGGTAAAATGGTTTTGATGGCTTGGAGGTCAAGTAGAGGCCTAATCCTAGCTTCAATAATGATTTTTCTCAATTCGGGCTCAAAACAGGCCGCTATAGGATTTCCTACAAGATGTCTACAAGATGTACTAGTTCCTATAGGATCCCCTGTTTTATTACAAGAACAAGCTGAAAGCTTAGGAAGTGGTCTAAAAGGTGGAATGGAGCTTGAGAAAGGTGGATAATGCAATAATAAGGTATGGAGGTGGTGGACACTACCTAGAACTCAAGAAAGGGCTTCAAGATGGGTAGATTTGCTCAATGGAAATGGCAATTTTTGCTTATAAAACAAGAATTCAAATTGAGATTTTAGTGGATTTTGGCAACATGGGGATGAGGCTTGGATGAGGATAACAAGATGAGGTCTCCCTGAAATGTAGAATCTCCTACAAAAACACACATTATCGTCTGCATCTATCCATAAATCCATCTATAGATGGGAAATATTTATTCAATAACCGAAAATTACTAGTCTAAAATCCAGAAATTCGAGAACTAGTGAGCTAGTAAATGTATAAAATGACTAACCTAATCAAGTGAAAATGAAATGGGGTGAATTTTTTTATTAAATAGAAATTTTTATTTGATATAATTCATGTGGAACCAACTCAATTGAAGCTCATTAACATTCTCTAAAAAATAATAGAACTTTATTGTTCTTTGCCACAAAGAAGTTCCAGAAATCTAGATTTGGGATTAAGAAAACTAATGCAAGTAGCTCAATGATCACTATGACCTTGCAAAGTTTTTCCAAGGATGAAATGATGTTTGTGATCCTATAAAATAACTTATATAAAAAATTTAACTAAATCCTACAACAAGAAATCATTAATACTAAATGCAGAAATAGAAAGAAATAAGAACAACAGATGCATGTGAATAAGAAGTGAAAAGAATAAAAACAAATGATACCAAAGGGCTTTGAGGCTCCTAGGATGGAAAAGCCCAAGGAAAATCAAATTCCTATGGAGGAGAGCAAGATTTATAAGCTAAACATGACACCAACTTCATTATTTTCATCAATACAATTACATCCCTGTAAGAAATGACAGTGGAGCTACAAAAATACGAGTTTTTTCCACATTATGACTAATAAAAATCCACCCCTAGAGGAAAATTCGACTTGGTATTTATACAAAATGATTAGGAATCATTCCCCATGAAAGGAGGAAGCTTTCCCACCAAAATCCCTTGATTAGTGGATTTGGTTCCCAACACTAGGAATCTGCATTAACTGACATGGAACACATTCCTAGATTTTCTCAATCATTGGAGTTTCAAAATTTGTGCCATAATTCCATAATATCTTGTTGATTTATTATTTAATATTAATCCTTCTATAGTAGGGAGAAAATACCTAAATTATCTCCTCCTCCAAATCTTCATAATCTACCCAATATTTTCATAATATTTCACAAAAATAAATAATGTTAGGCACAAATATGAAATTATTCATAAACCTTCCTAATGAACATATTAAAGTTAAAAATACATTATCTAATGCAAAAACAGAGGTTTAATATGCTGAAGGATGGTTATATGGGCTTTAATTTATGTTTAATTTAGAGGCATGGGCCTTAATTTATGTCTAATTTAAAGGCCCATCATACCCCCTGTTGAAAGTATTGCTTATCCTCTAGGAAACTTAGTGACCTCATTGTGCCTCATTCCTAGCCCTAGTGGCCTCTCTCATGTTCATTCCTGAGTCCTTTATCTTAAGAATCTTAACTATAAGTTCTGCAAGGACAAGCCCAAAAATATATTTTTGCATAGAAAAATCACTATTTCTTGAAACCATTAGCTTGCCTTCTTCTTTTCTTTTGTGGCCTAGATGATTGCCTAATGGCCTTAGAGTTTTTGGTTTTGATTAGGTCTCTCTTATGTACTTCCCCTTTTTTTTATTTTAGCACCATTTTTTCCTTTCTTCCTTCCTATAGCAGCCATTCCTTCTCTTTAAGAGTCTTTTAACTATATGGAAGTGATGAGAAATGATGTAGAGGCTTTGGAGGATGATGTTAGGGCTCAAAGGGAGTAGTGTAGGTTTGTGAAAATGCAGAGGATGCTTTGTTTGTTTTTTTTCAAGAAATTTTCAGGGTTAGACAAAGTGTAGGGTTTGTTCTTGAAATTATGAAATGGGATGGATGAATGATGGATAGATAGTGAATATGAAGTGGATGGAGGGTTTGAAGTGTTGTGGTGACTTAGCATTTTGCAAAAATTTCCTCTTTTAAATTTTTTCCCCATTCCTTGAAATCATCACCCTTCATAATTTGAATTTTCCACATTGCATGAGTGAATTAGTGAGATGAAATTAACTAGTTGAAGGTGGCCAAGACTGTTGATCCATCCTTAGCTTATAAAACGTAATCTCTCATGCAATGACAACAAATTTCTAACTATAATATGCTCAAGAAAAGAGGTTAAGAATATTACATACATGTACCTACCCGATAGTTGTTGGAGAGACATACAACAATGTTGTTGAGTTTATGTTGTTGTGCTACTAATGATTCAGGTACATCTTCTTGACTGCATTTTTCTTTTTTGTTGATATCATTTTGCTAATGGGTTGTCTTCTTGTTGATGTGCAGGTGTTGGGGGACCTATATCAACCTTCCCTAAAGAATACCTGACCTTTTGACCCATTTCTCTATCATATTGCCTCTTGTAGCTTCTTCTTGGCCTTTTTTTAGAGATCTTGTAGTAATTCAGGACAGCCTCTTGTAGCAGACTTGTTTTGTCCATATATCCCAAATCCTAGAATGGATAGACCTAAAATTTTATGAGCATGTTTCCATCATCATTGATTTCTTGGAAACAATGCACTATAATTTGTTGACATTTATTGGGCATGTTACCATCATCCACATGCATCTCCCTATGAAACATATTTTTAAATGGATGCACAGATATCGAGAAAATTCAAAAATGGCTAAAGGTGATCGAGGTTGATTTCTTGAAAAATGTGCACTCAAATTTGCTGAAATTTCTTGAGCATGTTACCATCATCCATATTCATTGCCTCCTAAACAATATTGGAAAATGGATGCACGGTTTACAAGATATGGCAAAAATAGTTTTTTGCTCTATGTATTTATGTTTCCTATAGTAAAACAGAGCATTCCTGTAGTTTTTTAGGACAGGAAGGAAAATGAGTGGTAGAAGCTTGGAAATGATGAGTGGATGGTGGAAAAAGATGCGGGTGATGGATGTTCATGGCCTTGGTCATGTTGGAGCATTTGAGCAAAGGAGGAGAAAGTCAAAATTTAACTTCTTTTGACTATGTTTGACCTATTTTTTCTTTTGTTGGTGCCAACTTGTTTTCGTTTCTTGTAGATGTTGTAGGGAACCCACATTCATCAGAGAGATACATAGGGCACATATTTTTTATTGTTTCTCTTTTTTTTCTTCTAAGCCTACTAGTCACCTCAATGAGGTTTTCAACTAGTAGGTCTGCCTAGGTGCCTCAAAGGAGATTTTCACCTAGGATATTTTCTTTTTCTCTCTTTTTTCTCTTTTTCCCAACACATTTACTGTCTCATGGAGCTTTTCAATCAATGAGACAACCTCAGGTGCATCAAAGGAGGTTTTTCTTATTTTTTTTTCTACCCTACTGTACTTGAAAAACAAAATTACTTTCAAGTATAAGAATACTTCCAATGGAGCCATGTGCACATCAATATGAAAGATAAATTGATGTGTAGGCTTGCAATATATGATTTGACATGTACCTAGATTTCAGAGACCAAATGATTTGAATTTGAAACGATCAAGCACAGTTGAAGAAGAGAGTGTTGCTACAATTTAATGACTATCTAGAACCATATTTCAATGTAGTTGTGATGCCCCCGGTCCACTTTTTGATTTGGATAACATTGGATGCCTTCTTCTTCCATGACCTTCAAATCTTCCTCTTTTTGTTGATTATTCTCTTTAAAAATTGGAGGATTTGATGGTAACCATGAGGGAGCTTTCTCAATCTCTGATTTTTTTGTCTACACTTCATCAAGTGCGGCCCATGATTATTTTATATTCTCTTTTGAATATTCTTTTTTTGCATGTTGTCATTCAATGGCATAAAGAGAATCACTTTTTCTTTATATTCTTCCTGAGCTTAGATGAATACCAATGAGATCCAAAGGATATATTTGGAAGTGTTGTACCTCAGCATTGTAAGTGGGTTGAGCTACTTCATTGTGTGGGTTTGGAAATGGTGGTACAGGTAGTTGAGTGGGAGTGGATATTTGAGATGGATGTGGTTGGGGTTGTGATTGTGATGGAGGTGAATGGTAGGGATAACATGGAGTTGGGCATAGAGGATATTCAAGATATTGTGGACAGCTCCCATAAGTTCCTTGCCAACCTTGTTGCCAAGATTGGTTTTGGGGTTGAGGTGGCCAATGTTGCCAAGGAAAGGGTTTGTTCCAATTACTTTGAGATGGATGTGCATAAGCTTGAAGTTGTGAATTAGGTTCTTACATCATACTAGGTTGAATAGGCTGTCATGGTCCTCTTAGAGCTAGATAACATAGATGCATTGGCAATTGACTTACTCCATTGTCCTCTTGGTAAACTTCCTTCAACCTTGGTAATGAGGGGCAATATTTGACATCATGTGATTTTGCATGGATGACACAAATATCAACATCTTCTTTTTTCTCATTTTGAATTCTTAACATTTGTACTTGTTCACATAGATTTCTAAGAATTTCTATTTTAAAGTTATCAATCAAACTTCCAAGTTTAACTTGAATTATTGCTCTTGATGTTGATTTACTTTTGACCTTCCTCTTGATATGTGTTTGCATGTTTCACAAATTTCTTCAAATGATAGTTGGTATACATCACCTCCACCCATGATATCAAGGAGATCAATCCACTCATCCCTAATTGTTCTAAGTAAGAGGGTTTTTAGTGTGTCGGATCTTAAATGATGTAATTTTTCCCTCTTAACATTATACATGGACCTCTCTATTAGATCCTTTAGACTCTCATCTTCTCTTTGATTCATTCTAAATATTTCTTCTTTAAGATCGTGATCTTTATATTTTTCTAGAAATATATTTTTCATATCATTCCATGATCTTATTGAATTATTCCCTGAACTCATTAACCATTTAAGAGCTCTATCCTTCAATGTTGCCGGAAGCAATCTCAATTTTTGAGTTTTTAATAAGTAATCGTAAGATCTACAAACAAATTCAAAGAGAAAGGTTTCCATATCCTATGACCTTAGACCATAAAATTTTTGAAGAAAATATGGAGGGATGTTCTTTATGTGCACACTACCATCAGTATTTTGAATGGGTAATCCAAGAGGATCTTCCTCATTGTCATCATCTCCATCCATTTCTTCTACATTCTTTGTCATCTCTTCTTCTTCTACCTACAAAGTGAATGGTGATGTGGCTCTTAATACACCATGTGATCAAGTGGGGGGTGCGTTGGTGTTGGAGAATTTTTGTTTTTGTTTTTATGATTGAATGAAAACTATAATGTAATGCAGTTTTCTACTTTTGAAATTAAATATGCCTAATGAATTCTTTTATTTTTTTTGCACAAAGTAAAAAGAAATGAATCAACTAGGCAAGAAAACAATGCATACTTTGACACATCCCCGGAAACGATGCCAAAAAGTGATTAGCCTCAGTATTGCAACAAGAATTTTGCAACTCCCAAGGCTACCAACTTTAATTATCAACCCGGGGTTTGTACAAACCTAAGAGGCATTGGCACTATATGTGCAGTGTACAATGTATCCTTCCTTTTTTGTGATGATGTAATGGAGTAAGTGTACTGAAATCAAATCCTAAACTAATTGTAGAAAATGAGCTACTCGAAATGGAAACTCTAACCTATTGCAAGAAATAAAGCACACGGAAATAAACATATTCTAATTGCATAAAGATCATGAACTAAATGTAAAAGAAACCTAACTTAACCCTATTTATCACATGTGATGATCTAAACTAATTCAACATGGAATATGATTTAGGGAGTATTAACTGCTCTATGCATGTGCCAATTAAGAAATAAAAAGAACTATTTCTATTTATATTTTCATTTTTTGAATGCAAATGCTAATCTTTCCTTGTTCTTTGGCAGTGAAAATTGGTGTGGAGGAAGAGGGGTATAATGGTTTTTATGGCTTGAGGTCAATTAGAGGCATAATCCCGGCTTCAATGATGATTTTTCTCAATTCGAGCTCAAAAGAGGCCGCTACATGATTTCCTACAAGATGTACTAGTTACTACAGGATCCCCTGCTTTATTACAAGAACAGGTTGAAAGCTTAGGAAGTGGTCTAGAAGGTGCAATGGAGCTTGGGAAAAGTGGATAATGGAAGAATAAGGCATGGAGGTGGCGGAAACTACCCATAACTCAAGCAAGGGCTTCAAGATGGGTAGATTTTCTCAATGAAAATGGAACTTTTTTCTTATAAAACAAGAATTCAGATTGAGATTTTAGTGGATTTAGGCGACATGGGGATGAGGCTTAGATGATGTGAACAAGATGAGGTATCCCTACAATGTATAATCTCCTACAGCAACACACATTACTGTATACATATATCCACAAATTCATCTATAGATGGGAAAGGTTTATTCAATAACGGAAAATTACTAGTCTAAAATCCATAAATTTGAGAACTAGTGAGCTAGTAAATCTATAAAATTCCTAATGTAATCAAGTGAAAATGCAATGAGGTAAATTTTTTTATTAAATAAAATGCTTTCATGATCTAATGCAAGTGGAACCAACTTGATTGAAGCTCCTTAGCATGCTCTAAAAAATATCAGAAAATTATTGTTATTTTCCATGAAGGAGTTTCCGAAATCTAGATTTGGGAATAAGAAAACTAGTCCACATAGCTCAGTGACCACTATGACCTTCCTAAGATTTTCCAAGGATGAAATTATTCTTGTGATCATACAAAATAGCTTACATCAACCATTCAACCCAATCCTACAACAAGAAACCATTAATACTAAATGCAGAAATAGAAAGAAACAAGAACAAGAGATGCATGTGAATAAGAAGTGAAAAGAATAAAAACAAATGATACAAAAGGGATCTGAGGTTCCTGGGATGGCTAACCCCAAGGAAAATCAGATTTGTATGGAGAAGAACAAGATTTAGAATCTGAACATGACACAACCATTATTATTTTCATCAATACAATTACATCCCTGCAAGAAATGACAATGCAGCTGAAAAAATACGAGTTCTCTCCACAATATGACTAATAAAAATCCACCCCTAGAGGAAAATTAGACTTGTTACTTATGAAAAATTATTAGGAATCATTCGCTGCAAAAGGAGGAAGCTTTCCCCACCAAAATCCCTTGATTAGTGGATCTAGTTCCCAATACTAGGAATCTGCGTTAAATGGTAGGAAACACATTCCTAGATTTTTCCAATCATTGAAGTTCCACAATATGTCCCATAATTCCATAATATATTGTTGATTTATTATTTAATATTGATCCTCATATAGTAGGGATCAAGTCCCTAAATTATCTCCTCCTCCAAATCTTCATAATCTGCCCAATATTTTCATAATATTCGCAAAATTAAATAATATTAGGCACACATCTGCAATTATTCATAAACCTTCCTAATGAACATATTAAAGTTAAAAATACATTATCTAATGCAAAAATAGAGGTTTAATATGCTAAAGGATGGTTATATGGGCCTTAATTTATGTTTAATTTACAGGCATGGACCTTAATTTATGTCTAATTTAGAGGCCCATTAGTGATGTCATGGCATGTTGGTTTGAGGGGAGGAACATGATCATGCGATTGCTTGGATGATGAGGATTAGAGGAATAATACTTCATGGAGTAGGATACCTCCTCTCATGATGCCAATTTCAAAGGAAGGTATAGTAGAAATAAATTCTTTTGTGTTGGATTCAAGGGAAGGTTGGTACTATTAGCAGTTGAGATTGGATTTTAAGGCTTATAACTGGGAAATTATACCTTTGTATGAAATTTAGTGAGAAATTTAGCCTGTATATTTGACTCCTCTTTTGGAGGTCTTAAATCAAAGGTAAATCCATCCTTCACGCCTACTGCTTAGTTGATATTATTTTTGTGCTTTCTATTATGTTTAACTACTATCTTGCCTTCTCATGTTTGGAAAGTTCGTATGAGTGTGGAACTTTACATGGGGACATAATTTTAATGTTTCTATGGATAAGTTGGTTGAATTTGGGAGTCTCTTCCTACATTTGGTCTTTTTTTGGGTGGGTTAGTGAGGCTTATGATTTCCTCGATGAGGTATCTGTAATTTCAAAGGTTATTGTAACAATGTAAACTTTGAAATGGGAACTATAAACTCAAAACGGGAACTCTGGCCAAAAAACCCCAAAAAACATCAAAAACAGTGGTAAAAACGAAAAGTGTTGATACTGGAATAACACCTTTTTTTTTCTTGGGTAAATTTTCAACATGTTTTAAAAATGGCGGTGAAAACCAATTTTCTGTGCAAGAATTGTCCAAAAAACACCCTCAAAACAAATAGTGTTAACTCTAGGAAAGCACTTTTTTTTCAAAAGTAAAATTTCAACATTTCCAAATAATGGCATAAAATATTTTATCATGACCATGAAAAAAATTAAAATTAAAAAAATAAATAATGAAAACATAAAATAAATAAAAAATTAAAACAATGAAAAAACACAAAAAATAACAAAACATAAATTAAATATATATACTAAAAAAATAAAATAAAAAATCAATCATAAAAATGTAAAAAAAAAAAACAAAATTAATGATAAGAATTAAAACGCTAAAAAATAAAATTATAAACAAATAAATAGTAAAAAAAAAATATTAAAAAAAATTATTTTGTAAACCATAAAAAAATTGGCAAAAGGAAAAAAAAATTATGGGAAAAAAATCATTTAAAATAAACTAAAAATTAAGTAGGTAAAAATAGAAAAAAAAAAAAAAAAAACTAACAAAAAACTGAAAAATTAAAATTAAAAATTAAAAACAAACTAGATTTAAAAAATAAAAAATAAAAATAAAAATTAACAAAAAAAATTAAAAACTACTAAAATTAAGACTAAATTGTTGTTTACTTTAAAAAACAAATATAAAAATATATATAAAAAAGACAAAAAAAAAATATTAAAAAATTATCTCATAAACCATAAAAGAATTTGGCAAAATATATATATATATATATATATATATATATATATATATATATATATATATATATATATATATATATATATATATATATATATTATATATATATCTATATATATATATATATATATATATATATATATATATATATATATATATATATATATAAGTAAAAATAGAGAAATTAAAAAAAACATTAGCAAAAACTAGGAAAAAAATTAAAAACAAACTAGTTAAAAAGAATTTAGAAAATTAACAAAAAAAAAATTTAAAAAGTAGTAAAATTAATATTAAAAAAACAAAAATAAACTCAAGTTTAAAAAAAAAAAAAAAAAAAAACAACCCCAAAAAAATATGAAAATGGCATAAAATATGTATTTTCAAAAAAAAAAACATTTATAGTTATAAAGAAATGCATATTTCTGTTTATATATATATAGTAATTAAACAAACATTTTTTATTTAAAAACAAACGAAAAATTAAAAAAAAAAATTAATTTTTTTTAATTTAAAAAAAATCATTAAAAATTTTTAATTTTTTTTTAACAAATTTAATTTTTCAATTATCTATATATATATATATATATATATAGTTTTTTAACAATTTTTTTAAATAAATAAAAAAATAGAAAATTGGGCATGGCCCCTCCGCTCGCGCGCCACCCATGGTGGCATGGTCATAGGCAAAGGGGCCTGCGTGCCCACGGTCGCGCCACTACGGGCACCCGGGGGGCGGGCTAGCGATCCCGGGCATCGCCCCCCTGCCCACCGGCAGCCCATGGTGGTGTGGCCTTCGGCGGAGGGCCTGCAAGTAGGCCCCTCCTCCGGTGGCTGCACCACCATGGGCAACAGGTGAGTGGAGGGGCCACGCCCAATTTTTCTTTTTGAATAAAAAAAAATCGTTAAAAAACTATTAAAAATTTTTAAATTTCTTTTTAGATAATTTTTTTAATTTTAGATTAAAAAATTAAATTTGTTTAAAATAAATAAATTTTAATGATCTTTTTTTAAATAATTAAAAAAAAATTAATAATTTTTTTTAATAAAAAAAATAATTTTTTTTTGAATAAAAAAATGTACGTTTAATAAAAAATAATTATATTTTTTTTTTAATAAAAAATATGCATTTCTTTATAAACTGTAAATGTTTTTTTATTTTTTAATTTATTTTTTCATCTGAAAAGACATATATTTTATGGCATTTTCATTTTTTTTTATTCTTTTTTTTGAGTTTATTTTTGCTTTTTTTAATATTAATTTTACTATTTTTTTATTTTTTTCTTTAATTTTCTATTTTTTTAAAACTAGTTTGTTTTTAAAAAAAAATTTCTAGTTTTTGCTAATTTTTTTTTTTTAATTTCTCTAGTTTTACTTATATATATGTTTTGTTTTTTTTTGTCCAAAGTCTTTGATGGTTTATGAGATAAATTTTTTTAACATTTTTTATTTTTTATTTTTGTCTTTTTTATATGTATTTTTACATTTGTTTGTTAGAGACAATTATTTCATGTGGATTGAAAAATTAATTAACAATGTATAAATATGTAGAATATCGACTTTCTTCTTTAAATATGCAAAACAATAAAACCTCACTACAAAAAAAAATAAAAATAAAAATAAAAACAAGAAAATATGAAGAAGAAGACCACTTCCAAAATTATTAAATATACAAAATAATTATTTACATTTCATACATTATAAAATTAAAAGTAAAAAAAAAAAAAAAGCCTTTTAAAGAAAGGGCATGGTGTAGAATCACCACTTTTTTAAATCAACATCAAAATCACTACCATTCTAAAACGCAATGTATATAAAAAAAAATATACTGCCAAAAACTATGCTCTAAAAAAAAGCATGTGTGTTCTGTATCACCCCTTCTCAAAATCGGGTCACTTTTCTGCTATCTCTACAAAACGGGGAATAGTATCAGTTCCTGTTTCAAAGTTTACGTTGTTTTGTGTGAATCAACAGTGTGTCTCTCTACATTACAATGTACGTGGATTTAAATGGGGGTGGTTTGTCCCCTGGTAATTTTGTTCCTCACTTTTGAAGGTCTTGGGTTTGATTTCCATTAATTCTCATTTTTCCTGGACAAAAATTTATGTATCTGTTTTAATTTTGAGAGACCTAGTGTGTGCTTCCCTGGGATTTACATTTGATTGGAAGAAAATTGATGAGGAATGGGACTCCTCAACCATTGTGGTTCCCTTGCTGTTTTTTTATGCTCTAATAATTTCTCTCAAGAATTCAAGTCAATTTGATTCTATAGATGTGTTCATGATGCTAGATGTCGCCAATATTAGGGGACTCATTAGTATGAAGTCCCAATTAGACCTCACATGAGAGATAGCAGCCCCATCCGGAATAAAGGGCCGACCATTATTTACACTTAGAGATTTTCCTTGTTTTCAATTAACACATAAGAGAGAATGCATATACTTTGAGATAAGTATTTAAGTTGGCCCTGTGAAACATACAATTGCAATGTATACGAGGTTCTTCCACAGATGAAGTAGACAGAGTGAGCCTTTAATAGAAAGGTAATAGTACTATTATATTAAAGACAGATAGGAGCATAGAAAGAATCATTAGTTAATCTACAAAATAGTTCACAAAGTAACAATGATCATGGAATCAAGTAATAACACACATTCACCGAGAATTATACCAAATCCAACAAAATCGTTCATTTTCTTTAGTACATGTGAACACCAACATATACGATAAACATTAAAAGAATAGTCTTACAACATCCACAATACATGGATGAAAGTGTGTCGACTCTTAGAGATTTAATATACTAAATGAAAGTTACAAGATACACAATTACAATGATGAATCAATATCCCCAACAGTGGAACAATAAGCCACTACTTGCTCCTCTGAATAATTATCTTCTTTAGATTATCTTCCGAATCCATCGCATAAGGATTCCTTTTCATTGACATTTCAAACCAGCAACAATGGAATATTTTTCACATCCTGAAGATGAACCATCGTTGTTGGTTTGAAACGTCGATGAAAAAGAATCCTTATGCGATGGATCCAGAAGATAATCTAAACAATGATGAAAATCGCATAAACTGACAAGAATTATCTTCTTTCCAATGCTAAGCTGGAGAAACCAAGGTGAAAAATCTTGTTCTTAAGTTATGAGGGTTTATTTATAGCAAATGAGGTGAATATTCACCTCCCATGTGAATCTTGACCTCCCTCGTGAGCCTTGATCTCCCATGTGACTTTTAAGCTCCTACATGACTCTTGGACTTCCTAGTGACAGATGTGTGACCCTTGGGCTTTCACACATTTTACATTTTCCAACTTCCAAAATTACATAATTATATTCCACCAATAATGTGGCAATAATACATGAGACAAAATATTACTCTTGCATTGGCATTTTCAAGAGCTACAATTTGGTGATTGTCACATGAGACTTCATTGTAGTGTATCGATGCTAAGTTCTTCTGCTTGTTGCTATGTCCTCACTCTTCATGATTGATCTGTGATGTGCTTCATCTTCACCCTTTAAAGGGTCCAAATAAGTATTGGAACCTTCTAAGTCAACATGAGTTGCCATCTCTCTGTCATGGTCCAATATTCCTTTACTCCTACATGACAATCTATTTGTGTCTTATCTCTATAAGTGTCCTTCTTGTAACATCTTCTTGATGACCTCCTTGAGCATCATGTTGTCATGATAAGAAGATAACACCAACACATGAAGTCCACTGTTGAGAAGATAACATCAGTCACAAAATTAGTTATTCTATCTTTTTTTTCTCATGTGAGGTGTTGAATGTGATGGGACAATGTGCAAGGATTGAGAGAGGGGCCTTCTTAGTTGTAGAGCACAAAGTCAAGAGGAAGGGAGTGAATGTTTGGACACTGTGATTGCATAATTCATAGTAGCGGGAAAGAGAGGCAAGGTCATGTTGTAGAGGGAAAGTCGAGGAGACAAGGGTGATAAGCTTGGGAATTATGACTGCGCAATGCACAATTATTGAGGAGGAGGATCTAGGGATTACACAGGTTGCCACTGCAGGGTTCAAAAGATGGCCCTATTGTCCACTAAGAATGAAATATGCATAATGAAGGTAAGGTTGATTAAGGAATTATGTAGAGGTCAAGTGTGAGCAATAAGAAGTTGGGTCACTATGCCCTAGGAATGCTCAATGCACAATGAAGGGAGGGAGGCCTTGGTATTGAGAAGGTTTCCTTTAAAAGGGGCTAAAGAATACCTCATTGTAAAAGAGGAGTTCTTAAAGTGTAACACAAGTTAGGGATGATGAAGGCTTTCTATAGTGGTCAAGTGTAAGCATCAAGGGTTGAGTGATTGTGCTCTAGGGATGCGCAATTACATAATGTGAAGGGAGTTTTCCTCAAGATGGATGTAGATGGAAAGTGTAAACAAAAAGAGGCTCATGACTAAGGCTTCGAAGTGCACAATGCACTCATCACTTGGATGAATGTTAAAGGTGTTCATAACTTGTGTGATGTCATGACAAGGAAGAATCCAAAAACTGACTAAGTGTGATATTAGTGGAACAAAGAAGAGAGAAAGAGAATGCATAAGAGGTCCTAAACATGATCTCATACACATACAAAATCACACTTATGGAAAGAATATGCACAGTAACCAAAACCAACATATATTCATTGAAGTCACAATAAAATGACACTTATCTCTAAGTGCAGTAGTTAGGATACAAGTCCTTACGACACAAGTGTCGACTACAACGAGAAAGTGTGTTGTGCCATAGGAGTGTGTCCAACGCATGTTCTTGTGATAGATAACATTGTTCCCTGCAGACAACCCTTGGCTATAGGAGGTCAGTGGCCAGGACATCTACAAGAATTGATAAAGATTTTAAATAAATGGTCGAAGAGAGAGAGCACAAGAGCTATAATGAATGATCTAGTTCAGAGGTCTATCATTCAAAACCAGACTGGCCAAGAATTATGAGGATTGTTTAATTTTAAAATAAAGTATTCATTAGAAGAATGATAAAGAAGAATGGGGTTTTAGCTCAGTAATTTAAGAATATGAACTTTAACTCTATAGAAAGAATGGTGAGCAGAATGAGAAACTGTGAGTGAATTTTGGGAAAGTGGAGCTCCCATTAAAGGTTTTAAATTAAAACCTAAGTATGAGTGGGCATATTTATAGTCTTAAATTTAAATAGCCCTCAGGGAAAATTTTAGGGGCTAATATTCGTAGGTGGGCTAATTTTCCATGTTTTTCCCCAAAAAATGATTTCTTAATTTCCATTTTTTCTAAAAATGATTCACCCAAATTTTATAGTATAATTTTTTTTTACCTTAAAAATCACCAAAAAATTATATAGCCTCATATAAAATATTTAAAAATATAAATATTTTTACAAAAATATTGCCAAACATTTTATAATTTGCATATTAGGGACTAGTAAGATTCACCAAGGTTTCTAAAATTTAAGATGAACTTCCATCCTTAAAATTTTTCTTGATAACCCTACTACATCATTGATATAGGCCTAATTTTGAGCCTACTAGAAGACCTAGTTTAATCACCCATATTTCCTAATTTTTCCTCAAAGGGCACTTCATTCAACCCTACTCACAGTAACTTTACAAAATATAATAATCCATTTATCAAATAATTTAGTGGGAGACTTTAAATAAATAGTGGGAGGAGCTGTTGAGTAATAAAAGGTGTATTTTTAACTCATAATTATCTTCACATTAATTGTCAACCTAGGGATGATTTTTTATTTCAAGAGTGTACTCAGTCTGAGGTGGTCACTTTCTCAAGAGTAATGTTTTGCAGTATAGTGCTTAAAATGCAAAAGTAAATGAATGCTTGAAATAGAATCTACTTACAATTAAAAGAAACTTAACACTCTGACACTTAAATCATTCACTCAGAAAGCTACAAAAATTTATCAGTCAAGGAGTTGTAGTGAGAACTCTTTCCTCTATCAACTGATATAAATGAAATCAAACATAAACAGGATCCACAATCTGATAACTTAGATAGCTATAGTCAATGTTCTTTACAGTTGTTAATCTTTCAATCCACACTAAATCAAATAACTGGAAATATCAATTCAATTGGAAATGATTACTAAAACACACTTGTTGAAATATCAATTAAAAGGTGAAATCAAATCCTTGCAGAAAAGAACAGTGACTAAGTCTATTGAAAATATGAACAACAAAGCTTAACTTTAGCAGAAATGAATTGAACAAAAAAGCTCATCTTACATAAATGAAATTTTAATGGAAAGGAACAGTAATACTAAACTATTAAAGATGAACAACAACGCTAAATAGAAATGAACCGCAAAGCTAAATGAACAACAATACTAAATGGAAATGAACAGCACTACGAAATTAAAAGAAATGAGCAGTAATACTAAATAAGCAGCAACCTGTAATGCATGACATAATCTGAAGTGAACAACGAAGCTTTATAACCAAAATGAACAACATAAAAATTTAAGTTGTAATGAATAGTAATCTTTGTTATGGTAGAAGAAAATAGCAACGTGATCCAATTGCGATTTCATGCACGAAATGACTTCAGGAAAATGTACAAGAACAGTAAGTTAGAAAGCAATGCAACTCAAAAGCAATGAAAAATAAATCAAACCATCACATGACTGGAACTATAAAATAATGGTATAGGTAGTAAGTGGATCCACCAGGGCCGGGCCCTTAGCCGCCAGTGAAGCAGCGCTGAACTTACTCCAGTATCAAATAATGGAACATCAACTCTTTTATTTATTAATTATCAAACTGTGAAATCATTACAACAAAAAAAGCCTCGAGAATTACAATGGTAATGCAACAGTCCCCGTTTCCTCCTATCCTATCCTATCTCTAATAATCCCTAACTTAATCTGTCATAATCTATCCCATTATGAATCATGAATCATGAATCATGAATCCTCATTTCTGATCTCTATTTTCATTTAAATACAGAGAGAAGAGAGCAGTTACGATAGAGATGATTGCAATATGATTCTCATTACAAAATTGGATTGCTCACAACAAATTGATCAAAAAGATCATATCTGAAATATCTTTCCATCAGCATTCAACAGGAACAGGTCGAATTTGGTGTTGCAGCTGAGATAATTCGGAAAACGGCCACAACAGTGAATTTGAGAAAAACGTCTTCATGGAACCTTCCATTTCTCTAGGTATGGACTGAATTTGGGAAAACTGCTCAACACAAAACTAATTTGGTTCGTTCTGGACAAAACCCATGTTTCAGATTTTCCAGATTCTTCTCCATTTTCCCAAACCGTTCAATACAAAATTGTCACTTCTTATTCCAACGAATTTCTGAGTTGGCACATTTAATGATCAAATCTTCAATCTGGAAAATATCTTGGAGGCTAAAATGGTGAACAAATTTATTACTAAACTATCATTGGTAAAAACATGCATAATAATCAATTTATTTAAAAATAAAGGAGAAGAAATAATATTTACCCATAAGAGCATAAATCATTATAAGATGGAATTATATGATAAAGACATGATAAAGAATGGTAGAAATGGATGAAATAGGCATTAAAGAGTGATAATAATAATGACATATTAGCGGCCCAACAAAAGGGTAGTCCAAAACCCTTCTCATAACCATTGGATTCAAGTTTCTCTAATATAGCCCCCCAAAGCTAAACATTGTGTACAAAAGTGTGGCCTAATCAATAATAAAACCATTGTGGCCTTGACCTTCTCATAAAACAAGTGTGAAGAATCCCACTTTAAATCCCTCTTCCTTAAGTGAAGCTCTTCGTGACTAATCATGTTCCCTTTAACTTTTATGCACAACATTTATGCATCAGGACAACTCAACCATTAGTGGATCCACTTCTATGTTTCTAATTGGAATTCATCCTTCAATTTTAAACACAATGGTTTTACATGTCAACCCATTCCTTATCGTATAACGCAATGAAAAGAGGGTTTATACTCGGGGCAGCCAAGCGGGACCCAATTACTCCTCCACTTTAATACTCCATCCCACTATTGTTGGTCCAGCTCATTGGGAAATGACCTTTATGGAAAAATCATGGTAAAAGTTTTGAGTGGGACTGACAATGCCACATGAGCCCGATCTCAAGATCCCAACCTTCTCATTGAGCACTCTTCTTTGTTCTTTCGAGATGGATCCTCCAGCCCAACATTATCAACCTCTATCTCTTGGCTCTGTCATTTCTTGTCTACTTTCAAGTGATGGACTTCCCTCTGACTGATGTTATCAAAATCTGTATCTTAGCTCTTTTAAATTTTGTCTACTATCGCTCTTGGGGTTTGTTAAATGACATATTTTGCTGAAAATGAAAATCAGCTAAGTTTTGGACTCCATTGTGTTTCCTTTGTGCCTATCTAGGACTTCATTTTTTAATTTGGTTAAGGCCCGCCTTATCATCATAACCCTTGAATCTATTCTTACCACTGCGCCTCTCTAATTTCTATATGTTTTCTCTGCAAATCCCTTGCAATAAATGGATGTGCTCCTCTACAATGCCTCTGCCTCTAACTTGATTTTGTGGCTTCAAAATCCTCATGATCATTTATCATACAATTGATCAATGATAAAAAAAAATAGCTCCTTCCATAATGGTAATGATACCTCCATCTCTCGCTTGCTCCCACACTTCCTTCGCACTACCTTGATCCTAAAATAATATGTGTGTGTGTGTATGTGAGTGTGAATACCTCTTGAGCTTTGATCATACATGCAACACATCTAATACGACACAATCAAAAGAATCAATCTCATACAATAACATGATTTACTTAAACTGAGAAATTTCTATTAAAGTGCACACATCATAATTACAAAGGCCCTCTTAGCCAGTTTAATAGTAAAATCCCTCTCACCCTTGTGGCTCTAATTTCCTTTAATTCCTCTTGAGGTTCTCTGTTACTATATCACCCACACATAATCATATTTTTCCTACATATTTGTACATAAGGATTCTAAAATTTATTCTATTTCAGATCCACAAAGTCATCACCTAAACCCCTATTCTAATATTCCTAGATCCACAAATCTTCCTAGAGATCTAACTGACTCAGAAAATATATCCAACTCCCTTAGTAAATGAAAACCCCTAGGTCTAGTAAAAATTGATTTTTACTTGGAAGTCGAATGCTCTTGCATCAGACTCCCAAGGTGAAACAATTTCATGGTCTCCTAAGCATGTGCTTCCATATACTGATGAAAAATCCTCTTAGGTCCAAAATTCTTGTCTGTAACTGGTACTTTTCCATGTTGTATTGATCTTTCTTTGTTTTCCCTTGTTCTCCAGGTTTCCAGATCTTATTTTGCAATTGTCCATTGGCTCTGCTAATGCAAAGTTATTTAGTCAACTATTTTTCTTTCTTATTTCTCCTCCTGTACCGGTTGTATTTCCTATTCATTAATGTCCTTATCATTATTAGCCAGACTTCTTCGATCACGTGGCCTACCTTTGTTCTTGGTTGAAATTCATTGTTGCTGCTATTTTCTATTTGCTACGCGTTTTCAACTATAAAATTTTCAACAATATATTTCTGTTGTTCACACTCTGAAATCTGCTCCCCATTATTTCTGAACACATTTCCTTTCTCCTTCAGCTCTTTTCTTTCAATCTGAACGTGCAATCACTAATTTTATATCCTCTACTCCAAATAATTTAGCTCCTCATACAATTCAAAATCATTTTGAATTGTATCCTCATCCTCCATGCAACATCTAGTGCTTAGGTTTTCTCCTAACCACTCCTCCAAAGGTTTGGTCTCAACTTAACTCATGTTTTCTTCCTCAAGCATGAGCCTTTCTTTGAACATGTCTTCATATGCTTCTTCATCTTCAATACTTGTACAATATCACTGTTGCATAAGATAAGGAATAAAAAATGTTGTTTCATCTTACTCAAAAATTAAGGATTTCTCTTCCTCAACTTCATCTATCATAACAACTTCCAAATAAAAAAATATATGTGCACAAAACTCTTATATTTCCTCCATTTCCTCTATAAGCCTCAATTATTCATCAACCTATATAATAACATCATTAACTTATTGATCCTCATATGCCAAACCTGTAAATGCACACCAAGTGTTAGATTCAAAAATATTTGGTTCTTCCTTTTTTGCCTCAATTGTCTCATCTCCAAGATAGTTTGAACTATTTTCATAGTCCATCAGGTTGTCAATAAATATTTCCTCAATATATTTTACTTCCTCCTCATCAAGGAACCATCTTTGTTAAAAAAAATCATTTCATATCCAGCCTAATGTATGTCCTATTCTTTCTAATCATCCTCAACTAATATACAAATTTTTGTCTCCACAAGTGCTCTTATTATTTCCAAATTGTCTCCTCATTCTTGACTCCTTATAGATTCTACTGACATATTTCCTTGATCTAGGTTACTCTGCCCAACTTCCTCCTTACCATCTTTATTCTGCAAACTATGCAGTCTCTCCTTTTCTTCTCTCCAAAGATTTCTAAATCCTTAAAAAATAACTAAAAATATTCTTATCAAAAATAAACAAACCCAACCAATCATACCTCTAAGTTTCATCTTACACCATTGAATAGTTTCATCATGAACTCTCTCATAACTACTTCTTCCTATAATAGTTTCCTGGAAATGCTCCTCTCTCATCTTTTTTTCTCCACTAGCATGGCTATGCCCTTGTGGAACTCCCACCAATTTTTTTGTTCCACCTACAAGTATACACTTACCAAAATAACTAAAACCAAAATCATGAGGCAATCTAGCCTCAAAAGATGCTTCTAGCATTTCTGCATCATCATCTTCCATTCCAAGGATCGATCCTTTTTCAGGTTCACAAATGGATTCTATGTCTTCATACTCAATTTCTCTAAGTGCTTCTTGTTCCTCTACTCATTGCATTAGCTTCTCAGCTTACAACTCTCTAACATGCCACTTTACTCTTCTTTCAACATAAATACCTCTATTCAATCTTGTTAATAATCCTTTCTTCCACTACTCTGTGTGCTCTTGTAGTTGTTGCTTTAGTTCATTCAATTTTGTTTTCATCTCAACCAATTCTTTCTCTCTTTCTTCATCATTGGTTTGTTCTCTTGTGGTCTTTGTTTTGGCTATCTTTACTTTCTTGTTGTGTCTTCCTTTTGGACTCTCCATTTCATTACCTGAAGTGATTTCTATGAACCTTTCTTTTGTGAGCTTCTCTATTCCCACTGTTAGCTACAACCAACCTTTGTAGTAGTAATCTTATCCTCTTCTTGCCACATGATACCTCAAAAAGATTCTTCTCCTATGAGCTTAGTCTTTGGAACCTTCCTCATCCTCTCTTTTGGAACCAAACAAACACTCCTTTCTCTAGGTTGTCGCAAGTCTTTTCACTGTCCTTTCTTCCAATGTTCCCTTTTCTTTAGTCCCTAGCTAAAGTTTCTCTACAACACCCCTATTGCGATCTTTTTCCCACAAGATTTTTTTGAGAGCTTTGTTTTCTCCCTTTTCTCCTTCTATTATAATTTGGTTGTTTCCACCTTTGCCATTATTTTTCTTTCAATGTTGCATCTCACTTTATTTGTCATTTTACCCCTCTAATTGCTTTAGCAATTATCAACTTTCTTCATTAGGTTATTTCCTATTATTCAATGCTTGGAAATCTAACGTTCAAACCTAATTCTACAATAATTAACTCATCCCATAACAATCCATCACTAAACTTTCCTTTCTATCCATTGATTTTAAAAAATAAATACTTTCAAATTTCAAAACAAATTCTTCTTAACAAACCTCTATAAATCTGCAATTCAGGAAACCTGGAATCTCATTCAAACTCTTCCTTATTTGATCCTTCTTCCAAATCCTCTTGTCTAATGCTTATGTGAATTCTTTCTGCTCTTGCATATTCTTTTAACCTCTACAATTTTATATTTTCATAGATTTCCAACTCTAATAGCACTTGATGTAGGCTCAATTTTGAGCCTAATAGAAGCCCTGGTTTAATCACCCATAATGAAAAATCGGTCCTCAAAAGGCACATCTTTCAACCCTATTCATAGTCACTTTATGGAATGAAATAATCCCTTTATCAAATAATTTAGTGGGAGACTTTAAATAAATAGTGGGAGGAGATGAAAGGGTAGTCCAAACCCCTTCTCAAAACCATTGGATTCAAGTTCCTCTTATATAGCCCCCTCAGAGAGAAAAGTTGCATACAAATGCATGGCCCAATCAATATCAAAACCATTGCGGCCTTTACCTTTACATAAAAAGAAGCATGAATATTGAGCTACAATAGATTAAGCATGACCGATTGTAGCTCAATCTTTCCGACTTAAAATGTCAAATATTTTTGTAGCCAAAATCTAGTAATAAATCAGAATTAAAGACCTGTCTAAGATTTGATGTGAGAAAAGGGTTGGCAGGGAAATTGTTAATCAATTTTCATTAATCATATAGTGAAGTTGAAAATGTCTTGTTCATAGAGAAAATCATAGTTTGTTTGAATTCAAGTTTAGACTTGCAATAACACGGCCCTATATTTTCGGCATCTTGCAGTGGATGGAGTGCTCGTTGAAGTCAATGCCTATTTCACATTAGAAGATTATAAAGATTGAACACCAATTGATCTGCTTTTTAATCTAGTGCAACAATTTGTTTTAATTGGGGAAATGGTGCCAACTATCAACTTGTAACTAAAAATACTATGCATATTTTACCATACATGGTGAAGGAAATTCAACATATCCTTGTAAAGGAAATCGTTGTGGCAAAGTTCCATGTTGTAGTTGTGACTGCCATATATGAATTGTACACCTAGGGATTTGGAGGGGAGGTGTTTACTTGGGAATCAAACCTTAAGGATCAACTTGGATCATTTTAATCTTGAGCTCAAGCTTCCTTTCCATAGACTGGGTCATCACTGGTGGACTGAACCTTGAATCTCTTAGTTTTCACAATTTCAAATCACTTCAATCACCTATTGAGCTACCGCTCCGAGACATCTAAAAACCAATTTTTTAAGATATATATATATATATATATATATATATATATATATGTTAACCCACGGGGATGTTTGGACATGGAATCTCATGGAATATTGCACTTAATTATGAAAGTAATCACCAATTTAGCTACATCATATCCCTTAAAATATATAATTAAAATTAATATTAAATATGTAAATAATAATAAAAAAATAAGAAATACGTTTTTGTTTGGAAAAAAGTGGTATTAATATCATTATATGGATGGAAGTGATAATTTTTGCATTAAGTTGTGTTTGTTGAACTAAATCTTATTCATAGATAAAAAGCGTTAAAACTAATTTTTCTTTAAAATTATATAAATTTATAATTTTACTAAAAATAAATATAACAATTAAAAATAAATTAGCATTAAAAGTAAACTAGTTTCTTAATTATTTTTATAAAATTTTAATTAAATATTAAAACAAAATATTATTTGAATTAAAAGAAAACAGTAAATTAATCCAAATTATATAATTTTTTTTTTACATACATTTCGTTTTTTACTTAAAAAATATAATAAGATTGGTGAATCTAAAAAATAGTAAATATTTTAAATTATTATCTCAATGCATATGTTCAAAAAATAAAATTAATTATCCTTGATGGGGTGGAAAATGTTGGCGAGTAGGTGCTTTGGGGACGAGCCTATTGCCTCACCACCTCACAATGCATTTAGGAGGGGAGCGATGTGGCAACCCTCTCACACGCAAAAGCATGTGATCCTTCATTTGAAATATTATGAATATAGCTAATGCCCTCTCTAAATTATTCTCCATCTATGACCTTGCGCAAATGCAATTTTTAAGATGGTATTATAGTCATCCCTTATCATAGGTGGCATATCTAGGGGAACATAGTGTTGAGAAGCTAGTGCATGAAATTTTTGCAAGTTTTCTGGAGAGTTTCTATGAGAACCTTTCAACATGGCACCTATTTTTCCATGATCTTGTAGGTGTGTAAGTTTGGTGGCAGGACTTGCCTATGATGTCATATGTAATTTGGTGGGTGGGAGAACCAAGACTCATGTGGGAAATATTTCTATCATCCCTAGACACGGATGTGGACGGTGTTGCATGATGGATGTTGAATCACCCTCAAGATGTGGGTAGTAATTTGATAGCAGTTGCAACTCTACCCTCACGTCAAAAATATCACAACACCTAACAATAGAGATTGTGAATTTAGAGGTAAAATTTAAGCCTAATGGTTTGAATCTTATGCATTCTTATGGAAATCTCATCGTTATCAGTCTCAGTTGTTTGGTAGCTCTCTCTAGAGCCTAGTTACAAGTCTTGTGGAATCAAAGACAATAGGTACAACTCCATTATACCGAAAAGGCACATGTGGTTCCCTTTTTTCCTAGGTTATTCTCCCCACTTCGACCTTTTCTACCCAAGCTTCATTCCAGGCCCTAGACAAATATATTGCATAATCTCACAAACCTCTATTTCTCTCTCTAATGTTTATTTCTTTCTACCCTGAACCTACTTCAGACCTCTCCAGGACAACATGCCTAAGTAGCGCATGTGCAACCGCCAAGGTGGGGCAGAGTGTAAACCTCAAGGAAGAACCCATGCCTAGGCTGAGGTAGAGGGAGTTGCATCCACATATAATCTAGCTACACCTTATGAAATTCATGTTGAAATCTATCACGTTGAGTCCTTAGCCGCTTTTGATTGTCAAGCATTTTTTGATTTTGATATCATTGAGGAGGTTTCCCAAAGTGTTGTCAACCCTTGTCCCAACAGGGGAAGACATAAACAATACCCCAACTCTATCACCCTTCATTGACGACTCATGACACTAGTGGGCAGAGTTTCGAAAGAAAAGCAAGAGTAGTGTGACATCTTTGTTGCCTTGGTTGATATCAAGCTCACCTTAAGATATAAATTTTCGTGTTTAGAGAGAGTGAATCCCAGAATAGCTCACTTGGAAATCTATCTTTAATGTGATGAAAAACCAAGAACTCCTTCAGGTTCCAGTGTCAAAGATCTTGCCCCTGTCACATTATCGGATTCATTAAATTTATGATGTGATAATGCAATATTTTTATATGCAGTTACATACTATATAAGCTTGTTTATTTTCAGTAGTTGATGCATTTTTCTCATACATTATTGCCCATAGGTGGTCAACATATCTATCTTCCCTTGTCGCAGATTGAGATCACCTTTGGATGTCCTGGTTGAATGATGAAAATCTCGATGATGTATGAGTTTTTGTTCTTAACTAAATACAAAAATAATTCACAAAAAATAAACTTTAATAAAATATTAAAATATACCATTTATATTTTTATAATAAACATTATTCAAATAAGCTCTTTAGGGAATTTTAATTCTTGATTGCTGTGAAAATGAAGTGTTATGTGTGAGGAGGTTCAAATTTCAAATCTCTCTATTCACCTATGCCAGCAGAAAGAACATATATAAACACCTAAATGTTATAATGGTAGTGGTTGAAATAATTCCCGTACCACACAAGTACAAGACTAACCCAAATATTAATTCCTCTAAATATGAAATAAATAAAGAAACATTAGTTAAATAATAATTTTATAATTTTTATCTCAATTAAATAACACTTTTACACAAAAGGAAAAATATATTTTAACCTAATCTATTTTATGTTTTTAAATTAAACCATACATCATTTACAGTATTCATAGTACTTATCCCAAAACAAAAAAAAACATTTGCTATTTTACAATATTATTGGTCTAAAGGCTGGCAGCACTACTCCGATATTATGTGATTAATGGTCTGAAGGCTAGCAGCACTCGACCCATGGGAAGGTTTAGCATACCAAGAGGAAATTCGGCCAAGGTACCGAGGAGACGTGATGGTTATGGCGGCGACGGACTCCTACCTTCCCATCATGGAGGTGTAACTGGAATGGACATTAATGATAGAGGCAGGCAGTGAAGTTTCACGATGGCAAGGTGGTAGCCTCACGGTTGTTTAAGTAATGCATGTAATAGCCCGAACCTCCATATGCAGTCGAATAGAGTGAATCGCAACGAGGATTTGCAGAAGCAGGGGGACTGTAAGATGGCGGAGCACCATGAACGGGGGGTAGGTAGGTGGACGCGGAGTAAAACAACGACCCCAATGGAAAAAGGAAAGAGCACTGTTGCAGAAGCTATGCAGAGGGTTTTTCTTGATATACAGGATGATTCGGAAAATGAATTTGATCTTCGGCAGTTCTTTGCAGAGGAGGAGTTTCAACGGGGAGTAAAAGGCAAAGTGGGCATGGGGAAGACCCAAGCGAGAATAGTGGAAGACAGTGAGGAGGAGAGTGCAGACCTCGAGAGGAATGACGACGATGAGGTGGAGGGACGAGGCCGAGGCAGAGGAGAGCGGGGTAGAGCGCAGCAGAGAGGGAGAGGAAGATCTGCTGGGCGAGGGAGTCGAGGGACTAGAAATTCGAATCTGCGTTCGGAAATGGAGGAAGGGGCAGCCAGTGGGGTACGAGGAAGAAAGCGAGGGAAGAAGGATTTGAGAAGGCGATTGCAAGAAGCAGAGGCTGCATATGTTTTGGACACCAATCCCGATATCAGAAGGATGATAGAGCAGATGGAGGAAGAAGCTTTGCAGGGATACTCAGAGCCAAAGATGGAGGATTGGGAACAATATCTCCCTGACCCTGGACATACGCGAGGTAGAATGTCATTATATAAACAGTCTTTACATGTCTACTGGGGTATGAAGCGTTTATTAGCTAAGGCTATGGAACAAGTAGCTTTAGAGATGGCTGATTTGCTTCAAGGTATTCCAACTATGAAAAAGGAGCTGAAAAACATTCAAGTGACTCTAATGATGCAAGACAAAAAAATGGATGATATCGTGCAGCTGCTCCAAGCGGGGGGATTGGGAATCAAGCTAGAGAAAGAACCAAAGGATGCACCGAAGCAGTAACAGGTTGCAGTTGAGGCGTCGAGGTTTTTATCTATGTA
Organism: Pinus tabuliformis; assembly: GCA_031772625.1. Classification (NCBI taxonomy): domain Eukaryota; kingdom Viridiplantae; phylum Streptophyta; class Pinopsida; order Pinales; family Pinaceae; genus Pinus; species Pinus tabuliformis. The sequence continues at coordinate 434,055,713 of CM062805.1, forward strand.
GCTGTTTTACTGTTTTTTGTTATATATATTTTGATGATACTGTCTCAGAAAGAAAACTTTAAACTGTTAGTAAGGATAGATGTATATTCAACATGGATAGATAGGTTGGTGACATACTGTTTTTGGATGGCTTTGAAACATTTCAGATGGTAACGAAGCCCGGTTTCCCTTAAGGGCGGGTGGAGACCTGTCCAATTTTGTACTTTTCTTCTGGTTTTAGTAATGGAAAATAGAGTACCGCACTAGCTTACAAAAAAAAAAACGATTTTTATTTGAAAAAAAACTATTGTATCATATGAATATAGAAATTGCCGTTATTGTATCTCCATAGTTTAACTAGGAAAACTCCTGATTTAACTATGCAGATACAATGTTATTTATGTTATTTTTTAATTTACCATGTAATAAATACAAAATAAAAATAAAATCGATATGTAAAAAATGTTAGAATATGAAAAGTAGATTTTTTTTAATATAGGATAATTACTTTAGAAATTAAATTTTTGATAAATATTATTAAATTTTAATATGTAAATTTTAAAATATATAGGTTAATTTTGTAAAATTATTTAAATTTTTAATAATTTTATATTATTATTTATAAAATTTTGACAAATTTTAAAATAAAATTATTTTATTTTATAAAAACAAATGAATATCTAAAAAAATATTAATAAAATTTTTTTAATGAAAAATTAATCTATTCATAAAACTCTTAAAATTTTCATTCCTAAAATGTTTTATAATTAACCATACTTAATATTCGATATAATATATTTACAATATAAAATTATATTTCTATATATATATATATATATTTTTTGAAATAATTATAATATAAAGGCATATTTCTAAACATTTAACTTATTTTAATAATAAAATATTTATATAAAAATCAAGTATACTTGTCTTAATTCCTAGCCTAGACAAAGATAATAGATACATAAAAAAAATTATAAAAAATGTGGATGACACAATTTATTGGAATTGTAATTTCTAAACTTATTACATTCTCATTTCGAAACATGTCACATGAATTTAGGCAAAGTGCATGTTAATGATTGTTTCTTTAGCATTATGTTATAGGATAGCCCAAAATTATAGAAAATGTAATATTGGCAATATAACTAGAGTATCTACAAAAGCATTAAGACATAAGAAATTAACAACAAATATATATCAACTATGAGCCGGAAAAGTAGTTGGTGTCAGATCTCTTGCACTGGATCTTGGGGTGTCGATGAAGTGGCTATGTATGGGATATGGCATTCAATCTGAGCCAGATGATTGTCTATCTTTTCTGTTATGAAACCAGCTCAAGAAAAGATAGAAAAGAAAGATCAATGCCTTAGAATTCAGCCTCTTCGAGGGGGCAACCTCCTTTACATTACATAAATGAACATTTCTTGGATGATACAAATGACAAAACCTCCTTTCTATATATAGGAGTCTAAGGAGTCACAATATAATCCAGCCGACCTAACAATAATAATATAAAGCCACAAAAATAATAATAGAGGGATTCTATGGGGCATAGAAATAACAATATGTGGGTAATAGGGGCACAACAATATAAATAAGGGGTATAACTACAATAGTAATGGGGTAATCACTAGTATTATAGGGACCCAACATGCCCCTCTCCTTCAAAAAGTGTTGTCCTCAACGCTTGATGATGCAGGAGCATCAAGACCATGAAAAGGGGGGTGTGATAATTTTAGTATTTTGTTATTTTAATAAAGCAGATTATGTAAATATTCTTTTTCTAAAAGGATATGAGGGAAATAGGATAGAATTTTTATGTTTTTCAGTTAAAATTTAGATAAGAGGGAGAATAAAGTTTTATGCTTTAAATCATTATGGGAAAAAGGGAAAAGCTGGCGTTTGTAAAAGATAAGGATAAAAATGCCTATTTTGATCATAAAATAAAAGGCAGAAAATCTAGGAAAGAGCGCCTTGATCATACTTTTAAGGGAGAAAAACGATGCGCTCCAGATCATTGAATTCAGTTCTTTGTAATGTATATACTCATAACACTGTGGAATAAAATTATGTGTGTTGAAACGATTTGTTTTTGTCCCCCATGCGCCATCATGGTGCGTTAATAATTGAATTAGTTTTCTCATGCGATTTGGCTGTGGAATGATGATGAATTTGTTTTCTCTCATGGTGAATTACAGCTTAAATAATGGTTGCGCATGCCTCTGTTATCCAAGATTATTATCTCTGTTTCATGACTGAATGTTTTACCTGCGAATTATTATCACTGTGTTTAGATGCCAGCGCAGAACTTTGAAATGTTGTGGGCGATGCGTTCGTGGATAGAGTGGCCACGGTATAATGATCTTCTGCGATGAAGTTAAAGTCTGGAACCAGAATATATTCATATGTATAAATTAGCCAGCGTTATCACGGTTTGAGACCATTCCAGTGTAGAAAAGGACCATGGTTTAGCGTTTAGAGCTGGAGAAACGACAGGTATCCTCAGCGTTCAAACCGCATGTTGAAGCCATGCAAGCTGAATGGGTAACGCTACACCCCATAGCGTATCTATATCCAAGGAGTCTGTATGAAGCAGGCGGAATGTGAAATTGCTGTGCACCTACATATATTTGCTGAGTCCGAAGTCCGTGAGTTCATAAACCAGCAGGCTTTGTTAATCACAGTTCTGTGGATTGAACGTTATGAGGAGCGCAGACAAATAACTGTCCGTCCCTAGTATTGAACCTTTGTCCACAATAAAGGCGCGTAGTTGGGCTCTTCCGTAAGCACTTCCAGGAAAAGCATTGTTTGTAGAAGACTGATAGTGAGTGTATTAAAAGGCATGAACCATCAGTTTAATGACTGATGCGCCCAATCCAAAAGAAAGGCCAGTAGACCGAGATATTGAAGAACTTGCTGGCAGACTAGAGAGGTTGTCTCTAAAGCCTGCTTCCCCACCATCATTAGTGGTATCAGAGCCATCAACTGGCGTTGAACTGAATCTCAGGAGAAGAAGAAGGATGGCTTTCAGAGTTGGAAGAGGACGAGGACGAGGACGTGGTGGAAGAGGACGACCTGCTACAAATGCTGAGCTAATGGCAACCGTAGAAGAGCTGCGAGCTAAAGTGGAGGCATTAACTGCAGATAGAAATATAGATGATGGAGATGTCAGTGAGCCCGAAATTGAAGCTGCTGAAGAAGAGGAAACTGTAGAGGTTACTCCTGAGATGAAGTTCTTTCAGTCAGTGTTAAAGTCCACAGCCAGGCCATGGAACCAGTTAGTACCGATATACCAAGGAGGATTGAATCTAGAAGAATTGATCGACTAGATTAACAGCATGGAGAAATTCTTTGATTACGAAGAAACAGAAGATGAGAAGAAAGTCAAGTTTGCTGTCACCAAGTTAAAGGGCCATGCAGCACTTTGGTGGGATGGCGTGCAGGTGGAAAGGAAGAGACTTGGTAAGCAGCCAATCAAGAACTGGAGCCGAATGGTAGCAAAGTTAAGAGGTAAGTTCTTGCCTAGTAATTATCAGCAAACATTGTTTAGGCAAATGCAAAATCTTAGACAGAGAGCTTTAACAGTAAAAGAGTATATAGAAGAGTTTTATAAAATAAGCATAAGAGCTGGTGAAGCCCAAGACACAGATGAGAAGGTGGCTAGATATGTGAATGGCCTCAGAATGGACATTCAGGATGAGATAACTTTGTTGTCTCCTAAAACAGTAGAGGAAGCTTATCAGTTGGCGCTGAAAGCTGAGGAAAAACTCATAAGGAAGCAGTCTGCCAGAGGGAAAGAGACTTTCAGAGGAAAAGGAAGTCAAGGTGGTAGAGGAGGATCTACAGCACCTAAAGAAGGAGCTAGCAGTAGCTCAACCCCGCATACAACCAGAGAAGGTGATGCAAGAGGCAGAGGAAGTTTTTCCAGAGGAAGAGGAGGCAGAGGAGCAGGAAGATAGATAAGATGTTACAGATGTAACAAGCTGGGACACAGAGCTTTTGAGTGACCAGAGAATGCAGACATAAAGCAGAGGAATGCAATTGTTGCTCCAGCTGAAGAAGAAGCACTAGCAGCAGTGGTAATAGAAGAAGAAGATGCACCAGAAAGAGGAGAATCTCTGGTGGTTAATAAAGTTTTACTGAAGCCAATGAAGGAGGTGGCTGCTGAACCGTCGCAAAGGAAAGCTTTATTTAGGACAGTGTGCAAAGTCCAAGGGAAATGTTTCCAGATGGTTATTGATAGTGGCAACACTGACAATTTAGTCTCTACAGATGTAGTGGAGAAATTGAAGCTGAAAACAACAAAGCATCCAACGCCGTATAAGGTGTCATGGTTACAAAAGGGACATCAACTGTTGGTAAGTGAACAGTGTGAGGTAGAATTTCAAGTGGGCAAGTACAAAGACAAAAATTTTTGTGATGTGATGCCTATGGACGTGTCTCACATATTGCTTGGAAGGCCTTGGCAATATGACAGAGGAGCCATGCATGATGGAAGGAGAAACACTTACAAGTTTGGGAAGGATGGTATCAACCATACATTGTTGCCTCTGCAAGAAGAAGATGAGCCGAGACAAAAGACTAATTCAAGAACTCTGTTACTTGGAAAAAAGGAATACCTTGAGCAGACAATAAGTACACCGTTGAGTCATGAAGAGGAGATCATTGATGAGTTTTTGTGTTATTGGGTAGAGCCAGATCAGCTGGATATAGCTAATACTTTTGATGTGGTTACAGGGGCTGAGGAAGACATGCAATCTTGTGAAGCCGCTACAGCACAAGAAGAAGTCCTTATGGATGCAGAAGAAGTAGATCAGTCTATAGCACGGACAAGTGAAGCAACAGTTGAGACTGTTGAACTCTGTGATTTTCAAACTGACAGTTTATGTGTGAATGCAGGGACTATAAGTGATGATGAAATGCTGCAACAATGCTATAGAGAAATTGCATTGTTAGAGTACTGGTTGGAAAATCCAAGATATGACAGAGAGATTGCAAGTGAAAAAGTTCAATACAAGGGACAAGAGCAAGAAAGCATCATGGATAGCGGCGTGAATTTTGCTAAGAGTTCGGATCAGCATGTTGATATGCTGGCAGAAGAGAAGGACAAAGCAGAGCAACCACTTGAATTATGGCCAAAAGGAGATAAGGCCCAGGAGCCTTATGTTTTTAATTTTAACATGTGTTTTGTGAATGCAGGTAGTGTCACCGGTGCTAAGAAACATTTGACTCAGTTGAACAGTCAAATGAAGGGAAAAGAAACTCTTTGTTCCAGAAGACAAGAGGGGGTGGATGATCGGGTGGCAGTCAGAACAGAGACCAGCATAGGAGTAAGGAATCAACAACTGGGAGATTTATTGGACCAAGAGATTGAAAGCATCAGAAAGCTGATGATTACAGTATCTTGGAAGAGGCCAACACCAGCAAAACAAAGGAGAAGCAGCAAAAGCAAGACAACAAAAGATTGCGAAAGTGCAGCTAGCGGAGCAAGGCAGCATAAGATATGGAAACATGGAGAAAGACAGCAAGCAATAGCACATGATGACTTGCAGCACAAGATATGGGATCCAGGCATCCACAGATCCAAACACGTGATCAGGAGATCATGATTAATTTTAAGGTTTGGTGTATGATGCGGGAGCATCAAGACCATGAAAAGGGGGGTGTGATAATTTTAGTATTTTGTTATTTTAATAAAGCAGATTATGTAAATATTCTTTTTCTAAAAGGATATGAGGGAAATAGGATAGAATTTTTATGTTTTTCAGTTAAAATTAAGATAAGAGGGAGAATAAAGATTTATGCTTTAAATCATTATGGGAAAAAGGGAAAAGCTGGCTTTTGTAAAAGATAAAAATAAAAATGCCTATTTTGATCATAAAACAAAAGGTAGAAAATCTAGGAAAGAGCGCCTTGATCATACTTTTAAGGGAGAAAAACTATGCGCTCCAGATCATTGAATTCAGTTCTCTGTAATGTATATACTCATAACACTGTGGAATAAAATTATGTGTGTTGAAACGATTTGTTTTTGTCCCCCATGCGCCATCATGGTGCGTTAATAATTGAATTAGTTTTCTCATGCGATTTGGCTGTGGAATGATGATGAATTCGTTTTCTCTCATGGTGAATTACAGCTTAAATAATGGTTGCGCATGCCTCTGTTATCCAAGATTATTATCTCTGTTTCATGATTGAATGTTTTACCTACGAATTATTATCACTGTGTTTAGATGCCAGCGCAGAACTTTGAAATGTTGTGGGCGATGCGTTCGTGGATAGAGTGGCCACGGTATAATGATCTTCTGCGATGAAGTTAAAGTCTGGAACCAGAATATATTCATATGTATAAACTAGCCAGCGTTATCACAGTTTGAGACCATTCCGGTGTAGAAAAGGACCATGGTTTAGCGTTTAGAGCTGGAGAAACGACGGGTATCCTCAGCGTTCAAACCGCATGTTGAAGCCATGCAAGCTAAATGGGTAACGCTACACCCCATAACGTATCTATATCCAAGGAGTCTGTATGAAGCAGGCGGAATGTGAAATTGTTGTGCACCTACATATATTTGCTGAGTCCGAAGTCCGTGAGTTCATAAACCAGCAGGCTTCGTTAATCACAGTTCTGTGGATTGATCGTTATGAGGAGCGCAGACAAATAATTGTTCGTCCCTAGTATTGAACCTTTGTCCACAATAAAGGCGCATAGTTGGGCTCTTCCGTAAGCACTTCCAGGAAAAGCATTGTTTGTAGAAGAATGATAGTGAGTGTATTAAAAGGCATGAACCATCAGTTTAATGACTAATGCGCCCAATCCAAAAGAAAGGCCAGTAGACCGAGATATTGAAGAACTTGCTGAAAGACTAGAGAGGTTGTCTCTAAAGCCTACTTCCCCACCATCACTTGAGCAGTTCTGGATACTTCTGCATAAAATTCTCATCCTCCCATGTGGAATCTTCAGCGGATAAGTTCTTCCACTTGATAAGATACTCTGAAATTGATCGATTTCGTAGCTGCCGAGTTCTTGTTTCTGTGACTGCTTCCGGTTCCAATATAATTTTTCCTTCCTCGTCAAGTTTTGGCAATATTGTTTGAACTGGGAGCTTGTTGCCTATAACCTTCTTTAAACATGAAACATGGAAAACTGGGTGCAATCGAGAAGCTGCAGGAAGCTCCAATTTGTATGTCGTAGTACCAATCTTTTCCAACACCTTGTATGAACCATAATACTTTGGTGATAATTTATTATCCTTCTTAGCTTGCTTTAGGGACATTTTCTTATATGGTTGTAGCCGTAGGAATACCCAATCACCTACATCAAAACTTCTTTCACTGCGATGTTGATCTGCCTATTGTTTCATTCTATTTTGTGCCAACACGAAGTTATCCTTTAAGAGTTGGAGGACTTGTTGTTGATGTTCGATGTGATGTTCCACTGCTTGAACCTTAGAATTTTCTCTTAAATATGATGTGATTGATGGTGGTTGGTACCCATAAAGTGCCATAAATGGGGTCATTTTTGTTGTTGTATGGAAGGAAGTGTTATACCACCATTCAGCCAGAGGCAACCATTTGACCCATTGTGTCTGTTTATCAGATACAAAGCAACGAAGATATCCTTCCAAACATTTGTTTACTATCTCAGTTTTCCCATCAGATTGAGGATGATAAGATGAGCTATGAGCTAACTGAGTACCAAGACAAGAAAATAATTCTGTCCAAAAATTTCCAGTGAAAATGGTATCTCTGTCACTTACAATAATCTTTGGGTTTCCATGTAGCTTTTGAATTGTTTCCATAAATGCAGTAGAAACTGTACTGGCTTTAAATGGATGTGATAATGCACAAAAGTGTGCATACTTGGTAAGTCTGTCAACTACCACCATGATGACACTCTTTCCCTCAGACTTGGGTAAACCTGTGATAAAATCCATTGAAACCTCCTCCCAACGTTGGCTTGGAATGGATAAAGGTTGTAATAGACCCGGTGTCTTAATTGTTTCAACTTTATTTTGTTGGCAAACCAAACATTCCGCTACAAACTTTTGAATATCTGATTTAAGGCCATCCCAAAAAAATTCCTTCTTAACCCTGTGGTAAGTTTTTAAAAATCCTGAGTGCCCTCCTAAGGGAGAAGTGTGCAATTCCATAAGAATCTTTTGTTTTAGCTGGGAATTCTTACAGAGGTATAAGCGATCTTTGTACCATAACGAATCATTTTTCCAGCTAAATGTATCAGAAGTACTTGAATCTTGTTGTAGCTTTCGAATAAGTGCCCACACTTCTTTGTCATTCTTCCATTCCTCCTTTGCTTCGTTTATCCAATCTGGTTGGATAATAGAAATGGCACACAACAATGCTTCCATATCCTCATCCTTTCTTGAGAGTGCATCTGCCACCACATTTTGCTTCCCTTTTTTGTAGATGATTTCAAAGTCATAACCCAACATCTTTGTGACCCACTTTTGTTGCTCTTCAGAGGATAATCTTTGTTCTAAAAAGTATTTAAGGCTATCATGATCCGTTTTTACCTTGAAGTGTCTTCCCATTAGGTAGGGTCGCCATTTCTTAAGTGCATGGAGTATTGCCAACATTTCCTTCTCATAAATAGCTTTTCTTAAAAACTTTCCCTTGATTGGATGACTTTCAAAAGCAATGGGTCTTTCATCTTGCATTAGAACAGCACCAATTCCATTTCCTGAAGCATCACATTCCACAATAAAGGTTTTTGTGAAGTCTGGCGTAGCTAAGACTGGTGCTTGGCACATTGCCTCCTTAAGATGTTTAAAGGCCTTTGTTGCTTCCGGAGTCCATGAAAATGAATCTTTCTTCAATAATGTTGTTAGAGGTGCTGTTATTCTCCCATAATTCTTAACAAACTTGCGATAATACCCTGTCAACCCAAGAAATCCTCGCAAATGCTTTATGGATGTGGGGATTTTCCATTCCTTAATGGCTTTAATTTTGCTAGGGTCTACCTTAACTCCTTCATGAGATACAATATGACCCAAATATTCCACCTCCTGGACTCCAAAGAAACATTTGGATCTTTTTGCATATAATTGTTTCTCCTCCAATAGTTGTAGCACCTTGTCAACATGTTCAACATGATCCTTCCAAGACTTGTTGTAGATTAGTATATCATCAAAAAATACTAACACAAATTTTCTAAGGAATGGTTTGAAAATTGAATTCATCAAACCTTGAAATGTTGAAGGTGCATTGGTAAGGCCAAAAGGCATGACCAAAAATTCATAATGACCCTCATGAGTTCTAAATTCCGTTTTCGGAATGTCTTCAATCTTCATTCTGATTTGATGATATCCCGAACGAAGATCCAACTTGGTGAAGTAAATTGATCCATGCAATTCATCCAGTAATTCATCAATGACAGGAATGGGGAACTTATCTTTAATAGTGAGCTTGTTGAGCTCCCTATAATCTGGACACATGCGCCATGATCCATCCTTCTTGTGCACCAATACTACTGGAGCTGAGAAAGAACTTTGACTCAGTTGAATTATACCAGCCTCTAGCATTTCTGCAACCATACGTTCAATTTCACTTTTTTGGACATATGGATATCTGTACGGCCTGATGTTTGGAGGAACACTTCCTGGAATCAGATGAATAGCATGATCATGATCACGCATAGGTGGGAGACCTTTGGGAGTCTCAAATACCTTGGAATGATTGTCCAGGACTTTTTGGAGATCTGGAGAAATAGATGATTCCAATGTGGAAACATCTAGCGAACATAATTGTGCAATTACACCTCTTTGCTCCTTTTTTAGAAGCTTTGTCATGCCATTAGAGCTGATTATCTTTCCTGGTTTCCCTGCAATACCCCTTAATTCAACTTCCTTTCCTTCCACAGAAAATTTCATGAAAAGTTCTTGAAAATTAAAAGCTATTGTACCCAAGGATTGTAGCCATTGGACTCCTAGTACAACATCAGCACCTCCCATTGGAATGGAAAGCATTGGGCTAGTCAATACATATTCTCCCATGGATAGCTTGATATTATGGCACTTTCGAGAACAATTTATTGTTCCTCCATTTGCAATCATCACTTGACACTCTGGTGCTGGATATAGGAAGCAATTCAATTCTTTTGCTACCCTACAATGAATAAAATTGTGGGTGCTTCCTGAATCAATCAACACTATTACCTTTTTCTTCTTGATTTGTCCTTCTATCTTGATGGTTTGAGGAGTGGTAATTCCCGCCAATGCATTACAAGATATGGTCGGATTTATTTGTTCTTCATCTAGGCTTTGTTCCTGGAATATATCCTCTTCTTTTGACCTTTCTTGCTCCTTTTCTTCTTCCTCTTCACAATCTATGTAGAATAATTTCTTCTCAGCACACTTATGACCTTTTGTGTATTTGCTATCACAATTGTAACAAAGCCCTTTTGCTCTTTTTTCTTCCAATTGTTGTGGTTTCAACCTTGTAGGTTGTGGAAGACTATGGGCAACAACACTTCCGTCTTTATAGTTGTGAATGGTATGCTTCCTAGTTGCCATAATTTTGCTTTCCATTTTTCTTGCTAACCTGAATGCCTTCTCTAATGAATCAGGTTCCCAAAGGCGCACATCATGTTGGATATTATCCTTTAAAGACCCTATGAACACATCAATCCTATGCTCCTCTGGAATATCTTTTACCCTTATGTTCAATTTTTGGAACTCCTCAATGTGCTCCATTATTGAACCCTTTTGTTTGAGACTTATCAATTGGCTAAAAAAAGTGTTGCTTTTTGTATCCTCATAATGTGCTATCAATTCTTTCGTAAAAATTGCCCAAGTGATAAACTGTTTACGAGAACAAAGCCATTGATACAATACAAACTGATTTTGTTCCAAATATAAAGTTTCCATACGTACCTTTTGTGTGTTTTGCACATTATTGAGATCGAAGAATTGCTCCATCTGTAATATCCATGTGGCGGGATCCTTGCCATCAAACTTCCTCATATCGATTTTTGGAACATGGTGAGTCTTCAATCCAACATTAGAGTCTATGGAATCATGATTAACATTTCTTTTGTTCTCATCATGAGTTTCCTTTAGTACTCTTTCACCCTTAGTGACCATTTCTTGTAGCAACTTATCCATCTTATCATCCATGCCATCAATTTTAGCGTCCATGCCATTCACCTTAGCTTCCATGCCATCCATCTTAGCTTCTACACCTTTCTTTAAACCGTCCATCTTAGCTTCTACATCTTTCCTTAAACCATCCATTTTAGATTATGTTGCTTTTTGTGCAAGTGACACTCGTTGCACTTGTTCTTGTAATTTTGATATATCATATAGCATTTCTTCTTCTTCTTCATGAGTCATGCTAGAGCTTTCAGGCTCCTTACTAGGTGTTTGCATTTTCTTTCCTCGGGGCATCCGTTACCGATAATAATTCTCTAATATGCCCTTTGAATTCTTTCAAAATAAATTTTCAAACCAAGCTTAAGCAAAAATTAAAGAAAATCTACACACCTTTTTTCACTTTGTAGGAGCTCGATATTGCCTCCGATGTATCTCTGTACTTTCTGATTATCTAGTTCTGAATTTGTGATCTGTAGTAGCCCTTTGTGTCCTCTTTCCAATGCCACAAGTCTCACCCAAATTGGATTCTCCAAGGAAGAGTTATGCGAAATCTCCCACAGTGACTTGATTATAGACTAGTTCAGTAGAGCGAACTTGTACGACGTACCACGTGTCACTTTTTCAACCTTTGACTCTGAAAAATATATAAAAGAAAACTACAATCCGTCCTCTTTCTTTAACTTCTTACGAAATTTAAATCCGATGCTCAGAAAGAAAGTTATGACGATTTTCCCCAGGTCACCTGTTTTGAGTGTAATTCAGGAGTCTGCAAAAAGACCAACTTCCTTAGATCATATCTCCGAAAATATCGTGCGAAAAACTCTGAAATTCGGACCCAAGGTTCAACGCGATTTCTTCTCAAATGGGTTTTTTTTGTGACTTATGAAACGTTACAGAAAACAAGTTATAGCGAAAATGCCACTATGACCTGTTTGGAGCAGCGAAACCCTAGAATCCAAAGCTCTGATACCAAATGTTATGAAACCAGCTCAAGAAAATATAGAGAAGAAAGATCAATTCCTTAGAATTCAGCCTCTTCGAGGGGGAAACCTCCTTTACATTACATAAATGAACATTTCTTGGATGATACAAATGACAAAACCTTCTTTCTATATATAGGAGTCTAAGGAGTCACAATATAATCCAGCCGACCTAACAATAATAATATAAAGCCACAAAAATAATAATAGAGGGATTCTATGGGGCACAGAAATAACAATATGTGGGTAATAGGGGCACAACAATATAAATAAGGGGTATAACTACAATAGTAATGGGGTAATCACTAGTATTATAGGGACCCAACATTTTCCATGTGAAACGTCATATTTCGCTTCTCCCTTTTCATATCTACGAGACTCATAAATATATTGTATTGATAAGCTTATCTTTCCATTATAATTCTTCCAATCAAAGTTTTCATCTTGAAGTACAAGAACATAGCCTGTTGGTACTATTTCTTTTGGCCTTTAGTATGACTAGGGTCTAAAATCATTTTCCCAAATTCCTCCTGTAACTCCAAGTCTAAAAATGCATGTCTATCTCTAGCTACCATGTTTTTAAGGGTCTAAATATCATTGTGAATATCATTATGAAAGGTTGATTTCAATGCCTCAACTGTCTCCTGGGCTTGTTGTTGGGTGCTACTGTGACCCAGGGGCCCTTGACCATCCACCCCTCCTCTTTGACTCCTCATGCGCTAATGCTACATAGTGATTGAACGAGAGGGGTTTATCCAGAAATAACCAACACACAATATATTATTGAAGGAATACTAGGATTCAAACCCCGACCATAATTGAAGCAATGGTACTCCAAGAGAGTCAACCTAGCTAAGATGAAAAGAAGAAGATCCTAAAACAGGAAATTGTGAAAACACCTAAGACTCGACTACCACCACTATTAGCCTACCCCAATGTTCATGACCAAACTCTAACTAACCTCGGACACAACACTTAAACCAAATCGCCCAAGCAATAAGCTAGGTCCCACTGCCATCATTAGGAATTACAAGCAATCCATCGAAGCAGACCCCAAGAAAGAAAATAATTGCAAGACAAAGGTGTATGAGAAAGTTTAGAATTACTCAGGGGAGTCAACCAACACTCCTTAATAACTTCACTTCGCATGTGGTTGCATGCATGGGATGGCCATCCACCTCTTTCCATTAATGTCTCTCACATCATTTAGTCACCAAGATGGTGGGCACAAATAACCACACTATCATTGTTCTCGAGCGTCACCCCACCCCATTGGGAAATACAAACACATCAGTCTTAATTATTTATAATTATATGTTTCTTTATTTTAAATTAACAAATAATATAAAAGATAATTAATTTGTATATAATTTTTTATTTGAATATTATTAATTTAATATGAATTTAAAATGCATAATAATAATTACTCTAAATACATATTAAAATTTAATAATATCTTTTTTATTCAAAATTATAATTAAAATAACTTACCAAAGACACTTCAATTAACCATTGCTATATTATAAAATAATATGTAAATTATATACTTCCACATTTAAATTTTATATTTATATATATATATATGTCAAAAATACCATAATTTATAAAGTTGATTACACATAATTAAAACCACAACATAATCCATAAATATTAAATTAACTTAAATGCATGTGATATATAAAGTTGTTAATATTCTTAATTTTAAAAAAACTTACTAAATAAATAAAATAAAGTAATTAGATAAATTATAAAGTTAATCATATAAAATTAATATCACAATATAGTTCATAAATGTTAAACATGCATACTTTGTAAAAAGTTGTTGATACACATTATTTAAAAGAAGTTCATAAGGAAAATAAGTATTCTTAATAAGTCATATTCTTAACATGATGACTTATAATGAATTAGTTAAATTGTATATATATATATATATATATATATATATATATATATATGTATATGTATATATATAATATTAAGGTTTTATAATAATAAAAAAATAGATTTATATGGATTTCCAAAGTGGCTATGGAGATACATATTTTTCTCACCAAACTATAATAAACAACCAAAATAGTAGTCCCCATGCTAGCCCAAAAACTAACAAATCTCATAACCAAATTACATTAAGGCCAAGGCTAGAGTTGGTCTGTCGCATTACCCAGCAGTCCCATACAATGTTAACAACTATATTACCCAAATATAAACATCGCCAATGACTTTCAAACAACAGAAGTCTTGAACAATATTTCATCATAAAACCTTACAAAATTACCACAACCAGTATGACATCAACTAAATTGAGACTATAGTGTTGTGACTAGCCATTGTCCAAATGATGAGTCCAAAATAAACAACAAGTGATCTGCATAAGCAAGCCAAGAACCACCACGAAGACTATCAAACTACACCACCAAACCATTGACCTCATTGGTCATTCTCCAAAGAAGAAATATTTGTTTAAGCAAGACAAGAACCACCACGAAGACTATCAAACTCCACCACCAAACCATTGACCTCATTAGTCATTCTCCAAAGAAGAAATATTTGTTGGAGCCCTCACACTAGAACCAGAAGGCTTTCCACACGAAATATGACTTTCCACATGCGCTAAGCAATAGTTAATCATGTCCAAGAAAAAATATTGATTTCTAAGAATCCTCTTAATGTCCTCCAGGGATGCAAAATAATTATACTTCTCCACTTGCTTATCCTTTACGACTAGACCAAATAGAGTCTTCATTTGCCAATGAAGAGCCACTTGATTTAGGTATTGCTTCTTCCTACCACTGGTATGCCCAGGGTCAAGAACCCAAGATGACATGTCCTCCATGAGCTAAGAATCCAAAATATATTGTCTTTTAGCCCCTACTTGGGTCTCAAACTTGTGAATTTCCCTTTGAGTATCTGGTGAAACATTATTGAAATATGTGGCAACTGAGTAATGAGCAAAGAATCTCGCACCTTATTTCCCTTGCTGGGATTTTCCACCTCCCCTCCACCTACACCTCATTCTCTATCTTGGATGCATATTTCAAACCCGAGGGGCACACTTATAGAAATTGTTACGAATAACTTTACCTACAAAAAACAAGAGAATATACAAGACCCACTTCCTACAAGACCAGGATAAAAACATATAATATCATCACAAAAACTCCAAACACGAGCCATAGACTCTACAAACAACTCATCAATTGAGACAGAGGATATAACTTCCTCGACCAAGACCCTTTATCCTTTGACCAATGAACAAGAGAGGGACATTGTAAAGACCAGAAGGCCATGAAACCTAGAAATGTGTTACTAGACACCATACTTGGCCAACCAAAGCTTATCTAGCCAAGGAAAAGACCTAGCACTGTAGAATCCTCATAATTCACTCTAAAAATGAGTCACATTCCCTTGATTAATCCCTAAATAGGGCCCCAAGAAAATACCCAATAAAAAATTAGCAAACCATTCCAAACAGGAGCTGCAAAAGAGAATTAAAAATTCATACACAAAGATTTATGCCCTAGAATCACAATCCTAGACACGACGAAACACCAAAAGAAGGAGACCAAGTATAGTAGATAAAGAACCTAGGAATTCACACCGCACATGAAACTATATGCCCTCAATAGAACTTCTATAAATCAATCACCCAACATCCATGTACGGGACGAGGAAACTAGGGCTCCCAAAACATTTAAAGATTGTTTATGTTGTCGATCATGATCCCCTTTTAGACATTTCAAATCAAATGCAAAACACACAAAAAATATTTGTATTCCCTCAACTTGAATAGATAGGTTGTGCCAGGAGGTCAAGGACCTTCCTTCGACACTTCTCCACTCAACACCGAATGGACTTATGCCCATTTGAAATTAATCGATACTAGTTTCACTAGTAAGAATTAGTTTTTATTTTAATAATATTTATTCTTTTCTTTACACTCTTTGAAAAAGAAATACTTATAATTTTTTTAGATTGGGTGGATCAAGTAGTTATAATATCTAGTTTTTTTTTTGTTCTCTACTATTCTCATTTGTTTGGTCAAGATTGGGCACCATTACACCATCCCCATTTTAGTTTAAGATGGTTTTGGCTGGAATTTAAAACAATTTTATTAAGCCTTTTATCTTTCATATTATTGAAAGTTTAACTTATTCTTATACATTAGATAGTTGGTCATAGTACTTTCAATGGGGAAAATTCTTATTTTATGAAGAGTATAGGATAGTATGCATAGGTTATATAGATTTTTTTGGATATAATATAGGGTCAAACTTCTTATTCATTTAAAATAACGAAAGAAAATAATGTTAAACATGACTTTTTCTTCTCCCACATCTAGTTGACTTACATTCTTTTTCTAAAAGTCCATAATAAACTTTCCACCTTCCATTTAAATTAAGGAACCCTTGAATCCAATTGCATGTAGAAACTAGTGAGTAATGTAAAATAGTCATCTCCATTATAAGTAGTATTATATTAAACCTTACATGTATTATTGAGTAAAAATTCGCAATCATATAGATGGAGGGGGAGAGAGAGGGGAGAGGCAAGGAGAGAGAGAGAGAAAGATGGAGTTGGATGGGGGGAGAGAGAGATGGGAGAACAAATAATAGAAAGATATAGGTGGAGAGAGAGGAAGTGACAAGGGTGAGATGGAGAGAGAGTGAGGTAGAGAGGAGAGTAATGAAGAAAGAGAGAGGGAGAGAAGGGGAAGAGAGAAAAAGGGAGACACAAAGATGGAGGGGGGAGAGAGAAAATGAGAGAGGTAGGAGAGAGAGAGAGAGAGAGAGAGAGAGAGAGAGAGAGAGAGAGAGAGAGAGAGATGGGGAAAGAGACATGTGGAGGTAGGAGAGAGAGGGAGAGAGAGGAGGGAAGAGAGAGAAGTAGAGAGGGAGGGAGAGAGAGAGGGAGTTAGAGGGGGAGATAGATGGAGGAATAAGAAATAAATTGAGAGAGAAAGGTGGGGAGAGAGGGAGTGATAAGGGAGAGATGGAGAGAGAGTGAGGAAAAGAGGAGAGTGAGATGGAAGAGAGAGAGAATGAGAGAGAGGGGTAGAGAAAGGGAAGAGGAAGAGGGAGGGGGGAGAGATGATAGATATAAAGAGAGAGTGTGTATATATGGGGGATGAGATAGAGAGACAAAGGAGACACATAGGGAGATATAAATATAGATGGATGGGGGAGAGAGATAAGAAGAGAAAGGCATAGAGGGAGAGGGAAGGAGAGATAGATAGGTATGGAGAGAAAGAGCATGTGCATTTTGGGGGTGAGACAGAGAGACAAAGAAGGAGAGATGGAGGGAGATATAGATATAGATGGCAAGGAGAGAGATAGAGAAGAAGAGAGAGAGATAAAGAGAGAAATAGAGAGGGATAAAGAGATGGAGAGAGGTAGAGAGGTAGAGAGGGAGAGGGTGATTGAATGTTATTCACTAAAATAGATGCATGGATTTTAGTGTAGATGTTTATTCCTAATCATGTTTGATTGATTGCACTAGATGAATTTATTTTGGTATAGTTAATGATTCCTAATCTTATTTGATTGCTTTCACTAGATGCATTAATTTAAGTGTAGATGTTGATTTCTAATTCTATTTGATTTCTTACACTAGATGTATTAATTTCATTGTGGATGTTGACTTCTAATCCTATTTGATTGTTTGCACTAGATGCATTGCCTTTAGTGTGGATGTTGATTTCTAATCCTATTTGATTGCTTGCACTAGATGGATTGATTTCGGTGTGGATGTTGGCTTCTAATCCTATTTGATTTCTTGCAGTAGATTCATTGACTTTAGTTTGGATGTTAATTTCTAATCACATTTGATTGCTTGCATTAGATGCATTGATTTTGGTGTAAATAATGATTTCTAATTCTATTTCAAGTTTGTGTTAGATGTGTTGATTTCATTGTAGATGTTGATTTTTGATATGATGTAAATAGATGTATGATGTACATTACTTTCAAAGTAATTAGGTTAATAGTGTGCATTGATTTCCATGTAAGCACAAAAAAAATATTGACAACGTGCATTGATTTTTGTGTTGCAATAATTAAACCATAAATAAAATACTTAAATTTTCATCTTAAATAAAATGTTCACTTACCTGAAATGTTTTCTTCTTGAAACTATAAACTATTTGCAATTGACTATATTCTTATTATTCTCATTTTCCACCATTCAACAATGTTAGTCACTTTGCATTCAAACGAGGTAATAGAAAATAACTACCATTAAAACTTACTTGGGGTTTATGATGCGGGAGCATGTGACTCAGAGGGAAAAAATCTTCCAAATTATTCCAAAAATCCAAAAAAAAATCTACAGGCAAGGGAGTGCGGTCCTTTAGCCTGCAATTTCTATGCTTCCTTAGTTAAAAATAGAATAAATTCTAGCAATAAAGCATGCTATTTGTAACAGAGCTTTTCAAGCTTTAAATCATCCTGTAAAGCATGCTTTTCTTTGTATCGGATAAGGACCGAGAGGGCCTATCCTTAATTATAAATAAAGAGGCAGCGAAGCTCTCATCAGACAGAGGAGAGGGGCGAATGCCATAGTATTATTTTGAAAATTTGTTCTCTTAGTGTCTCTTATTAAACGACTCTGTAATATGCATGTGTAGATTATTGTATGGCGCTTTAATAGTGTTGAATCGGTGACTAGGTTTCACATGCTACCCTACTGTATATTAACCATTGAAGTCATTTTCCCTTTCATTTTATGTTTATACAGGCTTTGAATTTCAGTTGCGCATATATTCTGGTTATAGAAAGAACTCTTGAAATGCCCATTAAGTGACTTGGAAATTTATAATTGTAAGTTCTTACCCTCGAGGTTCCGAGACCATATCGGCGTCAAGAGGTCCTTTAAAATGGTAGTCGTGTGTTCAGTTTACAAAGTCTTTCTGTTGGAAAGGAGCCATAGCGTGACAAAGGGTTGAGTTCCGAATTAAGGAGCCAAAATAACATAAGCTGCGATATATACATGTCATTGAGTCCGTCAATTCAGAGGCAGGGAAGTTGGTAATTGAATCGACCACCAAATAGCGGAACTGGCGACATATTAAAGGCTATGTATAAGTGTATCGGGTCCATTGATTAGGAAGGAATAAGATTATTGTTTGAGCGATCGCCGACTTGTATATGCATCGGCCGAAACCAACATATAGGGCGGAGGTATATAGCCGACTTATATATATATATCGACCCTAAAACAGTATAGAGAGAAGAGATATATATAGTCGTCGGTCATAATATAAGAACCTTTGTCCATGATAAAATCTAGCTTATAACCGTCGCAGATGCAAAAGAGGAAGGGGAGAACATACCATGAGCATATAGATAACATGGATATATATATATATTGTGTGCGTAAGTCCACTAATGGGATATTTCTTTTAAGAAATTCTGAAGAGATACAGTTTGTTAATAAGGCATTATCGTGGGATTCCAGAAGAAATGAGATATCAGTTTAATGACTGATCCACCCAGAGCAGAAGAAAAGGAAATTGACCAAGACGTGGAAGAGCTTGTTGGAAGATTAGGGAGATTGTCTCTAACGCCTGCACCCTCGCCATCATTAGTGGTATCAGAGCCATCAACTGACATTGAATTGAATCTCAGGAGCAGAAGAAGGATGGCTTTCAGAGTTGGAAGAGGATGAGGACATGGTGGAAGAGGACGACCTGCTGCAAATGCTGAACTAATGGCAACCGTAGAAGAGCTATGAGCTAGAGTGGATGCATTAACTTCAGATAGAAATATAGATGATGGAGATGTTAGTGAGCTCGAAATTGAAGCCGCTAAAGAGGAGGATGCTGTACAGGTTACTCCTGAGATGAGGTTCTTTCAGTCAGTGTTAAAATCTACAGCCAGGCCATGGAACCAATTAGTACCGGTATATCAAGGAGGACTGAACCCAGAAGAATTGATTGACTGGATCAACAGCATGGAGAAATTCTTCGACTACGAGGAAACAAAGGATGAGAAGAAAGTAAAGTTTGTTGTCACCAAGTTAAAAGGCCATGCAGCACTCTGGTGGGATGGTGTGCAGGCGAAATAAAGAGACTTGGTAAACAGCCAATCAAAAACTGGAGTCGAATGGTAGCAAAGTTAAGAGGTAAGTTCTTGCCAAGTAATTATCAGCAAACATTGTTTAGAGAGATGGAAAATCTTAGACAGAGAGCTTTAACAGTAAAAGAATATACAGAAGAGTTTTATAAAGTAAGTATAAGAGAAGGAGAAACTCAAGACACAGATGAGAAGGTGGCTCGATATATAAATGGCCTTAGGATGGACATTCAGGATGAGATAAGTCTGTTGTCTCCTAAAACAGTAGAGGAAGCTTATCAGATAGCGCTGAAAGCTGAGGAAAAACTCATAGGGAAGCAGTCTGCCAAAGGGAGAGGGACTTTCAGAGGAAAAGGAAGTCAAGGTGGTAGAGGAAGATCTACAGCACCTAGAGATGGAGCTAGCAGTAGCTCAACCCAACATGCACCCAGAGAAGGTGATGCAAGAGGTAGAGGGATTTTTTTGAGAGGAAGAGGAGGCAGAGGAAGAGGCAGAGAAATAAGATGTTACAGATGTAACAAACTGGGACACAGAGCTTTTAAGTGCCCAGAGAATGCAGACATAAAGCATAGGAGTGCAATTGTTGCTCCAACTGAAGAAGAAGCACCAGCGACAGTGGTAGCAGAAGAAGAAAATACACCAGAAAGAGGAGAATCTCTGGTGGTTAATAAAGTCTTACTTAAGCCAGTGAAGGAGGTGGTTGAACCGCCACAAAGGAAAACTTTATTCAGGACAGTGTGCAAAGTCCAAGGGAAATGTTGCCAGATGATCATTGATAGTGGTAGCACTAATAATTTGGTCTCTACAGAAGTAGTGGAGAAATTGAAGTTGAAGACAATGAAGCATCCAACACCTTATAAGGTGTCATGGTTACAAAAGGGACATCAACTGTTGGTAAGTGAACAGTGTGAAGTGGAATTTCAAGTGGGCAATTACAAAGATAAAATTGTTTGCGATGTGATGCCTATGGACGTGTGTCACATATTGCTTGGAAGGCCTTGGCAATATGATAGAGGAGCCATACATGACGGGAAGAGAAACACATACAAGTTTGGAAAAGATGGTGTTAATCATACATTGTTGCCTCTGCAAGAAGAAGATGTATTGGGACAGAAGACTGGTCCAAAAACTCTGTTACTTGGAGGGAAGGAATACTTGAAGCAGATTGAAGAAAATGAGGTAAATTTTGTTGTAATTTGCAAGCCCAAGGTAATAATGACTTCTACTAAAATTTATGAATTACCCATTGAAATTCAAGAAATGCTAGAGAATTATTATGATATTATTGTTGATGACTTGCCTAATGAATTACCGCCAATTCGAAAAATCAGTCACCATATAGACTTGATTCCTGGAGCAAGCCTACCTAACAAAGCAGCATATAGAATGACTCCTGCAGAAAATGAAGAAGTTAAGAAACAGGTACAAGAATTGCTTGACAAGGGGTTGATCAAAGAAAGCCTGAGTCCTTGTGTAGTGCCAACAGTGTTGAGCCCGAAGAAAGATGGAGGCTGGAGGATGTGTACAGATTCAAGAGCCATCAATAAGATTACAATCAGGTACAGATTTCCATTACCCAAAATTGAAGATTTAATGGATTGTTTGTCTGGCGCAAAATATTTTTCAAAGTTAGATCTTAAAAGTGGCTATCATCAGATAATAATAAGAGAAGGGGATGAATGGAAAACCGCTTTTAAGACCAATGAAGGATTATATGAGTGGAGAGTGATGCCTTTTTGGTTGTCCAATGCATCAAGTACATTCATGAGGCTAATGAATGAAGTTCTTAAAGAATTTATTGGTAAATTTTTAATAGTATATCTGGACGATATATTAGTTTATAGCAGATCCAAGGAGGAACACTTCACGCATTTAAATTATGTTTTACAGAAGCTGCAGCAAGAAAAATTATTGTTGAATCTGAAGAAGTGTTTATTTATGAAAGAGGAGCTGGTGTATTTGGGATTTGTTATCTCAACTGAAGGATTGAAGATGGATCCAGACAAGATCAAAGCAATTGTGGAGTGGCCTTCACCCAAGAGTATTTTTGAGGTAAGGAGTTTTCATGGTCTTGCTAGTTTTTATAGAAAATTCATTAAGAATTTTAGTAAGATTAATGCACCTATTCTTGAGACCATAAAGAAAGATAAACAGCCATTTAAGTGGACTGCTGAAGCAGAGAGAAATTTTCAGTTGTTAAAGAGGAAAATAACTGAAAAGCCTGTTTTGGTTCTTCCTGATTTTAACAAAACTTTTCAAGTTAAGTGTGATGCCAGTGCAGAAGCAATTGGAGGAGTTTTAAGCCAGGAAGATAGACCAATAACTTATTTCAGTGAAAATCTAAATGATGCAAAAAAGAAGTATTCTTCTTATGATAAGGAGTTTTACGCAGTTGTGCAGGCACTAAAGAAGTGGAGGCATTATTTAATGTCGAAAGAATTTATTCTTTATTCAGATAACCATGCATTGCAGTTTATAATGCAGCAACCAAAACTCAGCCAGAGACATGCTAAATGGGTAGAGTATCTTCAAGGCTTTCATTTTGTGTTGAAACATATAACTGGACAATCAAACAAAGTCGCAGATGCCTTAAGTAGGAGAAGTGTATTGCTGCAAGAAAGTCAAATCCAAGTGGTGGGTTTTGATTTTCTTAAGGAATTATATGAGACCGATTCATATTTTAAGGAGGCATTTGAGGCTTGTAAAAACCCTTTTTTGGCAGACAGGAGCAAGTGGCTGGATTATTTTATACAAGATGGACTGTTATTTAAGAAAAATCAGCTGTGCATACCAAACTGTTCAATGAGAGAGAATTTAATCAAAGAGAAGCATAGTGGAGGACTTGCAGGACATTTTGGTAGAGAGAAGACCTTTGAACAGCTCAACAGATTTTACTTATGGCCGAAAATGAAATCTGAAGTAGAGAAGTATGTAAGAAATTGTAAAGTCTGCCAGTATGCAAAAGGAAGGAGCCAAAACACAGGGTTGTATATTCCATTGTCAATTCCAGACAGGCCTTGGGATATGGTAAGTATGGATTTTGTGCTAGGATTGCCAAAGACTCAAAGAGGCTATGATTCAATTTTTGTGGTAGTAGACAGATTTTCAAAAATGGCACACTTTATTCCATGTTATAAAACTAGTGATGCTTCTCATATTGCTAACTTGTTTTTTAAAGAAATTGTAAGATTACATGGATTGCCCAAAAGCATTGTTTCAGACAGGGATTCAAAGTTCGTTGGACATTTCTGGAGAACATTATGGAAGAAGCTGGGAACTAAATTAAGTTTCAGTTCTGCCTATCATCCACAAACTGATGGACAGACTGAGGTTGTGAACAGAAGTTTAGGCAATCTTTTGAGGAGCTTTACTGCAGAACATCCAAAGCAATGGGATCAAGTGTTACCACAAGTTGAATATGCATATAATGACTCACCAAACAGGAGCACAGGACAGAGACCATTCCATATTGTTTATGGAATGCACCCAAGAGGAATATCTGAATTAAGGAATTTGGGAAAAGAAGAAATAAGAAGTGCAGAAGGTGAAGACTTTTCTTCAAAAATGCAGGCGACACATGAACAGGTGAAACAGCAGCTACAGGACAGCAACATTCAATATAAAACTAGAGCAGACATGAGGAGAAGAGAAATGAATTTTGAAGTTGGAGATTTGGTTTTAGCACACCTCAGAAAGGAGATATTTCCAAAGGGAAAGTATAATAAGTTAAAATCCAAGAAAATTGGACCATGCAGGGTGCTGAGGAAATTCTCTGCAAATGCTTATGAGATTGAATTACCACCTGGTGTGGGAATATCACCAATTTTTAATGTTGCAGACTTGTACAAGTATGAGAATGAAGCTGCAGATGATACAGCACACGATCAAGAGACTCCAGAGATTGACTGGGTAAAACAGTTACCCACAGCCAAGGATTTACAGCTAGAAAGAATTCTCGACAAGAAAGTGTATAAAAAGACAAGGGGATGAGAATATTTCCAGTATCTGGTGAAATGGAAGGAACAGCCGATCGCTAAAGCTACTTGGGTTACAGAAGGCATTCTACAGAAATTGGGCAAATTTGTAGATGAGCTCATGGACAGGAGCCCATGAAGAATTTTGTCCTCAGGAGTCTAATGCGGGAGCATGTGAATCAGAGGGGAAAAATCTTCCAAGTTATTCCAAAAATCCAAAAAAAAATCTACAGGAAAGGGAGTGGGGTCCTTTAGCCTGCAATTTCTATGCTTCCTTAGTTAAAAATAGAATAAATTCTAGCAATAAATCATGTTATTTGTAACAAAGCTTTTCAAGCTTTAAATCATCCTGTAAAGCATGCTTTTCTTTTGTATCGGATAAGGACCGAGAGGGCCTATCCTTAATTATAAATAAAGAGGCAGCGAAGCTCTCATCAGACAAAGGAGAGGGGTGAATGCCATAGTATTATTTTGAAAAAAAATTCTCTCAGTGTCTCTTATTAAAGACTCTGTAATATGCATGTGTAGATTATTGTATGGCGCTTTAATAGCGTTGAATCAATGACTGGGTTTTGCATGCTGCCCTACTGTATATTAACCATTGAAGTCATTTTCCCTTTCATTTTATGTTTATACACGCTTTGAATTTCAGTTGCGCATATATTCTGGTTATAGCAAGAACTCTTGAAATGCCCATTAAGTGACTTGGAAATTTATAACTGTAAGTTCTTACCCTCGAGGTTCCGAGACCATATCGGCGTCAAGAGGTCCTTTAAAACGGTAGTCGTGTGTTCAGTTTACAAAGTCTTTTTGTTGGAAAGGAGCCATAGCGTGACAAAGGGCCGAGTTCCGAATTAAGGAGCCGAAATAATATAAGCTGTGATATATACATGTCGTTGAGTCCGTCAATTCGGAGGCGGGGAAGTTGGTAATTGAATCGACCACCGAATAGCGGAACTGGCGACATATTAAAGGTTGTGTATAAGTGTATCGGGTCCATTGATTCGGAAGGAATAAGATTATTGTTTGAGTGATCGCCGACTTGTATATACATCGGCTGAAACCAACATAAAGGGAGGAGGTATATAGCCGACTTATATATATATATCGACCCTAAAACAGTATAGAGAGTAGAGATATATATAGTCGTCGGTCATAATATAAGAACCTTTGTCCATGGTAAAATCTAGCTTATAACCGTCGCAGATGCAAAAGAGGAAGGGGAGAACATACCGTGAGCATATAGATAACGTGGATATATATATATTGTGTGCGTAAGTCCACTAATGGGATATTTCTTTTAAGAAATCTTGAAGAGATACAGTTTGTTAATAAGGCATTATCGTGGGATTCCAGAAGAAATGAAATATCAGTTTAATGACTGATGCGCCCAGAGCAGAAGAAAAGGAAATTGACCAAGACGTGGAAGAGCTTGTTGGCAAATTAGGGAGATTGTCTCTAACGCCTGCACCTCGCCATCAGTTTAACACTACATAAGTCACAATGATTGACATTGGAAAAAGCTACTATTAGTGTTGAAGAGCAAGCAAGACAAGGTATGATTTTTACTATAATAGCTCGAGCTAAATATTTGAATGACCTACCATTTCAACCCCCCTTTTCATATGATACATATGAAAACATGGCAAAACTAATAGGTGTGACAATAAGAATAGTAGAAGAAAATAGTTTGAAATTAATCAAAATGAAGACTATTTGTAATTGATTGCATTCTTATTATGCACATTCTTTATCATTCAACATTGTTACATTGTCACTATGCATTCAAAATTTTTATTTCATCATTTTTCATCATTCAAGTTATTAACATTCTCTATTGTCTCAATAAACTGAGGTAATTGAGCAAATTTAAAATTAAAAGGGCCATATTAATCTTAGATATATTTAGCATACTTAAAATTATCGTAATAGTTAGACATGCAATAAATTTTCCATGGTCGCGTGTGATTGAAACCAACCTAGATCCATTCTTATCCCCAGATCTGTCAAGCGCCTAGAGGGATCAAATCTCTTAAGGTGCAAACCTTTTCTCAAATTTTACACTAAAAAAGAAATTATACCTTAAGAAATTTGATCCCTCTTAATATGTGATAGATCTAAAATTAAAATAAATCTAGACTAGTTATATATAAATAAAAAAATTATAAAATTATTCAATATTATAAAATTATTTATAATTAATATTAAATAAAATAATATATTTAAAAAATTATCTATATTTTCAAAAATCTAATACATTTCAGAAAATACTATATTAAAAAATAAAATAATTAAAATTTAACCCCTTTTTTAATTCATTTTTAAAATAAATTTGATTTAATTTAAGAATATAACAAATTTATTATTCTTTAAAATTAGCTTATTTTTATAAATATTTCGTATTATAATGTATTACTTAAAAAATAATTTATTATAATTTGTTTCTAAAATTAAATTAAATCACATTTAAAATTATATAAAAACGTCCTTTAGCAAAGGAAACTTTTTATAATAACCCATCACTGTTAGGTTGTTATAAAACTAACTCTCCATGAACAAAACAAAAAGAGTTTGCCATCGTCCCTCGTTGTGTACAAATTTCTAATATGAGTTAAGAAGGGGAACCCATATTTGTGAATCCTTAAGTTTATATAACATAAATAAAACATAAAAATAATTGAAGGAATTTTTCTGTTTGGTTTGTTTTAAATATGTATTATTATCCTGAATTAAAAACAAAATTTCATGCTCTTTCTTTTATTTGGTCTGTATACAAAATTTCAGCTGTACTTCCTACAAAATTCTTCTTTGATCTGTATACAAAATTTTAATATAAACTAGAAAAGAGGAGTTTATATGTGTGAATTTATGTTTTTATATAAATTTAATTTAATTAGAATAATTTATTAAAAAAATATTTTGTTTAATGTATATTAATGAATATAATATAAGTTAGGTTGTTTACAAATTTTCTAACAAAATAGAGAGGACGAATTCATATTTTTGAATTATTAATCTTTTATAACTCTAAATTAACTCAAATAAAATGCAAGACAATCTCCTATAAAATTATTGTATTTGATTCTTAAAAGATGTAATTTGAGTAATTAGTGTATATGGTGAATTGAGAACAAACCCATTGTGAAATAGGATAGTGGGGAGAATTTGCTACACCCCCATTCTGGTTGTGTATGCATTTTAATATGAATTAAGGAAGAGGAATTATGGATTTTCAATTTTCTATTTAAAAATAAATAAAATTCTATTTTAGAATTCATAATATTCTACCCAACATAAGAAATGATCAATAGTTATATCAAAACTAAATTTGAGTAAAAGGTAATAATCATGTCCAAGACCTATGCATGGGGCTTCAATGAATGTGCTCACATGTTGTAATTGATTTTGAACTAACATGATGTGGTTGAATATAAAAAGGGGAAACCAATGTTATAAAAGCCATCACACCTGTCTTCCTAAATTATTTCTTTCTTATCATTTTCTTGTTTATGTTTGCATACATCTTTTGAATTTTTGTCCACATATGTTTGAATTATCCATTATAATAATGAAATTTTGTAAATTAATTTAAACCATATATATAAAAAAAAAAAATGAAAATTAGATTTATAATATATTTGTTATTTATTTATATAAAAAAAAAAAATGAAAATTAGATTTATAATATATTTGTTATTTATTTATTAAAGAATAGGTATAATATTATGGAATTTAATAATAATATAAACTTAGTAGAGTTATAAAAATTTGAATATTATAATTTGTGATAATCTAAATTGGATAATATTTATGATATTTCAAATTAATAATAAATTTTTAAAATAAAATATATAAGTAAATTAATTATTTTTTTAAATCTTAAAAAATAAATTTTAAAAATAAATAAATTATTTTCAATTTTGGGAATAATTTTGTTTTTATTAATTAATTATTTTCTATTAGATTATAAATCAAGTATATTTAATAACCTTTTCATTGTTATGGTTCATGAAACAAAAATCAGACTAACAATAGTGGAGGTGTTGTATTAATCTTTTGTTTATCAAAATAAGAAAAAATAATTCTACTAGTTGAGCATCCCTATGCCAAGACACATGTGTGACACTGTTACCAAAACTATTACATATAATTTGTTGGGTAATATTAGCATACCATAGCTGTAAATTATATAAGCAAATAAAACAAAGTTCCATGATCATAAACATAAAACAAAAAACTTGTGCATGCATCATTCATCAAAGGATGTTGTTGGGGATGGATCCCGCATGCTTGGGCCGACTCGAGAGTGACACCCGAATTGAAGATGCCTCTTAATGTAGACGAACCGAGCATCCAAGTTGACTAGACAAGCGCACTAGTTTCTTTGAATTCATTAGATGTTGTTGAGGCAAACTATAATTTCATTATGGTCCTCATCTTTCTCTTTGATGATGTGGCCCAATAGAGTTTTCATTTGCTAATGAAGGGTGATGGAATGGAGATACGAGCTCCTATTTCCCCTAGTATGACCCAGCCAGAGACTTCAGCTTGAATGTCAGAGTCTAAATGGGCTTGTTGTTTTTTTGCTATCAAGGCTTCCAGAAGTTGGATTTCTTCTTAAACTTTGGGAGGGATGATAGAAAGGTAAATTTCAAAGGTTATCTGAGCTTGGGAATGGGCTCTAGGTCTATCCAAGTAGTCATGACTCCCAGAACAATGTTAGGTGCATTATCTTCCTTGGCATTAAACCGAGAAAGGACTAGAACCCTACATAAGGGACTTCTCAAGAATGGTGTGGAACAATGTCTAGACTAGAGGAAGGTCAGAGTAGGGCATGCAAAAGGGAGATGAATAAAGACCGAGTTAATTGGAAGGGAAGATATAAAAGAAACTAGATTAAGGAAAGTAAAGGGAGAGAGATCTCGGTGAAGGAGAGAGTCAAAGAGATAAAAGTAGCAGTAATAAAAATAGATATTTCAACCTCAATGGTGTAGCTTGGAATCCTAATCTTGAGAATCAAGAACAAAAAATTAAACAGACAATAACAGCTAGCTGTGATGATCAAGAAGTAATTTACCAACATGTGGGTTGTGTTCTTGCTCCATGTGTCGTCTATAAATTCCTTGTGTTGATCTCCTTGTTGCATTGCACTCAACCTCATCTCCTACACCCCACAGGCCATGAATAAGAAATGACTAGTCCAAGAAATGATGTAATGGGAACTATGGAGGTCCAAGCCAAGAGATTGGGGCATTCCTTCAATGGAGTGCCTAATGACTAGACACTTAGGGGGAAAAGTCCCACCTACAACTTGGTGAAAACACGAAACTAACATAAAATGCTATATAATGTCTAAGAAAGGTAAGATGACATGGATGTTGGAGGGGTTACCATATCAATTTGATGTATTATCATGACTTGTAGTATGTGTGATTGCATAGGAGAAGTTGACTATGCCATCCCCCCTTTAATTCCTGGAAAGCCAATGAGGTGGTGGGCCTTCCCCCATTCACTGAATTTGTTTCCAACACCCCCATTGAGGTAATTCTTGAAATGATTTTTTATTCTATGATGCCACTCTTATTTAAGCGGGAAAATCCAATGTCTGTGTATACTTTCTCATGCCACATTTATGTGGAATAATCTTACATTAAAGCTTATTATTAGCCCTGAATTGTAAATATTACATTCTTTTAACTTTTATTAAATAGAAGTGGTCAATGGTTCTATGAGTGAGTATATAGCAATTAAGAAGACTATTACTCCTTTCCTATAATTTTTTAAAATAATTTCAAAATATAAATTTTAAAATATTTATATTTGATTTAAATATTAGAAAAAAAATTGACATAATAAAAATCACAGATTAATATTAATAATTTACAAATATTAAAGTTATCCATGATATTACACTCTCAATATTTTGGTAATAAGGTTCCCAACTTCTTTTCTAATGCGGGATGCCAGGTCTAGAACCTCTTCTTGGTAGCAACATGGTCTCATGAGGCATGGTTCAATTGGAAGAAACATCTCCAAATCATCCTACACCACAACAAATTTCCCTAGATCTCTAATGTGGCCTTAAACCTCCAATACCAATAAGAACCAGTGCTAAGGATAGCCCCAACCACTTCATCTTATTCTTAATATTATATTTAACCACTGAATAGATGTCATTTAATTTTTGTAATTTAGTTTTTCTCAACTTTCATAAACTTAAAAGTGATACATGTTAGGCATTTTGATAAATCTAGACTATTATCCAAAGTCAATACTATTATATTAATTCTAAACCTAATCTAATTAATATTGTGTGATTTTATATATAAAATCATTAAAAAAAATACACTTTCAAATTAACAAAAAAATTTATGATCCATTTTATATATATATATATATATATATATATATATATAAAAAAAATTTCCCTTATTTAATTTTATATTAAAATCCTCTCTATTTAATTTTTATATAAATAATAAATATTTATAATTTTAAAATAAAACTTATAAAATTAATTTACAAAATACAAAAGAAATCACTTAAAATTCTAATATTTTTGTTCATCCTAATTTTGAGAAAACTAAAAAAACATATAATTAAATATATATATATATATATATATATATATATGATGATGATGGTTTACGTCTATTTAGATCAAATTTTGGTCTATAGGACCTAAAGAAATGAATTATTTATTTTGATTTAAGATTTTATTCATATGGTCAAAAAACATGGAGAGAAGCCTTCGAGCTCAGTGTAATGTTGACAACCTAAAAGGCTAGGAAGGTCACTATTGCAACAAAGATTTTGAAATTGAGATCTAATGTGGTTTTGGTTGTACCCGGGGCACTCTAATGGGAAGTGATGAGGAAGTGATTTTCATCCTCGATGTTCATATTGTCACAGAGATGGCAGAACCTTTCCATCGATGGTATTTTAGGAACTGCCAACTACCCGTTTCACTATGGAGCTCATGAGAGTTCCTTCTAATCTTGGGTACATTAATTTTTTTCTTTGAGCTAGTTAAAGGAGAGAGATACTTTTGATCTTTTAGGGTGGGGTTGATGACCTCATTATAATATCTTAATTTTCTTTTAGCTGCTAAATCTTTCTCACACCACATTTTTTCTTTGAACATAAAAGTAAAATATTTTTAATGTTATTAATGTTTTGCAATGCAACATTGATGGTTTAACGAGGCACTGGTGTCTTTATACCAACTTACCTTTTAAAGCTAGCTTAGGAACTCTAAGGTCTCCTATATATATGATCTTTAAACAAAAATTAGAATTTTTAAATATTATTATTTTTTTATTAATAATAATTAAAAAAATCTCACCAATATCAAATAGGAATTAGTTTCAATTGAAATTGAAATTGAAATTGAAATTAAAATTATAAATTGAAATTTAAATTGAAATTGAAATTAAAATTAAAATTAAAATTATAAATTGAAATTTATAAAATAAAGCAGTGTGAAATTATCGAATAAGAATTAGTTTCAATTTAAATTTATAAAAGGAAGCAGTGCGAAATTGAAGAAAGATGAATTGCAAATTGTTTTTAATGGGAAATAAATGATGGATTAAAAAAAATCCATTTATAAATTTAAAATAATAAAATATGTGTTTTAAGGAAGAGGTGTTAATGAAAATTTATATTAACACGGTTTCTTAAAAGTTGAATGCTGAATTCAATGTTCAAGTATGCTTTATTTTGAACTAAATTTATTTAAAAATATTAAATTAATTACAATAAAATATTTTAAACCATTAAATAATGTTTAGCTTGATGAAATTTTTGGATTTAAAAAAGTTTTTCTATAAACTCTATTCTTCCTTCAAAAGTATAGCGTAGATAATTTATGAATTCACTTTGAAGTATTTTAAAGAAAATAATAAATATTTTAACACATTTAAATTAATATATTTATATATTTTTAAAAAAATAATTTTAAAAAATATAAAAATAAAAAATAACTATATAATAACAAATATTATTTAAATAATTATTTTATAAATTTTATTCTAGTAAAATGGTATAAAAAGAAATATATTTTTTTAGGTTTAAAAAACAAAATGGAATTGTGATTTTTTTCGTAGTGATAGTTTCATTTTTAATGATCAAAATGTTTATTTAGTCATAAGGAAATTTTGGAATTTTATAATAAAGTTTTGGTTTTCATTTAATGATCCTATGTCATATTATTGGGTTTGTAGCATACTAGCCAATACCATTAATTTTACTACATATTTAAAAATACTTCTAAAAGTCACATTATTTAATCCCCTACCAATATGAACTTAATACACCTTTCCAATTTTAAAAACTCTACTTTCACTAGATATTGTAGGTATCCATTTTTCCATTAACACTTTTTATACTCCTTTATATCTTTTCATTAACTTTCAGCTCTATTTTTTATATGTTACAATATAAAAACCCCTTACCATATATCATGTCATTTATATATATATATATATATATATATATATATATATATATCCCCAATATGAATGATCGTAGTATGGTATTGCTCCCCTAATAAAATTCTTTCTAATAAAATTTTTCATTCTAAGAAAATCATATTTATTATATGAAAATGAAAATTATCATTGAAAAATCATATTTATCTTATAAAATTAAAAATTATCATTATTGACTTAAAAAATACTTAATTGTAATTATTAAAATAAGGAGAGAATATATATTTGTTTTCCAAACATTTTATTATTATTGTAAGATAGATATAATATATGAGATATTGAAAATAAAAAGTACTGTAATTAATTATTATTCGTTATCATAGATTATAATAATTTTTTAATTATAGTTATTAAAATGCAGAGATATTATAGATTTGTTTTCCAAACATTTTATCATAATTATAAATAGATATAATATATAAGATATTGAAAATGAAAAGCATTTTAATTAACTATTATTCACGGTAATACATTTAAAATGTATTGTTTTATATATAATATATTTTTATTAGTAAAAGTTAAGATATTTTATTATTTAAATAAAATATATAGGAAAGAATAGAAACATATATGTTAAAGATGATCTTTTAATTTTTTTAATAAAATGTTTAGGGAGTATTTAAACAAAATTAAGTAAAAAGAGTTTAAAATGTTGATTTTTTTTTCCATAAATGTAACGAAGATAGATATATATCAAGTGAAAATAATAAAATGTAAGTCACTAAATAGTCTTGAAATTATAATTTCTCAACATTAACATGATTACCACTTTCTTAGGATTATCATTTTTTAAGGAGAAATATATATCAAATAAAAATAAGAAAGTAATAAAATGTAAGTGAAGAAATGATTTTAAATTACCATTTTTAAACATCAACATGATCATCACTTTTCTGCAATATGTTTGCATTAATAAATATTTATGCACACTGTTTTAGTTACACATCCTTCTGTTAAAGCACATTTTCAAATAAATTTAATAAGATGGCATTCTCTACTATTTTATTAGTGACATTAATTTCATATTAATTTCATAAGTATACAATTATGTTCTTTAAATGATGAAAGAAAATAAAAAAATAAAAATATTTAAAAATGGTTTATAGTAATTATTATTCTTTCTTTTTCTTAACAAGTTAATATCAATTTTAAAGATTTTCTTATAATTTGGAAAAACTATTAATTACATTTCCAAAATACAAGGAAAATATTATTAACATATTTAGATTTTAATAATGGTTTTTTTTGTAAGCTTGGTAGAACTACATCTTTAACATGTCCAATATATCACCTCGATCAGGTGGGGAATTGAACCAATGAATTTACATGAACGAAGACCTTAGGAAAAGGTCTAATCACCATATATCCAAGACCTTGTAGACTATTCTAATAATGATTTTGGAAAACAATACCATGTATGTTATTTATGAAGGGAACCACATATAGTGTTGAGATTTTTATCTTTTTTTTGGATACATAGAATATAAAGGAGATGCTCCATTGAAGAATTAGTGAAGTATTAAATGAGATGTTGTAGTAAATGGTTAGATCAACAAATAATAATAATAATAAAACATAATATTGACTAAATTTTAGAATAATAACAATAATAATTAAATTTAAATAAATGATTATTCATATAATATGTAATCAATATATTTTAGAACTTGTTTTTAAATTTAATTAATAAACATATAATTAGAAATAAATATTGCCGGGTAGCTTAGTCCCTCCCACTCAAGTTAGAAATTATTCTATGAAAGTATGTGCTAATGTGTTAAAACTTAACCATAAAAATTTATTGCACAAATATCTAAAAACCATGACATGAATTTTGCAAATATATCTAAAGTTATGGAAGAAGATATGAGAGATGACTATGTGCATGTCATTGTATTTGATAAATGTTGCAAGTTTTGGCCCAATCAAACAATTGAAAATTAGTTTTACAATAACATCTAAAAAAAAAATATTTTTTTAAAGTTAAATATCATAATTTGCATTTTTCAAATGCTAAACTAGTAATGGTCAACAAAAAAAAATTGATTGCCATAGTCATTCCTAGGAAATTAATTGATACATGTAGTGGGGAAATTAATTTCCTACTCAAAAATTTTGGTAGGTGGTAATAGCTAGTAAGTTTGCACATTTACATTTTTACTGCTACTTATTAAAGTGTTAAAGAAAACATAAATAATGGAAGGTAGTAACTAGTGGTAAGTGCTTCAATTTACATATTATTCCTTTTGATGCAAAGACATGCTTGAATTAAGGTGGACAATAATTGATGGTAATATGTTATTTACTAGAGTATGATCTATTTTCAAGGATTTTAGTTTTGGGTGATTTTATTGAAAATTTTAATAAGAAATTAGCACCACACACTTATCTAAAAATCATAACATGGATATTGCAACTATATCCAAAAATTACAGCAAAAAATCTCAGATTATCCACATGGTATTGAATCATTTCAAAGATAATTTTTACAATAATATTGAAAGATAAATATTTAATTTTTAATGTGAAACATTATAACTTACAATGTTGAATGCTAAATTAATAGTAGTCCATAAAAAAATCAATTAATGTCATTTATTGACGTTGTATTGAATCATTTCAAAGATAAATTTTTCAATAATATTGAAAGACAAATATTTAATTTTTAATGTTAAACATTATAACTTACAATGTTCAATACTAAATTAATAGTGTTCAATAAAAAAATCAATTAATGTAATCATATCTTGGTAGTATATATATATATATATATATATATATATATATATATATATATATATATATATATATATATATACCCATTAAAAATTAAGTTATAAAAATTATAAAATACTTGAAAAACACTAAATTTTCAATCAAATTAAAATCAAAATATTTATATATGTAGAAATGTAAATTTTATATACAATATGAATAATATTATTAGGAATGGGTATATATCCATATAAATTTGAATATACCAAGCTCTAAGATGAATACAATTTTTTGAGATGTAATTATTTCTTTAAATTTCTTCTCAAAGAAAATGTTTTCATTTTAACAGATTTAAGTCTTCTTGAAACTTGGTAAATCCAAAAGTAAATAGATCTATGTTAATGTACATTAAAATATTTTTTTTTTCTATGTGTCTTATTATCATAAGCATAAAAAAATACAACATAAAAAATATTAATACAAATTCCACAAACTCACATTAACATTCACATTAAAAACTAAAATTATATAAATAAATACATAAATGTAAATATATTCCTTGTTCTAATACATAATTACATCAATTATAAAATAAAATTAAGAAATTAAATAAAGGAAGAATATCCATTTATAAAACAAACTTAAAAAAAATGAAATGAAGAATGATCCATTTATAATAAAAAATATTTTATATGAATATATAAAATGGTGGTTTATTAAAAAATAAAAATAAAAAAATAAAATTTAAGAAAATAAAAAATCTAATCTATTGTGACTTTTTATTATCATTTCATTATAACAAAAACATTTCTCCCTTAATAATAATTATGAAGAAGGTTAATTGTGTTCCTGAAGAGGTTAATTGTGTTTTCCTTAACCTTCCTCCGGTTAATCAAATAAACTAAAAGTTATTCAATTAACTATCTTAAACTTATACCAAATATATATTATTAATTAAATTTAAACAAATATTTTAATTAAATAATTAAAAATCTTCAATTTTAGGCCAAATGTATATTAATAATTAAACCTAACAAATAAAATATTCATAATTGTTTTAGTTTAAAATAAAATATTTATTCAAATAAATTGAAATATATTATTATTTGAAATTTCATACATATTGTACAAATAAATAAGTCTAATCATGTATATTTAATATCATAATGGCAACCAAACTTATAAGACTAATCATGTATTCATAATATCATAATGTCAAGCAAACTTATAAGGGCAATTCAATTGAACATTGTAGTATTATGAATTATTATGTAAACCATGTCAAAACTTATAAGGGTAATTCAATTGATCATTATAATATTATGAAGTATAGTGTAAACTATGAGATTTAAAGTTCAAATTCTCAGTGAATCAACTCAACAAAAAATATATATATCATAATGTCAAGCTAACACAAATTAAACATACTTAAAATTGGAACGGATTATGTTTTAAGGTCCTATGTTTCAAATTGCTTACTTTGCATTGGAAAGCACCATGTTTCAAGTTTTGAATGTAGATTTATATAAGATATATGTTAAACAAATTCTAATAATAAATAATAAATTTAGAAAATAAATTTTACTCCACTCTTATTTATATATTTAAATGAATAATAATTTTTATACATGAATAACAGAAAGTTAGCCTGTTCTCTTATGGACTATCAACTGGTTATTCTAGGTGGGATCGTTTTCTTTGAATAATATGATGAGTTTGTGATTTTTTTTGAACAAAAGCAGTGACTCTACATTCCCTGTTAGCAGTCAGAAATAATTGTCCTCACTGATAGTTTGACAACTAAACAATAATAAGTTTTACCACTTTCAAAAAAACACAAAAATAATTTAACACACTTCCCAATAAACATTGCAGAATAATAAACATTGCCGAACAAGTATTGCAAATGAAAAACAAGAATAAAAAACATTCCAGTCTTGATTAAACTTCAAAACCACTTTATTGAGGTACGGGTTAATGTTTTGATATCATGGATCGCAGAATTTCAACATTTTATCTCCATATCTGGCAGTACAAAGTGTGGGCCTCTATCATATCTTCGCCCGTGTAATCTTCTCCATATTTATAAATATTTTTCTGTGATCCATGCAATGGCATAAGAAAGGCTATCGAAAATTATATAAAAAGAATTAATGTGCTCTCACCAAGATAGATAATTCTAGACTAATTAATGCTCAGATTCTGCCATAGTGGCGCTGAATATTTTCATGGGTAGAGGATACCAGATCGCCTTCGTTACGTAAAAAGCTTCTGGACTCAGCGTGTAAATGAGGATAGTAAAGCAGGGAGCAGCAAAGAATAAAAGCAGAACTTTATTGTGCACTAACTGTTTGTAATGAAAGCGCGAGGAAAGGCCAGTTTGAAATAATTACTGTGCAGAAGTCAAAGAAGAGGATTTGGCAAGTAAAAAGGGCGCACGCATCGAGAAATGGAATAACTGTTTTCATCACAGTTTCTATCGTTGGTACCCACAAAAGAAAAGCAAACTTTACTAATCACATATGCGCTCACACACGGGTGGGGTTTGGCCATTTTTTAAAAACCTTTTCTGGTTCTACAGTCATGGTTTTTTAATATTTCCTGGAGAAGAAAATGATGTTTTTGCCTATTTAGGTCAAGATCAAGTGAAATACTACATTTACTGATCAGTAGAAAATATCATTGGGTTTTATGTCAAGGGGCTTCTTACAATTTCTGTGATAGCATTTTATTGATAGGTAAATAGTTTTTTTTAATCTAACATTAGAGTCAGTTTTTTAAAACTCAGAATAATTAAATAATAATTATAATAATTATAAAACAAAAATCATGATAATAAAATTATTAATTATTGGGTTTTATCTCAAGGGAATTTTACAATCTGGGTGATAGCATGGGTAAATTTTTTTTAATCCAATATTGGAGGAGCTCCCCAAAAGCTCAAAACAATTGAAAAATAATAATAACAATAAAATAAAAATCAAGACAATAAAATTATTGGGTTTTATTTCAAAGGGAGCTTTACAATCTGGGTGATAGCATCTCACTCATAAATAAATCGTTTTTTATCCAATACAATTTGAGTGATAGCATTTCACTGATAAATAAATCTTATTTTATCTAACATGAAAAGATTCAAAACTATTGAAAAATAATAATAATAATAATAACATAAAAATCACACGGTTTTATCTCAAGCAATCAAACAACTTTTTACAATCTAGATAATAGCATATCACTGATGAATAAATTGTATTTTAATCTAACATTAAAACCAGCACAGCCAAAGCTCAAAACAATTAGAAAATAATAAAATAAAAATAATAATAATAATAAGTGGCCAATCATCAGAATTGCGTTCTTTTTCTAAATTTCTTTCTCCATCGTGTTATTATATGGTGTTAGATGAGCATTATTGGAAAATGTTGTGCATTAATGGAGAGGTTAATATATTATTATTGAGCTGTTTATTCTTGACTGCAAATTTTCAAACTTGGGTTTTCTGGGTCATACTTTGAAACGATGGATTGTGAAAGTTGAGCTTTCAAAAACAGTCAGTGGAGCAGGTGAAACCGTATCCAATGGCAATATCTGTTAGGAAATAATGCAGAGAAGTCAGACGTAACGCCCACCGTGTAGGTTTTCTTTAAAACACTGTTAAACGCATTCATACTTGAATGCAAAAAAGAAAAATATCAGAGTCAGGGAATTGGTTTTAATTTTTCTGCAGTTGTAAACAGTAAACTGATTTTACTATTTGTTAGAATGAGTGGGGGTGAGTAACAGGTGAGCCAACAACTTCAACAAGAATTTGAACAGAGCTCAATTAAAATCTGCAAGTCAAAAAGAGAATAAGTTGTTAAAATGTCAAGGACACCCATGAACCCATGTCTGCCATGGGTTAGACAAAGTTATTTTATATAATTTTACCAGCAAAGGGCCACAGAAACATTGATTGACATTAAAGAATCCAGATAACAGATCCAGTATTATTTGATAACGAAGTTATTATATTAATAATGTCTATGCCCGAGTCGGTGAAGTAGACAAATTTCCTCCAGACTGCAGCCACAATAATAGTTACAGATAATACACATTGATTTCTCTACCTATATGACAATAGTAGTCTACTAGCACCTTGGCCTTCGAAATAATTTTTTTTTTTTAATCCTCGGTACTGTTGTACTTCAATGCAGCTTTTTGCAATAATACTGCAGTCAAAGAACAAGGTGCTAAATCGACTACATGGACTGGGTTGGCCAGAGTCCATACATGAATTGCCAGTTGCACTAAGGCCGTATACTGCCTTATAGGAAAAGAAAATCCCTGTATATAGTATAGTTGACATGTATATAGTGGAAATTCTTCTACTTCACAGAACCTAGTGAACAGGTTGTAAGACCTCATGCATACACATTTTGTACTGGTATGCCATTTGCCATTTTCTTGGTGTGGATAGATCCCCCGGTGTGCTTATTAGCAAACCACTCTCAATACATAAGAGTGTTTTGTTAGTCAGCACACTTCCCAAATACATACATGCAGTCTTAAAACTTGAAGAAAAAACACTAAAAAAAAAGACCTAAAAACAGTGTTTTATTCCTGCAACAGATCAGCATAAATCTACTTGTAATTCAATTTATGATGATCTGTTCAGCTTGCTGATGTACTGATCACTGGGAGCCTCCAGAGAGTTCATCATCTTCCGAACCCTGGTCCTCTTCATCTTCAAAGGAATAATTGTCAGCTTCCCCTTGAGGAGCATGGCCATGGCCAAATGCCCTGATATGGTCCTTGAGAGAGCGTTTGTGCTTGAAGTCCGATCCACATGTGCAGAACCAAAGCTTTCCACAGTTCTTCTCGTGTGTTCGCCAGTCCCCTCTCACTGCAAATGATTTGCTGCACTTTCTGCACATGAAAGGCTTCATGCCATGCTTGCGCTTGTAATGGGTTTGGAGGGTACGAAAATCCTTGAGTGGCTTTGCACGAGGATGATCTATGTTGTTCTTGCACCCTTGCGCACAGCAATAGCATGGCAGCCTCAGCATTGCTGTGGGCTGTGTACCTCTCAGAGACTCCGGACCTTTTCTGTACTGAGATCCATGTCCCCACATATGCATCTGCACAGAAAAAGGAAAAAGAAAAACATAGAATTGCTTCGTATAATCAGATCAAAAATTGCCCGCAAATTTATGAATCTGATTATACATCAGACTAGCCTAGCAGACTTTGTTTCTGTTTGTTCCTTGACCTAAATGCTCCAACTTACAGAAACTGGATTTGCAAATGCACACATATCTTGGATTATGATCTAAAGAGAAGCCATGCAGGCTGCAGCAACTCAATAATCTAAACAAAATCATAATCTGGTGCTCATCTTAGATTTGACCCTAA
Organism: Pinus tabuliformis; assembly: GCA_031772625.1. NCBI lineage: Eukaryota > Viridiplantae > Streptophyta > Pinopsida > Pinales > Pinaceae > Pinus > Pinus tabuliformis. The sequence goes on from CM062805.1 coordinate 434,096,430, forward strand.
CATGTGAATCTGTGAACAACCTAACAAGATCTATGAACAGTAATTGAATTCACCATAGATCTTGTTCAACTATTGCACAAAGTCTAAGCAACAAAGACATCCTGAAACATTTTCTGTTATGAAAGCAAGTCTCTTTCATGCATGAGACTAGATCAGAGAACTTGTTATTGTTATAAGATATTGCTTTCTCGCTAGCAGCTTAGGCAGACATACCTGCATGTTATTATATCTATTGAAGGTCTTGCCACAGACTGGACATGAGAACTGAGTAGGTCCTATGAGAATCTGTGCTGAAGTTGGTATCCAGTACTGCCCCTCGGGGACCCTTCCTGCTCGTAATTTCTCTTTATCTGCTGCATGATCATAGCTATAATTACTCCCGGATTGATGATCAGCCTTGAAACTCACAGCAGCCCCAGAGTTATTATCATAATTGTAACTGTTAGTGCTAGGAGGACCGATATGCAAGGCCACCGTTACATTATCATTAAGCTCCTCATCATGGTCATGATGATCCTCCTCGTCTTTTCTGTCGTGCCTTTCCAGGTTATGGTCAGTTGGGTTCCTGGGAGGGCTAAGGGTGAGAAGTGGCAGGGCTTCCCTCAAGGGAGGGGAATCACACCTCTCAGGCAGCTGTGGAGGGCACTGGTCCAAAGTCTGTGGAGTATAAGATTGAGCAGAATACAAGGCACTGGGGGGAATATATGTGGTCAAATTGGATCTGGGGTCAAAGTTCTCCATGCAGGGAATGGCCATGGGAAGATCAGAGGCAGCTAGCATCCCTGAAGAGGGTTTGGGTTTCAGCCATTCTGTGAAGGAAATACTAGGATGGGCTGTCATTGGAGCTGGAGGCCCACCAATATCAGCATGATATCTCCTCATATTCATAGTTTCCAGATAACTAAATTCTCTCTGAGACAGCACAGCTAAACCATATTCCTCTGGCTTCTGCATTGTGGAATGAGACTGGGCCGACCTGCAACAAAGAGAAAGACGTAAAGATACTGAAAGAACTCGGCAGAAACCATGAGAAAACAATGCAAAAGGGCTTATACCAGGACAGAAAACATTATTATAATAGAAAAGAAAAAAAATAATAGAATGGCCTGGCCTTATTGGCTCACCTAACTAGGTCAAAACCGTCATTGAATCCCACAAAACGTACTTGCAACACATTATCCTAAGCCTGGGGAATGACAGTCAACATTCTCCCCCCTCTTTTTCTCCCCTGCCAAACCCCATGCTTTTTGCAGAGAAATGAATTTTAATACAGGAATAGTAAACTGCAAGACCGACAGATGTGGCTGCCCTCTATATTTTCCCCAGGGGCTCGGTCAACAAATACTATCTTTTTTCATTTGCTATTCCACATGCCAAACTAGAGGACACACATGTATAAATGTAACAAACCAGCAGTTGCAGATGGGTTAGGGCAAAACACAGGGAGAAAAAATAGGGTTAGAGTTTTTGAGTGCTGTGAGGCCTCACCTGCACAAATTGAGAAACCCCGAACCCCCAGTGACCCGAGGGAAACATAAATATATATATAATATATACACACAGAAAGAGAGATTCTTGGATATATATATATATATTGTATATATATTATGGTGGAGGATTCAAGAACGAGGACAAGTACGACGGATTTAAGGGCAGATATATCAGCGGGAGACTGCACAAATCAGACACATTTTCTTGTGGATGCGTGCGCGCACACCCTATTTTGTGCTTTGTGCAGCAATGAATTTACATCTCCATATTGAAAAAGTTCATTTTTTTAGTGTTATTTCACAACGAAGGCAGGGATTCTTAGGATTTGTGAGGCCCCCTCCGCGTTCTTTACACTCTTTTGCTTTTCTAATTTGGGACAGACCATGTTCCCGCACGCAAGCTCTCCATGCATTCATACATGCATGCATGGACTTCACGACAAGGAAAAGCCAATGCATATAGTTCACATTCATACTAAACCAGATCCCCACCCCCTCGAATCCCCGTGTCAGACCCGTTAGCCACCTTTAGCAAATTTCATATATACATTCAAATTAATATACACACATTTTATTTGCAAATTGCATATATACATTGAAATGGTGTTTTAGGTTTTGGGTGATATGTTAATTTTCTTTTGGGTTAAATTTTGATTTTTGTTGTTTAAAATAAGTCTTTGAGTATATATATGGATTTAATAACCTTAAAAATTTATTACACATTTGCATTGTGGAAAGTTCACAACTTAAACTTGTGATTAGAACATTTCCTTATCAGATTTTAGACAAATTATACTAGAAAAAATGCCAAAAAAACTTTTAAACTAACCATTCAAATTAATATACACACATCTTATTTACAAATTAAGATATATACATCTAAGTCCATAGATCATTACTAGAAAAAAAATTACCAAAAAAACTTTCAAAACAACTATTCAAATTAATATACACACATCTTACTTACAAATTAATATATACACATCTAAATCCATAGGTCATTACTAGAAAAAAAAAATACCTTGAAAACTTTCGAAACAACCATTCAAATTAATATACACACATCTTACTTACAAATTAATATATACACATCTAAATCCATAGATCATTACTAGGAAAAAAAAATGCCTCAAAAACTTTCAAAACAACCATTCAAATTAATATACACACATCTTACTTACAAATTAATATATACCCATCGAAGTCCATGGATCATTATTGCATGTCACCCTCCTCCTAGTGATAATGCACTCTTTTGTATTTATATCCTCTTAAAAACTTTCAAAACAACCATTCAAATTAATATACATATCTTACTTACAAATTAATATATTCCCATCTAAGTCCATGGATCATTATTCCATGTGACCCTCCTCTTAGTGACAATGCACTCCTTTATATTTATATCCTCTTAAAAACTTTCAAAACAACCATTCAAATTAATATACATATCTTACTTACAAATTAATATATACCCATTTAAGTCCATGGATCATTATTCTATCTGACCCTCTCTCCCAGTGACAATGCACTCCTTTGTATTTGTATCCTTTCCTTGAGTTTATGCACGTTATCTAAATCTAGAACTATGTTGATTTTTTTGGCTAAGATGCCTTTACACATCTGCAATGCACAATGATCTGGTATTTGAGCCCAATGTGACTCACGTTTGCCTTATGTACCTTGGCATTTAGCAAGTGTGCCTCAATTGGCCTATTGTGTTCTAATAAGAACTGACAAATTTGTCATGATGTGGATAATGAAACCACACGGAAGGGCATATAACAGTGCATGATGCCAAGCTATGGTAGGCATACCCAAGACGAAAGCATATGCCTTTATCGCTTTCAAATCTCAAATTGGTGTCATTTTGTGGTTGTTATAGTAGGGTTTCTTTAGAGCGTGGCCTTTTCAAATTTTGCCTTTTGCATATATGTCATTCTATAAATATTGTATAATAAGAAAAGTATCCTCGTGAAAAAGGAGGTCTTTAATGTCTCTATGATGTATATCTGTCAGCAGGTTGTTTAGAGTCTATAGAATTTGTATAGTTATGGTTTGTTTTTATAGAAAGAGGAGATTTGATATTAAGATTAACTAAAATAAGAGGGGAAAATTAATATTATAAATATGAAATTTTGAAATTAAAAAATATAGTTAGGGAAAAGTAAATTATGGATAATAATTATAATATATTTTTAAATTAAAAGAATAATAGAAATAAATGATTGAAAAATAAAAAAATAGAAAATTTAAGAAAAAATAATGAGTATGTGAAAATAATATATATTAAACAATAAATTTAAATAATTTAAGGATTTATTGAAACATAAGGATGTAAAATGTGGAATTGTGTAGTAAATTTGAAAGTTATTATTCATAAGAAGTTGTTATATTATTGATTCACAATTTTATGGAATATTAATTGTATTTTGATATTTTATCAAAGGTTCTAATCCTCACAATGAGATTAGAGAGAAAACTAGAAGCAACAAGCAGGAAAAATGGTTGTTCAATCAAAAGTGACGTTAAATAGATTAATCAAGACATAAGGCATCAAAACGTGAGAGTCGGCCATAGTAAGTAAGAGACAAGTAATGTAATAATAAAAAATGATCAAAGTTTATTACATTTACTAATAAATAAAGTAATTTGTCCATTCTTTATTTTAAAAGAGGTTTTCTAAATACTTGGAGCATTGTTTTTAGGTTGATTCTACATTAAATATTCAAAGTTGGCTAAAAAAAGCACAAATGGGGGAGACATGTTGCAAAAAAATCTATTGAGAATATGAGAGAAAAGGAAATAAAAATCAAGGAAGAAAATACATAAATCCTTAATCTTACTAACTCAAACTTCATTTAATGAGGCTTTAAAAATAGATCCAGAATTCCAAAGTCATCATTTGAAACCAAATCCATTTCAAATACACTCAAAGAAGAGACTTAAGGAATAAGTGTGTGGAATTATTTTGTGTCATCCTAAAAGAATATGTGTATAAAAGTGTAAAGGAAAAATTCTATATGGTATAATCCCTTCTAAAAAATAATATTCACACTTTCATATTATATATACAAGTATTATATATACAAGAGATGAGAGAAGAGTTATCCACATACTTGTGAAAGGTATTAAGGTATGCATTGAGCTCACGTAAATGACTAGTGTACTTTGTGTTAGGGATCATACTTTATTTTCTTATTGTATAGGACCATAACATGTTATTTTTTAATATGATATAGATTTTGACTTCTTATTATAATGAGGTTTTCTTGTAGTAGAATTTTATTCATAGGAAATATGGGTTATGATCTTTAATCCTTAAAATATAATCACAAATAATATATTAAAAATGCTCAACACTTTATTTAATATCAAAGCCCTTAAGGTAGGGTGAAACCATAAAGTGATCCTTTTATGTAAGGATTAACCCATATTCACTTTCCCTTTTAATGGGGCAACCTCTTAGTGAGTTAAACTCTAGTACAATAATATTTGAATAAATGACTAGAGAGGGAATCCATCTTTATTTATAACTACCTAGCAAACATTAACCATAACTAAATGCTAACTATCTAGTGGACTTTTTTTTATCAAGACTAAATGATATTTATTAATGCTATCTACTTAGTGTTCCTTATTTAATGATGAACCTAGTCCGCGCTACATTATTGCTCACCATATCTATAATATTATTATTCTAATGGGCCCCTATGCCCTTATTATATCCCTAGAGAAGATCCTACCATTTTATTCCCCTACAATGTAATTATCATGCTCCTTAACACATAAAATGATAACAAAACTCGATGCTCAAAAGGAACCTTATAATTTATATATATATATAACTCATGAGGTAGGGTAACCTTATATAATGATCTTTTTATGGAATGGTAACTCTCATTCAATTGTCTCTTAAAGATGGTAACCTCCCAATGAGTTAAGTTTAATAAAATAATATTACAATGCATGAATACATAAAGACTCCATCCTTATTAATATCTTTATAGAAAACCGTTACCATAACAAAATGGTAACTACCTAGTAGGCCTTGTTTAATGAGACCACATTACATTTATTCAAAGCTAACTTTTTAGTGTACCTAGTTAACATTACATTAATTGGCCACCAAATGTATCTTCTTATTAACTTTGATGGGTCCACGAGCCCTCAATACACTTCTAAGGAGGATCCCACCAATATGACTCCACGAAAAAGGTTGGTCTAAACTTGGTCTTTTTCTTTTATGTCTAGAAAAGAATATATAATTTTTTTCTTTAAGATATACCATAAGTTCGAATGTCCTACTCAAAAGGAAGTGAACTTTTTCTTAATTTATGCAACAAAAATTAAACTTTGTTTTTGTAAAAAAAGAATGAGATTTATCTCCAAAAATTAGTTCATTTAGTTAATATTATTATGACTAATAATCAAATACATTTAAAAAATTATAATTTAATTCCAAAAAATTATATATACTAAATTTATATCTCTACGTTACTTAAAATAAAACAATTATTTGAAAATTTCTACAAAAATATATTTTTAAACATCATACATATACCTATTACAAATTTTCCATTTTATATATTTTGGAAAGTAATATTATATTCCATATCTATTCTAAAGAGTACTATACTCATTTTAACCTTGGTTATCTAGGTATATGAACATCCACATACTCTATGATACGCTTAGGAGGGTTAAACTTATCCACCAGAGGGAAATGTGACCTCTCAAATAACTTTTTCACACTTTAAGGAGAATTAATGGCTTCAATTATCTAGGCCTATTCACACTCAATGATACCGTAATAAAATAAGTATATGTGTAGCTCTATTCATATTGAATGATATCCCACCAACGTAAGTATGCCTAGCTTTAATTCCACAACTTTAGTTTGATAGAATATGTGGAATATTGACTTATAAAGGGTAGGACAAAAGAAAGAGGTAGAATATAATCTAAGAGGAGTAGTGACTTTAATGGCATTTATGTAGGGCTACTCATCACTTTTATCTATTCTCATAGGAGAAGTAACTTTGTAAGAATAAGTAACTTACATATATTCTTAGAGTAGAACTAGTGACTTTAATGCCATCTCTTAGTTAGAGGAGCATGTATGTTTCTCTGTTAATATTTAATGATATCCTCCTACTAACATATGTATGGGTGCAGCTTTAATTTCACCCGAAGTATGTGTGGGATGTTGACTTATAAAGGGTAGGGCAAAAGAGAGCTGCGGAATGTGGGCTAAGAAAAGCATAAGTGGCTTTAATGCCATTTATCTGTGTGTACTGATATTCAATTATACCCTAGTAACATAAGTATGTGTGTAGCTTTATTCATATTCAATGATATCCTCCTTACATATGTATGCGTGTAGCTTTAATTTCTCAAGAGGTATATGTGGAATTGATTTATAAGGTATAGGGCAAAAGAGAGGTGCGGAATATTGGCATTTAAGTTGAAAACGACTCCTCTTACTTTTACTGTATTATTCAAACTGTATTATTCAAAGGTGAAGCTTCTATTAGTTTCATATGTCATACTCGGTGGCTTATATGGTCGAAATCCATGTTGTCAATAACTACTAAGTTAATTTTGTGGCTAATTGTTTACTAAAGAATCATATGGTTGATTCCTATATTATTTTTTAATATTTATTTTTGAATTCATTAATAGCCCCCACAAATCTTGATAATTCCACTTTGTTAGACAAAGTAGAGAATGATAAGTCACCCCAGACACCCTTTGCAAGCACCACCTTCGTTCTTTTTATGATTCTTATCCCCAAAAATATGTGTGTTTAACCATTAGTATGTCATTTGTTGACATCATTTAGTGACTTTGTTGCTTAGTCTTCAAGCCTTTCTAAAAACGCTAATTCATATTTATGTTGCACTTTAAAAGGATAAGATGGTGTGACCTAAAATTCATTTTGGTAAAGAGCATGAAGATAATTCTGACTTTGTGGTAAGTTTTGGATGTTTAGTGGAATTATAAACATATGGGTTAATATATAAAGTTTATAGTTGAAAGGTAATAGGGTGAATGGTTAGAAGGTAGGTCTTGCATTTTCTTTATTTAAAATTAAATTCCTAATAATATATTTGGTTTGTGATAAACCAAAAGGGTAGATGTTTCTTAACAATGGGACAATTTGTGGGTATGTTTTTGGATGTCTCTCTTCTTGCTAAGTTACAAGATATTGGTATACTTAGCTTGTAGGTTGTTGGATATACTCCTGGGTTATAGTGGTAGGCAATTGGTTAGTTGGTTTGTTCCCAAGTCTAACCCAAATCATGTTAACAAGTTACTATTTTTCTATGATTTTGAAAAGAAAGCACATATAATGTTTAAGCTTTAGAAAAGGAAAAGAATAAAATGAACACCAAGTGCTATGATTAATTTAACAAGTGCATTAATTGTGAATAAATAAGAATAATCATGTAAGAGTTAAATATGTGGATGATATTCAAATAATCCACAAATAACTTTCCATTGATTCAAATATAAAACAATAGAGAGATTTGGCATAATTTCTCTTAGTTATGCAATTTCAAATATACTATATTAGCACCCTATTTTGTAGGATTTTGGGTATGTGCATGTATTCTATGTCAATGCTAGATCATAACACTCTCAAATTAATATGTTAGCATGTCAACATGCGAGGATGAGCCACATTGTAGATAGTTGTAACTATTTGGAGCTATATTATAATGACTTCATGTATTATATATATGAGTGATATTGGGAGTGATGGGGGTTTGTTCATATTAAGTTAGTTATTATATGTTATTTGTATGGAGGAAGAGGAAATAACAACTTGAAACCATCTATGGGTGTTGTAGGAGACATAAGGAAATCATGTGACTTAGTGTATGGAATATAATGGAAATGAATGTGATGTGGTTTCCCCTCTCATATTATGATTATTTATATTCTGTGAATGATTAAATGTTGTTATGGCTGAGTTATGCCATATTCTATTTTCTTTAATCATTTACATATACCTCTATAGTATCTGTTAGTGCCTTGGGTGAGATATTAAACCCAATTAGGCCAATACTAATGGATCATTGTTGATCTATGTGTTAAACATAGGGTATATTAATGATAGTGACAACAATTGGTTTTACTGTTGGGAGAAAATGAATTCTTGTAGGAGAAAAAAGAATGTGTCTAAGAAACCCTTTATGGGAGATACAACATCAGATTATGGAAATGGAGATCAAGTTTGCATGGAGAGAAATAGAAAATTTGTAAATCAATCTAGATTGATGGAAGGATAGGTTCATCTATTTTGATAAGCATGGAAATTACATTGTTGAAATTCCTATTTTATTGCAAACAATGCATAAAAATACAACTAGTAACCAATTCACTACATTGCATTCAACACTTGTAATTTGGGACCGAGAAATGGTTGAAAGACTAGGTAATAAGTGGAATGCGAGATTTAATTTTGGTTGAATTAGAAAAGGATTACTAAATAGTTGAATTTTCCATCGAATATAACACTTCGACTAGCACAACTGAGAGGGATTTTGATTTAGGACCAAGGGGAAGGCTATTAAAATTAATACCCTTATAGATAGAGATGTTGTTTATGGAGAAGGGGTTGATGTAGATGGAACTATAAATAATGGTGTCATAAACCATTTTAATTGGGGGGGGGGGGGTTTAGGGGAACAGAAAAGGGATATGAACTAGAGAAAATAAAGAAAGATGGATCTAAAGGAACAAAGCAAAACTAGCACAAAAATATACAAGAGAAGAAATGCATTATGAGAATTAGTCTATAAAGTTCAACTAGATAGTACCCGGATGCGGGTGGCAATTCGACTACCAGCAATGGGCAGCTGGCATGACAATGAAACTTGGCAGGACGACCATACCAGGTGGCTCTGCCAAGAGTTAATGATATTAAAGGCCGAGGGAACGTCATGGCAGAGGGGCGATGGGTTCGCGCGAGGGAATGTAATTGTTCTGTACGCATTTTGGTTGGGTTTCAAAATGGAGGTTTCCAGAGAATGGCACTCAGGGAATTACATCAATGTTTCTATGCTCCAGATTGGGTATATGAGCGGTATTATATTGCTCTGCTCTGAGCAAAGAGGAGAAGGTGCGAGTTCTGGAAATGTGAGAAGGGGCAGAGGCCATACCTTTGCTCAGTGGATGCTCCATCATTTTAAGACGGAGAAATCTGCAGTGAGAATTCATTATCGGGTTCAGCCTTCCATTGGGGTGGTTCAGGGTGTTCAAGTGCGGTTTGGGCAATCTCGGCTTCATACTGTTCATAGCCCTCAAGCATCACAGCTCATGGCGCCGAGACAGCGTGGAGTCCCGCGAAGAGGAGGGGTCTGGGGTATTCGCAGAAGGGAGGAGGTCCAAGCACGGGAAGTTCAACCATTGGCTATGGTAGAGCCTCCATCTTCTCCTTCTGAGGAATCGGACCCGCAAGATAGTCAAATGCACACTTCCAGCTTCACATTCAGATGTCGGAAAAATCGCTCTAAAGGGTCTCTGCTGATCACTGTCATTGCGACAGAGGAGGATGAGGAAGACTCTGACAGTCAGGAGGAAGATGTTGGGGAGTTGGCTCAGGCTGGGATGACACCAGAGAGGGCGGATTTTGGCAATGCTAATCCTCCTCCAGGCGTTGTCAATCCTGAGGAGCTTGCTCGTGTTCCGGGTCTGCTTCAACCGCCAGAATTCCTTCCGGGTTCCCCCCAGCCAGTGAACGAAGATGCAAATCTTCCAGATTCTGACAACAACGCATAAGGTGAGCCTTCGAAGGCTAAAACTACTGTTTTTGTTGCTACACTATGATCAAATTTTGGAGTTTTGGAGGGGTCTCTTTCTTTCAGAGATGTCAAGTTTTGCTTTAGGGGTAGTGGAATGCCCAGATTTCGCAGGGTGTCTAGATCTCTGGAATCACCTGTCTTCCTACCCTCTAATGCCACAATGATATCAGCAGCAAGGTGCGAGAGACATGCACAGGCTCTTTGGTTTCATAATTATGCTGCGGTTGTTCTTTTTGGAGGAATTTCTCTTGTAAGTCAGAGGACTACAGGCTGCTGAGTTGTCCATGCTTATCTCTATTGTATCTATCTCTGTAATCAGGCAGCCTTATGCACCTGCAATGCTTTTCAGATGGAGGGTGTCTCTATACATCCTCAGAGGCCAGTTCCTCTATGTAAATATTTTCCTTTTTTCTTAATATATTAGCTTAGTCTTTACGTAGAAAAAAAAAATAAAGTTCAATTAGATAGTTTAAGGAAGAGAGAAAAAGAGATATTAGCAAGCATTAGCAAAGTAGGGGATAAAAGAAGAGAGGAAGTGTTTGATGAGTTGTAACATACCCAACACCCTTTGTCTATTGTTGAGAGTATGGGTTACCTCACAAAACACAATTCCACTCCTTTGTAATATAATACCAACTTTTTCCCTTCCAAATTTTTCGTAGAGGTTGACCTAACCCATTGATTAATGAGTACAATTACTCCATTAACTCTCTATCAATAACCCATTTTGATTTGTGACCCATCAAACACACATGGAGTCAATATTGATCAACTGCATATGCATTTGACTATTTCCAACTATATTTATTGTTTGATGACATAGATTTGTCAACGGTGTACTCAAATCCATTAATAGTTAAATTCCATCTACTAATAAAGCACTTACTTCGACTGTTGATTCTAGGCTCCAATATAAACCATGTTCATACCATTCAATTATGTACCTAGTGAACACTTAGTTTCTTATCCAAAAACTTTCATGGATATTCAATTAGATAATTCTTCATAACAAATCTACTAAAATATGTTTGGGAACTCAAAATATACACTATGAGGGTTTATTTCTCCTTATATTTCTGGACATGTTAATTATTATTTATTATGTATGCATGAAAATAATAATTATACAGAAACTAGAGAAAAAAGAAAACAATAGCTCACAAACCACAACAACACAATATATGACCCAAGGAACCCTTTTAGGAGAAAACCTAGCTAGAAGGTGATGCTACTCTACTCTCTCTTTCTCTAAATAGAAATGGATGTAAGTACAAAAGAGTGAGACTTGTGGCTTGTGGGTTGCTACAGTGAACGAACCCTATTTTTTTCTCTCTCCCTATCCACTCTTAGCTCTCTGCTCATTTATTTAACAAAATGAACTCGAATAAACTGAACCTATTTTCCTCTTAGTGGCCAAGTTAGAACATAACTCAATAGGCTATTAGTGGTTAAGTTTGACTCCTTCAACTCTTAATTACAGTTACAATATTAAATAATCTATAGTATTTTTCATCATGATCACATGGATAGCCCTTTTCCATGAATAATGGAGGCTAACATGGCATCCTCTTGAATCTTGGTGGTTAAAACATGAAGGTCAACATCTGGGTGGCATATCTTTTGCATACATACTCTGATTGAGGTGATTCTTCCACTTTTGGAAAGGTATATATGTGTAGAGCAATGTTAGGGGGTGCAAAAATTAAGTGGAAAATTTAAACCCCTTCCCCCAAAAAAAAAGAAAAGAAAATCCATTTGTTGCCTTAAACCATTTTTGAAAGCTTTTCAAACCCTAATTTGCCAAACTAGGACGCACTGGTAAAAATCGTCTTATGAGATTATTTATCCACTTTTTCCACTCTAAGAGAATCAATATGGATGAAAGAAATATAATGATCGAATCTTGATCAATTTCCACTGAATCTAGATCATATGTCCACCATTAACAAGTATGTTTTCATAATTAGTTATACCGAATAGGGACTATAAAACTTATTTTTTTGATACTCATCTATAATACCACTGTTCACTTGGCAAGGATTGGTTTTATCAACTAGAGGCCATTGATATCTTAATAAAACTCTGCACAGGCATGTTTAGTGCAATTATATGCAATACAACATATTCATGGGTATAATAACTTAATAAGCATTCACAATCACATATGATCCATCAAAACATATATGCATTAGAATATGAACAACATTAAATACATATACATAGGAATATAACACTTATGTTTGTAAATATCGACCAATTGGCTACAAATATTACATGCCTCTCCCAACCATAAACCACACTAATAATCTATTAGTAGTGGGTCACCCCAGAGTTAGGGATATGACTCCACCAGGGAAAAGGGTCACCTAGGGTAACATCTCTCACTTCAACCCAATTTATGTAATATTATATTATGACAGTATTACTATTGTGGAGAGCCATGATTGGCTAATATGCTGACTAAGATTTTAAAATTAATTATTTAAAATTGATTCACTGATGATTGAAAAAAAGATTGCCTTAGAAATCCACTTCTTGAGGGAAGATTCCTTGTTAGTTTGCATGCCTTAAAAGACCAACCATGAGTGAAAGATGAGCCACTAGTTACAGGCCAATTGAATCCCATAACAAGAATATGGTGAGATAAGACTTAGGGAAGCTTGTTGTGTTCTACGAGATGTTGTGAATCAACCTAAATTGGATTGTGAAGTCACCCACAACCTGAAGAATACGTTGTCTAATAGAATTAAGTGATGCAACTAGGCTAAATCTACTCACTAGAAAAATGTTAATGAGATTTGATTGCATGGTGAGGGGCACATGATGGTTCCCATTCCCCTCACAAATCAAGGATACAATGAAAGGAAGAGGCCAATGCCTAAATTCCAAGAGAGGGTAAAAGAGCCATGAAGGGGAGCACTTTCTCAATTACGAGTGACAACATAACACACAAAAGAGAAAGACATGAAAGGGAAAGTAGAAAAATTTCATTATAGTCTAAATTGGCTTTTCCTAGAGTAGAGAATCCCCTAGATTCAAGTTGTAGAGTGTAAGAAGTTGCCAGAGTTAAATCAAAGAAGATTGAATAGTGTTGGAGTTTGTTACCAAGCCCCATGCTCAAAGATTTCGGTGTTATTCACTATATTGTTTTGTAGAGGCCATTGTGCTATGTGTTTATTCCTGAGTGGCCAGTCGAAGAATCAGAGAGCTGAGTGGATTACTATAGTGATATTTCCAAGGAACAATTGACAAAACAATAGAACAATAAGTTCCACCACCTAAGTGTCCAACTAATCCTTCGATGTGAAATCCCTCGGTAAGCAATCCCTCAAACATTGGATTCATTTTGAGGATGGTCAGTTACAATAAAGTTACAATGTAGTTGGCCTATGTTTGGTGGAGAGTTGAAGTCCCTCATTTAGTTTCCAATCATTTAGACATATTGTTGATGGTGCTGGACCCACCAACATTTAGGGGGTATCTCCAATATGAAGTCCCAATTAGACTTGACACTGTTTGGTGTAGGAGCCCCATCTAGAATAAAACTCGGTTGCCGAAGCAATGGATTTTAATGATGTGCCTTGGCTGCCATAACACATAGAGTGGTGTATTTATGAATTTTGTGGGAATACGTGTGTGAATATGTGGAAGGTCAAGTGCGATGTATGAGAGGTTCTAACACACGAGGGGAAAATGAGTGAGCCCTTTAGAAGCCTGTAATAGTATGTAGCTTGAAATGAACATATGAACATGAAGACATCAAGAATTAGCCTGTGAAATAGTTCACACATTAACCATGACGAAATAAACAACAAAACGCATTCAACAAGATTCATACTAATGCAAAAAAAATAGTTCTTAAGCATTAGCGTAGGTGGAATAACATATATTGCAAACATAACAAGAATAGTCCTACTATATTCATTAGGTAAAATTTTCGAGCTAATATTTGCACGTGGACTAATTTTCCATGCTTTTTCCATAAAAAAGATTTTCTAATTTTCATTTTTTTCTAAAATGATTTGCCCAAATTTCATAGTACCATTATTTTACCTTAAAAATCACCAAAACATTATATTTAATAATATAAATTCATTGAAATCTAAATATTTCTACAAAAATATCACCAATTTTTTTACAATTTGCATATTAGGGACTATTAAGATTTGCTAAGATTTATAAACTTTAAGTTGAACTTCCATCCTTAAAACTTTTCATGGGAATATAACATATGCATGAAAATGTGTCGGCCTTAAGCTTTTATTGAAGTGAAATTTCCAAGCATACATACACCATTGACGAACCACTAGCCCCAATAGTGGAAGGCTCTCAACAAAAATCCTAAGCTCTCTATCCTAAGCTAAAAGCCTAGCCAAAAGCTTAGCTCCAAAAAAATACCTTTACATGAGTTATGACAGTATATTTATAACAAAAGGGGTGTCTTTACACTTCCCCTTGTGACTCTTGGACTTCCCTCATGACTCTTCATCTTCTTTACAAAATGACCCTTCAACTTTAATACATCATGACTCTTCACATTCCACAATTAACACTTGGGATTTCACTTACAAATTAATTACAAAAGAATATTACAATATACTCATTACCCATATGAGACAAAATTGGGTAGAGCCAACTAGATAGCCTAATAAGACAAAAGTAAAGCTCGAGTTTGGGGAAACTCCCTCTCAACAAATTCGACTTGTAGGTTCTCGGTGACATGTTGGTGCAAAGATTTGTATTGCATGATGACTTCCTAAACTGTGCGATGGGATGAAGCTCAAAGCAGACTCTAGCATGGAAAATTTTAGGGGCTAATGTTCGCCCAGTGGGCTAATTTTCCATGATTTTTCCAAAAAAAAGATTCGCCAATTTCCAATTTTATAAAAGACGATTCGCCCAAATTTTAGAATATAAAATTATTTTACCTTAAAAATCGCCAACATTATAGAGAGACTATATATAAAATAATTATAAATTTGATTAATTTTACAAATATATCAATAAACATTTATAATTTGCATATTAGGGATTAGTGAGATTCGCCAATGTTTGAAACTTCAAGAAAATTTTCCATCCTTAAAATTTTCCTTGGACTCTAGCATCCATGGAATTCGAGTACACTGATTTGGAACCAGTCTGGAATTCCTTCTTTAGCATAAGAATCATAGTGTTGATTTAGATAGGGCCACCAATGTACTTCTACATGTTATGTATGTTTACTTCAAAATCTTCCTTGGTATCGATATGTCTAAACTGGTCTAAGTATTCTTCAATCTCTTGCTTGAACCAATTCCTATGTTTGGCTTCAGTGAGTGAGCCAATTTATGTGTGATTTCACCATGAAATATGCGTTGTTGTATAATCATGCATATGAGGCCTGAATATTGGAGATGAATGAGGTGAGTTGTTTGTTGCTTTGAATGATCATCCGCACTTGCTCTTTCTCCAACTTTGCCTGTTACCTTGTTTTCTTCGCCAATTCGGGTGGTTCCTCTTTGTACTCCATTGACCATTCATGCATAGTAGCAATGGCTATATGGACAACCTTAAGAAATTTGGAATTATCCTTACACTTCCATTGCATGCCATGTAAGTGGACAACTATGTTATGCATAGTGAAAAGTTCTTCATACAATCTCCACATAGTTTCTCCCAATGACGCTAATTCGCCAAGTATGGTTGCCTTAATTTCTTCCAGATAAAATTGCCCAAGAGATGCATTATGAACCTTTGCTCGAAGTTGTTCAACTTCTCACCTTGTAGCCTACAAGTTACTTTCCAAATATTTGTTTTGGGCCATCAGATAGTCCGTGTTTGACTTTGTAGCACCTATGAAGGCCAAGTTGGCTACGAAAATGGCACTTGGATTTCTTCTAGTGTCTATCACAATCACCACTTCTCTAATGAATGAAGGGGATGCGATGTTGTCTGGAAAATGTTTTATTCCTTACTTGTACAATAATTTCTTAAGCTCATCCTAAGTCAGATTGTACGTGTCCATGACTAGACCATCATCAAAAGGAACAATTTCCTCTTCCTTGTTTGGAGCTTTCTCTACTGCTAGAGAATGGGGAGACTGAATGGTGACATGCTTTGTACTTGGCATCAGATCGACATCTTGGTTATGTGGCTCTAGTTCCACCTCCATGTCTTGGATCTCGATCAACTCCTCAATCTCTTAAGTGAGCTCCTTGTCCTGCATTTGTTTTCTCTCGTCCTCTAGCTGCTAGTTCTGCTCTTGTTCTTCAACTTGCCTTCATACAACTTATTCTTCTTCTACTCTTTTCTTTTCTTCTTCTTCCTACTTCTGCCTTTCTTCCTCTAATCTCCTCTGCTCTTGTTCTTCCCTATGATTTTGTCTTGCTTCCTGCATCCTCTATTTACTCTTCTTCTCTACTACTATGGATGCCTTCAAAATGACTAGATTCGCTTTCATCTTGCAGCTTTGATATCTTCTTGGGATGTGTGACACCTTCCTGTTGCACTTTTCATGCATTTGGTTGCAGCTTTCTACTGGTACTACCTCTGCAGTTAATTATTTCTGTAGAGTAACCTACGATGTTCCAGCAAAGCTGACTAGTTTGTGGGACTTGGAGGAATTATAACAATTCTTCCATGCTTCCTCCTTGGGTCTGTCAAAGGTCCCTCTTAGTCACTGATAATGAATCCTTGCATAATGGTCTTTGAAAACATTCCTTGGATCATACATATTGAAGTCGAAACAACTAAATGTGAATTTCTCTATTTCCTTGCCTTCAATGACTACAACTTTCAAAATCATGATTTCGTACACTTTGATCTGCATAGGAAGAGTGGGCCAAGGTGCTTTCTTCTTCCTATGAAAATTTTTTGACAATCCTATGGAGAGATGGTACGAAACTTCTTGCATGACTAATTTATTAGTGGTATACCTCGACAGAAGATGCGAAGACTTTTTTCGCCAAACACTCCGAGGAAAGTTCCATCCAGTGAGGCAAACCAATCTTCTATCTCCAACACTACTTCCATTTCCCCACATGACATGTAAGGTGGCTCTTCCTAAAATATTAACTTATACAATAGGATGAGGAAGTGATCAGTCAAATTTTTCATTACTCCTCTATGGCTGCACTCCAAAATCAACTTGAAATACATTTGCAAGGCAGAATCTTGTGGTGTCTATTAACGGTGCTAGACCTGCCAACATGTCAGGGGAACTCCCTGGTAAGAAGTCCCAACTAGACCTTAGACCGTTTGGTGTAGGAGTCCGAACAGTGGGTCATATGGTATCACCTTTAGTGTGGTTGCACCCATAGGTAAGTAAGATTTCCCTGTTGGTAGCAAGGGTGTGACATGCACGGCAATCCAAGGAAGGTGCATGAGCGGTTCTAACACGCAGAAAGTGAGGTGAGTGTGCCACTTGGAAAATTGTGAAATAGTGCGGCTAAGAAGGGAACACACGAGCAAAGATGCATCACAAACTAGAAAGCAATTCAACTAACAATCCAAAGTGATGGTTAAACAACACATTTCAGTAAGATTCGTACATATATATATAGAAAGAGTCTATACACACATGCGTAAGAAAATAGATATATATATCATTAGAGTAAATAAGATAGCTGGAATACAATAAAAACATATGCATGAAATGTGTTGGATCTATTATATTAAGAAATGAAAGTTCCAATCATATAGTACAACCATGACCGACCACTAGTCTCGATAGCAGAATGTTACAGTAATTGTTGCCTTCTCCTCCAAAGAGATGTACTAGCTTTGCACTATGGAGAAGCCAAGGCTCATTACAATACTCTCTAAGCTTTCTCCAATATACTCCAATCGGAAGCTTGGCTAACCAAAAGCCAATACAATGAGTTATGAAGGACTATATATAGAAAATGGTGGGATGACCCTTGACATTCCCCTCTGTGACTGTTCACCTACCCTCATGACTCTTCAACTACTCTATTACTGTTACATTCAACTATTGACACTTAAACTTCCACTTGACAAGACGATACATACAATCTGCACATGTACCCATGTGAGACAAAATAGACTTGAGCAAGCCATGCAAGACATCACTATGAATCAGAAAACTATGGGAAGACTAGTTCTTTTACATCCTCATGATGGTCGACAGTAGTGAACTGATGCCAAGCTCGGTAGTCCACGATGGTGTCTGTGTACTCTATGGTGACATCTTTCTGGAAACAAAATCTTGCCTCTGTTGCATCCGGGTACACTACTCTGGCTCCTTTGTCCAGCTCATCTAATAACATGTGCATCATTGTCTTGAGTGTGGCCATACTAGAGACATACTAATGCACAATATCTACACTGATTGCCAAGTTTGCGCTGGTGGCTATGTGCATCAACTCGTAAAAGTATGAGTCAAGCTCAAGTCAAACTTGTGCCTTTGTCATTTTCTCGGTGAGTGTCCCAATATATGGGATCATATGTGCATGCACAACAACATCCATACTTCTGAATCCCCGTGCATGGGAAGCCTGCAAACTAGTGATGAGATGCGAGAGTTCTTTCATAGTTTTGGATTTGACTTCGGATATGTGCCTTCAGCTTGACCAGTCCGGGCTTCATCATCCTGGGAAAGTGTAATAGGGCTTCCTTGTATCTCATTTTCCATGTTTTCATGTGGTCAATACCAGTATGAAAGTTTGATAAGATACGTGCTCTCCTATCACGTCGCTGTTGCCAATCGTTAAGATGGAGAATTTCCTTATGCACGGTACCAAATCTGGAATACAAAACTTGTGTGATTGTCTCATGGGACGATACTTCATACATTATCTCCTTATTTAACTCTGCTTGGGTAGATGCTATAACCAATTCTCCTCCCCTGCTTGGCTATCTGTAACTCCTTAGTCATTTGCTCATTCTCCACTATCATGAAGCGAACACTTGAGTTAGTGGCTTCGGCATATGCTCTGGTAGCATTGGCCAATGCTGATGGATGCTTGCGCATGTCAGATTCAATCACTCTTTCTTTAAAATGCATAGGAGATGTGTGGTCATCCGTAGTAGACACTCTACACTATAACTGTTGGCTTAGTGGGGCCTGACCTAGGTTCAGAAGTGATTTAGCCAAGCAAATCCCAGTACTACTGGCCCTTTCGGCAACACTCCATAGAGCATGAACTGATGTCTCACCCAAAGTAGTATGGGAGGGTGCCAGAACCGAGTTTTCACACCATGGGGATGTTGGATATGAGGTGGTTGGTACGCGGTCCAACCTTCACACTTACTACGCTACGTGCACCTACAGGCACCCCGCGCCCTATGATATTGTCTTTGTGGAGATCTAGCTATAGGGCAACCTGTGTTATTTACCCAAGTATTCCTTAATTAGTCTCTATTAGATGATTACTTAGATTAAATTCACATATAAGCATTCATATGAGTATTCATCAAGTGCGTGCAGTAAATAAACTGAGTAAAAGTAATGCATAACATCAAAAGACAGATTCAAGAACAGATGCACAGAGTAAACTTCTCTTTATTAACTTTCAATTCCAAGTATAGAGCCGAGTCTGCCCTGCGCACTCAGCTACAGGGGTTTGTGCACTCAGCTGCAAACTCTACTAGGCCTCTGCGCACTCAGCTGTAGAGCCTCTTCCTACTACTACGACCCAATACACTTCAAATTCCACTCTAGGCTCTAACCATGCCTTCGTTGTTCTATCTATTCTCCATTATTCTTAGCTCTACACTTAGATCCTCGCTCTATTTATACAATCCCATGGTCCGTGGACCATGGGTAGGCCGACAGATATTTACATTCAATTACAATTCTTAGGGCGGATAACCCTATGACTCGATTATACAATTCGTGCTTCCCGCCCTTACTTCGCAGAGTTCTACACCATCTTTGACCAAAAATTGGGCTTTAAGCCCCAAAACCTGCTACGATGGATCCCATGCCTAACAAGCCCCCAACACAATCATCATGACTTGTCTCGAGTCACTATGCTGGTGTGGCGATCTTGGCCCGGAGCCCCTCCAACTGTGCTTTTGCTGCACGAAGGTCTGTAGCATATTGTTCTACCATCCGTTGGATCTGCTCTACTCTTTCTGTCGAATGCTCAATTTCAGGGGCAAATCCATGACTTAAACCATGCATCATCTTCATCTGTGTGAGCTTTCATTCAATATTAGTAGTGATTTGGAAAGCCTCATCAATCCAAGGATAGACGTGCGCTTTAAGTACTCCTTCTTTCTATCACGCGACATCCACGTTTTCCTTCAATGCCTTTGCCTGTTGTAGCTTCGCCAGCCGCTGAGTCAAGACAACTATCTATGTCGTTCTATGCACACTGTCATGCTGTGCTTGAAGCTCCCGCGCCTCTGTTTCTAGGTGCTATATGGTGGGGTCCTCCTGTAAGGAAGTGAGGACCATGAAGGATTCTTTCAACATACCCGTACAGGTCTATACTACCTGTCCTATTTCCTCCAGTCCTTTTTGGATAGCGTCACCCTAAATTTCAGGGGCATGGATGACTGTGCCTTTAATCACAGTTCGGAAATTTGAAGGTTGAGGTCTAGCTGTATCCTCATTGCTTCCTCCTTTTCCTTGTGGAATCCACCAGCCAATCTGTGAATTCACACTCCAACTAGTAGGTCTATCACAATTTCTAACTCTAGAGCGCGGCGACATGCTTCCTCTAGTATCTATTCCAGCTGTTGATTCTGCGCCAGCACTTCATCGCATTGGAGACTAAGCTGCTCAACGTTGATTCACTGTTCGCTGAGCATTTGCATCGTGCGTCCTTCCCTAGCATGGAGTTCTGCTATTGCTCTGTCCTGTAGTTGGTATGATGTATCCCAAGTCCCTTGATCCAACTCACCGCGGCTCTATCCTCCATGCTGTCCACTGTTAGTCCTCCTTCAGGCAATGTGATAGTGTTAGCCATTTTGGCCCATAAAAACTACTCCATTGTCGATTTACCTATGGCACCATAGGCAACTACCATTCCCTCCTGTGGGGGCCACACTTGAAGTTGCTGTAGCTATGCCCTGAGGGCCCCGAACACATTTTTCTACTTCGTCATTGCTTCCTGGAGCGCTTCCCTAGTGACCTCACGAACTGTGTCGCTGATGTAGTAGAGGTCACCCTCTGTCGGTGTAATAGGTTCACTATCCAGTTTGGAATCCTTCGTCTTCTTCTGTGGGCCTGCTCGTTCCATACCACGTGGCTGTTTCATTTGTCTAGATTTCATGCTTAGGTCCGCACCTTCCGTTGTGTCCTCTGTTCCTTATCCCACGGTTAGGTCTGAGCCTCCTTCTTCTTGCGTCATGGTGGGCCCTATTTCTTGTGCTGTTGCTACTTGTTCAGCGCCCTTTGTTTGCTCTGCGGTAGCCTTCGCTGCCTTGCAGAAAGCCCTTACCTCCTCTGCCAACTACTTATTGCACTTCTATTGAGCCAGTAGCTTCGTGGCATCCTTCTATTTTTGTAATGCTATATTATCGCGCACCGCCAGATCCGGGGTGCCCCACTCGGGTGGCCATGAGTTGAGTACAACAAAAATGGCATCATCAATCGTGATGAATGATAGTTTGGTCCAATTCTACGTCGGATCCTTACGCACCTTAATTTACATGTTGTACATATCTGCCTTGAATTCTGCAAAGCTCCATAGACTGTCATACACTATGGGGGATAGATGTGGCCTCTTGTTGATCCACATCTAGATGCTCACCTCCATGAGCACCCAGAAGATCTTGGTCTCACAAATCCTCGTGGCATCCTTCGTCGCTTAGAGAAACATGTATTTTGCTGCCTCTGGCAAGTCCTATTCAAGAGGAGGGAACTGACTATCCTCAAGCAGTTCCCCTGACACTAGTATGATGGACAAGAGTAACCATGCGTAGTGGAAGGTCTTGCCCTACTCCAGGAATTCCTTGTAGTTGGTGAGGAATTCTTCACAAAGGAAGGTGGCCCAGTTGAACTGGACCCCCTTCGCGCATTGTTTGGCCAGCTCGATGACTGTCGCCGGTACCTCATTACCACAACATTTTCTCATCACCTTCCCAGCCAACAGCTAGCTGGTTACACACACCCCTTTGTCTAGAATGCTACTAATTACGTAGCCTCTTTGCTTCTTTTCCAACTTTTATTTCTTCTTCATAGCCTCTGCAAGCACCAAATCTCCCCTTTTTCCAACTATTTTTGCGAGATCCCTTCCTTTATAGGGAAGCTGAGAAATCCTATGAATAAACTCCGCCATGGTGGGAATGGGCTCCTCTAGCCATAGGTACCCATCGTGTACCAGGAAAAGTAGCTGCCTGATGACAAAGACTGTAAGTGGTGTGTGATGAAAATGCAGAATCCATAGTAGGTGGAGTAGCCCAGCCTTCTCCACACCGTGCAACATTTCTATGGTTATAGCATTGTAGCAAACCCTTCCCTGCTTTGTGTCATGAGGTTCTCAGTTTGTAAATGCAGGAAGTTTTTGCCATCCACAAGGTCCCAATATTCAAATTTCATTGTGGGCATGCAGCCCAGGACTGAGCCTTCAATCAAAATTCCATCTAGGAGGAGCGTGGTTTCAAGTGTGCTCTTAGCGGCATCTAAATACTTGGGTACTTTTGGCTTCCATTTTTGTGGAGGCACATACTTAGGCAGTTTTTCTGCAGCGCGCACCGGCTAGATGTCTTCTTCCATTCCTTCATCCACCTCTATCTCCTCTATGAAAGCCTGGAGGTCCTCTT
Organism: Pinus tabuliformis; assembly: GCA_031772625.1. NCBI lineage: Eukaryota > Viridiplantae > Streptophyta > Pinopsida > Pinales > Pinaceae > Pinus > Pinus tabuliformis. The sequence continues at coordinate 434,119,447 of CM062805.1, forward strand.
CCTCATCATCTGTCTCAATATTAGTAGTCTTTCCCTTGTCTTCCATAGAAAGTTTACCAAACCACAGATTTTGAAGGGACATGCGGATTGGTCCCACTGCCTGTGGATCCATCTTGGGCCTCGGCGTCCGAGGCGATTTTGGAATATCTAGTGCATCCCCCACCTGTAAGGTAGTTCTCTATGTGGTTTCATCAGTTGTCAACATCATTCTATTCAGGAGGTCCTGCATCTCCTTCGGCAATGTCTCAAACACTGAACTTGCTCTCAAAGCTTCCAAATTTGTAAGGTCCATACCCACTTGATAGCGCAACAACTGAATTCTCAAAATGCCAAGGGTTGTTCACTGGATAGCCACCTATGATTTATAGGCCTTTTTGAATTCAAATTCAACCATTCCCCCCACATTTGGCCCATTAATGCTAGATTGGCGGTAGATCGTCCCAAATCTAGTTCTGACTTTGTGTCTTAATTGCCCATTGCTCGCTCCTCTTTGCCTTCAATTGGACATCTTATCATGAATAGTGACACCAACGGTAACCTCCCAGCCTACTCGCATGGCAGCACAGCCTCCTCTACGCGGGCATGACCCTTGTGACATGTTGATCCTACATGCAACCTCCTTATCGCGCAACTCCCTCACAGACTCTTTTATAGTCCCGCGCTCTCTTTCAACTACTTGGAGCACTGAGACTGTGCTCCCTACGGATAGTCAGGTGGTCACACCACCTATGCGAGGCTTCAATCTCCTTCCAGCCTAGTCCATGAGCCCTCCTCAATTACACTCACGACAGTCAGTGTCACGCGTTCTTCCTTATGCGGTGCGCTCCCCTAGTTACTTTGTCTGGTAAGGTGCAGTCATAGCCATGGTAGCAGAGTCACAAATTCTCGGCGACAATCTTCTAATGCAGTAGTATGGCTGCCCATATCTTGTCCTACCATCCTTAGTTTATCGACACAACATGCTTGCACAATTTCGTTTTCCTGTCTTTTGATCTCCACATCCATTAACATGCTTTTCTTCCTCAGTCGTACCCGATCTTCTTTAAGCTTGCGAAGTTTAAGGTTCTGTTGTGCTCTACAACAACCCCCCATTTCATATCATCTTTACTTATAAATATTAACGTATGAAATGGGTCCCTTTAGAATTTAATTTGGTATCAATGCTATTATAATCCAAAAAAGTCCAATAAATGAATAAATGCACTTTATAAAACTTTTTGGACAGACCCTTAAAAAGAAATCATGGAATGATTTTTCATTGCGATAAAGCGATCGCAAGATCGCATATCACAATGACACATGAATTATAATTAAGCACCCCAAAGCTTTCCGCCGATGCGCATTCGGCGCATTCGGCGATCGGCGATATTCCATGTACATGTTATAATGCCCCATGCCAATAGTCCCGATGCGATGCGCAATCGGGAATCAGGTATCGGGGACAATCTCACCCAAGTCTTATTGCACTCAAAGCTTTTTGCCGATGCGATATCGCATTCGACGATCGGCAAACTCTGCGTCTGGATTTACTGGCAACAACCCCAGCGACATCATCAAGCGGACCTGTTCAGGAACAGCTCAAGGAACAGGAGGAGAGGCAGAAGAAGCAACAGACAGAAAGACAGAGAAAAGAACAGGCGAAGAGGCTAAAGAAAGAACAAGCCGAGAAACAGTAGAGAACACAGATGGAACAAGAAGAGAAAAAGAAGAAAGAAATAGAGGAAAAGCAGAAGAGGGAACAAGAAGAGAAACAGAAAAAAGAACTGGTAGATAGGCAGAAAAAGGAACAAGAAGAAAAACAGAGGAGAGAAAAAGAGGAGTAGCAGAGGAAAGAGCAGGAAAAAGAACGGAGCGATTCCCATGCCGAAAAACAGAAACAAACCACCTTTGATCCTGAATTGCTTCAACAGTGGAAGCAATTTGACTTTATTATCAGTGGAAAGGAAGGTTCAAAAGAAATGGACACCTCCAAAACAACTGATACACAGGATGTTACCTCTCCTCAGGTTCTAAGTGGAACCAGCGGCCCACCAAGTTCTAAGGAAGTTGAAGTTATTCCAAAAGACCCCTCTGACCAGATTATTCTACAGATAGAAGATATTCCACCATTGGATGTTTTCTACAGCCCAAGACACAGGGCAGTTGTAAAACGATCAAGGAAGAGACGAAGGATTGATCAACCTTCTATCTTCCCAGAACAAACGGTCACGGGTAATGTAGTATGGAAGGAGGAATTGGATCCCTCTGATGACTTAACAAAGCTATCACAGTATGCGGGCGCTTATTCGGCAGCAACAATTGACAAAGCATCGGAGGTGAGCCTTCTATTGAAAAATAAGGACCAAGAAATCTTTGCGTTACAGGCAGAATTGGTTGAAACAAAGCAAAGGGAAGCACAAGCAAAAGAACAGTTGCTGGCGCAACAGCAAGAGAACAATCAGTTGACTCAGCAATTGCAAGCAGAAAGGCAAAGGATTGATCAGGGTGCGATCCAGAAACAAAAAGAATTGTCGGAGGCGTTGGAAAATTTGAGAGCGGCGAATGAGCAAATGATAAAGACCAAAGATGAGCAAATTGCTCAAATGTCATTGCAGCTGGAAAAGATAAAGGGCGCGTCGTAGGTAAAAGAGTTTAAATCAGAGGCATTATTGATAAACAAAGCATTGATATCTCAAGTCAGACTCTTATGTCAACAGATCACTCAAGCTGAGCCACTGTGTGAGCTAACTATAGCAATAAATCAGCAGGTAGAAAAGGCCAGGACTGAACTAGATCAGGCGGACGAAGCCATTACTGCATATCTTGACTGGCAAGATACTGATTTAGGAAAAGCAGCAAATTTTCCCAAGATCATAGAAACACATAAAGATATACTTTTCACAGAATGGCACACTCAAGTGATGAAAGCAGAAAGGGCGGCTTCAAGATGTAAATCAACCGCCAACAATCTAGTGGATCTAGTCAATAACACTCTTTACCTGGCCAATATGATTTCTCAATGTAAACCGGGAAAGATGACAACTACAAATACATTAGAGCAAACATGCTACCCTGAATTAGAGGAAAAAGGAAGATTAATCGCTGGAGTTAAAAGCTTAACCTCAGATGCATATTGGTTCTTTTTAATCAAGCCACATACACAGAGATCTGCCCTAAATTGCCTTACAGACGCAATCGGGTGTATAATTCCCGATATCCAAGATGCCACCTACGCTGCACAGCTCAGTTCGCGCCTCAACAAACCCCCGGAAGTTGAGCCAATGCTTGCAATAAATCAGCTCAGATTCAAAGGAAAGCAGCCGACTTAATGAGTCACCCTCCCGCTTGCCAAATCACCAGCCAAAACAGGATCAAGAGTTATTGATACCAGCTTAGTAGGATTTCTGTTTAGTAGATATTTAAATTAGATTAGTATTTATAGACCCTTTCATTGTTTTGGAAAGGGTCGTAAAATTTTGTAACAGACTTAATAGGCTGAAGTTTGCACTACTGTGCTTCAGTGGCTATTCTTTTATGAAATTGGACCAGTTGTTCTGAATTTGACATCAAATTTTATAATGCAATTGTGCACTATTGCCTTTGTGGAGGACGATTTCTGTGTTGGAGGAAGAACTGCTAATAGCGATTGATATTTGGGAATGTCCCGCAGCTCATATGGTACTTTTATCTACGTCTGAAGTCATTCCTTTTATATGAATTGTTATATCATATATTCTTGCTATTGTTGAATACATGTATGCGCTGTAACAGCAAATCTCTATCTCAGCCCACTATTGGATGTTTTGTGATTTGCCTTTTCCTTTAATCATGCATGTAACAATGATATAAATGATAAAGTGTAGTAATTTCGCTGTTATCGCTTTGTGTAACTATTTATGCACAGCAATCTTGAATAATTTAATATCTATGTTTAGAGACAGAGTCATCTATATGCCTGTCTAAAAGCTCAGACCATCAAACGCTACACTTTAGAAAATCGATAAGTTCCCAGGATAGATCATAGTTATAATATTTTTGCCAATAGTTTTAGTTATTCGCTTATCGCTAGCATATTCTATAAGTCACTCATCCATCCCGTCTACCTATAATTTTTGGGAAACTGGTCCCATTATCCCCAGTCGGAGCCACTATTCCAAACGGAAAAGGAGCTGTATCAAGGTCCAGACCGGGTGGTTTCCCCTATGTTGTTGCAGCGATTTTCGAGGCATCAACAAGTTCCCTCGCCAAACGGCTTCCTGAATCTGCATATGTTCATCCTCGCTTAGTTACATAATTCCTTCATCCTGGTCCTCGCGTACTGTCCCAACTATGGGAGTGATTGCATGAGAATTCCTTTTCTCCAAAACTATGGTCTCGACTTTGCTCCGCAACTTCGGAATCATCTCTACGCTTAGGTTTTTACACATGGCCCTATAGGCCCATCGAATTGCTGGCACGCACAGGTCCCAATTAGTTTGTCTCACCTCGTGAACCCTATTCAGGATTCCACATACCTTCTTGAATGATTCTACGTGGAACGTTTGTGGTGCGTGTCACCTTTCCTGTTGTGGCATCCTATTCTAATTTTCGATCCTGAATTTTGGGTGTGCTTGTGTGGGTTACATAGCACATGTTTGTACCCATCGAGATAGGTGGGCGCGCAAGTTGTTCTGTCCTCGCTAATCAACTTTTGTTTGAAGCTGTGGGCTTCCAAATTGTAGGCGCATCATTCTTCTACATCCGTGTCAGTCCTCAAAATTTCCTTGATGTGTACCCCACCATCGTGTGGGTATTGCGTGTAGTGCCCACTTCAACGCATCTAACCACTACTGTTCTGGTACCGCGCTTTCGAATTTTCTCAGGAATTCATCCAACACTATCAATCCATCATATGTTGGTAGCTCTCTTGCCTCTATTCTCATGCAACGCTATGATTTAATCATCATGTTGCAATTCAGCGTTGTCACTTCGTGCAACCAATTCTGCCATCGCTCTACTTCTTTGTCTAAATCCAAAGTGCAGGAGCTTTCACGCTCCCACGAAATCCTCCCATCTGTAGTCAGATTAACCCAATCCTGTTCTCATGCCATTATCTTGTAAACACAATAAATCTCATCGTCGCGCACTGGTTTAGTGTAGCACGCTCCTTCGGCTGGGTCCAATGGGACTACAACACATAATGACTTTTTCTTGAAGATCATTTTGTGCTTCTTCAAGTTGATGACTCCATTCATATCGATGGCCCAGTCTATTCCTAACAACGTGGGATAGGGATTTCTGTCATTGACAATCTCTATTACTTCAAAATCTGCCTGCGTGCTCGCACCTTCAATATCAACTGTTACCCCTTGCAACCTTCCCATGGACAAAATATTCTATTGGTTTGCCATTCGTAGTTGAATAGGGGACCATTGCAACGCAGGCCTACCCATGCGTTCCCATGTTTTCTTTGGTAATACATTCACGTCCAAACCCAGATCTAGGATTACCTAGTCCATTTCATACTCACCAATCTATGCAGTCAACCTCATTTCCCTTCCAGTGCATAATGCATGCTTCCCCAATTTCTGGACAATGCGCGGTTCCCCTGACTCCGCACACCTGGTGATTATTTCCTATAGTCTTTTAACTGCCTTGTTGTCGCGCAGCAATTTCATGCATGTCTCCAAAAAGGTATTAAGCATTAAAGGATCCATTCCTGGCTCTGGTTTATCCTTACTACCTGAAGTGGAGGCCTCCACGAAGCTCTTCTTAGCTTCCATGAATGTCTCCTTTGCGCGTTCTAAGTAAAACTCAGGTTTCTTTGCAAGAGCCTTGCTAGCCCATGTACTTTCCTCTAGCTGCTTCCCCATACCTTCTCCCATGGCCGCACTTCTTCTGAGAATCATGTTTACATTTGGGTCTTCTTCGCATGGCTCAGACCTCATCATTTGTATATTCTGGGTTGGGGGAGGCTGGAATACCCCTTTTTCACACATATTTGTAATCAACGTAGGAAAGTCTATTGTTTCATGATCAAACTAAGCACAATATGTACAAGATATCCTTGTCGGGTTGGTACAATCTCGGGCATAGTGCCCTGGTCCTCCACAATTGTAACAAATTAACTGTCTGCGGCCTCTTCCTGGTCCCATTCCATCTCGTCCTCGACCTCGCCCCTGAAATCTAGTGCGTGCCATCCCCACATCTAGGTTGAGGGCTCACGTTTCAGTTTGCATCCTATAGGATGGGGTTTGATCCATCATTAGCTCGTAAATATGGCAAGTTCGCTCATCGTGGCCTATTGACCTATAGAAATTACAAAATAATTGTTGGGGTGTCTGTGTATACTTCTACAACAAATGACAGTTATCCATCATATTTTTCCCTCCTATCTGATAGATCACACACCATAAAGTGGGTGCCATAATTGGCCCTTCCTATGCCTTCAGTCTCAGCGACATTGGCCCTCTTGAACACTAGACAGTGATCCTTGTCATGGCCCTGGCCTTTGCACTTCATGCACCATACTTCCTCATGCGCCTCTGGCCATGGTGCCCTATCCTGCTTCAAGCATTGCATTTCCAAACACAAATTTTGTAGTTGCGCATGGATTTGTTGAACTCCCGACCCAGGGTCTTGTATCAGGGTCTCATGCAATCTCATTGCCATTTTCAATGCTTCAGCATGGGTGGAAAGTTTCTGCTGCGATAGCGCCGTCCTCAAGTGTAGTGCCAGAGATGTTACAAACCATGCACGATGTTGTCCATTTGTCAACGTCATATTAGCTTTGCAGATCGTACTCTTCAGCTGTTGATTCAGATCCTAGGAAGTCTCGCCTGGGAGCATCGCGATCTCTTTAAACATGATGATCGATTGTGTTTCTGACTTTGGCCTGCTAAATTCCTTGTTCAATGCATTTTGGATCTCTGCTATCCCTGCATTTTTGGTGGTCATTGGAGTGCTTGATATACCATGTTAATGCACGATCCTATATTGTGCTCACCAATGTAGCCTTCTTAATATTGTCATCTATAACACCTTGGGCTTCCCATACTGCTCTTACCACAAACCAGAATTGGTATAGATCTTCATTCCCTACTCCTATGAATACTAATACCTTGATCGCGCTCGCCATACTAAACTATGGAGGTGGTGGTAGTGGAGTGGGTGGAGATGGAGGTGAGGGAGGTGAAGCGGTTGGCAGTGTGGGTGGAAGTGGTAACTGCAGAATGCACTGCTTTATCAAACTAACCGCACTTATCGGAGAGACCTTCGCGAGCTCTTCCTCACTCTCTTGCGAGGGTGAAATTAAGGGACTGCTTTCTAATTCTTTGTTGCTTTTGTAGATCTTTCCACTCCACGTAGTCCCAAAGATTAATGTATTCGCATGACCCTCTTTTCACACAATAGCATCTTAATTCTAGTATTCAAATACTTAATATACTTACCTCGCAATCCTTTAAGAAAGCATCGTCCTGCTTTGTTGGAGCTCACAGTCGTGTCTACCACAAACTCAATGATAAATCCCCCTATTATTTGGTCGAGCTAGTGGTCCATAGCTCACACTATCTTATCTTCTGAGGTTTCTAGTCTGCGCACTAGTTATGGAGTCCACACTATTGGTTTTTTGAGCCTACACCTTCCTTCACTATCTTCTAACTTCGTGATCCACTCATACAGCTCTGACGGAAAAGATGCAAAGAAAATCTTGTGGATTTCAGTGTACAAGTAGTGATCCAACCATTGTTCCTTAGATACTCATGGATTTCTATTTTCCTATGCCAAAAACTCATGAATCTTCTTGTCCAACCACTCTTCAATTTCCTTCTTTGTTGGGTTCTGGTGGCATGGCATTAGACATCCCTTATGTAGATCCCGGTCTTGACAATGGAACCATTTGTTGGATTAGTGGGGCCTGACCTAGGTTTGGAAATGATTTAGCCAAGCAAATCCTAGTACTACTGGCCCTTTCAGAAACAGTCCGTGGAGCATGGACTGAGGTCTCACCCGAAGTAGTATGGGAGGGTGCTAGAACCAAGTTTCCTTACCCTGGGGATGTCTAATATGAGGTGGTTGGTACGCGGTCAAACCTTTGCACTTACTATGTTACACGCACTTATGGGCACCCCGCGCCCTGTGATACTATCTTTGTGCAGGTCTAGACACAACGTGACCCGTGTTATTTATCCAAGTATTCCTTAATTAGTCTCTATTAGATGATTACTTAGATTAAATTCACATATAATCATTCATATGAGTATTCATCAAGTGCGCGCAGGAAATAAACTAAGTAAAAGTAATGCATAAAATCAAAAGACAGATTCAAGAATATATGCACAGAGTAAAATTCTCTTTATTAACTTTCAATTCCAAGTATAGACCCGACTCTGCCCTGCACACTCAGTTGCAGGGGTTTGCGCACTCCATTGTGGACTCTACTAGGCCTTTGCGCACTCAGTTGCAGAGCCTCTTCCTACTACTACGACCCAGAACACTTTAGATTCCACTCTAGGCTCTAACCATGCCTTCGTTGTTCTATCTATTCTCCATTATGCTTAGCTCTACACTTAGAGACTCGCTCTATTTATACAATCCCATGGTCCGTGGACCATGGGTAGGCTGACACATCTTTACATTCAATTACAATGCTTAGGGCAAATAACCCTATGACTCGATTATACAATTCACGCTCCACACCCTTACTTTGCAGAGTTCTACACCATATTTGACCAAAACATGGGCTTTAAGCCCCAAAACCTGCTGCGAAGGATCCCATGCCCAACAATTGCACAACTCTATGTTGCAACTCATCGAATGATATGTTGTGCATCTCTTTTTCCGGATTGTCTCTAAGGATCTCAATATCTCATTGGTCGTTGGGGACCTACTCTACTTCCAGATCCAGTGAAGCTGATGGGTCGACCTCTTAGTGGTATGGCATGAGTTTTATGTCTTTCTCTAACTCTGGTTTCTCCATCTCCATATCCATCTACTCAAGTTCTCATTCAATATCTTGAGCGAAGTCCTGCTCCTACGACTACTCACCCTATTTACTTTATGCCAGCTACTCAGATGAGTCTACTACCTATACGGGTGCATTTTGATCTGTATGGACATGTTGCGCCCCTTGCTATACCTATTCTTGATGTTCTTCCTTCTCCTGTTTGTGCAACTCTTGTTCCTTTTGGAGTTTCTCCTTCAACTCATGCAACTCCTTCATTGTTTCCTCCATCCTATGTTTTTCTCTCTGCATTTGTGGGGTCCTCCTATCACGTTGTTTCCATTTTGCCTCTATTACCAAATCTTCTTTTTGCACAAGTGGGTCTTCTCTAAACTTCCAACTTTTCTCTGCCTCTGCGTTGTTGATAATATTTCTCTTGCCTTTGTCACACACTAGTATGTTTACCTTTGTTGTTGTTGCTGCTGGTGCTCTCCTAGATGCTGCTTCACGCTGCTTTGCTAACCATTCCATGATGATGCCAACAAGTTCATTAGGTCCAGAGAAGCTATGAAAATATCTCCATGGGTCTTCCTCAACCTAATGACATGCCCCATGGATCCACAGAAACTGTACTCTCGCATAGTGATCCTTCAAAAAAAATGAGGGTCATAGAGATTATAGCTTCGGGTGTCGAAATGATATTTCTTGAACTCTTCTATTTCAAGATCTGCATGATTGAGATTCTATATATTTTACAACCTGATCCACAATAGAAGAATAAGCCAAGGTGCCTTATTCTTCCAGTGCAGCCTAGCTGACAATCCTGTCGAGATGTGGTATGATACTTCTTACATGATGAGCTTGTCCATGGAAAACTTCAACAAAACATGTGGAGACTTCTCTGCGTTGTACATCCGTATGAAGGTGCCAAGAGGTGAGGCATACCAATCCATTATGTCAATCAATGCCTCCATTTATACCTTCAACATGCAAGGTGGATCCTGCTCAAATATCATTTTGTACACCAAGGTGAAAAAATGATCTAACAGTTGTATGATGACTCCTCAAAAGCTACATTCAGATAATAGTTTACAATAAGTGTTTAGAGAGGTTTTCGTTGATTTCCATGCCCATTTCAAGCCCGAGAACTCCTGATGGGAATTGATTGCATCCAAGATGTAAGTGGACATGTAGATTTATGCTTATTGACCTTTAGGTGGTTGTCGAGCTCCTCCTCCTACCAGTTCCTTCAACCTATGAGCCAACATGTCAAACCAATTGCATGCTTTGCCTTCACTAGCCAGTTGGTCCAATGCGATCATCCAACTCTGTGGGAAGGTCTTCGTTTTCACTTGGCCATACAAGCGACATGCAAAGATGACCAAGTACTGATATTCCATCCACAGTATCTTCGTCTTGTAAATCTAGGTGGGTTTCATCCTGAATTTGGCTGACTCCTTCACCCAGTTCTTCAAGATATCCTTGGAGTTGGCTTTGCTAGTGGGTATGTTGAAGGGTGTCTCCATGGTGATCACTAGCTTCAACAAGTGGTACATCTACTAATAATCCAATACCTTGAAGGTAGCAATCTTTGTCCCACTAACATTGGTCAATGTCATCGTCTTGAGACTAGTGTGCAAGATGATCCAATGTATTACGACCACCCATGGGAATGCGGGATACCTGCATGCAATCTGGTACAAGCCAAACTTGTGAATGTTCACATAGACTTGGCGGTCTTCAAGATTTTCCCCAAATGTGCCTGATAATGCATCATTAACCTCTCGCCATTTCAACTTGATATATTTGTATACGATCAGCTTGGTGTCTTTGTATATCGACAAACTCATAAAAACTTGCTCAACTTCTACTCCAGTTGCGCTTCCGTCGGTGTCCTTTGACCCTGCTCTCTTGGAGGACATTGATCCTGAACTACTAAGAGATGGATAGACACCTGATATATCTGGAGACATGGTGACATGCATGGCAAGAAATCTGTCAGTTAAAACCAAAGAAAACTTGAGGGATGAAATGCAACATACCCGGGGAATTGCTGACAAGGATTGCACAATTTTCACTGCGAAGCCGGGAGACTGACAGCTGAAAATGCACAAAAGGTAGTCCAAACTCTTGTGAGGTTGGTTGAATGTTGGAATTGCATAATACAGACTAGCCTATTGGGTGTTGATATTGTGCAATTTCAGCTGGCAAGTAATGTAGGCCCACAGGCTACATTGTGCAATTTTGTGGGCTATCACTCACTGCCTCTTAGAATTGCGCAAAACAAGACTAGAGGGCACTGACTAGTCAGATTTGCATATTTTTTGGGAGGAAGGAAGAGCCTTCTCTCTCAAAATTGTGTAATGTTGTCTGGGCAAAGAAGATTTCGAGCCAAGGTTGCCTAGACCCACCAATGGGCAACTAAAAGCATATGAAGATGTGAATGCATGGTGATATTGAGTGTGAGTAAGAGTGAATGATCATGCATGCAAACAATGAATGCAAGATTCAAAAAATGGAACAACATGCATGTGTTGTGAAACCATTCGCCGAATCGACGACCGTTCGTGCAAAAAGTGTCATGCATGCGATAACACTAAGATGGTAATGAAAAAAAAAAACGTTGCTTGTACAGGCTAACATGCATGCAAATGACATCAAGCATTCATGGAAATCAAGTAGACAACACTCACACAAGACAAAACACAAAAAGCGACAGAAATGTTGCAAAAGACAAGTAAAGCAGACTTACCTAAAAATAACTGAGTTGGATGTGCCGGGACTCCTCGATGTACTGCGGGATGTCAGAGCTCCAAGATGGATGTGAAGAATGAGCTTTGAAGTGTCAAATAAATAAGTTTGAGGCTAATGATGTGCATGCCACAAATCTAGGAAAATGCGACACTTGAAGGAAAGTTTCTAAAATAATATTTTCATGTAACCTGTAGCTGCTAAAAACAGATCCCTAAAATATAGGGATTCTTTTTGCTATTTCCGGAAAAAGTAACCCATGCATGCAAGTCATGTTTTCTCGATCCAAGAGGGAATTGGTCAACTTGAAGGCACATGCATCAATCTTCTTGACTAAGAGGGGTTTTTGCACAAATTTTGGGATGAAGCTGGGCTGGTTGTCTATAAGGATTACACGATTTCTAGGAGGAGTAGTTGACTGTTGCTTAGAATTGCATAATTTCTAGGCTGGGTTGGGCTGCACTGTTGCACCAGATTAGGCAATTTTCAAGAGGAAGGTTGTTTGACAGGATTGCATAATTTCTGAGCCCAGGAGGCTACCATTCAGATTTGCACAATTTCTAGAGGGAAGGCTAGTTCCCCTCTAGAATTGTGCAATTTTCTGAGGGAGTTGCTTAGCCAACAGCTGGAATAAGTCTAGAGAGGCAACTTGTGAGTGGAGTGAAGAAAACAATCATGCGTAGGCTAGAAAGCCACAGAAAACCAATGAATCTTATGTACTTGACATTGCAAGACATGCTACTAAGGATGGTTGGTAGGGAGGCTCCAGAAAGAAGCTAAGGAAAATTTTTGAAGGGTGGTTGTAGCTGCTACAACACTTGGCGACACACTGGTAGAAATGCAGCTCTCTGAATGGACCTTGTTCGTGAAAAGAAAGTTTAACACCTCGGGAAGTGTTGTTCAATTCTTTGTTCATCGTGGTTTCCACACTTTCTTGATTGTAAGATGTAGCATCTACCAAGATCTTGGTCGGTTGACACACATTCCAAGAAAAGTCAACATAGTTGTTTTGATTGGGGTGTGGGGTATAATGGTGCACATTCCTTATGGTCATCATAGTTTTAGTTTCATCTCTGGTGTTGCTCTGCTGCCAGCATGCCTAGATAGTACCCCGATGGAGTCACGCAGGAACACGAGCATCGCTTCACTACTAGCGAGCCTGTTTAGTACCTCGATGAAGTTACTTGAATTGCCTCTCTATGCAGGATGCCTTTCTGTTCTTTTGCCTTATTCATTTTTCATTTCTTTCAAAAATTTTCACATTTTCATTTTTTTTTCATTTTTCATTTTCATAACTGTGCATAGCACTTATTCATTTCAAAGGCAGAAGAGGGATCTTGAATTATTGAGAGCATAAGAGACTGTTCCTTCAGATAAGTAGTTTATATATATACCTCTGACTTGCTTGTTAAGGTTTTTGCCCTCACCTTACTCTACTTGACTAAGCTGACAAGGACTAACCCGAAAACAACTGAGTAGAGTAGGTGACACTAGTTAGCATGCAAGCATTGTTTTTTCACCAAGGTTCACTTCGACAATACGTATTTTCCATCGACATATCATGGAATGAAGGTAAAAAGCTCTTCATACAGAGGAAAGATGATAGATAACCAAGTATTGATAACTTCACAAGTCCTGTTGTACTCTACCCAGCTTGTTTGAAGAGTTGCACACACTTTCATGCAAAACTATCCTATGGACCTAAACAAGAAAAAGAAGAAGAAGCAAAAGCAGAAGTAAATGTGTAAGCAAACCGAGTAAGCAAACAAGCAAGCAAACAAAAAAACATGCGAAGTAAGAAGCAAACATGCATGCAAGAAAAAAAACCAAAAGAAAACACTACACCTACTCCTAAGCTAACAATACATGGGTCTGCTCATGTGAAGTGATACTTCCAATGCAACCACTAACACATTGGTTGACCCATGTTGGTGAAGGCATGGTTCATGAACAACACAGGTGTGCAAACCAGCAAACATGAAATATATAACAATGAAGACAAACACACTCTGAGTTTAAATGTGTCCACAGAACATATGTGAGTGTAAGTGCATGACATGTAATTTGTGGACTTACCATGGTGTTGTGTGACACTGCGTGTATTTGTTAAGAATATGCATACCCTTGAATGTGACATGAAAGAAAATGAAAGAAACAAAGACAACTTACGTCATGCATGTGCGCTTGCTATGTAAGATTCCTCTAATGCATGAGATATGGGATTGTGTAGTTCGAATGGAGGAAGCATAATATGCGTGTGAGATTGATCTTCAATGCATACAGATGAGTGATGACGAGCCTCGGGTGTTTCAACAATTTCCTGATTGGAATTGAAACCAACCTCAGGACAACAAGGGCCTAACAAAACCATCAATTCAGGCTGAAGTGCCTCGACAATCTATGAGGTTTCGACTTCGTCGATGGATAGATCATCATAAACAAGTGGCTTGGAAAAATAAATTTCGATAGAATCATCACCGTGATTGAATACGGGTGTAAATATATCATGACATCTATGATAAAAAAAAATCAATGATTTTATCGACATCCTCATGATCTGATGAATCAAACAGAGGGTTAGATGAGAAGCGAAAAAATTCACCCTCTTTATTTCTAGAAAAAGAAGATGAAAAATCAACTAGATTTTCAATGAATAATTTGTCCTCTTAGTTATCAGACGATGGACTGACATCCAGTGTGTTCTGCGAATAATCAACAATGGGTGCATGCATAGACAGATATACACATGTGAAATCATGGATGGCAGAATCACCAAAGATATCGAGAAAGAATGAAGGAGGCTTAGATGGATGAGATTCATCCTTCGTCGAGGATTGATGCTCAAGCTCCTAGTCATACTCTTCATGAATGATAGTGCAGGTTGGTTGTGCAACACCAAATCCATCGATGGCTTGATCCTTGTTCACAACAAGTGTAGAGTCTGGAATGGAAGAACACAAGACAGCGTAATCTGGAGGATCAATAGAACTCGAAGAAGGATGTTGAGGTAAAACAAACATGTGACAACCCATGGGATTTGCAACCAAATCTATGTGAAAATTGAGAGAAGTGATGTTGGGAGGATGTGACAGTTGAATGGATGTGTGTTCCTATTCTTCGACATCACTCTGTGGTGGTGGAGCTGTTTGATGAGGGGATGGAGGATAGTCACTTGTGACAGTGACCGTGTCCGTCTGTGATTGCTCAACTCCATCACCAAAATATGTTGAGCTAGGCTTGGGCTTGAACTTTATTTTAGGATTAACAGATTTGGTAAGACATTACTAAAATCTGTCCATGAGATACTAGAATTTCATCTGACTTTTCGGAGCTTGAAACTGCAACAGACAAAAGTGGTCCCAAAATTCTATAGGTGATTCATGCTGGGCCTTCCCTTGTTGTAATAGTTTTTTGTCAAGAGGTTTTGGATAAAAATGATGGAAAGTAGATTCAATGAGATCACAGAACTGATCGAGTGATTTCACGTTGCTGAGAGGTAGACTCCAGCACCACTGTTGTGGGGATTCGCGAAGTGTGTATGAAAGCAGCAGGCTGACCTCTTCTACATAGAACACATTTGAATTATCAATGAATACATAGAAGTCTTCTAAGTACTCAAGCCAGACTACTTCGCCTTCACCATCATACGTGAATTTGGATAAGAGATCGAAAAACTCCTTTGTGATGTTGAGAGGTTCGGCACGTGAAAGACATCGTGGAGGGACGAGTGTAATAGAATCCATGATAGATGTGCAAATGTTCAAAATGGGATGAGAGGATACAACTTTTCATCTGGACCTGCCAACATGTAAGGCGATCTCCCCGGTAAGAAGTCCCAACTAGAACATAGACCATTTGGTGTAGGAGTCCCAGCAGTGGGGCGTATGATACCTCCTTGACCGCGGTCACACGCAGAGGCAAGTATGATGTCATTGTTGGTAGAAAGGGTGTGACATGTGTATCAAGCCAAGGAAGGTGCATGAACGGTTCTAACATGCATAAAATGAGGTGAGTGACCCCTTGGAAACCTGTGCAAGAACATGGCTAAGAAGGGAACACACGAGTGAAGATGCATCATAAACTGGAAAGAAGGTAAGCTAATAATCCAAAGTGATGGTTAAACCAACAACAAATTTATGTAAGATTCATACATACATATACAAAAAGATTCTATACACACATGTGTAGGAAAATAGATACACATATCATTAGAGTAAACAAGATAGCTGAAATACAATAACAACATATGCATGAAACATGTTGGCTTTGTTATATTAAGAAGTGAAAGTTCCAATAATATAGTACAATGATGACCAACCACTAGTCTCGATAACGGAATGTTACAGTCACTATCGCCTGCTCCTCCAAAGAGATGTACTAGCTTTCCATTGTGGAAAAGCCAAGGCTCGTTACAATACTCTCCAAGATTTCTCTAAGATACTCCTATCGGAATCTTGGCTGACCAAAAGACAATACAATGAGTTATGAGGGACTATATATAGAAAAGGATGGGGTGACCCTTAACATTCCCCTTTGTGACTTTTCACCTATCCTCACTACTCTTCAACTACTCTATGACTGTTACATTAAGCTATTGACACTTGAACTTCCACTTGACAAGACGTTACATACATTCTTCACATGTACCCATGTGAGACAAAATAGGCTTGAGCAAGCCATGCAAGATGTCACTATGACTCAGAAAACTATGGGAAGACTAGCTCTTTGACATCCTCACGATGGTTGATAGTAGCGAACTAATGCCAAGCTCGATAGTCTGTGATAATTTCTGTGTACTCTGTGATGACATCTTTCTGGAAACAAACTCTTGCCTCTGTTGCATCTGGGTACACTAGTCTGGCTCCTCTATTGAAATCATCTAATAAGATGTGCATCATTGTCTTGAGTGTGGCCAGACCAACGACATACTGATGCATGGTATCTACATTGGTCGCTAAGTCTATGCTGGTGGCTATGCATATTGAATCATCAGAGTACGAGTCAAGATCCAATTGGGCTTGTGCCTTTTTCTTTGCCTCAGTCAGTGTCCCAATAGATGGGATCATATGTGCACACACAAAAACATCCATGCTTCTAAATAACCATGCATGGGAAGCCTGCAAACTAGTGATGAGCTGCAGGAGTTCTTCATAGTTATAGATTTGACTCCGGATACGTGCCTTTAGCTCGACCGCTCTAGGCTTCATCATCTTGGGCAAGTGTAATGGGGCTCCCTTGTATCTCATTGTCCATGTTTTCATGTGGTCAACAATAGTATGCAATTTTGACAAGATATGTGCTCTCCTAGCACATCGCTACTACCAACCATTGAGATGGTCAACTGCCTTATGCACAGTACCAAATCTGGAATACAATGCCCATATGACTCTCTCAAGGGATGATATTTCATCCAGTGTTTCCTTCTTCAACTCTACTTGGGTGAATGCTATAACCAGTTCTCCTCCTTGCTTGGTTGTCTATAACTTAGCCATTCACTCGTTCTCCACTATCAAGAAGTGAACACTCAAGCTAGTGGCTTCGGCATATGCTCTGGTAGCATCAACCAGTGCTGCTGGATGCTTATGCACATCTAATATGATCACTCATTCTTCAAACTATGCAGGATATGTGTGGTTATCTAGAGTAGACACTCTGCATTATTGCACAAATCTATGTTGCGACTCATCGAATGATATGGTGTGCATCTCTTCTTTCGGATTGTCTCCAAGGATCACAGTATCTCCTTGGTTACTTAGGACCTGCTATGCTTCCAGATCTAATGAAGCTGGTGGGTCAACCTCTTAGTGGTAAGGCATGAGGTCGATGTCTTGCTCTAACTTTGGTTGCTCGATCTCTATATCCATCTGCACAAGTGCTCATTCAATCTCTTCAGTGAAGTCCTACTCCTATGACTGCTCACCATGTCTACTTTATGCCAGTTGCTCAGATGAGTCTACTACTTGTATGGGTGCAGTTTCATCTGTCTATACATGTTTCGCCCTGTTCTATACCTATCCTTTCTGTGCTTCCTTCTCCTATTTGCATAGCTCCTATTCCTTCCGAAGTTGCTCCTTCAACTCATGCAACTCCTTCATTGTTTCCTCCATCCTTTGTTGTTCTCTCTGCCTTTGCCCGGTCATCCTATCACATTATTGCCTCTTCGCCTCTATTTCCAAAGATTCTTTATACACAAGTGTGTGTGCTCTAAACTTGTAGCTTTTCTCTACCTCTGTGTTGTTGACAATCGTTCTCTTGCCTTTGTCGCGCACTGGTATGTCTACCTCTGATGCTATTGCTGCTAGTGCTCTCTTAGATGCTACTTCACAATGCTTTGCTAACCATTCCATAGCGATGCTGACCAGTATATTGGACCTGGAGAAGCTGTGACAATATCTCCATCGGTCTTCCTTAGCCTAATGACACACCCCGTGGATCCACAGAAACTATACTCTCACGCAGTGATCCTTCACAAAACAATGCGGGTCATACAAATGATATCTATTGAAATCTTCTGTGTCAGCATCCACATGCTTGAGATTTCGTATCTCATACAACCTGATCCTTAACAGAAGAATATGCCAAGGTGCCTTCTTCTTCTGAGGTAGCTTAGCTGACAGCCCTGCCGAGATGTGGTATGATACTTCTTGCATGACGAGCTTGCCCATGGAAAATTTTGGCAAAACATGCGAAGGCTTCTTTGTGCTATACATCTGTATGAAGGTGCCAAGAGGTGAGGCATACCAATCTGTTATGTTGATCAGTGCCTCCATTGTTTCCTTTGACATGCAAGGTGGATCCTACTCAAATATCATCTTGTACACTGTGGTGGAAAAATTATCTGACAGTTATGTGATGACACTTTGAAATCTTCATGTGTAAAATAGTTTACAATAAATGTTCAGAGAGGTTTATGTTGATGTCCATGCCCATTTCAAGCCTGGGAACTCCTGACGGGCACATATTGCATCCAAGATGTAAGCAGACATGTATATTTCTGCTTGCTAACCTTTGGGTGGTTGGCGAGCTCTTGTTACCTATTCCTCCAGCCTGTGAGCCAACATGTCAGACTAGTTGTATGCTTTGCCTTCACTGGCCAGTTTGTCCAACGCGATCATGCAACTCTGTAGGAAGGTCTCTGTGCTCTCTTGGCCATACAAGCGACATGCAAAGATGACCAAGTATTGATATTCCTTCGCAATATCTTCGTCTCTTAAATCTAGGTGGGTGTCATCCTGAATTTGGCTAGATCCTTCACCCATTTCTTCAAGATATCCTTGGAGTTGGCATTGTTGCTGGGTATGCTGAAGAATGTCTCCATGGTGATCACTAGCTTCGACAAGTGTTACATCTGTTGATAATCCTGTGCCCTGAAGGTAGTAATCTTTGCCCCACTAACACTACTCAATGTCATCTTCTTAGGATCATCGTGTGAGACGATCCAATGTATCATGTCCATGCATGGGAATGCAGGATACCTGCATGAATTCCAGTACAAGCTGAAATTGTGAATGTTCACATAGACTTGGCAGTCTTTAAGATTTTCCCCAAATGTGCCTGAGAATGGATCATTGAACTCTTGCCATTTAAACTTGATATTTTTGTCTACAATCGGCTTGGTGTCTTCATATATCGACAAACTCATAGACACTCGCTCAACTGCTGCTCCAGTTGTGCTTCCATCGATGTCCTTTGACCCTGCTCTCTTGGAGGGCATTGATCTTGAACTACTAAGAGACAGATGAACACCTACTATATCTAGAGACATGGCGACATGCATGGAAATAAATCTGTCAGTTAAAACCATAGGAGACTTTAGGGATTACATGTGACATACCCGGGGAACTGCTGGAAAAGATTGCGCAATTTTCACTGGGAGGCAGGGAGATTGATTGTCAGAACTATGCAAAAGGTATTCTAGACTGTCGAGATGCTAGTTCACTGCTGGAATTGTGCAATGCACAATCCAGACTACCCTGCTGGGTGGTGAGATTGCACAATGCGCAATTTCAGCTGGCAAGTGATGCAGGCTTAGGGATTGCATTGCACAATTTTATGGTCCAACAGTCACTGTCTCTCAAAATTTCATAAAGAAATACTAGAGGGCACTGACTAGCCATATTTGCACATTTTCTGGGAGGAAGGCAAAGCCTTCCCTCTCAGAATTGCGCAATGATGTCCGAGAAAGGCAGAGTCCGGGCCAAAGTTGCCTAGACCCGCCAACGGGAAACTTAAAGCATATGAAGATGTGAATGCATGGTGATACTGACTGTAAGTAGGAGTGAATGATCATGCATGCAAACAAGGAATGCAAGATTAAGAAAATGGAACAACATGCATGTGTGTGAAATGAGTCACCGAATCAACGACCATTCATGCAAAATAGTGTCATGCATGCGACAACAGTGAGATGCTAACAAAAATTGAAACAGTTCTTGTACATGCTAACATGCATGAGAAAGACAACAAGCGTTCACAAAAATCAAGAAGACAACACTCACACAAGCCAAAACACAAAAAGCAATAGAAATGTTGCAAAAGACAAGTAAAGCAGACTTACCCAAAAATAGTTGAGCTGGATGTGCCGAAGACTCCTGGATGTTCTCTAGGATGTCAGAGCTCTAAGATCGATGTGAAGAATGAGCTCTGAAGCATCGAATAAATAAGTTTGAGGCTCATGACATGCATGCCACAAATCTAGGAAAAAGCGACACTTGGAGGAAAGTTTCTAGAACGATCTTTGCATGTAACCTCCAACTGCTAAAAATAGATCACTGAAATCTAGGGATGCTTTTTGCATGTTGCTTTTTTCTATTTCGAGAAAAAGCAACACATGCATGCAAGTCAATTTTTCTCAGTCCCATAGGGAACCACTAAACCTAGAGGTACATGCAACATCCTGCTTGATTGAGAGAGATTTTTGCACAATTTCTGGGAGGAAGTTGGGCTGGCTATCTAGAGGGATTATGAAATTTTTAGGAGGAGAAATTGACTGTTGCCCATGATTGCACAATTTCTAGGCTAGGTTGCATTGTTGGGCCAGATTGCACAATTTTCCAGAGGAAGGCTATTTGACACGATTGTGCAATTTTTGAGCTCGGTAGACTGCCAGTCAAATTTGTGCAATTTCTAGAGGGATGGATGGTTTCCCTATAGAATTACACAATTTTCCAAGGGAGATGATTAGCTAGCAGCTAGACCAAGTCTGGAGAGGTAGCTTGTGAGGGGAGTGAAGCAAAGAATCATGCACAGGCTGGCAAGCTACTAAAAACCAATGAAGCTTATGTACTTGATAGTGCAAGAGATGCTGCTAAGGATGGTTGGTATGGAGGCTCCAAAATGAAGCTAAGGAAAAATTTTGGAGGGTGGTTTTAGCCGCTACAACAATGTCCAATTCCAATTCATGTCAAGGAATGCATTGTGAGCCCAAATTTCATCCAGTAGGTAGGCAAACATGTAAAATATAGCTTTCTTTCCCTTGGGAGGATCGAGGGAATTAGCTACATCGGTCCTCAGTTTTTGAGCCAACAAGTCTGAGAAGTTGAATGGTATTCCTTTGTTCACAACCCGTTCAATAAGAATTCCCACCCTTTATGGAAGGTCTCAGTGCCTAGCTGACCATAGATTCCGCAACATAGAACTACCAAGAGATGATAGGTCCTCCTGAGAGATTTTGTCTTGTAGGTGTTGGTGGGTGTCTGACAGAACTTTTCTGACTCTTTCACCCAGCTTTTGATAATGTCCTTTGTGCTCAAGTTGTTGGTGGAAACATAGAACTAAGAATCCATAAGCAATTTCGGCTCTGGAAAATGGTACATGATATGTTAATTTAGTACTTGAAAATAAGAAAGTGTTTGTCCGCTAGCATTGTTGGGAGTCATAGTCCTTGGATCTATATGAGAAATTATCCAGTTGACAATGTATGTACATGGGAAATACAGATACATGCATGTAACCTTATGTAACTCTAAACTTTGGACATTGACATACACCTGTTGGTCTTCAAGATTTTCTTTGAAACTTCTTGCTAAGAATGATTTATTCACTTTCTTCCATGTGATATTTGATTCTTTCTTTATGAACAATTGAGTATCTGAGTTAACTGGTAAGTTCATTGGTGTACTCTCAAATACCTCCCTGGTGCTGCTTTCTATAATGTCCTTTGAAGCAGATCTCTTTGGTGTCATGATGTCAGTGATTGATGGAGAGAAGTGCTCAACAAATGCAATACATGTAGGAGGAAAATCCACACACTGCAAACATAAATTAGCTTCAGCAAAATGACTCACAAAGAATGATCACGACAAAAACCACTGGACTTACAAGGAAAATGAAAAAAAATTTAGGTAAAGGAGGGAGGATAGCTACCTAAACTACACGTTGTGTAGTATCAATAGCTAGTGGAGTATCTTGAGGCTAGAGAATGCGTAATGTGCAGTCTCAGCCTGGGCAGACTGAGGTGGAGTCTGTGCATTCCATAGTCTCAATGGCCAAGAGATAGGCTTGAGCCCTGGAAATACACAATGTGTAGTTGGGCTAGCCAGGTATTTTGCATTGCGTAGTCTCAAAGGCCAAGAATCAAGATTTAGCCTTGGACTTGTGTAATGCTTAGATAGACAAGGAAACAACTGGCCAAGGGAAGAGAAAATATACTCTGAAAGAGTGTGGGAAAAAAGCAGATCTAAGTGATACTACAAGTTAGAGTACATATATTACCAAGGATAGATGGATCAATGAAAGTCAAGTGAAAAAGATCAACATGAAAAAGGAAAAACAAACATGCATGGAGAGTCACCAAAATGACAACCACTAATGGGAAAAAACAAGAAAACTGATGCGACACTTGTAAAAGGAAACCAACAGATCGAACCAACACTTGTACAAGCTGATATAAATTAAAACACCAACAACCATGAAAAGTAACAAGCAAAATAACACTCATATAAGTGAAACGATAAAAAATGACAAAAAAATTGACAAAAGATGACAAACACAAAACTCACCTAGAAAAGCGCCACAAACTCCACTTAAGGTTCCTTGATCTCCTTATTAAGGCTAGAGCTCCAAGATATATTGTGTAAATAAAATCTAGGGGTGTCCATTATATAGATAGACCAATTACGGTTTACGATATGGATGCATAAAATCAAGGAAACAACGACGCTTGGTGAAATTCGAAAAATAGAAAGTTGTGTCATCCTTCGGGAAACTAATTATCCACTCCCTATCTTATAGGGATTCCCTTTTATTTTTCTTTTTCTGCTTTTTGATTTTCGATAAAAATTCCCTTTCAAATTGTCAAGGAATATTGTGTTGTTCCCAAGGAATGGGCAACTTATTGACTCAGTGCATTGCGTAGTTTTTGAGTTGAAGAGATGCTTTGCACAGTTTCTGGGCTCAAGGCAGGGCTTCCATCCCTAGTCTTGTAGTTTTTGAGCCCAAGGTAGACCCACCTATATGGATTATGTAATTTCAATAATCAAGGTTGGACTGCCTTCCAAGATTGCACAGTTTCTTGAGGCAAGCCCAACAATGCTACAAGGTTAGGTCAAGAGATAACTTGTGTCTGAAAGATATCAAATCGAGATCAATGCATCACAAGAAAATCATGAAAAGATAAGTATTTATCATAGCATGAATACTTGATGAAAATGAAATATAAGCTCCCGTGGATAGAAGGGAGGCTCCAAAATCAAAGCATGGGAAAAATTTTGGAGTGTGGTTGTAGCGCTACAACACTTGGCGACACACTGGTAGAACTCCAACTCTCTGTATGGATCTTAGCTCATGTAAAATAGGTCTAACTCTTCAAGAAGTATTGTTCAGTTCATTGATCACCATAGCTTCTTTACTTAGCTTACATTAAAGATATAGTCCCTACCATTTTCATCATTGGAGGCACACTATAAAAGAAATTCAAACTAGGTTGTTTCAATTGGGGTTGGGAGTATATAGATACACAAGTGAAGCAGGATTGTCAAAGTCTTGGTTTTCATCTCTGGTGTTGCTCTACTGTCAGCAGGCCTAGAGAGTACCCTGACGAAGTCACTTCAAGGACACAAAAATTGCTCTAATACTAGCGAGCCTAGATAGTACCCCAATGGAGTTGGTTACTTCACCTCTCTACATAGGAAGCCTTTCTCTTCTTTCTCCTTTTATTATATTTTACTTTTTTGTATTTTGTTAAAAAAAAATGTGCATAGGAAGTTATTGATTTAATGAGGTGGAATAGGGATCCCGACTTAATGAGAGCAGTAGAGGTTGTCCCTTCAGAGAAGGTTATTTACACACTTCTGAAATACAGTTCAGTTGTTAAAGTTTCTTCCCCTCATTACCTTACTCGACTTATTCGAGAAGACGAAACCGAACAATTATAAAACCAACTAGAGTAGGTGGTACTAGTTATAAATTAAGAATCGTTATTCCAATATGGTTTTCTCTGAAAAGAATGTATTTTCCATCAGGGTATCATCGACTAAAAGAAGAAAGATTCATGCAAAGAGAAGGAATAAATAGATAACCAAGCATTGATAGTAGCACAATTTCATCTCAAACTTCACCATGCTTTCTTTTGGGGAAACATCAACTTGTATCAAAGATTCTTAGTCAAAATTATAATCCCACACATAGTCATCATAAATGATATCGTAAGTTGGCTAATCAACATTAAATCCATCCTGAGTTTGAAACTCATAAAAATCAGGAATGATTGAAACCGTTGAACACAACAACTCACAATCAGGAGGAAGAAAGGAACCAAGGGATGGAGGGCGAGGATTAAAATGATCACCAGAAAAATCAAATTCGCAGTCCAAACTTCCATTTAAATTCTAAATATGTGAGGTGAGAGAAGATGGTGGTAGATCATCGGATGGGATCTCAATTTATCCAACCTCATCCTACGTAAATGAGGTTGTTTGATGAGGGGAAGACAAAGAGTCACTCGGAACAACAAAAACTTCATCGCAAATTTGGGAGCTCCATAACCGGTGTATGATGGGATAATTTTGAACGATTCATATTTTGAATTCATCAAAATATGAACAAGAAATTGAAACTTCTCATTCATTGAATTCCAATCAATATCATCTTCAAAAAATTTGAAACAGAAAGGAATAAAATGATCTTGAAAATCGTTAAGTGATTCACCAGGTTCTTTTCGTAATCGCATGATTTTCTTGAAAATAGATTTATAATCATACCTATCAAAGGCATGGTAGATCTCTATGACAAGATGTTCAAAAGAGTGTATGGAAGCGGCTAGCAATGTGTAACACCATTCCTTGATGCATGCTTCAAATTTGAGAACGAATAACATGCAAGCAACATCGTCGTAGTGAATATTGTGTTTAGTGCAGAATTCAAGAAAGTGAGCTGCGTGATCGAGAATGGTTGTTCCACCATTTCCATCAAACTTTAAATTGAACAAGTCATTAATTATTCCCATGCACATTTTTAGATTTTTAGTTTTGGAAAAACATGTCGAGGTTAAGATATGGGAAAAATCCATTAAAGATACAGAAAGTTCAAACAGATTTCATGGGCTCAGCTTGTCCTCCATCCCTCCTTCTAGTGCCATAAATGTTGGTGGTGTTGGACCCGCCAACATTCAATAGGTATCCCCAATGAAGTTCCAAGTAGACCTCGTATTGTTTGGTGTAGGAGCCCCATCAGGAATATGATCTGATTATCAAAGAAGTGGGTTTTAATGATGTGCCTTGGCTGCAATAACGAATAGAGTTGTGTATTTATGACTTTGGTGGGAACAAGTGTGTGACTTTGCGGAAGGTCAAGTGTGATGTATGAAAGGTTCTAACACATGAGGGGAAAATGAGTGAGCCTCTTAGAAGCCTGTAACAATACGCATCTTGAAAGGAACACATGAGCATAAAGACATCACGAGTTAGCCCGAGAAATAACTCACATGTTAACCATGAAAGAAAAAAGAAACAACATGCATTCAACAATATTCATACTAATTCAAACTAAATAGTTTATAAGAGTTAGCGTAGGTGAAATAACATATATCGTAAACATAAACAAGAATATTCCTACTATATTCACAACATATTCATGAAAATGTGTCGACCCTGAGATTTTATTGGAGTGAGAGTTCTAAGCATGCATACACCATTGACGAACCACTAGCCCCAATAGTGGAACATGAAGTCTACATCTACTCCTCCAAAGAAAGATACACCCTCTATACTACAGAGAAGACAATGCTCTCAACAAACTCCCATGCTCCTGATCCTAAACTAAAAGCCTAGCCAAAAGCTTGGCTCCCAAAAATCCCTTTACATGATTTATGAGGGTATATTTATAACAAAATGGGTGACTATTCACTTCCCCTTGTAACTCTTGGACTTCCCCCATGACTCTTCATCTTCTTTACAAAATGAATCTTCAACTTCATTACATTGTGACTCTTCACATTCCATAAATGACACTTGGGCTTTCGCTTACAAACTAATTACAAAGGAATATTACAATATACTTGTACCCATATGAGAAAAAATTGGGTGGATCCAACGAGACATCCTAATAAGACAAAAGTCAAGCTTTAGTTTGGGGAAACTCTAGCTCAACAACTTCGACTTGTAGGTTCTCAGTCACATGTTGGTGCCAAGATTTGTACTATGTGATGACTTCCCCAAACTATGTGATGGGATGAGGCTGAAAGAAGATTTTAGCCTCCATGGCATCTAGGTACACTGATTTGGAAACAGTTTGGATTTGCTCCTTTAGCAGGAGCATCATAGTATTTATTTCGATAGGGCCACCAATTTACTTATGCATGTTATGTCTATTTACTCAAGATCTTCCTTTGTAGTGATCTGTCTAAATCAATCCAAGTATTCTTCAACCTCCTACCTGACATGATTCCTGCGTTTGGCTTCAGTGAGTGAGCTAACTGATGGGATCTTGTACAATTTTACAATGAAATTCACGCTATTGTAAATCATGCATATGAGGCATAAATATTGGTGATGAATGAGGTGAGTTGTTTGTTGCTCTAAATGATCATCCACACTTGTGCTTTCTCCAACTCTGCCTATTGTCTTATTTTTTATGCCAATTCAAGGAGTGCCCCTTTGTACTTCATTGACCATTTAGGAAGGACAATGATGTTCGTATGGAAAACCTTAAGAGTTTTGACATTATCCTTACACTTTTTTTGCATGTCGTGCAATTGGAAAACTTCCTTATGCACGATGACAAGTTCTTCATACAAGCTCTACATAGTTTCTCCCAATGTTGATACTTCACCAAGTATGGATGCCTTAAGTTCTTCCAGATAAAATTTTGCAGGAGCTACATTATGAACCTTTGCTCAAATATGTTCAAATTCTTGCTGTGCCACCTGGAATTTATTTGCAAACTATTTTTTCTCTACCATTAGATAGTCTGTGTTTGACTTTGTAGCACCTACGAAGGCCAAGTTGGCTATGGAAATGGGACTTGGATTTTTTCTGGTGTTAGTCACAATCATCCCTTCTCTGATGAATGTAGGAGATGCAAGGTCATATGGAAAATGTTTCTTCCTTACTTGTACAATTTTTTTTTCTGAAGCTCATCGTAAGTTAGATTGTATGTGCCCATGACTAAACCATCATCAAGAGGAACAATTTCCTCTTCCTTAGTTGGAGCTTCCTCTACTACAAGAGGATTAAGAGACTGAATGGTGACTTGTTGTGTACTTGGAATCAAATCGACATCTTGATTCTATGGCTTTGGTTCCACCTCCATGTCTTGGATCTCAATCAACTCTTCAATCTCTTGAGTGAGCTCCTTGTCCTACATCTATTTTCTCTCTTCATATAGCTATCAGTTTTATGCTTGTTCTTCAGCTTGTCTTCATGAGACTTCTTATTCTTCTACTCTTCACCTTTATTCTTCTTCCCACTTCTTCCTTTCTTCCTCCAATATCCTCTGCTCTTGTTCTTCCCTCTACTTCTCTTCATCTTCCTACATCCTTTGTTTCTTCTTCTTCTCTGCTACTATGGATGCTTTCAGAATGAATGGATCTTCTTTCATCATGTGGCTTCGCTTTCCTCCTGGGCTATGTGAAACCTTCCTCTTTCCCTTTCTGCACATTGGGTTGTGCCTTTCTGCTAGTACTGGCTCTGGACTCACTTCTTTCTTCCAAGAAAGTTGACAGGTTCGCGATACTTGGAGGCATTATAACAATTATTCCATGCTTCCTCCTCAAGATTGTGAAAGGTCTCGCTTAGCCAATGATAATGAATCCTCACACAATGGTCTTTGCAAACATTCCTTGGATTGTATGGATTGAATTCCAAACAATTGAACACGAATTTCTCTATTATCTTTCCTTCGGTGTCTACAACTTTCAGATTCTTGATTTAATACAATCCGATATGCATAGGAAGTGTGGGCCAAGATGCTTTTTTCTTCTTGTGAAAAGCTGCTGACAACCATGTGGAGAGATGGTACAAAAATTCTTGCATGACTAATTTATTAGTGGAATACCTCATCAAAATATGCAGATACTTTTGTCTACCAAACAATTTGACGAAAGTGACATCCAGTGAGGAAAACCAGTCTTATATCTTTGACATTAATTCCATTTCCCCACGTGACATGAAAGGTGGCTCTTCCTCAAATATCAACTTCTACAATAGAATGAGGAATTGACCAGCCATATTTTCCATTACTCTTCTATGGATGCACTCCAAAAACAACATGCAATAGATATTCATGGTAGGTTCTCGTGGGTTCCAAGTCTATTTCATGCCAAGGAATGCACTGTTAGTGGAAATTGCATCCAATAGGTAGGCAAACATGTAAAATATAGCTCGCTTTACCTTGGGAGGACTAAGGGAATTAGCTACATGGATCCTTAGCTATTGAGCCAACATGTTTGACCAGTTGAATGGTCTTCCTTCATTCACAACCTAGTTCAGTGCTCTACTAACCATAAGTTCTGAAACATAGAACTATCAAGATTTCATAGACCCTCCTGAGATATTTTTTTCTAGTAGGTGTTGGTGGGTGTCTGATGGAACTTTGTTGGCTCTTTCACCCCAATTTTGACAATGTCCTTTGTGCTCAAGTAGCTAGTGGTAGCATAGAAGTAAGAATCCATGAGTGATTCTGACTCCATAAATGGTACATGAGATGATAAGCGGGTGCCATAAAGGAAGAAAACCTTTGTCTGTTGGCATTGTTGGGAGTAATGTTCTTTCGATCTATATAAGAAACTATCTAACTAACAACATTTGCACATGGGAAAGTCAAATACCTGCATGAAACCTGATGTAACCATGACCTTTGGACATTGATATACACATGTCGGTCTTCAACGTATGCTTTGAATATTATTACTGAGAATGCTTCTTTCACTTTCTACCATGTTGTATTTGATTCTTTCTTTGTGAACATTTGAGTATCTAAGTAAATTGGTAAGTTCATTGGTGTAATTTGAATTGCCTCCCCAGTGCTTCTTTCTATGGTGTCCTTTGAAGCAGATCTCTTTGGTGACCTAATATCCATGACCGATGAAGAAAAGTGCTCAACGACTACTTTAATTGTAGGAGGAAAATGGACTCATGGTAGACATAAATTAGCTTTAGCAAAATGACTCATAAAGCATGATCGTAGCATAAAACATTGGAATGACAAGGAAAATTGCACAATTCTTGAGGTGAAGGAGGGAGACTGGCTTCCTATACTACACATTGCACAGTCTCAGTATCTAGGGGAGTAGATTGAGGCTAGAGATTGTGCAATGTGTAGTCTCAGCCTGGGCATAATGAGGTGGAGACTGTGCATTTCCCAGTCTCAGTGGCAAAGGGACATGCTTGAGCCCTGGAACTGTGCAATACGTAGTTGGGATAACCAAGTACTACACATTGCTTAGTCTCATAGGTGAAGCATCAAGCTTGAGCCTTGGACTTGCGCAATGGCCAACTAGACAAGGAAACATCTGGCCAAGGGAAGGGTAGATATACTTAGAAAGAGTGTGGGAAACTAGTAGATCTGAGTGATTGCACAAGTTAAAGTGCAGATATAACCAAGGATAGATGGATCCGTGAAAATCAAGTGCATAAGATTAACATGTAAAAGGAAAAACAAAGATGCATGGAGATTCATCAAAATAATGACCACTAATGGGAAAAAAGAAAAGAAAATTGATGCAACACTTATAAACGATGAATAATGAACCAAACCAACACTTACAAGTAAATATAAGTTAAAATTCTAGAAACAATGAAAAGAAACAAGAAAAAAAACACTCATAGAAGAGAAATGAGATAAAGCGACAAAACAAGTGACAAAAGAAAAAATCACTTGAAAAAGCGCCGCAAACTCCATGGAAGGCTCCTTGATATCCTTGAGAAGGTTAGATCTCCAAGATCAAATGTGAAAATGAGATCTAGGGGCGTCCATTATATAGATTTAGACTGATTAGGGTTTATGACATGCTTTTCTATAATCAAGGAAACAATGACACTTGGCAAAATTGAAAAAATAACAAGTTGTGTCATCCTTTGAGAAACTTATTATCCACTCCCTATTTTCTAGGGATTCTTTTTGCTTTTTATTTTTTTCCTTTTTCTTTCTGGGAAAACTGGAAATTCACACTGCCATGGAAGATTGTGCAGTTCCCAAGGATTTGGAAACTTCTTGACTTAGTGCATTGCACATTTTTTGAGCTGAAGAGATGCTTTTCATAGTTTCTAGGCTCAAGGGAGGGCTTCCATCCAAAATTTCATAGTTTCTAAGCCCAAGGCAAACCTTCCTATCTAGATTGTGCAATTCCAATCATCAAGGTTGGCTTGCCTTTCAAGATTGTGTAGTTTCTTGAGGCAAGCCCAATAATGTTGCAAGGTCAAGTCAAGAGATAGCTTGTGTCTGAAGGATATTGAACCGGGATCAATGAATCACAAGCAAAGCATGAAAACATAAGTCCTTATCATAGCATGAATACTTGAAGATAGTGAAAGGTAAGCTCCTGTGGACAAAAGGGGGGATCCAAAATCAAAGCATGGGAAAAATTTCGGAGGATGGTTGTAGTGACTACAACACATAGATAGACAAGTATAATTGTTCATGCATATTGGACTATTGAACATTATATTCATTGTTGTGCTTTATACTAATGCACAACCATGTATGCTCTTGAAAGTCTACTTGGGACTTACTATTATGCTCAAGATTTATAAACTATCACATATGTATGTGGTTTAATGAATGCTTTCATCATGAGGTCCCCTATCATGAATATGATTTGAAATTGTATGGTATGCTATAAATTGAAAGAATGTTGAGAATGTGTTGACGAACAAATGACTCATGAACAATGAGATAAACTGTGGGTCTATGCACCTTCATTTAGTTACTATGGTTGCGAATTGTAAATGGTTGAAATAAATGATTGAATAATGTGGAATGAACTTATATATGTCTCTGAATGTTTGATTTTACTATAACACCAATAATGGCCAATTTTTTGTATGTTTATACTTGTGGTGAAAGATAAGAATATGTTATTGAATGATTTAGTTCATTATTGGGCCATGGTTCCACCCCTTTGGAACCTTGTCGCCAAAATACTACCCCCGCCAACCACGTTGAAGCTTATTTTCTTTACAAATGGTTGATCCAGTAGAGAAGTAGTCGGTCTAGACATGATTCCAATCCCATGGAACCTTGTCACTGAAATAATGGCCACTACCAATACTTTTGCACCTATTCATATTGAAAGCGGCGAGCGGTGAGGAACACGTCAATCTGGCTATGGTTTCAATGAGGAGCATTGTTACCACCCATTGCTCATTTCCAACACTAGGTTAATGCTGAAAGTGGGTGAGTTGTGAAGAGTTGGCCAATCTAGCCATAGTTATAACCATGGAACCCTATTTTTGGGCCACTTCCCACCATTGAAATTCATGCGCTTCGTTAACACTTCTACGGGTGCATTGATGATAGTTTGGTTGATCCACCCATGGTTCTAGTCCCTTGGAGCCCTGTCACTAGGTTATCGACTACTAGTATCACTGAATATATAAGTGGTTGCATGGCGAGCTAGGATCACTGATGATAGAACTTTGTGGGGAGGAACCCTGCCACTAGGTTTTCAGACACTAGTCTCGTTAAGGAGTTAGGTGGTCAAGCGAGCCAAGATCGTCGATTCAGTGAGAAATGTTGTTATCACACAAAAATGATCACCTAACCATTTCTAACTAGGTGGATCAAAATACACCATGTAGGATTAATTTTACCATAGTAAAATCACTTTCACCATGGAAAATAATTTAGTAAACCATTTTTATTAAATTATTTTCTTATTTAAATAAAAAAACCCATGAGAATAATTAGATAAATCATCATTTATTTAATTTTTTCCAGGAATAATTATTAAATCATTATTTAAATAGTTATTTGTTGTCACATTTGACTAAATTCCCTAGGAATAATAAAATAAATCACTATTTATTTATTATTCCTTATTGGAATATTATTAAATCACTATTTAATAATTATTTCAATTTCACACCATTCTTAATCCTCGCGGAATAATTAATAAATCAGTTTATTTGTGAATTACTTCTAAATAAAAACATTTAACAATTTTAAATATCTTTTACCTATCCAATAAATATAATAAAGTATTCCAAGCGGTTAGATCTTGATTTGGGAAATATTATTTTATTATTCTCCATTTTTGAGATTAAGTCAATACTTTTTTATAAATAAGAGGTTTTTCGATTCATTCTTCACCATGATCATAATCATCGTCACCATTATTGTCTATTTTCTTTTGAGCTCCCATTTGAGTTATTCACATTGTTTGGGTTTTTGACATATTGAGAGATAAGATCATTTGTTGAAGCATCAAGGACATCAAAGGACCCATACCATGGAGGGGGACTTATAGACCCTTTTGTAAATATCCTTCACCAGGTGTTTTTAATAAAGAATTTACTCAACTAAAGTCTTTCCATTTGGGTTATTGCATAGGATATATTTACTATTGTTTCCTATTCTAGATTGTCTATATTTTTGTTGTAGGTTTTTCCATTGTTATTGCAAATCTGAATCTTAAGAAACCATCAAATTGTCATTAGGGTCACTTGTCACCTAGTGACTTAAGTGAAGTGTTTTTGGTACACCTTCCAAAAAAATTCACACTAACAAATGGCGACTCCACTAGTGTAATAATAACGTTCATGAGTGATTGAAGTTTCAATAATTTTAAGGGGTTTCTACAATTATTTTTAGCCTCTCAATTTATATTTATAGTATTATTTCCTTTTTTGTGAAATTTTCGGATTCTGGTGGTTTTCTGGTTCTTTCTGCAGGTCACAGGTACCAGTCGAGCAAGAGATAGTGAAATTTGGGTGACATATACTAACTGAAAGTCCTGGGAGAAAAACACACTTTTCAGCCCTTCATCTTTGTTCAAGGGTGCATTATTTGGTGCAAAAGCTGCATTTTCCATTGTTCTAGGTCAATACCTGCATTTTGTATTTTTTTTGAAAAATTTTCAGAATTACCGAGAGTACTATCTACAAACTGGGTTGGGTACTTTACCTCTATTTTCAGTCTCCCCTAGGCATAGATACAATTAATTTGTTTCTTTGAGAAAGGAAAAAGCCCCCTATGGTTCAGAGTACACCATCCACATTGTTAGGAGGAGATTTGTTGAGTTAGGAGTCTAGGGTTTCAACATTTTCCAGTCACCGGTTTTCAAAGTCTGATCCATTACCTTTCAACTCTTTTGGATAGGTTTATTTTACCTTTTATCCCTTTAGAGTTTCGGTTTTACTTCCCCCCTTAAGATCCCCTTGAGCATCCTAGTTTTTAGAGCTTCACTCCTATTGTTTACATCAATTTTCACCTCTGATTTTTGTTGTTTGTTTGCACCATTTACATTAGAATAGTGCCTCTAGATCTCAGTACCTTGACATTAGATCATTTAGGAATTTTTATGTGTATTTGATTAGCTTGTTTTCCCTCTATTTCTTAGCTGCTCGGTAAACCTTATGGGTGGGGTTTTGTGTGTTTGATTAGCTATTTATTTTCTATCATTTTCATATTTATTTACAATATTTAAACACTTCACTTTCAGTAGCACATGGCATCATAAAACATGCTCAGTTAACTCATCCACTTAACACATTATTTTCACACACTCACACCCTAAGCGAACGTGAGCTAGGTTAACACTGCCAAGCCAAGACTTGAAACACTACACCTTAATAAATCAACACACATAGATTAAGCCTACTTGGGCACTAGGGCCAAACAATCTTTGTAGTGTAGGTGTAGGATCAATGGGATAGGCTTCCAATGACACCCATTGATTTCTTTCATTGAGACATAGACGTTGCCATATTAGGGAGCTTAAAATCCTTCATGATCCCATAGTCCAAAGCCAAAGTGCGTCAAAAACCCAATTCAGAGTGGGTCAGGCTAGGTCATCATGCGAGCGATTATCCTCGGGGCTACCCAACCCGTGGCATGGAATCCTATGCATTGGATCACTACCAAGAAGCTCAAGGCTTGACTACACCCACGAGACGAAGGTAACTGTAGTGGCCAATCTTAGGAAAACACCCTATAGGACTCGCAATGGGAATCAATTGGTTCTTTAACCTACTTTTCTCTAGACAACTCTACTTACGCGGATCAGATTCCATCAAGTAAGAAGTTCTTTGGAAGGCCATCGAAACAATAGATCTAGGATTATTTGAGGATGTAGATCACCTATAGGCTAGAGGTATTTTTATTTAATAGGACGTTTTTTCTTGTATTAGAGTGGAATCAATAATATAGTTAGTTTACACTTGGCACCACTGCACTAGGTGTTTTCTTCCTATTTGTTACTCTTTTATTCCTATCACCACCCTCTGGTTCTTAGATCGTTATTGTCTTGACATCGTTGCATCCCCAAGAAGTTTGTCACGAGGACATTGAGGTCTTCACCCTCAGTTCCTGTTAGGACATATTACTCCTCCATGTTGAGTTAGAGTTCATCCTCTCAGTCCTCCATCGAGTCATCATTATGATTATGATTCTACTGATTCATCTAGTTCGTCCTTTGATTTTGCATTGTCCCAACCCCGTATCACCAGCATGTCAGGAACCAACATGGGTGCGGGAAACCAGGGTGGTAACCCAAGTGACTGGCCTCTAAATTAGACATAAATTAAGGCTCATGCGTCTAAATTAAACATAAATTAAGGCCTATGACCATCCTTCAGCACATTAAACCTGTCTTTTTGCATTAGATAATGTATATTTAACTTTAATATATTCATTAGGAAGGTTTATGAATAATTGCATATTTGTGCCTAATATTATTTATTTTTGTGGAATATTATGAGAATATTGGGTAGATTATGAAGATTTGAGGGAGGAGATAATTTAGGGATTTGCTCCCTACTATAGGAGGATCAATATTAAATAATAAATCAGCAAGATATTATGGAATTATGGCACAGATTGTGGAAATATAATGATTGAGAAAATCTAGGAATGTGTTCCCTACCATTTAATGCAGCTTCCTAGTATTGGGAATCAGATCCACTAATCAAGGGATAGGGGGTATGATGGGCCCCTAAATTAGACATAAATTAAGGGTCATGCCTCTAAATTAAACATAAATTAAGGCCCATGACCATCCTTTAACACATTAAACCTCTATTTTTGCAAAATATAATGTATTTTTAACTTTAATATATTGATTAGGAAGGTTTATTAATAATTGCATAGTTGTGCCTAATATTATTTATTTTTGTGGAATATTATGAGAATATTGGGCAGATTATGAAGATTTGGAGGAGGAGATAATTTAGGGACTCTTTCCTTACTATAGGAGGATCAATACTAAATAATAAATCAACAATATATTATGGAATTATGGTACAGATTGTGGAACGCCAATGATTGAGAAAATCTAGGAATGTGTTCCCTGCCATTTAATGCAGATTCCTAGTATTGGGAACCAAATCCACTAATCAAGGGATTTTGGTGGGGAAAGCTTCCTCCTTTCATGGGAAATGATTCCTAATAATTTTTTATAAGTACCAAGTCGAATTTTCGTCTGTGGGGAGATTTTGATTAATCTTCTTGTGGAGAGAACTTGTATTTTTGCAACTCAATTGTATTTTCTTACAGGGATGTAATTGTATCGATGAAAATAATGAAGTTTGGTGTCATGTTCAGCTTCTAAATCTTGTTCTCCTCCATAGGTCTCTAATTTTCCTTGGGTTTGGCCATTCCAAGAACCTCAGATCCCTTTTGTATCATTTTCTTTTCTTCTTTTCACTTCTTATTCACATGCATATCTTGTTCTCGTTTCTTTCCATTTTTGCATTCAGTATTAATGATTTATTGTTGGAGGATTGGGTTAAATGGTTGATGTAAGTTCTTTTTCAGGATCACAATCATCATTGGAAAATATTTTGAAGGTCATAGTGATCATTGAGCTACTTGGAATAGTCTTCTTATTCCCAAATCTAGATTTTTGGTACACCTTTTTAGCAAAGAACAATAAAATTTTGTTATTTTTCAGAGCATGCTAACGAGCTTCAATCAAGTTGGTTCCACCTGCATTAGATCACAAAAACATTTTATTTAATAAAAAAATTCACCTCATTTCATTTTCACTTGATTAGGTTTGGCATTTGATAGATTTACTATCTCACTAGTTCTCGAATTTCTTATTTTTAAACTAAGTAATTTTCCGTTATTTAAGAAATCTTTCC
This sequence comes from Pinus tabuliformis, assembly GCA_031772625.1. NCBI lineage: Eukaryota > Viridiplantae > Streptophyta > Pinopsida > Pinales > Pinaceae > Pinus > Pinus tabuliformis. The sequence continues at coordinate 434,155,837 of CM062805.1, forward strand.
CATGTATAGATGAATTTATGGATAGATGTAGAAAATAATGTATGTTGTTGTAGGAGATTCTACATTGCAGGGATACCTCATCACGTTTTCCTCATTCAAGCCTCATTTGCCCATGTCGCCAAAGCAAAATTTTCCATTTCCATTGAGTAAATCTACCCATCTTGAAGCCCTTGCTCGCGTTCTAGGTATTTTCCACCACCTCCATGCCTTATTATTCCATTATCCACCTTTCCAAACCTCCATTCCACCTCCTAGACCACTTCCTAAGCTTTCAAACTTCTTTTTGTAATAAAACAGGGGATCTTGTAGACATCCTGTAGGAAATAGTACTTCTTATAGACATCTTATAGGAAAACCTGTAGTGGCTTGTTTTGAGCCCGAATTGAGAAAAATCATCACTAGAAGCAAGGATTAGGCCCCTAATTTCCCTCCAAGCGATCTGAACCAGTGTACTCCTTTTCCTCTACACCTATCTCCCCTGCCAAAGAGCCAAGCAAGATTAACATTTTTCAAGCAAAAATATAAAAATGAAAAAGTTATTTTATATTTATTCATGCACATAGCAGTTAGCACTCTCTAGATCAGATTCCATGCTCAGTTAGTTTAAATCATCACAAGTGTTAAATAGGGTTAAGTTAGGTTTCTATTACATCTAGTTCATAATCTTTATGCAATTAAAATATGTTTCTTTCCTTGTACTTTATTTCTTGAAATAGGTTAGGGTTTCCATTTTAGTTCATTTTCTACAGTTAGTTTAGGGTTTGATTTCAGTACATGCACTCCATTACATCATGACAGCAAAGGAAGGACACATTGTATGCTACACATATAGTGTTGATACCTGTTAAGTTTGTATGAACCTCGGGTTGATAATTAAATTCAATAGCCTTGGGAGTTGCAACATTCTTGTTGCAATACCGAGGCTCATCACATTTTGGCGCCGTTGTTGGGGACATGTCAAAGTATGCATTGTTTTTTTCCCTAGTTGATTCATTTCCTTTTAATTTTTTCTAAAACAAAAAATATTTGCATTAGGCATATTTCATTTCAAAAATAGAAAAGTGCATTGCATTAGTGTTTTCATTCAATCATAAAAACAAAAACAAAAAATCTCCAACACCAACCCACCCCCCCATTTGATCATGTGGTTCAGTAAGAGCCACATCAACATTCACTTTTGTAGGTAGAAGAAGAAGATGACAAATAATGTAGAAGAAATGGATGGAAATGATGACAATGAGGAAGATCCTCTCGGATTTCCCATTCAAGATACTGATGATAGTATGCACATGAAGAACATCCCTCCATCTTTTCTTCCAAAATTTCATGGTCTAAGGTAAGAGGATCTAGAAACCTTTCTCTTTGAATTTCAAATCATTTGTAGATCTTATGGTTACTTATTAAAAACTCAAAAACTGAGATTGTTTCCAGAAACATTGAAGGATAGAGCTCTTAAATGGTTCATGAGTTTAGGGACTAATTCAATAAGATCATGAATGATATGAAAAATACATTTCTAGAAAAATTTAAAGATCATGATCTTAAAGAAGAAATATTTAGAATGAACAAAAAAGAAGATGAGAGTCTTGAGGATCTAATAGAGAGGTTCATGTATATTTTTAAGAGGGAAAAACTACATCATTTAGGATCTGAAACACTAAAAACCCTCTTACTTAGAACAATTAGGGATGAATGGATTAATTTCCTTAATCTCATGAGTAGAGGTGATGTATACCAATTATCATTTGAAGAAATTTTTGAAACATGCAAACACATATCAAGAGGAAGGACATAGTTAGTTAATCGGCATCAAGATCGGTAGGTCAAGCTAAACTTGGAAATTTGCGTGATAACTTTAAAACATAAATTCTTAGCAATCTAAGTGAACAAGTAGAAATGTTAAGAATACAAAATGAACAAAAATAATATGTTGATATTTGTGTTTTCCATGCAGAATCACATGGTGTTAAACATTGTCCATCATTACTGAGGTTGAAGGAAGTTCACCAAGAGGAAAATGGAATAAGTGAATTGTCAATGCAACTATGTTATGTAGCTCCAAGAGGGCCATGGCAGCCTATTCAATATGATATGATACAAGAGCCTAATTCATAATTTCAATCTTATGCACATCCATATCAAAGTAAGTGGAGCACACCCTTTCCTCTGCAACATTGGCCATCTCAACCCCAAAACCAATTTTGGCAACAAGGTTGGTAAGGAACTTATGGGATCCATACACAATATCCTCAATATCTTCTTCAATATCCTCCATACCCAACTCCATGTTATCCATACCATTCACCTCCACCACAACCACAACCCCAACCACATCCATCTCAAATATCCACTCCCACTCAACTACCTGTACCCCCATTTCCAAACCGACACATTGAAGTAGCTCAGCCCACTTACAATGTTGAGGTACAACACTTCCAAATATCTCCTCTTGATCTCATTGGTATTCATCTCAACTTAGGAAGAACATTACAAAAAGTGTTTCACTTGATGCCATTGAAGGACAACATGCAGAAAAACCAGATTCAAAAGAGAAGATCAAAGAACCATGGGCTGCACTTGATGAAGAGAAGAAATCAAAATCAGAGATTGAGAAATCTCCCTCATGGTTACCATCAAATCCTCCATGTATTCAAGAGAACAATCAACAAGAAGGGGAAGATTTGAATTTCACGGAAGAAGAAGACATCCAAGGTGATCCAAATCAACAAGCAAACTAAGGGCATGAAAGTTATATTGAGGTTTAGTTCAAGACAGTCACTAAGTTGCAGCAACACTCTCTTCTTCAATTGTGCTTGATATCATCAAAGTCAAAGCATTTTATCACTAAAATCCAGGTACATGTCAAAGCATACATTTCAAGCCTACACATCATTTTGTCTGTCATCTTGATGTGCACATGGCTCCATTGGAAGTATTCTTATACTTGAAAGTGATTTTGTTATTCAAGTAGGGTAGATTAGAAAAAAAATGAAAATAAGAGGCAAAAATAAAATCTCAGGTGAAAAACTACTTCGAGGCGCCTGAGATTGGCTCATTGATTGAAAACCTCCATGAGGTGGTCAAGGGGTTGGAAAAAAGAGAAAAATAGAGAAAAATAAAAGAACATAGGTGAAAACCTCATTTGAGGCACCTCGACAGGCCTACTAATTTTAAACCTCATTGAGGCAGCTAGTAGGCCTAGAAGAAAAAAAGGAAAAAACTAAAGAAATATTTTCTCCATGTATCTCTCTGATGAATGTAGGTGCTCTTCAACATCTGCAAGCAACAAAAACGAGTTGGTACCAAAACAAAAAAATGGTTAAACCTAGTCTAAAGAAGTTTTTGACTTTCTCCTCCTTTTCTCAAATGCTCCAATAGTACCAAGGCTGTGGCAATCCATCACCCTCATCTATTTCCACCATCCACTCATCATTCCCAAGCATCTACCACTCATTTTCCTTGTTGTCCCAAAATACTATAGAAAGGTTTTGTTTTACTACAGGAAATAAAAATACATAGACCATAAATTTGTTTCGCCATAAATTGAAAACCATGCATCCATTTTCCAAGATGTTTCAGGGGGAGATGCATATGGATGAGGGTGACATGCTCAATCAATTTTAGCAAATTCCAGTACATAGTTTTCGAGAAATCAGCCTCTATCACCTACAGCCATTTTTGAATTTTCTCGATATTCATGCATCCATTTAAAAAGTTGGTTTATGGGGAGATGCATATGGATGATGGTAACATGCCCAAGCAATTTCAACCAATTCCAGTGCAAGGTTTACAAGAAATCAACCTCCATCACCTTCATCCATGCTTAATTTTTCTTGAGATTTGTGCATCCATTGGGAAAGGTTTTTTTTATGGGGAGGTGCATAATGATGATGGCAACATGCTCAGAAAATTTTGGGTCAATCCATTCTACCATTTGGGAGATATGGAAAAAACAAGTCTGCTACAAGACACTGTCCTGAATTACTATAGGATCTCTATAAGAAGTTCTGAATTACTGCAGGATCTCTACAGGAAGGCTGAGAAGAAGCTACAAGAGGCAATATGATGGAGAAATTGTTCAAAAGGTCAAGTATTCTTTAGGGAAGGTTGATATAGGTCCCCCAACACCTGCACATCAACAAGAATACAACCCATCAACAAAATGAGTTCAACAAAAAAGAAAAAGGCAGTGAAGAAGATAAACTTGATTCATTAGCAGCACAACAACATCAACTCAACAGTAGCATGCATGTCTCTCTAACAACCATCAAGTCTGTATAGGTATGCAATATTCTTGACGTCTTCTCTTGAGCATATTATATTTAGAAATTTGTTGTCAATTCATGAGAGATGAGGTTTTATAAGCTAAGGATGGGTCAACAGTCTCAATCGCCTTCAACTAGTTAATTGTAGCTCACTCCTTCACTCATGCAATGTTGAAAAGTCAAATTATGAAGGGTGATGATTTCAAGGAATGAGGACAACAGTTAAAATAAGAAATTTTTGCAAAGGCCAAGTCACCACAGCACTCCAAGCCCTCCATCCACTTCATATTCACTATCTATCCATCATTCATCCATCCCATTTCATAATTTCAAGAAAAAACCCTACACTTTGTCTCACCCTGAAAATTTCTTGAAAAAAACAAACAGAGAATCCTCTCCATTTTCATAAACCTACATCATTTCTCATCACTGCCATATAGTTAGAATATTCTAAAGGAAGAAGGAATCACTACTACATGAAGGAAGAATGTTGCTACAAGAAGGAAGAAAGGAACAAATTGTGCTAAAAACCAAAAACGGCAGTGCCTAAAAGAGATCTAATCAAAACAGAAAACTCAAAGGCCATTAGGCAACCATCTAGGTCACAGGAGAGAAGAAGAAGGCAATAAAAGGAAATGAGGCATTCACCATCAAAATAGAACTCAAATTGCAGTGATAAAAAGAGGCTTTCCAAGTGGTCTCTAATCTCTTTCTAGCTTTTTTCCAAGGCCTAAAAGATGTTATAGAGATGAGAGAAAGGCACGGAAGTCAAGTTAAGGGTCTACCGTAAGCTCAGACTATCATTTATGCTCAAACGAGTTTCCTGTAGTTTTAACAGGGTTTCCTGTAGGTTTCATGTAGTTTTGACAGGAATTACTACACGATGTCCTCGTTCTCATCAAAAGGCATTTTGAAGGTTTTAGAGGTGTCCAAATGGTGGAAAAAGGTAGCAAAAGGTTGATAAGGATGTGGAAGACCTTGCAAAACTAAAAAAATTTCAAGAACCCATATTGAATAAGGAGAAGAAAGAAAGTTAATGGTATCAGGAAACAATTAATTTTCTATGCACAAATAAATTTTTGGGCTTGTCCTTGTAGAACTTACAACCAAGATTCTTAAGAGAGCGGAATAAGGGGTGGACAAGAGAGAGGCCACCAGGGCCATGAATGAGGCACAATTAGGTCACTAAGTTGCTCAGAGGATGAGCAACACTTTCAGCAGGGAAGAATGATGGGCCTCTAAATTAGACGTAAATTAAGGCTCATGCCTCTAAATTAAACATAAATTAAGGCCTATGACCATCGTTCAGCACATTAAATCTCCCTTTTTGCATTAGATAATGTATTTTTAACTTTAATATATTCATTAGGAAGGTTTATGAATAATTGCATATTTGTGCCTAATATTATTTATTTTTGTGGAATATTATGAGAATATTGGGCAGATTATGAAGATTTGGAGGAGGAGATAATTTAGGGACTTGGTCCCTACTACAGGAGGATAAATATTAAATAATAAATCAACAAGATATTATGGAATTATGGCAAAGATTGTGGAACTCCAATGATTGAGAAAATCTAGGAATGTGTTCTGTGCCATTTAACGTAGATTCCTAGTATTGGGAACCAAATCCACTAATCAAGGAATTTTGGTCAAGAAATCTTCCTCCTTTCATGGTGAATGATTCCTAATCATTTTGTATAAGTACCAAGTCGAATTTTCCTCTATGGGGAGATTTTGATTAATCTTCTTGTGGAGAGAACTCGTATTTTTGCAACTCCATTGTATTTTCTCGCAGGGATGTAATTGTATTGATGAAAATAATGAAGATTGATGTCATGTTCAGCTTCTCAATATTGTTCTTCTCCATAGGCCTATGATTTTCCTTGGTCTTGGCCACCCCAGGAGTGTCAATTCCCTTTCTTATCATTTTCTTTTCTTCTTTTCACTTCTTATTGACATGCATCTTTTGTTCTTATTTCTTTCCATTTTTGCATTTAGTATTAATGATTTATTTTTTTAGTATTAGGTTAAATGGCTTATGTAAGTTATTTTGTAGGATAAAAAGCATCATTTCATGATTGGAAAATATTTGGAAGGTCATAGTAATCATTGAGCTACTTGGATTAGTCTTCTTATTCCAAAATCTAGATTTTTGGAACTCTTTTTTAGCAAAGAACAATGAATTTATACTATTTTTTACATCATGCTAATGAGCTTCAATCAAGTTGGTTCCACTTGCATTAGATCAAAAAAACATCCTATTTAATAACAAAATTTATCCCATTGTATTTTCACTTGATTAGGTTAGGCATTTGATAGATTTACTAGCTCACTAGTTCTCGAATTTCTGATTTTTAGACTAAGTAATTTTCCGTTATTTAATAAATCTTTCCCATGTACAGATGAATTTGTGGATATATGTAGATAATAATGTGTGTTGTTGCAGGATATTCTACATTGCAGGAATACCTCATCTCATTCACCTCATCCAAGCCTCATCCACCCATATTGCCAAAGCAAAACTTACCATTTTCATTGAGCAAATATACCCATCTTGAAGCCCTTGCTTGAGTTCTGGGTAGTGTCCACCACCTCCATGCCTTATTCTTCCATTATCAACCTTTCCCAAGCTCCATTCCACCTTCTAGACTACTTCCTAATATTTCGACTTTATTTTTGTAATAAAACAGGGGATCTTGTAGACATCCTATAGGAACTAGTACTTCTTGTAGATATCCTGTAGGAAAACCTGTAGTGGCATGTTTTGAGCCCGAATTGAGAAAAGTCATCACCAGAAGCAAAGATTAGGCCCCTAATTACCCTCCAAGCAATCTGAACCATTGTACTCCTTTTCCTCTACACTTGTCTCCCCTACCAAAGAACCAAGAAAGATTAGCATTTTTCAAGCAAAAAGATAAAAATGAAAAAGTTATTTTATATTTATTCATGCACACAGAAGTTAGCACTCTCTAGATCAGATTCCATGCTTAGTTAGTTTAAATCATCACAGATGATAAATAGGGTTATGTTAGGTTTCTTTTACATTTAGTTCATGATCTTCATGTAATTAGAATATGTTTCTTTCCTTGTACTTTATTTCTTGCAATAGGTTAGGGTTTCCATTTCAGTTCATTTTATGCAATTAGTTTAGGGTTTGATTTCAGTACACGCTAATGAGCCTCATCATTAGGTAATTATATGGGCCTTAATTCACCTCCTATCTTAGTCAAACCAACTTTTCTCACAACTTATTACATGTTTTGATTATATTTTGTTTAATGAGATGAGTTAGAGTGAGATATTATGCCTAGTGGACTAATATGCATTGAATGCAGGTTTGGAAGAGAAAATCGAGGAATTTTCAAAAAGACTAAGGTTTGAAACTTGAATGGGACAAGGAAGAGAGATTGTAGGAGGTGAATCCTTCTCATTTACTCCTTCCCCATTCGAATATTCCTCCATTAATCCCACTAGCTCGGAGTGCAAGTAGCCAAGTCATGAAGATTAGAAGGCAACTGAGCAAGTGATAGACAAAGGCTTAGTTCATCTTGAGTTTGGGAGTCGATCCTCCCTAAATTTAAGGAAGTTGTTGGGGACTTCAGTTTTATAAGTAGAGAGGCCTAAAGCCTCATTAGGATTCGAATTGTTGTTGTAAAACTCTAGCTATTTTCGAGCTCCAGACTTGTGGAAGACATTTTTATGTAATTTTTGGTTTTGGTAATAAGAATGAGTTTGTTCTTGATTCAGTACTGAGTTAACTCGGAGGGCTGAAGCTCTTGGGTTAGGGCCCAAGCCTAGTAGCAAAGGATCCTCTTCCTGTATCTTTATGCTTAGCTTAGTTTCATAGATTCATGGTTAAACTGGTTTTAGAAGTATTTCATTGCAAGTAGTGTAGATTTGATTAATTGTTTATTAGTTTGCTTCCATTTGTGCCTTACTTTAGTAGCAAGTTAGAAGGAATAAAAGAGGCCCCACAAAGTTGTCAGTGGGTGTCTTGGCCTCACTTATTCCTTATAGGATCATGATTTGAGGAAATGACCCTTATGCAGCCCAAAAAGACAGATTTCCATTTCTTTCATGATATTTAGAGTTTGTTGTACTTAAACTAGCATTTGATTAGTTTTGCAAAGTAGGATTTCATTGCCATCTCTTCTATCTTCATTCTTGCAATAGATCTCATCCATGATTCCATGTTATTCATCAGTTTCTTCATGCATAAGGTAGAAAATTAGTTCATTAAATTCTTCTTTTCTAGTTCATGAGAATTCTTCTTGTTTACATGGCTTTTTGGAAATTACACATGTTTGATGCAATGAAGGCACTTCAGAAGTAGACATAGATCTCATAGCAATCAACCACCTTCCAACTTCATCCACCCATAGGCATTCCTTGTTTCCATCAAAACCTTCACTAATTTCATCATTTTACATAGAAATTTCCTCAAGCATTTTTAGCGAATCCAACCATCTCCAAAACTTAATTTGGGTTCTGAGTGAGCCTAGGCCTCTTCTCACTCAATTCCACTCATCAACCACCTTCCCTAATCCTTCCATCACCTTCAACACCCGTCATTTTTCTCACGGCTACATCCTGTAGAAATACAGGGAATCTTGTATGTTTCTAGTACATCATGTAGGTTTTCCTATAGTGGCTTGTTTTGAGGCTGAATTGAGGGAAAACCTCTAGGAAGCTTCTGAAGGTCACCCAAGGGGCCCCCAAACCTTCCAACCATCTCCTGAACCTCCCAGCCATCTACCAACATTCCTAAACCACCCGCCACATCACCAAATGAGATTAGTTTGCACACTTGATTTTTCATGAAAAGCATAAAAAGACAAAACAAATTTCTTACAGTCCTTTACATGCATAACAATTGTGTTTGATGATTTTAACTTCCATTCTTAGGATAGTAGCATTTTTTTCATGTTAATTTAACATCATTGCAAAGCATAGCTCTTAGCAGTTAATTAGGAAATGGTGTGCCCTAGCATTGAATTTCAGTCTCTTTCATTATTGCAATAGATCAAATCTCTCTTAGAGTAGATTTCTATTTCTTTCATCAAGGAACCAAGCTTCTTCTGAATCCATAGAAGTATGGCTTGCAAACCCTAGTGGTCTCTCACTGGCTAAATAATGACAAAAGGCGGAACCATCACTTTTACTTAGGAATAGAGCACTGTCACCTCCAAGTTTGTACGAACCCCAGGTTGATAAAGTAAAGCTGGTAGCCCAAGAGTTGCAGCATTCTTGTTGCAATATAATTTGGTTCTCATCACTTTTTGGCATAGTTTCCGGGGAGGTGTTTGAGTAATATGTGATTAATGCTTTCTTTCTTCTATTTCTTGTTTTTACTATTCTGCCACTAGTTTCATTTCTGCAAAAGTAATTTAGTTGCTTCCTTTTCATTCTACATTCTTTGCTTTCCTTTCCATTCTGCAAGTTATATTTGAAGCAAGTAGTTAATCGTTTAATTCAATCAGTAGTTCTCATTCAGTCTACAATTTCAATTCTACAAGTTAGATTTCAATTTAGCAATTAGTTTTTCATTTAGTCAATAGTTTTCATTCAATCTGCAATTTCAGTTCTGCAAAGCACTTTCAAAGTTTGAAAAAATCACAAAACCAAACCAAATACATTTCCTTTCATGCCTCGTAGGAATAGGGACAACTTAGGGAATTTTTTTCCAAATACCCCCACTGCATCAAACATCCATCCTTCCCTCTTTTTCGATGGGTGTGAACTGGAGGAACCCTTAGGTGCGAAACCATACATCTTTGAAGAACCTATAAGGGAAGACAATGAACCCATTCCTACTGAGCCAATGGTTGAAAACAAAAATGAGAGATGGAATAGAGAGAGAGTTGAGGGTACCTTCCCCATCAAGGAAACCAATGGGGACACTAAGATGAAAAATATAAGCCCCTATGCCCTTCCTCATTTCCATGGCCTAACCACAGGAGATCTTGACACTTTCCTATTTGAGTTTGTTGTTATATTCCAAACCTATGACTATACAGATGATGAGAGGAAGTTAAAACTATTTCCATCTACCTTCAAGGATGCAAATTTGCGCTAGTTCATGGTTTTACCTAGGGTTAGCATCATAAATTGGGCTCAGATGCAACAAGCCTTCAACAACAAGTATCGAGACTACTCTAGGTCTAAGGATACTAAAGAAGAAATTTTTAGGATGACCTTATGTAATGATGAATCCGTAAGGGAAGACCTTTTGGATACCCTACACTTGTTATCAGGAGGAGATATATACCAATTTCCCTATGAGGATATCAAGGCTGTCTTTAGAAACCATTCTAGGGTAGCTAGGAAAAAGGGTAGGGGAAGTCAACCTGTGGTCAGTACATCCTCTTCCAATTCATCCATAAGGGTGAAATTAGAAACATACTGGAAGATTTCAAGAGTGAGATGCTACAAACCCTCACCTTACAGATGGACACTATGAACATTAGGAGAAAGAAGGAGGAAGCAGAGAGAGACTTGGCCATTTTCTATCCTAGATGCACTAGAAGGCACCTCAGGAATGAATGTCCATTGAATTCTATTGAAATTTGCTCAGTATATGAAGAAAACCACTCCACAGACAAGTGCCCTTGTTTTCCTGGACTCAATGCTATATATCAAGGAGTTGAAGGGGTCACTGAGCAGTTGTGCTACATAAACCAAGGAAGAGCTCATGGGCCTAGGCCATACTAGCAGGGCATGCAAGGGTCATCCCAAGTATATTACAACCCCAACCAGACCACATCCATACCTTCTTGGGGACCCCCTGCTCTTCCTTCTTGGTCTACACCTCCTCCTTGGTCCTTTTCATCTCAGTATCATTCCCAGCTAGCCAACTAATCATTTCAACCATATGCTTTGCCACAACCTCAGTGGAATGCACCACCCCAGAGGTGGAGGCCCAATACAACAATGTTCTAGCATTATTGCCTTCACCACCTGCCCAACCACAACTTTTACACTTTGCTCCACCTAAATAACCCCAAATGCCTGCCCAGCCAAATCTGAACCCAAAAAATAGACAGACACAGAAAGTATACAGTGGAGAGACATCATATCCAGCTTATGCTATAGAGATCCAAGAAATTAACCTGAGATCTAGGAGAGTTCTCCCGGATAACAAACCTCCACCTCCACCTAGGGAGTTTGAAGAAGAAATAGAGGAAAGCATTCTTAAAGTAAATCCACCCTTTCATGAGAGATTCAGTCAACCACTCTAGCCTACCCCATAAGAGATTGGACTTCTGGGAGAATTGAAAAAACTATGTGTCAAGATTCCACTTCTCCAAGCCATCAAGGATGTACCTATTTACAACAAGTTGATTAAGGAGAAGTGTTTCAAGCATCCAGGGATGTGAAAAAGAGATGCCCCTACCATTAATGTCATTGGACAACTATCTAACTTAATGTTTGGGTAGGTAATCTGTCCAAAGTATTTGGACCCTAGAAGCCTTGTAGTAGATGTGCACATTAACGACACCATTTTCCCTCACACTTTGATTGATCTTGGGGCTGCCATTAATGTGATGACTAAGGAAACCATGCTCAAGCTCAACCTCCAAGGTTCATTGAGAAAGACCACAACAGTCCTGCAACTTGTAGACCACTCCACAGTGACCCCTGAGGGGATTTTGGAGGATGTGATGGTCTCCATTGACTCTTGGGAGTACCCTAAAGATTTCCTAGTTCTCTAGCCCAAGGCTAAGCTTACTAGTTACCCTCTTATGCTTGGGAGGCCCTAGTTGACCACTACCGATGCTTACATCAGCTGCAGAGCTTGGAATATGACCATCAAGAATGGGCATATGTCTAAGAAGCTAGTCCTATACCCTCCTTCTTAGCCATCTCTAGAACATGATTTACCTTTATGGCTAGAAGAGGAGGAAGAAGATGAAGTTTATACTGCCCAAATGTATACCTTAGAAACTGACCTGAAAATAACCCTATGAGTGATCTCAGTTAAAGATTTATTAAATGAAGGTATTACATACTCATGTGTTGGTGTGTGTGTCTATGTTATTGAGGCAACGAATCGATCAGATTGCAAATACACAGACACCTGAAATGGAAAACAGCAGAGAAATACAGTAAGAAAATATAAGAACACAAGAATTTAATAAGGAGTTCACCCTATCCTCCGGGGCTACATCTCTGGTCCAGTTCTTAGTGGTGGCCTTCTTTTATTGTGTCTTAAAGTAGAGAATTACAATGAAGGAGCTCAATGTGAGTCTCCTGAAACAGAATTTGCTTGGCAGGGTGGTTCTTGGATTCCCCAAGCCACTAGAGTGATAGACTCTTTTCATCACCAGCTCTTCAACCTCTCTGGTCTTTAATGGAAGGAGGCTAGTGTGGTGCTCAGTCTTGATAGATCCTCTCAGCGATGGCTTGAATATCTCAAGCTCCCTGGTGCTCGATGCTTCCTTTGATAAGCTCGACCCTCTGTCTTCCTCTTCTTTCTTTTTGCTTCACTGTCTTTTCTTCATTTTCTCCGTCTTCTTTCCTTTCTTCTCTTTCCCCATACTCTGTCTTCCATGTCTTCTGCTTTGTCTATTCATGGCTTTAAAGCCATTCGAGTTCATGGCTATTCAATTCCTCTTCCACTTCTGTCGAATCACCTGCTACAGCTTCGCTTGGAGTTCCTTGTCTCAGTGTCATCATCAGGCTCACAGGGAGTGGCCACTTGTCCTTCTACCACTACGCTAGCTTACTTCGTTAGTTCAGTTTTTTAGTTACGTCGTGGAATTAGTCATCTGCCACCTTGACAGTCAAATCAAATGTCAAATTCTTATAGATCGCGGCTTTATCCCCTGTCGATTTCGGTTTTCCCATCGGGCGCGATCTCAGCCATTAGATCTAGAGCCTCGTGCGATGAGTGGCAATTTTCTCTCTCCTCCGCTTGCCATGCGTTAGGCGTTGAGTGGAATCACTCCATTTTCACCAAATCTGCTTACCGCCCAAGGGTGCCCCCGATAAATACTGCCAGTTTTTGGAGCGCGGGTCCCGCCTTAGCCTTTAGCCTTTTTCCCCATAGTTTTCCTGTCTCTCATGCGACCAAGTGCTCGGGGCCTCTCCTTCTCAAGGGGCTTTTCCCAGTCCTAATCGCGCATCAAAAACTGCCTCCATTTCCCGATCTAGGCTTTCTAGGGGCTAGTTTCGCCTCCTGCGTAGTCTCCATCGACCTCAGTCAGCCTCTTTGACCGAGGTCCTCGTCGTTCCATGTTGGCTACTAATTGCCACTATTTAGAGGTGTTTTTGATCACTGCTCTTAATTCTTTGAAGCCTATCCTGACCTGATACAGTCATGGTTCTCTGATAACTCTTCTTCATGGATCCAATTCGGATCACGAACTTCCCACTGAAAAGCTTGTGGACCACCAAAAGTTGGTTTTCAAGCATCGACTGAGTGAGAGTACTGTTTTCTCACTTGTCCAATCTCAATCCACTTTGCACTGCTTGGCTTTGAACCTTTAAGTCCAATCCTGAGGTACTCAACATCTCCCTTGCGCATCGTCCTCACCTTCCTATCCACCACTATGTCTTCCTGCAATTCATTTAGATATTCAGGTAGCAGGTCATCAATAGAAGGCAACTAACTTTGTTCTTCAGGATCCTCAATCAATGAGGGTTCAAACAATCTCAAGCAATCTACATTTATGATTGAGTAGATGTGCATGTAAGCTAGTAGATCAAGGCGAAAAGCATTCTCACCAATCTTCTCAAGTATTTTGAAGGGTCCATACCTGATAGGCTTTCGCTTCTTGCCTTCACCATGCATCCTAGCCTTGCTAATATACAACCACACCTGGTCACCAACTTGGAAACTATGCTCCATCTGATGCTTCTCATGCCTAGCCTTGTAATTGGCTTGGATCTTTTCCAGCTGTTCCTGTACTACCTAGTGGATCTCCTAGATTTCTTCAATGAACCTAGTTGCCCTATCCACATCACTGTGTCGCTCAATTGTGGTATCTTTACCAAAGACAAAATCCAAAGGACACCTTGGTGTGAAACCAAAACAAGTCTCAAAAAGAGATCTCTGTGTAGAAGAATGTTTTTCTCTGTTGCAAGCATGTTGTACATAACACAAGTGTTCATCCCAAAGCTTAGGATGTTTGCTGCACTATCCTTTGAGTAACTGGATCACTGTCCTGTTAACTACTTCTGTCTGGCCATTAGTTTGTGGATGAAAAGTTGTGCTTTTCTTTAGTTTGGTGTCCATCAGTTCCCACAGACTTGACCAAAACTTCCCCACAAATTGGGTGTCTCGATCAGATACAATGGAAGTGGGTAATCCAAAATGAACCCATACATGTTCAAAGAACAATTTTGCAGTCTGTTTAGCTGTAATCTGTTTATTACAAGGTATCAAAATACACATTTTGCTGAACCTATCCACAAAAACATAAAGATAATAATGACCTTTCCTAGATTTAGGTAGTCCCCCAACAAAATCCATGGAAACACTTTCCCAAGGGTGAGAAGGTACTGGTAATGGAGTGTACAAGCCTAGTTTTCTATTGCTGGGCTTGCTTTTAGCACACAGAGTACACCCTCTTACATATCTGGAAACCGTCTCATTCATTTTTGGCCAATAACAAAATCATTGTAGCTGTGCAACTGTTTTACTTACCCCAAAGTGACCTGATATCAGAGAAGTGTGTGCTTCTCTAATTATCTTTATTCTCTCAGTTTGTGGAATGCAGAGTTTCCCACAATGATATAAGAGTCGGTCCTTTACATGATAATCCAATTCTTCTACTCTTTGCCTTGACTCAAAGTTGCATATACATACTTAAAGTCTATATCTTGAGCATATTGCTCAATGTAGCTTTCATGTAGCACAAAATTATGCTTAAGTATAGTAGATGCATTTATAATGGGTCTAGATAACATGTCTGCAACTTTATTATGTATGCCCTTTTTATATCTAATGACTAAATGAAACTGTTGTAGAAAACCCATCCATCTGTAATGTCTTGGTTGCTGCAACTTAGTTTGGGAGTGTAGATATTGAAGCGGTTGATGATCAGTATGTATTACTGTCTCTTTGCCCATTAAGTAATGTTTCCACTTTTTCACACACTTAACTAATGCATACAATTCTTTATCATATGTCGGATAGTTAACTACTACAGGATTAAAAGTCTCAGAATGATAACATATGGGTTTACCATGTTGTGTCAACACTGCTCCCATGGATCTCAAATGGTCTTTGAAGATCAGGCAGTGCTAGTACAGGTGCTGTACTAATCTTTTCTTTCAAGGTGTAGAAGGCTTTCTGATGTTTGCCTCCCCACTAAAACACCTTGTTCAATCCTGTTAAAGCATGTAAGGGAGTTGCAGTTGAGGAAAAGTTAGAAATGAACTTCCTCCAATATTGTGATGCTCCTAAGAAGCTTCTCACTTCTATAAAAAACTTGGGTTTAGGCCAGTTTACAATGACTGCCACCTCAGAGGGATCTATCTTCAATTCACCACCCCCTACTATAAGACCCAAATAATTTAGAGATGTTTTGCCAAATTCACATTTTGAGAGTTTAACATGAAGTTTTTCTCTTCTCAAAACATCTAATGTCCACTTAACATGCTTTAAGTGTTCTTCCCATGTTTTACTAAAAATTAGAATGTCATATAGATACATAATAACAAAATCATCAAGAAAAGGTATGAGTACATCATTCATTAATCTCATGAAAGTAGCAGGAGCATTAATTAAGCCAAAAGGCATAACCAACCACTCATACAATCCCTACTTTGTTTTGAAAGTATTCTTCCATGCATCTTGTTCTGCAACTCTGACCTAATGGTATCCACTATGCAAGTCTAGCTTGGTGAAATAAACAACTTCCCTCAATTGATTTAAAAGATCATCTATGTGAGGAAGGGGATAACGATTTGTGATGGTTATCTTATTCAGTGCTCGGTAGTCAATGCACATTCTCCACGAGCCATCTTTCTTTCTCACCAAAATGATTGGTGACCCACATGGTGATGTGTTAGGCTTGATGAACCCTTTCTTGAGCAACTCCTGTACCTGCTTCTTGATTTCAGCATTCTCTAAAGCAGACAACCTATACATTCAAATGTTAGGCAATGGAACATCTTGCTGCAAAATAATATCATGTACTATTTCCTTTTTGGGTGGCAGACCTTTAGGTTCTTGAAACAAGATATCATACTCTAAAACAATTGTATATTAGCTTGTTGTTTAGCATTACAACCCTCAAATACATTGGTTTTATCAGGATTCTTTTCCTTTAAAACCATCAGTAAGAATTGTTTGCATGAATTTATCATTCTTTTCATCTGCCCTGAGTTTATGAGAGTATAATTATTCTTGAGCTTATGAGCTCTTACAAAATATTCGATTCCATCTTTAACAAGTAGATACCTGTTCTCAGCTCTATAGAAGATAGTCTTTCTATCATACAAGTAAGGACTTCCTAAAACAATTCCACATATATCCAAAGGAATTATGTCTAACTCAACCTCATCTACAAATGTTGACCCAAAAGAAAACTTGAGTTTGCACTGTCTAGTCACTTTTAGTTGTGCTTTGTCATTCAACCATCCTAATGGGTATGGTTTCTTATGAGGTCTAGTTGCTAATCCCAATTTCTTTACATTGCTTCAGAAATTAAATTTACTTGTGAGCCACTATCAAACAGAGTATCAATCTTTTGATATTTGGAAACAACTTGAATATGGAAAAGCTCATGTCTTTTTCTCTCATTTTCCTCATCAATAACAAATTGAGCAGAATTACTAGTAGATGCCTCAGAATTCTTACCTTTTATACCTGTGGCTGCAATAGTTGTTTCATCTCCTAAGTCTGACCCCAAATCCTTATGAATAGTTGTAGCAGTCTTCTTCTTCTTGCCCTTGAACTTCTTAGGTCTCAGCTCTGGATGCAGAATCCAACAATGCTCATCATCATGCCCATCCTTTTTACAGTGAGTGCATGAAGCTTTGATTTTTTGTGCAGTGTTAGCCTTCCTTGCTTTCCACTTCTGCTTTCTTTTCTCCTTGCTCTTGCTTACAGTGGGTTGGGATGTTCCCCCAACTTCTAGATTTCCATTCTTTCCTCTAGCTTCTAGATGATTAGCTTGTACAGATACCTCATCTATACTAGTGGGATTAAACATGAGGATGGTATGCCTCATGTAGCTTTGTAGACCACCAATGTACTTCAACAGAGTCTCTGGTGAGTCTAATGAGATTCCTAGAGTCAATGCTCTCTTTCTAAATTCTTGAGTGTACCCTTGCACACTTTTCCCTTTCAACTACCGAAGAGTTTTCCAACTCATCATGGCTTGTTGCATGTAGGCCAATGGATAGAACTTCCTTTTGATTGCAGAAACAAATTCACTCCAGATAGAGATAGTCTTACCATGTATTTTCATATCATCTTGGGTTTTTCCTTCCCACCAAACCAAGGTAGTGCCTCCTAGGTGTAGGCTTGCCAGCTGAATATTGCTCTTGTCTGAGTCGATGGTCTGTAATCTGTAATAAACATCAATTTGTCTAATCCAATTTTCCAACATTTCAGCATTAGCTCTTCATCATATATAGGCAAATCGAATTTAACATCTAGTTTGATCAAAGATTCTTTCTTGTTATGCACAGGGCTATTAGGAGGGGTGAGAAAGTTTTCTTCTTTCACTTTTCCTTTAGAGTGGTCATGGAAGTGAGACTCATCTTCTTTTTTGTCTTGTTTAGAACCTAATGAATCTTCATCCTTATGCTTTCTAAAGTTCTTATACATTTCTTCTACCATGGACTTTATGGCTAGGAAAATTTCTATGAATTGAGGGTTTGGCCCCACAGAACCTTCCTCTAACATTTCCTTCTGAGGATAGACTCTCCCAATTTCAGGATTAGTTTCAACCAACTCTCCTTCTCCTAATTTGAGCTTTGATATAGTGAGTATTCAACAGCTAAACCAACATAAGCTTGTCTAACCTTACAGCCTAAAGCTCTGATACCACTTGATCTGAAAATCACCCTATGAGTGATCTCAGTTAAAGATTTATTAAATGAAGGTATTACAGACTCATGTGCTAGTGTGTTTTTCTATGTTATTGAGGCAATGGATCGATCAGATTGCAAATACACAGACACTTGAAATGGAAAAAAACAGAGAAATATAGTAAGCAAATATAAGAACACAAGAATTTAATAAGGAGTTCACCCTATCCTCCAAGGCTACATCTCTGATCCAGCTCTCAGTGGTGGCCTTCTTTTATTGTGTCTTGAAGTAGAGAATTATAATGAAGGAGCTCAATGTGAGTCTCCTGAAACAAAATTTGGTTAGTAGGGTGGTTCTTGGATTCCTCAAGCCACTAGAGTGCACAGACTCTTTTCCTCACCAGCTCTTCGACCACTCTGGTCTTTAATGGAAGGAGCCCAGTGTGGTGCTCAATCCTGAGAGATCCTCTCAGGGATGGCTTGAATCTCTCAAGCTCTCTGGTGCTCGACACTACCTTTGATCAGCTTGGCCCTCTGTCTTCCTTCTGCTTTCTTTTTGCTTCACTGTCTTTTCTTCATTTTCTTTGTCTTCTTTCCTTTCTTCTCTTTCTCTGTCTTCTGTCTTCCATGTCTTCTGCTTTGTCTGTTCATGGCTTTAAAGCCATTTGAGCTTATGGCTATTCGATTCCTCTTCCACTTCTGTTGGATTGCCTGCTACAGCTTCACTTGGAGTTCCCTGTCTTGGCATCATCATCAAGCTCACAGGGAGTGGCCACTTGTCCTCCTACGACTGCGCTAGCTTGCTTCGTCGGTTCAGTTTTTCAGTTATGTCGTGGAATGAGTCATCTGCCACCTTGGTGGTCAAATCAGATGTCAAATTCTTATTGATCATGGCTTTATCCCCTGTCTATTCCGGCTTTCCCATCGGGCACAGTCTCAGCCGTTATATCTAGAGCCCCCAGATCCAATGCCATTCGCTCATTTTGTGGGTTGACTTTCTCGATTGTTAGCACGCGATGAGCGGTGGTTTTCTCTCTCCTCTACTTGCCACACGTCGGGTGCTGAGTGGAACTCACTCCATTTTCGCCAAATCTACTTACCGCCCAAGGGTGCCCCCAATAAATACTGTCAGTTTTTGGAGCACGGATCCCGCCTTAGCCTTTAGCCTTTTTCCCTACAATTTTCCTGGCTCTCATGCGACCGAGTGCTTGGGGCCTCTCCTCCTTGAGGCGTTTTTCTAATCGTGCACCAAAAACTATCTCCTTTTCCTGATCTGGGCTTCCCAAGGGCTAGTTTCGCCTCTTGCGCGGTCTCCATGTGCCTCAGTCAGCGTGCTTTGATCGAGGTCCTCGTCGTTCCACGCTGGTTGTAACTGCCACTGTTTAGAGCTGTTTTTGATTGCTACTCTTAATTCTTTGAAGCCTATCCCAACCTGATACAGTCATGGTTCTCTGATAACTCTTCTTCAGGGATCCAATTCGGATCAGAAACAACCATGGGAGGAGGACAACAAGATGAAGACGATTTGATTGAACACCTAATCCAAAGTCCAAATCCTAGTACCTTGTCTCTAGAAGAAGTAGTACAGGAAACCCAGAACAACCATCCAATTGATCTGTACTTGGCTAATTCTAACCCTCTCTATGTCAAAACCATAGAATTTGGCCCTGAGAAAACTTTGAAAATCAATCCATCTCTTTTTTTTCTCCAAGAGGAGAAGTTGTGCAACATGCTAAAGGAACATCAGGATTCCTTCACTTGGAGTTGCAATGAAATGAAAGGAGTACACCCCTCCATGTATACTAACCATATTTATATCAAGGAAGGTTGCAAGCCAATCCAGCAAACCCAAAGGAGGATGAATCCAGCTCTAAAAGATATAGCTAAAGAAGAACTTCAAAAATTGCTAGATGTAGGATTCATTTATCTTATCTTTGACAGTGAGTGGGTCTCTCCTTTGGTGTTAGTTCCTAAGAAAAGTCGTAGGTGGAGGATTTTTGTTTATTATAGGGAGTTGAACAAAGCCACAAAGAAGGACCATTTCCCTCTAGCTTTCATCGACCAAGTGTTAGATGGCATGGTAGGGAAAACGTTTTTCTCTTTCCTAGATGGATTCAACGGGTACAACCAAATCTAGATTAGTCCAGAAGACTAGGATAAAACCACCTTCACTTGTCCTTGGGGAACTTTTGCCTATAGGGTCCTTCCTTTTGGCCAATGCAATGCTCCTACCACTTTTCAGAGAGTAGTCCTGAGTATCTTTGCTGAGTTGGTCCATGATGCAGTAGAAATCTATATGGATGATTTCACACCTTATGGGGGTGATTTCGAGGAGGCTTTGTCCAACTCAGGTAAGGTACTCCACAAATGCATTGAGATGAACCTGTCTCTCAATCCCGAGAAATGTGAATTCTTGATGACTGAAGGGACCATGTTGGGTCATTCAATATCTCAACAAGGACTGAAGGTAGACACCAAAAAAATAGCTATCATCCAAAGGGTCCCACCTCCTCAAAAGAAGAGAGATGTCAGAAGTTTCCTAGGATTAGTTGGATACTACCAAAGGTTCACAAAGGACTTTAGCGAGTTGGCCTCTCCTTTATTTTGGTTTTTGGCCAAAGACTCTGAGTTTATATGATCAAAAATCTATCAAGAGGCCTTGGACATCCTGAAGAACAAGTTAACCACCGCTCTAATCCTCCGAGGCCCAAATTGGGCCCTTCCTTTTCACATTCATGCTAATGCCTCACACAAAGCCATAGGAGCAGCCCTAGGTGAGATAGATGAAAATTTTACTTATGTTATTTACTTTATTAGTAAGAATATGTCAAAGGCCGAACTGAACTACATAGTGACTGAAAATGAGCTCCTGGCTGTTGTCCATTCATTGAACAAATTTAGGCATTATATTACAGGCTATCAAACATTTGTCCATACTGACTATGATGCAATCAAATATTTAATGAATAAACCCAATGTGAATGCTCGTATTATAATATGGATGCTTTTATTACAACAGTTTGATCTAACTATTGTTGATAAGCCTAGTAAGGAAAATGTTGTTGCAGACTTTTTGTCCATATTAACTTTGCCTACATGTGAAGATGGAATGGTTGATGACCAATTACTGGATGAGCACTTGTTTGCCATTTCAGTTCTTTCTCCATGGTTTTATGACATAGCAAACTACTTAGTATCTGCACAGTTCCCAACGAACTTGTCCTCCAAAGAGAAAAGAAAGATTATAAGGAAGAGCACCCCCTTCACTTAGATTGGGGGCAATATCTTCAAACTTAGCCCAGATCAAATCTTGAGAAGGTGTGTTAGGGAGGAGGAAGTCTTTGACATCCTTTTGACTTGTCGTAATGGGCCTTGTGGAGGTCACTTTCCAGAAAAGACGACATCATTCAAAGTGTTACAAGCAAGCTATTATTGGTCCCACTCTTCATCAGGATGTGAAATGATACACTAGTCAATATGATTGGTGCCAAAGGATGGGAAAGCCTACTCCAAGGGATGAAATGCCTCTGAAGCCTTAAGTGACTTTCGAGCCATTTGACAAGTGGGGCATGGACTTTGTTGGACCTATTGACCCTCCTTCCAAGCAAAAAAAGTACATCATTGTGTGCATTGACTATCTAACTAAGTGGGTTGAAACCAAGGAAATTAAGATAGCAATAGAGGAGAAGGTAGTTTAGTTCTTAAGGGAGCATGTATTTTACAAATTTGGATACCCTAGAGAGTTGGTCATTGATCAAGGCAGCCAATTTACCTCCAACATGATTGAAAACTTGCTCATCCAGCACAAGATCAAGCATAGGACCTCCACTCCCTATCAACCACAAGCTAATGGGCAGGTGGAGGTGACCAACAAAGTGCTGGAGAGAATCTTGACCAAAGTGGTTAACAACAACAGGAAAGATTGATTAGATAGACTAGTTGAGGCCACCTAGGCCTATAATACCACTTGGAAGACCACCACTGGATTCACACCCTATGAGATGGTCTATGGGAAAAAGGCCTTGTTGTCCATTGAGTTTGAGTATAACACATTAAGGATGGAAGCCAAACTAGATCTAGATCTCAGCAGTGCACGAAAAGAGAGATTGGTTCAATTAAATGGTTTAGATGAGTTCAGAATGTAGGCCCTCCTACACACAAAGGTAACCCAACTTCAGAGGAAGATATGTCTGTTAGAAAATTATATATTACAGAGCAATGGAACACATAAAATAGTATAGAAGCATAAACAAAGAAAACGCATAAAACAAGAGAGACACAGATATACGTGGTTCACCCAGTTTGGGCTACGTCCACAGAGAAACAGGCAGTCCTTCTTTTTATATTATCCGGCAAACTGAAGAGATACAACCTACAACAGATCTGCTGTAACTCCCTCTTCACTCTCAATCTCCTCTCTCTTCCTCACTTAGAATATAGATCTACATAGACACAATACAATTCCCTCATATATAGTGAGGGGTTGCCTTCTAGGGAAAAAAAACCCTGAATTAAACATAACTTCTACTGTCAAATCTCTGCCTAATGAACGACCAAGATTGATTATGAAATTACAACATTTTACAAGGAAATTTTACATCTATTCTTAGCTTCGAGGGCACTACCCCCGATCCCCCCGCCAGGGGTGGGCTCCCAAAAGGTCCTAGTTGACCCCCCCGGACCCCCCCAGCAGTGAATATTTTATGGGCAACATTGCCGCCTCATTACAAACTGGAGTCCAATGTGGCAATACCTTTGAATATAGAAGATAATCAGGCTCCACACCCAACAATGTCATGATAAGAACATCAAGGATAAGCAATTTCAACAAGGTGATTGGGCCTTGTTATATGATTCCAGATATAAATACTTTAAGGGCAAGTTAAGGACAACATGGCTAGGACCTTATGTTATATAAAGATGTCATGATAATGGTTCAGTGTAGATCAGATGAAGAGGCCATTCCTTTAATTGTTAATGGACACCGATTGAAAGTTTACAAAATACCATTGTCAAAGCAAGAGTTCATTGATGGTATCAATAAAATAGTGATAGTGGTGGAGCAAGTTTCAACTCTTGCCTCATCAAATTAATGAGAGAAAAAAAAAAAAAAATAAGGACTCAGGTGAAAACCTCCATGAGGCACCTGAGTCCCACTATTGGGCTCAAAACCTCTTGGGATGGCCCAAAGGTGTTAGAAAAAGAAGGAAATAAAAATATCCCTAGGTGAAAACCTCTCATGAGGTGCCCAGGCAAAACAGCTAGGATGAAAACCTCTCAAAGGAAGCCTAGTTGTTTTCAAAAAAAAAAAACAGAGAAGAAAAAAATCATGAAAATTTATATTTGCAAGTCAGCAAGGAGGACGATCAGAGAAAAAAGGAGGATAAAAAAGGGACCTATTTCACTCAAATTTTTATTTTCCCACTCAATGTCATTCACCACTCCACCATTTCTTTCATTTTTTTCACTCCTTTGCTTCAGTTTACAAGGGCATTGTGTTTTCTAGAGGATCCTCTCAAAACCAACAGGATGATCCTGTATGAATTACAGTGGCTCAGGAATCCTACAGGAAGTGACCCTAGGGAAAAAAATGGCCTGCTATGTCAAATAAATAACATGCCTACATCACCATTTCATTACCATACCTATGTCCACTTTCATCACCCTTGCATTCACTATAAAAAAAAATCAGTTTCAATATCTATATCTATATCTATATACATATACATATACATATACATATACATATACATATACATATACATATACATATACATATACATATACATATTAGAGTCTTAAAGAGAAAACACAAAAAAATTAAACATTGAGAAGAAGGGAGCAACACCTGAGTATGTCTCATTTCTCCACACTCCTAGTCTTCCTCTTAATCCATGTCACCATCCTCAAAATCCCAGCAGAGTGTATGATTAAAAGTCTGAGGGAGAAACAGCTACAGGACATCCTATTGGAAATCCTATAGCATCCTATCCCATAGAATACAAATCATGATTGCAGCAAGCTTCCAGCATGATGATCCAAGAGAAGAAGGAGCTCCAAAGCAGTAGCAGCACATCAAAGGAATCCTCAAAGAGAAATAAAAAGAGGAAGAAAAATAGCGTGCAACCAACACACAACAAGCACCTCCGGTCTTCAACAACTATAACAAGGTATTAGCACAACATGTAAGTATCCCATCACTCTCTCATTTTCATAATGTAGTCAAAAGATGTAAAGGTTACGAGTAAGTTGGTTTATAAGTGAAAGGTGGTTAGTTAACTTGGCCACCTTCGTTCAGTTGACTAAGAAAAAATAGTTGGTCCTCCCAGATGTGGAAAAAATCAAGTCAAAAAAGGAGAAGAGATGGACAAAAACAGCTAAGTCTATAGAGGCATGAAATTGGAGTTGATTACGAGGAGAGGGGAATGATGACATGGTAATGGGGACCAACGGTCCAAAAATAGAAAATGTACCTCCACTACCAGCACAACACCTCACATAACTTGGCCATAAGAAGAACTATTCGTTGATCCCCATGCACTCATGCATACATTCCTCGAGTCTCACTATAGCAAAAGTCACTCTCATACCCAGGAAACCTTACATAAGAGGAAAATTCCATCTGTCTCCTGCACAGGACTTCCTATAGGATTGCATAGAAAATCCTATAGGATCGCATAGGAAACCTATAGGATCCAAACAAACAATCTACAAGATTGGACAAGAGGAGTTCAGAGGGGAAAACATAGGGGTTGGCTACAACAAATGCTATGAAGGGGTAGGCTCTATGATTACTTCCATTTTTCAAAGTGAATTGAATAGAAAATCCCCTAGTAGTGAGTGAATTTGGTAGCTGTGTAAGGGAATTGTCTCCACAGTTCTTTCAATTATTTACTTCTGCATTCAAAAAATTGTGTCAACAATCTCAGCTCCTCCAAATTCACCAACAAAATGACAGGGGGGTTTAATATAAGGGATCCCATCAATACTATGAGAATCCACCAACACCCTCAGGTGTTAGAAATCTTCACAAGGCATAATTGGATGGGGTATTTTGAAAAGTTAAGAGGGTATGCTGATGAAGTGTCCCAAGATTTTTCTCTCTCCCTCATTCCACTGACGAGAATTCATGCCACTGTTGTGGTGACAAGCCTCTCCATAGACCTTGATGAGCCCCAAAAATCGTAACTTATTGGGCTCATGTTGCCTATTGTTCTCCATTAATCCACCATTCTTCATAGTTTATGCATGCTTTTTGAGTATATTTATGTTAATTGAATGAATGAGAATAGTCACTTGACCATGAAGTCTAATGCGTGCTTATTATAGATTTTTGGGCATCTTTTGGACCAAGGTCAAGCATTTATGAGCCAGTTGACAGGCAAATAAGAGGGAACAAGGCTGAGGATTTGTAGAAAGGGTGCCTCCTACAATAAATGGCCCCTTCCTCGAGTTCTCCACCATCAGCTCGGAGTTCAACAACCCGCCAAAGATGATCCCCAAGGGCAGCCGAGCAGCTTTTGTGAAGTGGATAATGACTTGCAGTTTTGAGCAGCCAAGCCCCTTGAGTTAAGGAGGGATGTTGGAGGTCCTCATAGTGCATAAATATGAAGGCTTCCAGCCTTCGTAGGTTAGCTTTTGAACAATTGTATTTTGGCACTTTAGTGCTGCTCTGCCTTCCAGCCCATTTTGGAGATTTCGTTGTAAACATTTTCGTGACATGGTTGTTTTTTGAGTAATGGAGATCAATTTCATTTTGCATTAGCTCTGAGATTTTTCTTAGGAGGTTGTAGCTCTCGGGGTTGGGCCCAACCCAAGTGCCAGTACCTCCTTTTGTGTACTTTTATATGTTTTTGCTGCATTCCTACAATAATTTCTGCTACTTAGATTAACATATTGCTTTGTTACTTAGGTCATTTTTGATGATTGAAATAGATTTTCATGTTCAGGTTGATTTGATAGGTTGGTAAAAAAAAATATCTTTGAAAAAGGCCATCAAGCAACCCTTGATCTCACCTCTCCCTCCTCGAGACCATGAGCTGAGACCAAGGTGTCCTTGCTGCCACAAAAATGTTGTTCTTACTTCTTGATGCAATTGCTAGTGTTAGATTCTCAGTTGCAAAAATTGATACCAGTTGTGATTACATGCATAGATCTATTCTTGCTTATTTTTCATAGCTATCTTACACGATTTTCTACCAACAAAGTTCTGTTCATCATGATTGCTAGGCTTCTAGGTCAAATTGAGTCAAGATAGCTAAATCTTTGGTTTGCATAGTCTTTGTTTGATTAGTTTTGAGAAATAGTGTGCAGATCTCCTGTAATACATCCCTACATATCCTTCCTTCATTATAAAACCTGCTCCAACTCCAACTTCCAGATTCCTTCCCTTCATTTGCCACACTTCTCCAATTTGACCTAATTTCTACATTTTTGTGCAACATTGCTCCCTCCATCCTTGAACAAATCCAACCATCTTCATCACTTCGTAGCCTCATTTACCAGGTCCTAAACCTCTTCACAACCTCATCCAACCTCAATTTCCACTTTCCCACCTATTTTCCTCCATCAACCCTGAAAAATCCTCTCTCAGCTCTTCCTGTAGAACATCCTATAGAACCCCGACAGACTTCCTGTAGAAGATCATGTGGGTAGTTTCTCGAGATCTGATCACTTGTGAAACTCTTTGGAAGGGTGCTAGGGACCCCTTGGGCCCTGTTCTCACCTTCCCAACCACTTGCAAGCCCCTAACCCATCTCCTTTCATCAATCAAACTCTGTACAGTCAAAAACAGTTAAAGCACATGCATAGTAATTCTGCAAAATTACTCAAAAATACAAAAAGATGTTTTTTTTTTTTCAAATTTTACTTCAGAAGTAGCTTAGACACATGCATTTTACCTTTCCAAGAGCCAATGGCATCCATTTCAGCAGCTTTCATCTCTTTTCTTCCACCAGTAGGGTTAGTCGGTAAAACTAGGGCTTGCTAGGGTTTGCATTTCCTTTCAGTTTTTAGTTTCTTTTTGCAAGTAGATTAGCCTCCTTAGAGTTAGATTTCATCCATCATAGTTAAAAGCTTCTTCAGAGAGCTCATAGAATAGTGGAATTGTGCCAGCTGATCAAGTGATAGCCTGCGGCAAGAGCTAGTACTTGTGCATATAGCACCGTCGCTTCCAAGTTTGTTACGAACTACTGGGTTGATAAAAGTAAAGAAGGGAGTCCCAGGAGTTGCAATATTATTGCTAAAATACTAGAGCCCACCATCTTTTTGGTGCCGTTGTCAGGGAAGCATCGGATTATTTGTGATTGTTGCTTTTCTTCCATTTTCTACTACAACCTTCTACTTAGTAGTTTATTTCAGCAAGCATAGAGTAGTTGTTTCATTTCCATTCTGCAGTTTCATTTTTGCAAAAGTAGATTAGACATTTTATTCTTTCCTAAACTAGCATTTGAATTCTGCAAGCATAGATTATCATTTCCATTCTGCAATTTCAATTCGGAAAGCATAAATTAGCATTTCAATTCAGAAATTTCAATTCTGTAAGTGTAGCTTAGCATTTCCTTTCTGCAATTTCATTTCAGCAGCATAGATTAGTCCTTTCCTTCTTTCATTTCAATTCTACATTTTCATTTTAGCAAGATAGATTTTAGTTAGTTGCAGTTCAATCCATTTCAGTTTTGTAGGTACAAGAAGAAAACGCAAAAATCAACCAAAAATATTTCATTTTCATGTCTCGTAGGAACAGAGACCATACAGGAAAATTCTTACCCAACACCCCCACCACATCACTGAGTCACCCTTCTCTCTTCTTCAGTGGCGGTGATCCAGAAGAACCTATAGGTGAACCTCCAGAGATATACGAAGACCCTATAACAGAAGAAGAGCAAGAAAACGTTCCTCTTGAGACCATGGCTAAACACAGGAACGGTATAGGGAATGAGGAAAGAATAGAAGGTGCCTTTCCCATCCGAGAGACAAATGGGGACACAAAAATGAAAAACATAAGTCCCTCAGCCTTACCTCACTTCCATGGATTGACCACTGAAGACCCTGACACCTTCTTGTTTGAGTTTTTTGTCCTTTGTCAAACTTATGACTATGCAGAAGACGAGCAAAAGTTGAAACTCTTTCCTTCGACCCTCAAGGATGCAGCACTACGCTGGTTCATGAGGTTACCTAGAAACAATATCACAACTTGGGCTCAAATGTAGCAAGCCTTTAACAATAAATATTGGGGCTACTGTAGGTCAAAGGAAACGAAGGGAGAAATCTTTCGAATGACCATGGGAAGTGATGAGTCTCTGGAAGACTATGAAGAACGGTTCCAACTCAGTTATAAAAGGGCCAGGTGCACACTTGACCCCGAATCTCTGAAGCTAGTTCTGCTCCGAGGAGTCCCTGAAGACGTTGTAGATACCCTCCATTTGCTAGCTGGAGGAGACATCTATCAACTACCTTATGAGGACATAAACACTGGTTTAGAAACCATTCTAGGGTAGCCCGGAAAAGAGGTAGGGGGAATCCAATTTCAGCTAGTGCAACCTTCTCCAAACATGAGTTTACAAATCAGATGGAAGACCTTAAAAGCGAGGAGAGACAAACCATTACCATGCAACTGGATACTTTCCGAATCCAACAGAAGAAAGAGGAAGCTGAGAGGGCATTGGCCATCTTTTGCCCCAGATGCACAAGGAAACATCCTAAGAATGAGTGCTCATTTCACTCCATAGAGGTATGTTTCGTTTGTGAGGAAGACTACCCTACAAACTAGTGCCCAACCTTACCCGGACTTAAAGCTATGTACCAAGGGGCTGAAGGAGCCACTGAACCACTCTACTTCCTCAACCAAAGGAGGCCACATGGATCCAGACCTTACTAGCAGGGGATGCAAGGGACATCGCAAACATATTACAACCCGAACCAATCCACTCACATACCTTCTTGGGGTCCCCCAGCTCATCCTTGCTAGTCTGCACCCCCTCCTTGGTCATATCCACCTTAATACTATACTCAACCTACTGCTCATTCGTTTCATTCTCATGTTCAGCCACAACCTTAGTGGAATGCACTGCAACAGGGGTGGAGGCCCCATTACAACTCTCCTCTCGCTATTCTGCCTCCACCATCTGCTCAACCACAACCATTACCTCCTGCTCCTCCAAGACAACCCCAGATGCCTCCTCAACCGAACCTGAACCCTAACAACAGACAGGCCCAGTAGGTGTATACTGGAGAGACAACATGCCCTACCTATGCTGTGGAGATTTAGGAGATCAACCTATGATCTGGGAAGGTCCTTCCAGATCATCAACCTCCTCCTCCAGAGGATGAAGAAGAGAAACAGGAAAGTGAACCCAAAGCCATTCCACCCTTTCTTGAGAGACTAACTGGAAACACGCAACCAAACCCAGAAGAGATTGAACTTCTGGGAGAACTTAAACAGCTATGTGTAAGAATACCACTACTCCAGGCCATCAAATATGTACCAATCTACAACAAATTGATCAAAGAGAAGTGTTTCAGGCACCCAGGCAGGCACAAGAGAGATGCCCCAACTATCAATGTCATGGGACCAACTGTCCGATCTGATGTTGGGACAAGTAATCTATCCAAAATATTTGGATCCTGGGAGTCTTGTAGTTGATGTCCACATAAATGGCACCATAATCCCCCACACCCTGATTGATCTTGGGGCTGCCATTAATGTGATGACCAGGGACACTATGCTCAAACTTAACCTCCAGAGTTCCCTAAGAAAGACCTCGACAATTCTGCAGTTAGCAGATCGCTCCACCTTGACTCCCGAAGGGATTGTGGAGGATGTCATGGTCTCTATTGATTCTTGGGAGTACCCTGTGGACTTCTTGGTCCTTCAACCAAAGGAAAAAATCACTGGATACCCCCTCATTTTTGGGAGGCCTTGGTTAGCTACTGCAGATGCTTACATCAGTTGTCGAGCTGGGAGCATGACCATTAAGAATGGGCCAATGTCCAAACAGCTAGTCCTATATCCTCCTGCCCAACCTTTTCTCGAACATGACTTACCTCTCTAGTTGGAGAAGGAAGATGGGGATGAAGTCTACTCTGAACCAGTGTGCACAGTGGAAGCCACCAGGGGAGGTCCTCAAACCGAGGATGACCTGATTGAGAATTTGATTCAAAATCCACCTCCCAGTGTGCTGCCATTAGAGGAGTTGGTGGAAGGTACCCAAACCAGCACTTTAGTGGACCTCTGTGTGGCTGATCCGACCTCTCCCAGAGTTAAGAATGTGGAATTTGGCCCTGAACGAACCTTGAAGATCAGCTCATCCTTATCCCCCTCTCAAGAGAAGGAGCTGTGTAGCTTGTTGACTCGCCATCTGGATTTTTTCGCTTGGAGCTATAAGGAGATGAAAGGGGTCCATCCTTCGTTCTGTACCCATCACATTTACATTAAAGAGGATTGTAAACCAGTCAGGTCCTCAGAGGAGAATGAATCCAGCCCTTAAGGACATTGTTAAAGAAGAATTGCAAAAGTTGTTGGATACAAGATTCATCTACCCCATCTCTGACAGCAAGTGGGTTTCTCCTCTGGTGCTTGTGCCCAAGAAAAACGGGAAGTGGAGAATATGTGTAGATTATCGAGAACTTAGCAAATCCACCAAGAAGGACCATTTCCCTTTGCCTTTCACAGATCAAGTGTTAGATGGGCTGGCAGGGAAGAAGTTCTTCTCTTTCCTAGATGAGTTCAGTAGGTATAATCAGATCCAAATCAGCCCAAAAGACTAAGATAAGACCACTTTCACTTGTCCATGGGGTACCTTTGCCTACCGGGTCCTTCCCTTTGGGTTATGCAACACTCTTGCCACTTTCCAGAGAGCAGTACTGAGCATATTCGCTGAGCTGGTTCATGATTCAGTGGAAATCTATATGGATGACTTTACCCCTTATGGGTCCAACTTCCAAGAAGCATTGACTAACCTGGGAAAAGTTTTAACTAAGTGTATTGAGATGAACCTATCCATCAGTCCTGAAGAATGTGAGTTCCTGATGACTGAAGGGACTGTGCTAGGTCATACAATTTCTCAACAAGGCTTACAGGTGGATCCCAACAAGATTGCTATCATCCAAAGGATTCCACCTCCTCAAAAGGTAAATGATGTTCAGAATTTTTTAGGCTTAGCGGGATATTATAGAATGTTCATTAAAGATTTCAGTAAGTTATCCTCTCCATTGTTTAGTCTTTTGGGGAAAGATGTTGAACTTATATGGACTGATAGCTGTCAAGAGGCTCTAGATGTGTTGAAGGATAAGCTGGTAACTGCCCCAATCTTGAGATGTCCAAACTGGGCCCTACCTTTCCACACTCACACAGATGCCTCGAAAAAAGCCATAGAAGAAGCCTTAGGACAAGTTGAAGAGAAGCTACCATATGCCATATACTTTGTTAGCAAAAAGCTGTCCAAGGCAGAATTAAACTATACTGTAACCGAGAAAGAGCTCCTAACTGTAGTCCATTGCCTAAAAAGGTTTAGACACTACATCACTGGTTATCAAACATTTGTACACACTGATCATGCTGCAATTAGGTATTTGATGAATAAACCTTATGTAAATGCTCATATCATTATATGGTTACTTTTATTGCAACAATTTGATTTGACCATAGTTGACAAGACAGGTAAGGAAAATGTTGTTGCTGATTTTCTGTCTAGACTAGATTTTCCTATAGGAGAAGAAGGGGTGGTGGATGATCAACTGCCAGATGAACACCTGTTTGCTATTTTAGTACTCTCGCCATGGTTTGCTAATATAGCAAATTACTTGGTTTCAGCACAATTCCTGCCACACCTATCCTCAAAAGAGAAGAGCAAGATCGTGAGGAAAAGCGCCCCATTCACTTGGATTGGGGGAAACCTGTTCAAACTTGGCTTGAATCAGATTCTGAGGCATTGTGTCAGGGAGGAGGAAGTTTTTGACATCCTCCTGACCTGTCATAACGGACTCTGTGGAGGCCACTTTGCAGCAAAGAGAACCACTTTCAAAATTCTACAGGTAGGCTATTATTGGTACTCTTCATCAAGATGTCAGAAGATACATCAACCAATGTGACCAATGTCAAAGGATGGGGAAACTAACTCGAAGGGTTGAAATGCCCCTCCAACCTCAGGTGACTTTCGAGCCATTTGAGAAGTGGGGCATGGACTTTGTGGGTCCTATCTACCCTCCTTCAAGACAAAAGTCTTACATCATTGTGTGCACAGACTACCTGACAAAGTGGGTAGAAACAAAGGCAATTAAGGCAGCAACAGAAGAAAAAGTGTTTGAGTTTTTGAGGGAAAATATCTTCTATAAATTTGGCTACCGAAGGGAATTAGTCACAGATCAAGGGAGCCAGTTTACCTCTAACCTAATTGAAGACCTGCTTGCTCATCACAAGATTAAGCACAGAACTTCTACCCTTTATCATCGGCAAGAAAATGGACAGGTGGAAGTCACTAACAGAGCTTTGGAGGAGATTTTCACTAAAGTGGTGAGCAGCAACAGAAAATATTGGGTAGATCACTTGGTTGAGGCCACCTGGGCCTACAACATGACTTGAAAAACTACAACAGGTTTCACACCTTATGAGCTGGTCTATGGGAAGAAGGCTTTGTTGTACATAGAATTTGAATACAACACATTGAGGTTGGCAGCTTAGCTAGACCGAGATCTTAGCCATGCACAACAGGAAAGACTACTTTAGCTGAATGGACTAGATGAACAAAGAATGCAGACCCTCCTCCACTCAAAGGTAGTCCAACTTCAAAGAAAAATATGGCATGATCGACACCTTAAAGAGAAGCAATTTTAGCCAGGAGATTGGGCACTGTTATATGATTCAAGTAACAAGGATTTCAAAGGGAAGCTAAGGACAAGGTGGCTGGGACCATATACAGTGGAAAAATGCAATGACAACGGTTCAGTCCTTATCAGGACCATTGATGAAGAAGCCATCCCTATGCTCGTCAACGGGCATCGATTGAAATTATACAGGAAGCCCCTTTCTAAGTAGGAGTTCATTAAAACGCTAGATAAATCAGTGCTGGTAGTGGAGTAGGGCCCTATCTCTACTCCACCCACACCTTGATCATAAAAAAAAGAAAAAAAAAAGAGAAAAAAAAAGAAAAAGAATAAAAAGATCCTTGCATGAAAACCTCTTAGAGGCGCTCGGGGCAGACAGTGAGGGTGAAAACCTCCTAGAGGTGCCCCAAATGTCTCTCATAAAAAAAAAAAGGAAGAAAACAAGAAATAGACCAAATTCCTGTTGAATAATTACAGGTTGTAGGGAAGACATTGCAGGTTAGGAGGGTCGCGCAAAACAAGGATAGAGGTCAGCACCAGGCTACGAGCATCCCTCACAAACACTTCCTCCATGACCACTCCCCTTTCCTAAGATTTGATCACATTCAGGTTAAGATTTCACCTTCTACAGGAAGTTCTGGGCCTTCTACAGGAAGTTTTATGTCTTCTACAAGAAGATCCTGTAGAACCTTCAGACAGGCCAGAATTGATCTTGGGAGGGAATCCGAAGGTTGGAATCTACCTGTTAGGCCTGCAAACACCCTTGTTTCCATCCATCACCATATGTCACCCTGTTTCATCTCTTTACACCTCCGTTGCACCCATCCTGTTATTTGTTCCTACACAGTCACACAAAAAAAAACCCTGTTTTCCTCATACTGCCAGCAAGAAATTTTAGTGACAAATCAAGCAGTAGTGTCTTGCTCACCATACCTGTCAATCTCCATCTAGACTCCTCATCAGCCAAATCCTTCATCAGCAGTATAGCCCTGCTCATTTTAGCTTGCATTCCAGGAGGAGAAGCAGCTACAGGACATCCTACAGGAATCCTGTAACAGCTAATCCCTCTGGAAAACATATTCTGGAGATAGGGGTAGCCGAAAACGACAAAGGAGGAATGCAAAGGGCTCATCTTGAACACGAGAATATCATCAATAGCCGAAGCTAAGCAAAACATGGGCATGCAGTGACAACAAAAAAGGAATAGGTTCCAAACCCATTCATGCAACATCAATGAATGAAGGAATGGGTTCCAAAACCTGTGCATGAAGTAGCAGCAAATGAAGGAGTGGTTCCAAGACCCGAAGTCTACATGACGCGACCATGACCACACAGGTAAGTGCCTAAAATCATTTGTCAATTGCATAAAATATATTTTAAAAGCTGCATGCATATGGGAATGGTTCAGATTGAGTGGAATCGGTGGCCAGTCAATTGGCCACCCTTGGCCAGCTTCATAGCCTTGTGGGATCCAAACGGGCCCAGTTACAGTCAAAATCACTGAGGAGATGTGCAGCCAACACGTGTGGATTATCCATTCAGGGAGAAATCATTGGGATTGGTAGTGGTGGCGGTGGTT
Organism: Pinus tabuliformis; assembly: GCA_031772625.1. Taxonomy (NCBI): domain Eukaryota; kingdom Viridiplantae; phylum Streptophyta; class Pinopsida; order Pinales; family Pinaceae; genus Pinus; species Pinus tabuliformis. The sequence continues at coordinate 434,190,493 of CM062805.1, forward strand.
AATGACAGAGGGGAGGTGATGGCAGTCAGAAACATGCAGAGAAATTATGGCCGTGATGTCAGATCAACGGTTCGGTTCGGCCACCTCATTCCCTCACCACGAATCATGCCACAGTTAAAAGATGCTCGGCTGAAACTCACACCACCTTCTGTTCATTTTGCACTTGCAACGTCCTCGACTGGAGTACGCGTCCTCCACTTCCAAAAACTGTTAACCAGTCGCCCTCCACTAGTTTTTCTACCTATTTTCAAAAATCTCCCACATATTGGGCTCGCTCAGAGGCGCAGTGACATTCTATAGGAATCGAGGGGGGGGGGGTCTTCTACAGGAAAGATTGCACAGCTTTTCGGAGCAGGAAGCCTGGGATTTTTCTTTGTTGAATTTGGAGCTCCAAACGAGGTAGGCTTGAAAAAAAACTCCTCTATGCATGGTATGTTTTGCAAAGGTGGTGAATTGAATGACATCACGTTTGGAAACTAGAGGAAAAATCTGCCTGTGAATTGGAAGTAAAACGTTTGCTTGTGTATTGCACTGGGTTTCCCAGTTCTTTCTACATCAATATTCTCCTCCATGTTTCCTTTTTTTTTTAATTCTCTTGTAGGGAAGATATATGCAGCTACGAGGGCTAGCCTATGTATGAAAAATTTTGAATTTTCATATCTGCATGTGTGCTAAGAAGAAAACTTGAATTTGAATTGGGCCAAGCTATCAAGAAAACATTCTTTCTGCCCGAGGAACATCTTGTAGAAGACAAAAATGGGGTTAGGAGAACTAGCTTGCCTCCTCTCTGGAGTGAAGTTAGTTTCCAAATCATGAAGTAAATTACATGTGAAGGAGGATTTAACATCATCTATGGTTATCATTTTAGGTTACTGTGTGAACTAAGACATGTAATTGGCTCGCCTCTAGACAAGAAACTGAGCATCCCCTATTTTCTTCTTCAGTCACTAATTGAATGTGGAACAAAGTTAAATGAAGGGATCATAGATCAGTTGGCCCATCATGGGCTCATCAAACTATTGGTGGAAGACGCCTTGCACACCTACACTGTCCCCATATCTTGGGAAATCTTTCGAAACATGTCTAGGGATGACAATATTAGAATTTTGGCCAAAAACATCACCTCATCTAGCAGTGAGGAGGGAGAACACACTGAAGAAGGTGAGAAAACCAATGGTGAAGGAACACAGGACATTCAAGCACAACAAGAACAGAAAGAAAAAGGGGAAATGGGCCAGATTGTTGAGCCTAAAATAGAGGAAGAAACAACAGTGCAAACACCAAGGGAAAAGAGAATGCAGAGTAGACAAGAGAGGGTTGAAAAACCCAAAATGAAGGCTGTCATAGCCAAAGCAGGCACACATAAACAAAAATAAAAGACACATCCTGAAATAGTAGCAACACAGACAGAAACAATTGACACAGGTATTTCTACAGGAAGCAGGGAAAAAGAACAGCAAGAGGAGAAATCACCTGAGATATTTGCCAGGGAGGTAGCAGTTGTGCTTGCTGCCTTAAGCACACCTCCAAAACAAAAGGGGAAGAGAAAGAGGAAAAAATCCATGTACTTTAAGGCAAGGAGGAGCATACAGATAAAAATGGGCAGACTCCAGCCACAGTCAAAAGAGCCAATTGTCATTTAGGACACAACAACGAAACCAAAAGAAGAGTCTCCTTCAAAGATGTCTATCACCTATGGACGAGGAAGCCCAAAAACCTCCACTTGGAGAGAGATAATTAAGATGATGGACTCAAAGATAGCTCTACAGGAAGCCGAGACATCTCTATAGGAAACTCTGGCTAAGTTAAAAGAGACCGAGAAATTGGAGGAAAAGATAGCCAAATCATCATAGGGAGAGGGGGAGACCGAGAAGATATTGGAACCAAGCCCTCAGTCTAGCTTGGGCTCATACTACAACCTATTAGAGGGTGGGAAAATCATCCCATAGAAATTTGTTGTGCCACTCTTCTTTGCATTGGAACAGGAGAGGATCAGAACACACACATGGATGAAAATTGCCAAATCTAATGGAATTGAGGACATAGGCCACACGGAGGAGAAGTTAAAAGAGTTAAGAGGAGAACTGGCCATGGTTAGGCATGTAGAAAGCTACAAAAGAGCCCAGTTGCAGAAGGAGAATGAGCTACTAAGAAAACAATTGCATCTACAGGAAGTCCACAAGGAAGGTAGCCCGTCCATTTTGGGAGGGCAACAACAACGAGAAGGACCTCCAACAGACAAGGACACAACTAAGAAATAGCAGAAGGTGGCAGAGCTACAAGCTAATGTGGAGATGCTCACAAAACTGCTGTAAGAATAGGAGTCTCAGGCAGTAGACAAGATACAGGGTTTAAAACAACAGTTGCAAGAAAAAGACGCCCAGGTGGCCTGCATGGCCAGCTGGGCAGTAGAAGCCTTGCAATGTAGGCAACCTACCAAGTCATATGCCTTATATCTTAAATATCAATGGTTGTAGTTCCAGATTAACACCTTGGCCCAAAGGGGCACCATTCCTTTTCAGAATTACCATCAATTCATGGCTTTGTGTGATAGTAGCTCAACAGAAGATAAGGCCAAGTTATCAAAATTCTATTTACACAACTTGGCCCTTCCAAACATGAATCTGTGGGACCCCAATGCTTCATTGGGGGATGTGCAACTCATGGCCATGGCCTCTTGGTTAAACCATGAGGAAAAGAGGGCAGCAGAAATTTGAAATGTTATGGACAGGGAGCTACGTGAGCCATTCATGATCAGAGTAGAACCAGAAGATCCCTTAGCTTTAGTGTATGCCCATCAGCAACTTGCCAACAACCCCCAGGTTCAGTCAGATTACATTGACAGACAAGCTCAGGCCATTGCTCACTTTGAGGACATGGAAAGACTGTTGGGGGATAACTGCATTCATGCTTGCACAAGGAGATGGAACACACTATCCCACAGTCTGAAAATCAGATAATACCACTCCCCAACAAGGATGAGGGAGGCCTTGGCAAGAGTACCACTCTATAAATAGTCAATGCAAAATCTACAGGCCAACTGGATCGGCCTAAATTTTAGTCCTCCATTGCTTTTCGGACTACTGGAAGGGGTCAAAGAAGAAGAAGAGCACAGGCAATGAGATGAAGTAGAGAGAAAAGTAGGGTTTCATGACCAAGAAGAGGACAACACCTCGGAGGCCTGGGATGTTAGAGAGGTAGTCAAAGCAATCAAAGATGATGAGCTAGATTAGTTTCTTAAAGGATGAGCAACACATTTAGAAGGGGGCTGATGATGAGCCCCAGAAATGGGTAACTTATTGGGCTCATTTTGCCTATTGTTCTCCATTAATCCGCAATTCTTCATAGTTTATGCACGATTTTGAGTATATTTATGTTAATTGAATGAATGAGAATAGTCACTTGACCATGAAGTCTAATACATGCTTATTACAAATTTTTGGACATCGTTTGGACCAAGGTCAAGCATTTATGAGCTAGTTGATAGCCAAATAAGAGGGAACAAGGTTGAGGATTTGTAGGAAGGGTGTCTCCTACACTAAATGGCCCCTTCCTCGAGTTCTCCATCATCAGATCGGAGTTCAGCAACCCATCGAAGATGATCCCCAAGGGCAACCAAGCAGCTTTTGTGAAGTGGCTGATGACTTGCAGTTTTGAGAAACCAATCCCCTTGAGTTAAGGAGGGCTGTTGGAGGTCCTCGTAGTGCATAAATAGGAAGGCTTCCAACCTTCGTATGTTAGCTTTTGAATAGTTTTATTTTCACACTTTAGTGCTGCTCTGCCTTCAAGCCCATTTTGGAGCTTTCACTGTAAACATTTTCGTGACATGGTTGTCTTTTGAGTAATGGAGATCAGTTTCATTTTGCATCAGCTCTGAGCTTTTTCTTAGGAGGCTGTAGCTCTCGGGGTTGGGCCCAACCCAAGTGCCAGTACCTCCTTTTGTGTACTTTTATATGTTTTTGCTTCATTACTAGAATAATTTATACTACTTAGATTAACATATTGCTTTGTTACTTAGGTCATTTTGCATGCTTGAAATAACTTTTCATGTTAAGGTTGATTTGATAGGTTGGTAACAGAAAATATCTTCAAAAAAGGCCATCAAGCAACCCTTGATCTCACCTCTCCCTCCTTGGGACCATGAGTTCAGACCAAGGTGTCCTTGCTACCACAAAAACGTTGTTCTTGCTTCTTCATGCAATTGCTACTATTAGATTCTCAGTTGCAAAAGTTGATACCAGTTGTGATTACATGCATAGATCTATTCTTGCTTAGTTTTCATAGCTATCTTACATGATTTTCTACCAATAAAGTTCTGTTCATCATGATTGCTCGGTTTCTAGGTCAAATTAGGTCAAGATAGCTAAATCTTTGGTTTGCATAGTCTTTATTTGATTAGTTTTGAGAAATAGTGTACAGATCACCTGTAATACATCCCTGCCTATCCTTCCTTCATCATACAACCTGCTCCAACTCCAACTTCCAGATTCCTTCCCTTCATTTGCCACACTTCTCCAATTTGACCTAATTTCTACATTTTTGTGCAACATTGCTCCCTCCATCCTTGAACAAATCCAACCATCCTCATCACTCAGTAGCCTCATTTACCAAGTCCTAGACCTCTTCACAGCTTCATCCAACCTCGATTTCCACTTTCCCACCTATTTTCCTCCATCAACCCTGAAAAATCCTCTCTCATCTCTTCCTGTAGAACATCTTGTAGAACCCCTGCAGACTTCCTGTAGAAGATCACGTGGGCAGTTTCTCGAGATCTGATCACTGTGAAACTCTTTGGAAGGGTGCTAGGGACCCCTTAGGCCCTCTCCTCACCTTCCCAAGCACCTGCAAGTTCCTACCCCATCTCTTTTTGTCAATCAAACTCTGCATAGTCAAAAATAGTTAATGCACATGCATAATAATTCTGCAAAATTACTCAAAAATACAAAAAGATGTTTTTTTTTTTTTTTTTCAGATTTTACTCAGAAGTAGCTTAGGCACATGCATTTTACCTTTCCAAGGTCAATGGCATCCATTTCAGCAGCTTTCATCTATTTTCTTGCACCAGTAGGGTTAGTCGGTAAAACTAGGGTTTGCTAGGGTTTGCATTTCCTTTCAGTTTTTAGTTTCTTTCTACGAGTAGATTAGCCTCCTTAGAGTTAGCTTTCATCCATCATAGTTAAAAGCTTCTTTTTAGAGATCATAGAAGTTGGCTTAAGCTCCTAGCGGACTTGTGCCAGCTGATCAAGTGATAGCCTACGGCAAGAGCTAGTACTTGTGCATATAGCACCATCGCTTCCAAGTTTGTTACAAACTACTAGGTTGATAAAAGTAAAGAAGGGAGTCCCAGAAGTTGCAGCATTATTGCTGCAATATTGGAGCCCACCAGAGCTCACCCCTAAACTCATAAGCAGAATTACCACACTTCCCCTAGGACTACCTTGGAGAAAGGAAGACAAGGGAGGTAGCCAGATTGCCAAGAATAAGTTCTTTTTAGAGGGAGAAGAGCCCATTGAGGAAAAAGATGGAGTAAGGAGAGCAAGCCTACCATACCCTTGGAATGAGGTGAGCTACCACCTTATCAAATACATATCATGTGAGGGTAGATATAGTGTCATTTATGGGTATCACTTTAGGCTTCTTGAAGAATTGAGGTTTGGAGCAGAAACACCTCCTCATAACAGGCTCAACATACCATACTTCCTTCTGCAATCACTTAAAAAGCATAAAGGTGTAGGAGGGAAACCACCATTATTTAGCCCACCATGGGTTAATTAGAACCATCATAGAAGATTCCCTCCACAACCTCAGAATTCCTATCCAATGGGAAATTTTCAGAGACATGCTGACAAAGGAGGATATCAAAGCCCTCACATATGACATTAGTCCTACTGTTAGTGAACAAGATGAGGAAGAAACTTAAATAGATGGAGAAGAAGTAGAGGGGGGTGAAGATGAGACAAATGAGGAGGAAGAAGAGGAGAAATAGAAGGAAGGTGATGACGAAACAGAGTAACATGAAAAAGAAAGACTGATAAACAAGATGAGGATCTAGAAGGAGGAGAAGAGGGGAAAAATATAGAGGAAAAGGGCAATGAAAAAGAGGAGGCATAAGACAAGGAGGAGTCACCTAGGGTGTATCCAAAGGCCACCAGGAGAGAAGCAGCAGCTTCCCTCACTGCTCTTAGCACCCCTTCCAAACAGAAAGGCAAAAGATAGAGGCATACACCCTTATATTTCAAGACAAGGAAAAGCACAAGAATAAGGCAGAGAAACCCCAAACTCCAACCAAAATCCCCATTGTAATTAAGGACTCAATTAAACAACAGGAGAAATTCCTCCTCCTAAGCCTCCTACCACCTATGTGACAAGGCCTATAACTAGATCCACCTCATCGAAAGGAAAAGAAATCCTACAGGATACACAATAGGTCCTACAGGAAGCTAAAGCAGTCCTACACGATACTCTACTAAATCTACAGGAGACTCAAAAATTTGATAAGGAGGGAAGCCTGTAGCAAGAAACTAAAGAAGAAATGTTATGAAACCAGCTCAAGATAAAGATAGAAAAGATACATCAACTCCTTAAAATTTAGCCTCTTCGAGGGGGCAACCTCCTTTACATTACATAAATGAACAATTCTTGGATGATTCAAATGACAAAACCTCATTTCTATATATAGGAGTCTAAGGAGTCACAATATAACCCAGCTGACCTAACAATAATAATATAAAGCCACAAAAATAACAATAGAGGAATTCTATGGGGCACAGTAATAACAATATGGTGACAATAGGGGCACAACAATATTAATAAGGGGTACAACTACAATAGTAATGGGGTAATCACTAGTATTATAGGGACCCAACATGCCCCTCTCCTTCAAAAAAGTGTTGTCCTCAACGCTTGAGTAGTTCTGGATGCTTCTGTATAAAATTCTCATCCTCCCATGTGGAATCTTCAGCAGATAAGTTCTTCCACTTGATAAGATACTCTGAAATTGATCGATTTCGTACCTATCGAGTTCTTGTTTCTGTGACTGCTTCTGGTTCCAATATATTTTTTCCTTCGTTGTCAAGTTTTGGAAATATTGTTTGAACTGAGAGCTTATCGCCTATAAACTTCTTTAAACATGAAACATGGAAAACTGGGTGCAATCGAGAAGCTGCAGGAAGCTCCAATTTGTATGCCATAGTACCAATATTTTGCAACACCTTGTATGGACCATAATACTTTGGTGATAATTTATTATCCTTCTTAGCTTTCTTGGGGGACATTTTCTTATATGGTTTTAGCCATAGGAATACCCAATCACCTACATCAAAACTTCTTTCACTGCAATGTTGATCTGCCTGTTGTTTCATTCTATTCTATGCCAACACGAGGTTATCCTTTAAGAGTTGGAGGACTTGTTGTTGATGTTCGATGTGATGTTCCACTGCTTGAACCTTAGAATTTTCTCTTAAATATGATGTGATGGATGGTGGCTGATACCCATAAAGTGCCATAAATGGGGTCATTTTTGTTGTTGTATGGAAGGAAGTGTTATACCACCATTCAGCCAGAGGCAACCATTTGACCCATTGTGTCTGTTTATCAGATACAAAGCAACAAAGATATCCTTCCAAACATTTGTTTACTATCTTAGTTTTCCCATCAGATTGAGGATGATAAGATGAGCTATGAGCTAACTGAGTACCAAGACAAGAAAATAATTCTGTCCAAAAATTTCCAGTGAAAATGGGATCTCTGTCACTTACAATAATCTTTGGGTTTCCATGTAGCTTTTGAATTGTTTCCATAAATGCAGTAGAAACTGTACTGGATTTAAATGGATGTGATAATGCACAAAAGTGTGCATACTTGGTAAGTCTTTCAACTACCACCATGATGAAACTCTTTCCCTTAGACTTGGGTAAACCTATGATAAAATCCATTGAAACCTCCTCCCAACGTTGGCTTGGAATAGATAAAGGTTGTAATAGACTCGGTGTCTTAATTGTTTCAACTTTATTTTGTTGGCAAACCAAACATTCCGCCACAAACTTTTGAATATTTGATTTAAGGCCATCCCAAAAAAATTCCTTCTTAACCCAGTGGTAAGTTTTTAAAAATCCCAAGTGCCCTCCTAAGGGAGAAGTGTGCAATTCCATAAGAATATTTTGTTTTAGCTGGGAATTCTTACAGAGGTATAAGCGTTCTTTGTACCATAACGAATCATTTTTCCAGCTAAATGTATCCGACGTACAGGAATCTTGTTGTAAATTTTGAATAAGTGCCCACAATTCTTCGTCATTCTTCGATTCCTCCCTTGCTTCATTTATCCAATCTAGTTGGATAATAGAAATGGCGCACAACAATGCTTCCACATCCTCATCCTTTCTTGAGAGTGCATCTGCCACCAAATTTTGCTTCCCTTTTTTGTTGATGATTTCAAAGTCATAACCCAACATCTTTGTGACCCACTTTTGTTGCTCTTCAGAGGATAATCTTTGTTCTAAAAAGTATTTAAGGCTATCATGATCCATTTTTACCTTGAAGTGTCTTCCCATTAGGTAGGGTCGCCATTTCTTAAGTGCATGGAGTATTGCCAACATTTCTTTCTCATAAATAGCTTTGTGTAAAAACTTTCCCTTGATTGGATGAATTTCAAAAGCAATGGGTCTTTCATCTTGCATTAAAACAACACCAATTCCATTTCCTGAAGCATCACATTCCACAATAAAGGTTTTTGTGAAGTCCAGTGTAGCTAAGACAGGTGCTTGGCACATTGCCTCTTTAAGATGTTCGAAGGCCTTTGTTGCTTCTGGAGTCCATGAAAATGCATCTTTCTTCAATAGTGTTGTTAGAGGTGCTACTATTCTCCCATAATTCTTAAAAAACTTGTGATAATACCCTGTCAACCTAAGAAATCCTCGCAGGTGCTTTATGGATGTGGGGATTTTCCATTCCTTAATGCCTTTAATTTTGCTAGGGTCTACCTTAAGTCCTTCATGAGATACAATATGACCCAAATATTCCACCTCTTGTACTCCAAAGAAACATTTGGATATTTTTTCTTATAATTGTTTCTCCTCTAATAGTTGTGGCACCCTGTCAACATGTTCAACATGATCCTTCCAAGACTTGTTGTAGATTAGTATATCAGCAAAGAATACTAACACAAATTTTCTAAGGAATGGTTTGAAAATTGAATTCATCAAACCGTGAAATGTTGAGGGTGCATTGGTAAGGCCAAAAGGCATGACCAAAAATTCATAATGACCCTCATGAGTTCTAAATGATATTTTCGAAATGTCTTTAGTCTTCATTCTGATTTGATGATATCCTGAACGAAGATCCAACTTGGTGAAACAAATTGATCCATGCAATTCATCCAGTAATTCATCAATGATAGGAATGGGAAACTTATCTTTAATAGTGAGCTTGTTGAGCTCCCTATAATCCGGACACATGCGCCATGATCCATCCTTCTTGTGCACCAATACTACTAGAGCAGAGAAAGAACTTTGACTCGGTTGAATTATACCAGCCTCTAGTATTTCTGCAACCATATGTTCAATTTCACTCTTTTGGGCATAGGGACATCTGTATGGCTTGATGATTGGAGGAACACTTCCTGGAATCAGATGAATAGCATGATCATGATCACAAATAGGTGGGAGACCTTTGGGAGTCTCAAATACCTTGGAATGATTGTCCAGGACTTTTTGGAGATCTGGAGAAATAGATGATTCCAATGTGGAAACATCTAGCGAACATAATTGTGAAATTACACCTTTTTGTTCCTTTTTTAGAAGCTTTGTCATACCATTAGATCTGATTATCTTTCTCGGTTTCCATGCAATACCCCTTAATTCAACTTCCTTTCCTTCCATAGAAAATTTCATGAAAAGTTCTTGAAAATTAAAAGCTGTTATACCCAAGGATTGTAGCCATTGGACTCCTAATACAACATCAGCACCTCCCATTGGAATGGAAAGCATTGGGCTAGTAAATACATATTCTCCCATGGATAGCTTGATATTATGGCACTTTCCAGAGCAATTTATTGTTCCTCCATTTGCAACCATCACTTGACACTCTGGTGCTAGATATAAGAAGCAATTCAATTCTTTTTCTACCTTACAATGAATAAAATTGTGGGTACTCCCCGAATCAATCAACACCATTACCTTTTTCTTCTTGATTTGTCCTTCTATCTTGATGGTTTGAGGAGTGGTAATTCCCGCCAATGCATTACAAGATATGGCTAGATTCATTTGTTCTTCATCTAGGCTTTGTTCCTAGAGTATATCCTCTTCTTTTGACCTTTCTTGCTCCTTTTCTTCTTCCTCTTCACAATCTATGTAGAATAATTTATTCTCAGCACACTTATGACCTTTAGTGTATTTGCTATCACAACTGTAACAAATCCCTTTTTCTCTTTTTTCTTCCAATTGTTGTGGTGTCAACCTTATAGGTTGTGGAAGACTAGCGGCAACAACACTTCCGTCTTTATAGTTGTGAGTGGTATGCTTCCTGGTTGCCATAATTTTGCTTTCCATTTTTCTTGCTAACGTGAATGCCTTCTCTAATGAATCAGGTTGCCAAAGGTGAACATCATGTTGGATATTATCATTTAAAGACCCTATGAACACATCAATCCTATGCTCCTCTGGAATATTTTTTACCCTTATGTTCAATTTTTGGAACTCCTCAATGTGCTCCATTATTGAACCCTTTTGTTTGAGACTCATCAATTGGCTAAAAAAAGTGTTGCTTTTTATATCCTCATAATGTGCTATCAATTCTTCTGTAAAAATTGGCCAAGTGATAAATTGTTTACGAGAGCAAAGCCATTGATACCATACAAACTGATTTGGTTCCAAATATAAAGTTGCAATAAGTACCTTTTGTGTGTTTTGCACATTATTGAGATCGAAAAATTGCTCCATCTGTAATATCCATGTTTTGAGATCCTTGCCATCAAACTTCCTCATATCGATTTTTGGAATATGGTGCGTCTTCGATCCAACATTAGAGTCTATGAAATCATGATTAACATTTCCTTTGTTTGCATCATGAGTTTCCTTTCCTCCCCTTTCACCATTAGTAAGTATTTCTTGTAGAAAATTTGTCAAATCTGCCTTCAAATCTATCTTCAAATCGTAAATTTTGGCTTCCATGCCCTTTATCTTATATTCCACTCCATTTATCTTAGCTTTTGTTAGCTTTTGTGAGAGTGAAATTTGTTGCACTTGGTCTTGTAATTTTGATATATCATGTAGCATTTCTTCCTCTTCTTCATGAGTCATGCTAGAGCTTTCAGATTTCTTACTAGGTGTTTGCATTTTCTTTCCTCGGGTATCAGTTATCGATACTAATGCTCTACTATGCCTTTTGAATTCCTTCAAAATAATTTTTCAAACCAAGCTTAAGCAAAAATTTAAAAAATCTACACACCTTTTTTCACTTTGTAGGAGCTCGATATTGCCTCTGATGTATCTCTGTAATTTTGGATCATCCAATTCTGAAATTGCAACTTGTGGTAGCCCTCTGTGTCCTCTTTCCAATGCCACTAGTGTGACCCAAATTGGATTCTGCAATGAAGAGTTATGCCGAATCTCCCATAGTGACCTGATTATAGAATAATTCAGTAGAGCGAACTTGTACGATGTGCCACGTGTCCCTGTTTTGACCTTTGGCTCAGAAAAATATATACAAGAAACTACAGTCCATCCTCTTTCTGTAACTTCTTACAAAATTTCAATCTGATACTCAGAGAGAGTTATAATGATTTTCCACAGGTCACCTATTTGGAATGTAATTCAGGAGTCTGCAAAAAGACCAACTTCCTCAGATCATATCTCCGCAAATATAGTGCAAAAAACTTTGAAATTTGGACCCGAGCTTCAGCGTGATGTCTTCTCAAATGAGTTTTTTTTTTAGCTTCTGAAACATCGCAGAAAAATTTTTATAGTGAAGATGCCACGATGACCTGTTTGGAGTAGTGAAACCTTAGAATCCAAAGCTCTGATACCAAATGTTATGAAACCAACTCAAGAAAAAGATAGAAAAGATAGATCAATGCCTTAAAATTCAGCGTCTTCGAGGGGGGAACCTCCTTTACATTACATAAATGAATAATTCTTGGATGATTCAAATGAAAAAACCTCCTTTCTATATATAGGAGTCTAAGGAGTCACAATATAACCCAGCCGACCTAACAATAATAATATAAAGCCACAAAAATAACAATAGAGGGATTCTATGGTGTACAATAATAACAATATGGGGACAATAGGGGCACAACAATATTAATAAGGGGTACAAATACAATAGTAATGGGGTAATCACTAGTATTATAGGGACCCAACAAGAAAACCCAGGGCTAAGGGAACCTAGCCCCCAACCTAACGTTGACTCCTAATATAGATTTATTGAAGGTGGCACGGTCATTCCACCAAAAATGCTATTCCACTATTCTTTGAGCTTGAGAAGGAGAGAGCCAGAACTCATCGATGGATGCATATTTCCAAATCCCAGGGGGTGGAAGAAATTGGTCACATGGATGAGAGGCTCAAGGAGATGGGTAGAGAACTAAGTAGCTTGAGAGATAGAGAGGCCATAATGAGAAATCAATGAGAGACAGAAAATGCATGTTTGAAAGGACAACTGCAAGAAAAAGAGAACTAATTGGCATGTATGGCCAGTCTCTCTTTGGAAGAAATCTAGTGTAGGATGCCAGCTAAATCCTATGCCCTATACCTTAATGAATAATGGCTACAACTCTAGATAAATACCCTAGCACAAGGAGGCACTATGCCATTTCATGATTATAAACAGTTCATTAATATCTGTGATCAAAGCACATTGGAAGACAAGAACAAAATGTTAGAGTTTTATTTGCATAACATGGCCTTAATAGACATGAATGTATGGGACCCTAATGCCAAGCTAGGAGATTTATAGTTGATGGCTTTGGCATCATGGATGAACCATGAGGAAGCACAGGCTGTAGAAATGAAGAAGATATTGGTAAGAGAGAAAATAGAGCCTCTTATGATCAGAGATGAGTAGTCCAATCCAATGGCCCTCATCAGTACACATAATTTAATTGCAAATGATCCTTAGCTTGCACCCAGGTATCTTGCTGCCTAAGAGAAAGAAATTACAAATTTTTAGGACATGTTTAGGTTGTTAGGGGATGACAACATACAAGCTTGCCTGAGGAGATGGAACACATTTCCATACAGTTTAAAGATAAGAGAGTACCACTCTCCTCAAAGAATGAGAGAAGCACTAAACAAGACACTCATGTACAAGCAGCCTATGCAAAGGCTCAAAATCAATTGGATTGCCTTGAAACTCAGTTCACCATTACTCTTAGGAATGCTAGAAGGAAGGAAGGAAGAAGAAGAAAAGAGGTAGTGGGGGGAGGTAGAAAAGAAAGAAAGTTTCTATGCACAAGAAGAGGAAACCATAGCAGAGGCATGGGATGTTAGGGAGGCCACTAGAGCTATGAAAGACGTGGACATTGATTGAGTTGCTCAGAGGATGAGAAACACTTTAAGTAGGAAGGTGATTATGAGCCTCATCATTGGGTAATTATATGGGCCTTAATTCACCTCTTTGCTTAGTCAAACCAACTTTTATCACAACTTATTACATGTTTTGATTATATTTTTTTTAATGAGATGAGTTAGAGTGAGAGATTATGCCTAGTGGACTAATATGCATTGAATGCAGGTTTGGAAGAGAAATCGAGGAAATTTGGCAAAGATTAAGGCTTAAAACTGGAATGGGACAAGGAAGGGAGATTGTAGGGGGCAAATCCTCCTCATTTACTCCTTCCCCATTTGAATATTCCTCCATTAATCCCACCATCTTAGAGTGCAAGTAACCAAGTCATGAATATTAGAAGGCAACCGAGCAAGTGATAGCCATAGAGTTAGTTCATCTCGAGTTCGGGAACAGAGCCTCCCTAAATTTAAGGAAGTTGCTGGGGACTTCAGTTGTATAAGTAGAGAGGCCTAGAGCCTCATTAGGATTTGAATTTTTGTTGTAAAACTCTATCTATTTTCGAGCTCCAAACTTGTGGAAGACTTTTTGATGTAATTTTCTGTTTTGGTAACAAGAATGAGTTTGTTCTTGATTCAATACTGAGTTAACTTAGAGGGTTGAAGCTCCTGGGTTAGGGCCCAACCCTAGTAGCAAAGGCTCATCTTCTTATATATTTATGCTTAGCTTAGTTTCATATATTCATGGTTAAACTGGTTTTAGAAGTATTTCGTTGCAAGTAGTGTAGATTTGATTAATTGTTTATTAGTTTGCTTCCATTTGTGCCTTACTTTAGTAGTAGGTTAGAAGGGATAAAAGAGGCTCCACAAAGCTTTCAGTGGTTTTCTTGGCCTCACTTATTCCTTATAGGATCATGATTTGAGGAAATGACCCTTATGCATCACAAAAAGACAGATTTCCATTTCTTTCATGATATTTAGAGTTTGTTGTACTTAAACTAGCATTTGATTAGTTTTGCAAAGTAAGATTTCATTTCCATCTCTTCTATCTTCATTCTTGTAGTAGATCTCATCATGATTACATGTTATTCATCAATTTCTTCGTGCATAAGGTAGACATTTAGTTCATTAAATTATGCTTTACTAGTTCATGAGAATTCTTCTTATTTACATGGCTTTTTGGAAATTACACATGTTTGATGCAGAGCAGGCACTTCAGAAGTAGAAAGAGATCTCATAGCAATCAACCACCTTCCAAATTCATCCACCCATAGGCATTCCTTGTTTTCATCAAAACCTTCACTAATTTCATCATTTTACATCGAAATTTCCTCGAGCATTTTTAGCGAATCCAACCATCTCCAAAACTTAGTTTTGGGTTCTGAGTGAGCCTAGGCCTCTTCTAACTCCATTCCACCCATCAACCACCTTCCCTAAGCCTTCCATCACCTCCAACACCCATCGTTTTTCTCACGGCTGCATCCTGTAGAAATACAGGGAATCCTATAGGTTTCTAGTACATCATGTAGGTTTTTCTGTAGTGGCCTATTTTGAGGCTAAATTGAGGGAAAGCCGCTAGGAAGCTTCCCAAGGTCATCCAAGGGGCTCCCAAACCTTCCAACCATCTCATGAACCTTCCAACCATGTACTAGCATTCTTAAACCACCTGCCTCATCACCAAATGAGATTAGTTTGCACACTTGATTTTTCATGAAAAGCATAAAAAGACAAAACAAATTTCTTATAGTCCTTTACATGCATAACAATTGTGTTTGATGTTTTTAACTTCCATGCTTAGGATAGTAGCATTTTTTTCATGTTAATTTAGCATCATTGCAAAGCATAGCTCTTAAAATTTAATTAGGAAATGGTGTGCCCTGGCATTGAATTTCAATCTCTTTCATTATTGTAGTAGATCAACTCTCTCTTAGAGTAGATTTCTATTTCTTTCATCAAGGAACCAAGCTTATTATGAATCCATAGAAGTATGGCTTTCAAACCCTTGTGGTCTCTTGCCAGTTGAACAATGACAAAAGGAAGAACCATCACTTTTACTTGTATATACAACACTGTCACCTCCAAGTTTGTATGAACCACGGCTTGATAAAGTAAAGTTGGTAGCCCAAGAGTTGGAACATTCTTGCTACAATATTAGTGCTCATCACATGCACTCCATTACATCATGACAAAAAAGGAAGGACACATTGTATGCCACACATATAATGTCGATACCTCTTAAGTTTTTATGAACCCCGAGTTGATAATTGAAGTCGGTAGCCTTTAGGAGTTGTAGAATTCTTGTTGCAATATCGAGGCTCATCACCAGGTACCAAACAGGGTAGCCCCACTGATGTGGTCACTCCTACTCCCTTGATTCCTTTTATGGCTGGTTTGAGTCTCCCTGATTTCAGCGATCTTGTCAATGATCCTCTTCTCCACGATTCGACATGGCCATCTGTACCTACTAAACTCCCTTTAGACATCCCAAAGTTTGAAGGTAATCCTAGAGAAGATCCCACTAATCATGTTCACTCATTCAGCATGTGGTTCTCATCAAATTCCATTACTGAAGACTCCATACATCTTCATTTGTTCCAACACACGCTCACTAGAGCTATTGCTATGTGGTATGTTGATCAAGCTAGAGCCACTCATTCCACTTTTGTGACTCTTGCCAAATATTTTACTTCCTATTTCTAGTTACCTCTCTGTTATGACACCGGTACTGAACTTTTGACTTCTTTCCGTCAAACTTCTGCCACTCACCTTTCAGACCATGTTCAAGAATGGCATAGAATGAGGAGTGTCCGTAGATGATTCGGACTTAAACAGGAACGCAAAAAATTATAGAGATAACCATAACATAGATATGCAGCGGAAATAATACTTCATTTCATTAATATAAAATACTGAAATATGTTTACAAACAGTAATGGAAATAAACCAGCTAGGGCAATGGTAGCTTATCTCTGAGAAGAGATGTGGTGGCTACATGCCTCCGAACTGTGTTAAAATGAGGCTCAAAGGCCTATTTATTGTTGAGAAACAATGGAAAACCCTTCACATTCCAAAACCTAACCCTAGAAGATGAAACGCCAAATTGTGGGCCCCATTTCTGGGTAAGTTGGTACATCAACTTCCCGGGGTCGCGAATTGGCCATATTATCTTCGTTTGACGTGCATGATAGCCCATTGGAAAGATATCTGCGAGGACTACGATGAAATGGATGATTTTTTTGATAGAAAAGTTGCTGGTGGTAGATTTCCCAAGAAATGTCATTTAGGGCCTCAAAACGGCTCCAGAAGTTCAAGACCCGAAAAACTGCTAGAAATAGTAAGTTGTGCTACAATTAAGGAAACTGAAAATGTTGAGAGAAACAATGGAGGGGGTCTAGGTGGACTTGGCAGGTGGCCACCAACATCCACCTGGATCATTCCTCCCCCCTTAGGAAGCAATGGTCCCCATTGCATTGAGTTTCTCCATGAGATGAGGAAACTTTTGCTGAACTTGGTCCCTGGTGAGCCACTTGCCCTGGTGAAGGCGTTGGCATGCTTTGACAACTCGATACAGTTGGATATGCTGTTGGAGAGTGTTCTTGATCTATGTGTCCATGATCCAATCAGTTGCAGCTTGTTCCATGCAATCTGGATTTAATTCTGTGGGTGTGAGCTATTCTGCAATGTCGGATGTGTCTAGCAATGGTGGAAAGTATGGCCGAAGGCGGTCCACATTGAACACTGGGTGCAGGCCAAGGAACGGGGGAATGCTAAGCTCAAATGAATTGTCTCCCATAGCCTTAGTAATGGTGTAAGGACCATATCAGAGTGGTCTCAGTTTCCGATAGGCTCCAGTAAGGCGTTCCTTTTGCAAATGCAACTAGACTTTGTCGCCCACCTGAAACTTTTGTGGCACCCGATGTTGATCATGTCGCTGCTTGTACTTGGCATTTGATTTCTCTAGGATGTCATGGACCTACTGGCGAATATGTTGGATGTGCTCAATGAATCTGGTTGCCTTATCTGTTTCGGACTGGACATGAGCTGAATCTATGTGAGTAGCTGCAAGTGGTATGGCCACATCAATGGGGCATAGTAGGTGGAATCCCAAGCCCACCTGAAAGGGGCTGTGGTCAGTCGAGCTGTGAAGAGCTTGGTTGTAGCTGTGCTGAACATAGGGGAGGTTCTTGTCCCATGTGCGTGGATGCTTTGAGTTGTACATGCACAGAATGTGCACAATCATCCTATTGACAACCTCTGTCTGGCCATTAGTTTGAGGATGGAAGGCTGTGGACTTAGTGATTTTGGCATCCAGCATTGTCCAGAAACTAGAACAAAATGTATTGAGGAATTGACTGTCCCGATCTGAGATGATAGACTGTGGGATCCCAATGTGCACCCACACTCGTTCAAAGAAGAGTTTAGCAGTGGCTTCTGCTATGATATTATTCTTGCAGGCCGCCATAATGGCCATATTTGAGAACTTATCGACGACCACAAAAACACAGTCATTTCCATGCTTAGTGGAAGGAAGGCCTGACATGTATCCATGGAGATGGATTCCCAAGGTCAACTAGGGGTAGGCAGCGGGGCATAGAGGCCTTGCTTCTTGATGGTCAGTTTGGCAATGGCACAGGTAGTGCATTATCTAATGTACTTCCCAACATCCTGTCGAAGATTCGGCCAACAGAAATGCTTTTGCAGTACTGCCACCATTTTCTCAACCCCGAAATGCCCAGCAGCCCGACTGTAGTGTGCTTCCCAAATCATCTTGGCACACTTTCTTGAAGGAACACAAAGGTGACCCAAGTGGCATAACAGGGCACCCTGGAAGTGAAAATATGGAACATGCCGACCCTCCAAGAGTGTCTGGTATGTGTGGCAAATTCTGGGTCGCTTTTGTAGAGAAGTGGCCAATCAGAAGTCTCGTGCCCACAAGAGTTGAGCACGGTGGTTAATGCCATGATCGGTGGTAGACTAAGGCAATCTGCAACATTATTAGTGTTGCCCTTCTTATACTTGATATTCAAATGGAACTATTGTAGGTATGCAGACCACTTTTGATGGTGATCATTCTACAATTTCCCTTGGGTCTGTATGAACTGCAGGGGTCGGTGGTCTGTGTGGATGACATTTTCCTTCCCCAAAATGTAATGCTTCTATTGTCGGCAGGCTTGCACAATGTAATACATCTCTTTATCATAAGTGGGATACTTCCGGACTATGTCTGAAAGTGTTTCACTGTGATATGCCACTGGATGCCCGTGTTGAGTAAGGACTACACTAATAGCATAGTTAGAGGCATCTGTCTCGACCTCAAATCATTGTTGTAAATCTGGTAACGCGAGCACTGGTGCCGTGCAGAGGTGATCTTTCAACTCTATGAATGCCTTCTGTTGATATTCAGACCAAAATAATTTTGCTTTTGCTCCTCCCTTGGTGACTTGAATCAAGGGCCAAGTGATATGAGAAAAACCCAACACGAACCTGTGGTAGAAGTTGCCAAGACCTAGGAAGCTACGGAGCTCTGTCAGAGTGGTTGGAGATGGCCAATCTCGAATGACTTGGATCTTGGCTAGATCCACATGCACCCCCTATTCATCAATAATGTATCCCAGATACTGAACCTGGTTCGTGCCAAAAGTGCATTTCTCCAAATTGGCACATAGCTTGTGTTTCCGCAGTGTTTGGAGAACCTATCGGATGTGGTGGAGGTGCTCTTCCCAACTCTGGCTAAAGATCAGAATGTCATCCAAGTATACCACTACAAATGAGTTGGTGAATGGCTGCAAGATGTCATCCATTAGCCTCATGAAGGTTGTAGGAGCATTTGTCAATCCAAAAGGCATAACCAACCATTCGAAAAGGTCCTCCTTGTCTTTGAAGGAAGTCTTCCACACATCAGAGGGTTCGATTGGTACCTGGTGATATCCTGACTTCAGATCGATCTTGCTAAAATATTTTGCCCCCTTTAGTTGGTCCAGGAGGACATCAATCCTCAGGATCAGGTACCTATTACGGACATTGATCTTGTTCAGCGCCTGATAGTCAATACAGAGTCTCCAAGTCCCATCCTTCTTCTGTACCAACACGATCGGGCTCCCACAAGGCGATGAAATCGGATGGATGTGACCTTTCTACAAGAGCTCTTGAATCTGCCTCTTGATTTCATCGTTCTCCAGAATGGAGCGCCGATAAATTGGTCCATTGGGTAGCGGTGCACCTGTGGTCAGATCGATGGAGTGCTTGACCTAACAGTGCAGAGGAACCCCTGCGGGGGAGGTGAAGATGCCCTTGTACTCCTCCACGACCTTGTCCATTTGTAGTTGTCATGCGGAGGGGCCCTGTCTGGAGGTCGTGGCCACTGTCTTCTTCTTTCCTTGAGGGCGTATCATCAGGAAAACAAAATTTCCTGGTTTTGGAAATGAGCTTACTGCATTGTTTTGCAGTAATCAAAGAGATGGCAGTAGGCGATGCTACCTCTGGTATCCTGTACAACTTATTTCCCAATGTAATAATAACGGCACGGGACCTTGATTCATACACAACATGTCGCTTCCACAAGTATGGTTGTCCTAATAATACATCACAAACTTCAAGGGGAGCAATGTCACACAATACCTCATTCGTGAAGGGCTTAATGTTGTATGGAAGGAGACACTGCTGGCTCACGCGAAGATTTCGTCCTTGGTGAAGCCACCCGATGGTGTACGGCTATGGATGTGCTGTGGTCGGTAAGCCCAACCGCTTCATGACCTTTGCTGAAATGAGGTTCTTTTGGCTCCCGCGATCGACAATGAACTGTAGCGGGGAGCCCTTTACGCACATCTAGGAGTGGAAGAGACACTCCTCCTCCTCTGGATCTTCGAGTTCATTTTTCTAGATATTGGCGGTGGCAATAGTGGTGTTGGCATCCGCATCAGTGATCTGCTTCCCTTTGTCATTTCCCTTGTCGGGTTCTGACTCAAAGTCAGAACATGCATCTGATTCTAAAACCTTTAGCTCAGCCACTAGTGACTACTTGGCCCGACACTCACTTGTGTTGTGAGTGGACCTCTTATGGAACTCACACCATTTTCCCATGTCCTTTTTCGGCTTCGCGGCACTGTTCTTTGCTTGTAGCTTCGGTGGGTTGTCTTGGGCTGCCCCGCCTTGGCTTTGTCCTTTGTTCTATGGTTTAGGGGCACCTTTCCCTTGCTTTGGATTCACAGATCCAAAGTCTCACTTCTTTTGTTTAAACTTCTGCTCGACCTTGATGGCATATCGGTATGCTGTTCTGAGCGAGGAGATGTTCAGGAATTGTATTTCTTCCTGGATGTACTTGTGCAGGCAGTCACAGTATTTGAGTATCAAATGCTGCTCTGAATCCTTGATACCCAACTTTGTGTGAAGGGTATGGAAAAGATTGGTGAACTCCGGCACGTCTTGGTCCCTTCCCTGCGGTAGCGTGGTCCACTTTATGTATTCATCCTCATAGCTTTTGACAGGGTAGTACTGCTCCTTGATGGCATCCCGTAATGAATTCTAGGTGGGTGCAGCTGAAAATAGTGAGCCGGTACTTTCATCCTTCTGCTCGCAGTAGGTTTCCCACCAGTCCTTGATATGGGGGGCTGCTTTGAGGAGAGCGAAAACAAATTTTTCCCGACTTGAAAATTCATGAACAGAAAATAACCCTCTAGTAGATTTAACCATTTATCTACAGCATCTGCATTTATTTGACCCTCGAATATTGGGATTTCAAAATTAACTTGTATGTTAAAGGGCGTGGCATTTCCAAAGTAGCTGCTGGAAGCCGATGCATCGCCTCTGGGTAGCCGCTGAAGGATTTGGGCAAAGCTATCCATCATCGTGTTCCGTTGTCGCTCAAGGGCTTCTTCGAGCAAGATTTTGATAGGATCTCATGCCCCCTCATCTTTCTTATCATCCGCCATGGGGGGCCGTCGGGATTTGCGAGCCTCGTCTTGCAAAGGTTCGACCAGTTCAAGCCCTAACTCCTTATATCCAGACCTCGTTGGGGACATGCAAAGAAAAATAGAGAAAAAGCAGACCGCTCAGATACCACTGATCTGGACTTAAACAGGAACGCAACAAATTATAGAGATAACCATAACATAGATATGCAGTGGAAATAATACTTCATTTCATTAATATAAAATACTGAAATATGTTTACAAACAATAATGGAAATAAACCAGCTAGGGTGATGGTAGCTTATCTCTGAGAAGAGATGTGGTGGCTACATGCCTCCGAACTGTGTTACAATGAGGCTAGAAGGCCTATATATTGTTGAGAAACAATGGAAAACCCTTCACATTCCAAAACCTAACCCTAGAATATGAAACACCAAATTGTGGGCCCCGTTTCTGGGTAAGTTGGTACATCAACTTCCTGGGGTAGCGAATTGGTCATATTATCTTCGTTTGACGTGCATGATAGCCTGTTGGAAAGATCTCTCCGAGGACTACAACGAAAAAGAAATTTTTTTGACAGAAAAATCACTAGCGGTAGATTTCCCAAAAACGTCATTTAGGGCCTCAAAACGGCTCCGGAAGTTCAGGACCCAAACAACTGCTAAAAATAGTAAGTTGTGCTACAATTAAGGAAACTGAAAATGCTGAGAGAAACAATGGTGGGGGTCCAGGCGGACTTGGCAGGTGGCCACCAACATCCACCTGGATCAGTAGAGCTCCTAAATTCGAAGACCACCTATATATGGATTGGTTCCTTATATCACTTTTGGCCCCCATTGCTAAAGACGTCACATCAAACCTCCCCCAGTTAGAGGAAGATGCAATCCAAGTAGCCTTAAAATTTGATCTGATCTATGCTCAGTCAGGTTAATCCTTGATCAACCTCAGCCTCGTGTTGGTAATGCACGGGGGGCATCTCATGCCATGGATGGCATAGTTGGAGCCATTTCACACCCTCAACCATATGTTCCACCTCCAATGAGTTATGGTCCATCTCAGTGAGGGACTGATTCCTCTTACACTTATGCCTCTCCCAATCCTCCATAGGGAAATTCTTATCCAGGTCCCAACACACCATATTCATATCCCCATCTACGTCAATAGATTCCAGGGCTGATATTTGCACCGCATGCTTATCCCAATGTCTCCCCTTCTCCTTATTATCCGTATGCACCGCCTAGTGCTCCAGCCCCTCTGGCACCAATGCCCCAAACCTCCATGCCTGCTCCCCCTCTGCCATAACAACCACCTCCTCCACAAGGATAGGTGTATGCTAGTAGAGAAAACCTAATCCTCCTAACCCAAAGAAAAGGATCAAGGGGAAGGGTAATATAAACCAACAATCCCAAGGTAATCAAGGTAACCAGGGTCCTCCACCCAATGCCCCTTAGGGTCCTCAACCTAATTGCATAACCTAGCAATAAGGTGGTCAGCCCAAGAAAAAAAAGGGTCTTCGCACGAGCAAATCTTGTGCCTATTACAGTGTATATGGTCACTATACTCATGAGTGTCCCCTTTTAGCACAGATGCATCGAGCACGGGAAGCTGAAGCAACTGCTTCTCGAGGATCACAGCCCACCACTCCTCCTCCACCTTCTGCTTCATCTCAACCAACAGTGCTTATGAATGTAGAAATTTTGATAGTAGATTAACCTAATAATGCAATATAACCAAAGAAAAATACTATAATCTACTTCTATTTTCAATTTTCGGAAGCTTAAAGATTGAGCTGAACAATAGAACCAGAAGAAGAAGAATCAATGCACAATACACGAAAGAATACTTTAGGGAAAGCCTCAACTAAAAACCCCACTACCTATATTATCATACAAAGTGGAAATATATTAGAATTATACAAAGCCTTAGCTCTCATAGCTAGCTAGCTCTCAGTAAAATCCTCACATATGTTCACACGCAAACTTGGCTTCTCACAAAACCTTCTCCTCTACCCTCCAAGCTCCTATTTCCTTGCGCAGTTTCTCCTGAGTGATCCTCCTATTACCAAGTGGAACAATGATCTCACACACTGCTCTAACACACTGTCAAAACTGTGCAATCCTCAAGGAATTAATTCCTTCTGCATGCATGAGTTTTCTTTATAGGAAAACACATGCAACTAATAGTACACTATCCTTGACATTCAGTTCAACTGGGTCTTTCTTAGAATAGACATGCATGAGTTACTGATGAGGGAATATTTATTTATCTAGAGTACACTGGTTGAGTGCATGCATGCATCAACTGACTGATAACTCACAATTAGTTCCTCAAATAGTTTGGAACTAATTTAACTGGACTTCACTTAGTAAACTAATCTAACTAATTACAACTCAAATATAACTCAATCTTATCTCCTTAATTAAGGGATAATCTCCTCAATTAAGGGATAATCTCCTTAATTTAAGGGAAAACTGTTGCATGACTTCATAAATACTTCTAACTTGAATTTCTCCAACTAATTAATCCATAATGAATTATTTAGTTATTTTCAAGCAACTGGTGAGACTAAATTCAAATATTAATTCACTAATTTAATTCAAGGACAAATTAAAATTGGAATATTCTTGTTGCCAAATTTCAACACTCTCTCTCAACAAGAAATGGATTATCTACCACCCCGATCCTGTCTCTATGGAACTCGAATTTACACTTTGACAATGCCTTTGTCAAAATGTCAACATCTTGCTCCTCTGTCGAAATATACTGTAGCAACATGATTCTCCTCGCTACATAGTCTCTGAGATGATGATACTAGATGTCAATGTGCTTGGACCTATCATGAAATACTAGATTCTTAGAGAGTTTGATACAACTCTAATTATCACAATAGATCACAATTGGATCCATCCTCTGATCAAACAAACCAACTAGGATTTTCTGCATCCAGATGGCCTCACATGCTACTTGACTTGTAGCAATGTATTCAGCTCTACTGAGTTGAGTGCAACCGACCTCTGTTTCCTGCTATACCAAGAAATAGTAGTTGACCCAAGGTTGAAAATCCCTCCTGGTGTGCCCTTCTGATCTGATGGACTCTTTGCCCAATCTGCATTAGTGAAGCCCTGTAGCTTCACTCCCTTTTTCTGTCTGTACCATAATCCATACTGAGATGTGCCTCTAAGGTATCTCAATACATCCTTTGCCACCTTCCAAAACATCTTGGTAGGATGAACTATGGCTTGACTCAGCTGGTTCATGGAGTAGCGCAAATCTGGTCACGTGTTCACTAAGTGCACCAGTGAACCCACAAGCTGCCTGTACACAGTAGCCTCTACTACTTCTATTGAAGTAGATCCTCCTTCCTCTAGTTACCATCTAGAGGAGTCTACATGGGCTTGCACTTCTCCATGTGGAATCTCTTGAGTATCTCGTTGGCATACTTTCCTCGAGACATGAACAAATCCCCATCCTTCTGCCACACTTCCATGCCAAGGAAGTAATGCATGAGACCCATGTCTTTCATCTCAAATTCTCTTGCAAGGTACTCCTTGCAAGGTATGATCAACTGATCATCACCATTAAATATGAGATGATCAACATAAAGAATGATGATAAATAGATTACTTTCACTACGATGTTGTACAGGTTCACATCCACTTCAATATTTGTGAAGCCCAACTCGGTGAAGTAGTTGTCTATCTTGGTGTACCAAGCACGAGGTGCTTGCTTCAACTCATACAATGTTCTCTTGAGTCAGCACACATGCAACTCATGATCGAAGGTCTCAAAACCTTCCAGCTTCTCTATCTGCACCTCTTCCTCAATCTTACCATTGAGGAATGTAGTCTTCACATCCATCTGATGGATCTTCCAACCCATCTATGCTGATAGTGCCAACATCGATCTGATAGATGAGTACCTTGTGACAGGAGAAAAAGTATCATCATAACCAATCCCCTCGACCTGTGGAAAGCCACAGGCAACAAATATTGCCTTATGATTCTCCACACTACCATCAGCATCTTGCTTTACCTTGTAAAGCCAACAGGAACTCACAAATGACTTGTTCTCCAGTTTCAGAACCATGTCCCAAACACCGTTACGAACTATGGAGTCATACTCCTCCACCATAGCATCAACCCTGATCAGCTGCTGCACTAGTTCCTTAAAGGAAGATGGCTCGGTCTCAACACATTCGCCAATAAGGGCCATGCATCCAGTGTACCTCTCAGGTGACCTCCTCTGTCTGCGCTGAGAAGATGGTGCTCCCACATTCTCTCTCGCATCCTCCAACAATCTATCAGCTTCTCTTGTGTGTTTTCATCCATCTCTAGAAGACTCTGCTTGAGTGGATGTCTCCACTCCCATAATCTCTGCATGCGGCTGCTCTGCATTAGTCTGAGGCTCCTCCTCCTCGGGAACCGATAGTTCCTCTATAGCCTGTAGTTGGAGCTCCCTCTCAAGGGAAACTTGTATGGCCCACTACTCATCAAACCTGAGATCTCTGCGAACCACTGTCCTCTGACTAGTAGGCAGATGCACCTGATAGTTGTGAGGTGTATCAGTGTACCCCACAAGTATCCCCAACTCTACTGTCAGCTCAAGCTTCTTCCATGCATCCTTTGTCACATGGAAATATACCGATGAGCCAAACATCTTGAAGTGACTGATATCTGGTCTCTTACCGGAGAAGGCTTCCTCTAATGTCTTCATCCCAAGTATGTGATGCAGGCTTCTTTTCTGAAAACATACCATCGTGTTGCATGCCTCAGCCCACAAGTGAAGTGGTAGGCCTTGGTCATGCAGCATCACTTGTGCTACCCCTACAATAGTTCTGTTCTTCCTCTCAGCCACCCCATTTTGCTGTGGGTTATGAGGTGTCGTCAACTCTTGTTTAATTCCTTCCACTGCACAGAATTCCTTAAACTCTTGAGAGACATATTCTCCATCGTTGTCACTTCTCAAGGCCTTGATCTTCTTCCCTGACTCTCTCTCGACCAAAGCTTTGAACTCACAAAACTTTATGAAGGTTTGGTCCTTCTTCTACATGAAATAAATCCAGAATTTACGACAAAAATCATAAATGAAAATCACATAATACCTTTGCTTTACTGTGGATTCCATCGAGAATGGTCCACACAAATTAGTATGAACTCACTCTAAGATAGCCTTTGCTCGAGTGTCTCGATCATGAAAGGAAGACTTTGTGTACTTTCCCAAGGTACAACCTTTTCATGTGTCAACTTGCTCAAGTTTACCTTTGGGAAGTCTTGTAGATATCTGCTACATTATCTTCAAAGCCCCACGATGCAAATGGCCCAACCGCCCACACCATAACTTTCCAATATCTTGGCTTTGCACCAATCCTGCTTTCGTACTCAATGCTGAACAATCATCTACCTCTAGTTTATAGAGATTCTTCACCCGAATCCCTATCCTCTTGGTTTAAACCGTGGCTATGTGTCTTAGGAACGCCTTTCCTTTACTGAAGACAACATCATAGCCTTTGTCCTCCAACATCACGACTAATACCAAGTTCTTCTTTAGTCTAGGCACATACATCACATCTGTCAAGGTGAGAGGAACTCCATGCTCCCTCTTAAAAGAAACCATGCCCACTCTTAAAACACTATACATTCCATCGTCACCCATCTCTATGCACATCTTGAGGTCTTTCTCTTCCAAGGCACTGAATAACTTTTTATCACCGGTCATGTGGAATGAGGCTCCACTGTCAAGATACCGAACACAACCCATCATCGATGACACCATGCATGCAATGAGGGTAAAGTCCATTTTGAACTGAGAGGCTAATGCCTCACCTTCCGATCTTTTTGAGGATCCCTTCTTGGACTTCTTCAATGGGAAATTTGTCACATAGTGTCCCATCTCGTGACAATTAAAGCATCTCACTTTAGACTTGTCAACCTTCTTCCCTCTATGAGAAGAATTCGATTTGGAATGGGAAGCCTTCCCCTTCCATTTCCTTGCCTTACTTGCTAAGGCCATATTTTCTTCATCATCATTCTTGGATGAAGAACCATCTCGTGTGCTCCTCCTGATCTCCTCCTGCATGAGATCCGACCATAGTCGTTCCCAATCTGGCAGTTTCTCCCTTCCATTCATAGTGTCCTGGTAGCTATTCTAGCTCCTTGGAAGGCCAAGGAGAGAGAGGCTCACCATATCATCATCGATAGTAGTTATTCCCACACTGCTAAGCTCATCTCTGCAGGTGGTGAGCTTGTTCAGATATGTGGAAATAGTATTGCCCTTCTCCATCTTGATTCTTCAAAGCTTATCCTTGAGTGCCAATTTCCTCTGGTCGCTACTATTCTGGTAGAGGTCCTTCAATGTCTTCCACATTGAAAATGGAGTGTCCTTCCCATGGAGACTCGAGACAATATGGTCTTGAACTCCCTCAAGGATGATCTGTCTCACCTTCACCACACACTTCTTCCACTCAGCCAACTCTTGTGCATTAGTTGAAGATGTCTTTTGGATTTCTTGATCAATGACTTCCTTCAATCCGTTGTCTTCTAATACAGCCTCCATGTGATCTTTCCATGCTATGTAATTCAAGCTACCTTCCAAGGTATACTCAAGTCTCAATCCATTGAACGCCATTGTCCAACCATGAAGTATGATAGGAATTCAATTTTGCACCTGCAACCCCAAACTTCAAACTTCAAATTCTCTTATCCATATACTGTTCACAGCTTTGATACCATGTAGAAATTTTGACTGTAGATTAACCTGATAATGCAATATAACGAAAGAAAAATACTATAATCTACTTCTACTTTCAATTTGTGGAAGCTTAAAGATCGAGCTAAACAATAGAACCAGAAGAAGAAGAATCAATGCACAATACGCAAAAGAATACTTCGGGGAAAGTCTTAGCTAAAAACCCCACTATCTGTATTATCATACAAAGTGGAAATATAACATAATTATACAAAGCCTTAGCTCTCAAAGCTAACCAGCTCTCAGTACAATCCTCACTACTACAGATTCATTTGGGCACATCAACCCCAACTTACAGATCAGTACTATTAGGGCCCATCAAACCCTAATTTAGTTGTTACATGCCCTAATGAAGTCAACCATCAGAATGCCTCCTTCCCAAGAGATTCCATGACTGCAATGATCCAAAAACTGCCTCTAAGAATATTAGCACATGTAGGCCTTTATCAGGGTGCACTGCACTGCAGCCTAGTACATAGCCACGGTGCATTGCAGTGTACTTGAGCCTTCTTTGGGCTACGCTGGGAAAATTTGAGCAAAATATGCATTGGGGTTTGGAATATTCTTATCCATATGATGCTTCTAGAAGTTTCCCAAGGCTATCCATTCCTTTGGGCTCGAAATTGGATGAGGGAGGAAGTTAAGGAAAATCAATCCCTTTATCCCTTCCTCCATGGAACTAAATCCTAAGTTTGGGAGGGAATTCATTGTCACCATTTATGGCATAACTTCCTTCATTCACCTATAAAAATACCACTCATCTAAGTGATCAGGGGCTGGAAATCATTGAATTATAGGGAGATGCTATTAGTATGAGACTTGAGTTGGTTTCAAGTATTGTAATGATGTCAAAATGTCTTGCTTGCTATGAGGAGAGGATGGGATTGAACTGGAGGAGTGGCACTGAATCAAGCAAATTGGGTCGTAACTCTTCCTTTTAATAATAAAGTGTTAAAATATTTTTCCATATGTTTGTATTGTTTATTGATGCTTTCATTTGTGTATTTTGCACTTGATTCCATTTTATGTTTAATCAATAGATCATTATCATATTCTTTGATCGGTTTTTTTCTTCTGTCTATCTGCAAGTACTTTTTAAGTAGTTTAAGTATGGAAAGGAGTGACATAATTGGTCAAGGGAGATAAGGAGTAAGCGAAAGCTTCAGGTGGGCTTCTTTATTATCTTATTTAATCTATTGGTTATAGAAAAAGTAGAGAATGCTTTGCACTATTGTTCTCAACTTAGCTACTAGTCTAGGGGTTTAGGCATTTATCCATAAACACTAAAACTTCCCAAAACACTCATAGATGCTGACAGGAAAACTTGTCTTCTCACAAAACCTTCTCCTCTGCCCTCCAAGCTCCTGTTTCCTTGTGTAGTTTCTCCTGGGTGATCCTCCTATTACCAATTGGAACATTGATCTCACACACTGCTCTAACACACTGTCAAAACTGTGCAATCCTCAAGGAATTAATTCTTTCTGTATGCATGAGTTTTATTTATAAAGAAAACACAAGCAATTGATAGTACACTGTCATTGACATTTAGTTCAACTGGGTCTTTCTCAGAATAGACATGCATGAGTTACTGATGAGGGAATCTTCAGTTATCTGGAGTACATTAGTTGAGTGCATGCAAGCATCTAGAAACTGGTAACTCACAATTAGTTCCTTAAACAGTTTGGAACTAATTTAATTGGACTTAACTTAGTAAACTGAGCTAACTAATTACAACTCAAATATAACTCAATATTATCTCCTTAATTAAGGGATAATCTCCTTAATTTAAGGGATAACTATTGCATGACTTCAGAAAGGCTTCTAACTTGAATTTCTCCAACTAATTAATCCATAATGAATTAAAAAAAATAGTTTCAAGTAGCTAGTGAGACTAAATTTGAATTTTAATTCAAGGACAAATTAAAATTGGATGCCACATTTCAACAACCAATCCTTTCACTCACCAAGGATACATAACTACCCAACCTAAAAAAGGTTAGGCAGCTCAACCAGCTCCACCATCTGGTCACCATGATTATCAAATTCCTATGATGAATTTTGATGAGGTTAATACCGATCAAGTTAACCTTCAGAATCGACTATGCCAATACAACAATCCATCCACTAAGTTAGTGACTGAGTCCCAACCCAAAGTTTCCACCAAGCCTCTGAGGTCATCCAAGGTACCTTACAGATCCCTCAGCCCAAGGTAAAGGTTATTCCCAAGATCTGCAATGGCCTATTACATCAAAATGTTTCTTCTTCTAAAGCCGCCCATACATATAACATAGTAGATGACTTGGCACAATCTCCTACTGCCATGTCAACTTTGGAAGTCCTCTAGACATGCCCATCCTAATGGAAAGATCTACTATATGAATTGGGTGTCGTGGATCCCCAACATGATCATATGATTATCTTTCATGTTGACAAATCAGAAAATCCTTCCCCACCTTCATCCGTTGCTTTTCAAATACCTCTCTCCATTAGAAACACCATTGTTCAACAATGATCATAGATGAATGCGAGTCCACCTGTGTGATGGTTGCCAGTGTTTTAAAGAAATTTGGTTCCTATGACCTATCCCTATCCAGCATCACTCTTCATGCATGGGATGGGCATCCTTCACAACCCCTTGGTTTGTTTCACAATTACCCAATCATAGTTGCCAGCAAGACTATCTCTATTGACATTGAAGTAATTGATGCTCCCTTAAATTATAACATCCTTTTGGGTCATAGTTATACCTAT
Source organism: Pinus tabuliformis (assembly GCA_031772625.1). Classification (NCBI taxonomy): domain Eukaryota; kingdom Viridiplantae; phylum Streptophyta; class Pinopsida; order Pinales; family Pinaceae; genus Pinus; species Pinus tabuliformis. The sequence goes on from CM062805.1 coordinate 434,221,394, forward strand.
GCTATGTCAGCTATCACATCTGTGATTCATCATAAGATGTGCTTTCCCAACAATGGAAAGATAATCACCGTTTATCAGTTGACGTGCTATGATCCCAAATCCCAGACTTCACCTTAGTGCAACATTTCTTCAATGGCTGACAATAAGGCTATTTCATTCCTCACCAATGTCTCTCCAGGAGTTTTTAAAGACTCCACTTTGCTTGGTGCTTATTATGGTCCACCACCTACCCCTTCTGAGCCTAGCTCATTTAGTGTTTGCATGCTCCAAGCATCACGGGCCGCCCAAAAATGGTCTGGTATGCCTTCACAATAGACAACACCTACAGAACCTATTGTTCCTAACTCAACCCAACCTTCTGGTACTACTCCTCAAGGATCATTTCCTTCTGCTAGTGTCTTTCCTAGTCCATTTCCACCCGGAATAGTTCCCCCGGTCTTAACCATATCGAAGTAGTTCCTCTAGACCATTATCCTTTTGGTCAAATATAGTTCTTATCCCCCCCCATGGAGTTTATTCTACACCTATTATGGCTACATTGAGTTTACCCAACATTACCTTGGGGATCCTAGTTTGGTACATCGATCCTCCTGCAAAAACTCCATCCAATCAACTTAAACCTTACATTGCTTTGACCCCGATCCAACTTGTTGTTCCTACCCCTGCCCTTGCTTCAGTTTCACAGCAACCTCAACAGGAGCCTACTCCTATTGTGAAAACATCTAGCGAGGGGGAAAGCCCAGAAAAATGGAACCAAAGAAAAGGCACCCCCAACAACTCCAGGTCCTCCTAAGTCGCCAAAGCCTATTCCTCCATGTGCTTTGTGTGATGTCATTGGTCGTGCCACTAATAATTTCCCTAAACTCCCTCATGTCAAGGATGTGATCTATAATACTGTTATCTCAAAATAAGGGCCTGGAAGGCTGCAGACTAGGAAGACTTCAAGTAACTGTTTCAGACCAATATTTTAGCTAAGGCTTAGCCTCCTTAGCCTGAGAGGGCTCTCTCAAAGGATTTAAGGTTTGTGATTATGATTGAGATGGCTAACTCTTTATGAAACAAATAGGAATGAGGCTGGTAAAATCTAAATTAACAAGCATCCATTGGGCTCATGGAGTCATATGTCATTTAGCATTAACAGTGAATTGGCTTTGCAATAAAATCAAGGCATTCAGATTTCAATATAGATAGAGTACAACAAACACAAAAGGACAGTCTATGAGTATATGAAGGAAATTAGAACACTGCAAGTGATTTCTAAGTAATCAAAGACTCATAATACTGTATACAACACGAAAAGACAACAAGAGGAATTCATACATTGAAATCTCTATGATTCTTGAGCAGCAGAAGCCAATACTGTATTACCAAAAGAAACAGAGTCTTTACATAAGCTTAACAACAGAGCTTTTTTACATAAACTTCCAACCCTGATTACATTTCCCTTTCTCCTATTTATAAATTTCTTCTACCTGACTGAGATTCCTCCTCAAACCTGAGGGGAACTCGAAATCTATTTCTAATGACACCTGTTCAACTTTTAACTGCCTATTAAATATAACAAACTGTAACTAGACTTTCTAGAGATTTAAATCAAGTAGGAGTCTAACTCCTTATTATGCTAATAATAGCCTTGATTACAAACATTCTCATTCTTTGACATCTGGTCCCTTTTTAGTTTGGCTATGATGAATGTTCAAAACTCCATGCTGGTCTTCAATGTCACATCTTCTCCATTTCCCTGAAACATAGGAAACTACCCTTGCTCATCGGTCTTTAGTTTGCCTCAAAATTTTCGAATCCAAAGAAGCATGTCCTTTATCTTTGATTATCCAAAATGTAACTGATGGTCACATCCTTGATGTGCTGTCCACCTCTTTTATGTGTAGAGGCAAAAACTCTTTCAAGCTGTTTTGACATATCTTGAACTATGGTAAATGTGCTCACTTTATGACAAAAAAATTAAAGTTGGATTTTGAATCCATATTTTCTCCACCTGTCTTGACATGGTTGAATGTTGATAGCTTCAGATGATGCCTTGTATATATTCCCCTTTCAAAATTCTCGCTTATGTTTCAAAACCGGTTGATTGATATTAGATTGTTTAGCTTCAGCAGTTTCGTAGCGCGCTACGAAACTGCTGAGCTCTAGTCATCACCTTCAGTAGTTTCGTAGCGCGCTACGAAACTACTGAGTTGTTTCAAAAATCACAGTTTCAACCCAAAACTTTGCTATTTGAGCACTTTTCTATTTAAACATTCTTTCACCTGTTCCAAGACCTTCCAAACTGAATGGAAATGTAGGATTCTTCAAGAAAGATTACACCAAGAAAAATCATCAAAATTTGAAACATAGCCTTACTTGAAGTGGGATTTCTTTAAGGAGATTCCTTCAGCTGGCTTAAATGTATTTTTAAGTCTTCATTTGTTTCTTCATGACCTTGATTCCAGATCTAAGATTTGTATTGACCTTTCTTATAAATTGAGCTTCCTTTATTGCAGGATTAGTCCAGCTACGGAATTGAACACTAAAATCAACCACCTCGGAAATTTGAAATGTTTGGTCTTCCCACCGAGCTTGCATTTGGTTAAAATAAGCCCCCTTAACTGCAAATTTCTTGGTAGCTTTCTTCAATCTAGCAATTTCAAAGTTGGCAGATTCCAATCTCCTTTTCAACTCTTCCACACTACCTTCTTCTTGAGTGGAAACTGTTTTGCCTTTATCCTTTCTTTCATGAGGCCGTGTCACCTCCCCTGTTTCATCTTCTCTTGGCGGTACCTCCTATACTTGTTTGAATTTCCTTGTTATGAGTCTCCTGGGTTTAAAAACAAATTGATCAACTTGATCATCAAACTTGAGTTTCTTTGAGGCTTTGACCCTCTTAGCCTTCTCTTTTCTTGACTGCACCAAATCAGCTTGAACTATTGGGGACTCCTCAGTGTCAATTGCTTGCAATAAATCATTTAAATCTCCCTTTGAAACAGGGCTTTCTTCAATACTCACTGACTTACTTTTTTCTTTAGCCACCTGGCTCCTAGTCCTTCTTCTTTGAACTCCTCCACCTGTGCTTGATTCATGTGCAGTTTCTTTGACCTGAGTTTTCTCTTTAATTGACTGCTGGGGTGTGTCCTAAATAGTCAGTGGCCTGGTAGATTCTCTTACTTGTTTCCTTGCCTTTAACTTCGAAAACCTCTTAGATCTTGTTTCTGCCTGAGGACCGGTTGTTGTTGGAAGATCTTTTGCAACTTGAGGGCTGAGACCGGTCTTGCTCTTGAAACCAGACATGAATATGAATGTGTCCCAGTCCCTACCTACCCTCTGGAGTTCATGCAGAACAATCAACTTAATCAAGCCATGGTGGAACAATGAAGTCTCACAGGCTTCTTTTCTCAGTTGTACCTTGTCACACATTTTACTTAAGCTGCGGAATAAGTAAAAAGGTAGATCTATAGATGTCTTCCCTGTGAAATGCAACAAAATTTTAAAATGGTATGAATACACTTTGTTATATCTCCCTTCATAGGTCAGGTATTTCTGTATACAAGTAAGCAAATGGGCATCTGATTCTTTGACATAACTTCTAGGAACAGACTTGCTCAAATCTAAGTTAATGAACTCCTGCTTTAGAAATTCTTTTTATGGGTTCATGTCAAATTTGAAATTCTTGAACCAATTTTCTTGCCCTCTTGGAATCTCTGTAACTGTGGATATCATGTCTGGTGAGACCTGCAGTTCCAGCATACCAACCTTTGAGTTTAGTCCTGTGAAATTCAGTGCAAATTCCTTAGTAACTTGTGCATGACCTCCCTGAAGCTTCTTGCAAAAATTCCACCATCCAGCTTGTTTAAATGCATGCTCAACTTCTCTGTTCTTCAAGGTTATGTCTAAATCTTTAGGCTCGTTTCTCAGACATTTGCTTGATCTGTGGTATTTCCTTTCTGTCGATCCCTCCATGAAGATTCAGTGTAATGGAGGTTGGAAATGCTAGCGCTGCTCAAACTCCAATTTCTGCCTTGCTTGAATGGTTGCCTCGCTTGATAGCTGCCTCGCTTGATGACAATGTTTTCAAATTGAAATCTTGCAGACTTGTTTCTCATGCAAGACATACAATCATCATTAAGACTGTGCATACCTGGCCTTTCTTGGAACTTGTATTCCGTGTGTACCAACGTACCTAGTGGTTGCAATAATGGAGATAAGCGGTTGGACATGATCTGTGGAGTGCATAAACTAACAATGAATGACGCAACCATAGATTAACTTGACAGATTTGATAGCTGGGAAAGATTCGCTGTGGAATGCACGAATCTACGATTTCGTAGTGCAGTCAGCGTAAATTTTGAATTATGCGCTGCGAAATCACCTAAAATGTATCACGCTGTGAAATCACCTAAAGGACTTTTGCGCTGCGAAACCACCTAATGGAATTTTGCACTGCGAAACTGCTAAAAAGGATTAGTGGGCCGCGAAAACACTTCAGAATGGCCACATGCGCTACAAAATCACCTACAAGACTTTGTGGTACATAGTAGTTTTTAAACCAAACTGACACATAGCTATGAGACCGATGATGAATGAGAATGACTAGTGATGAAGGAGAATGCATACTTGACTCAAGACCCCCTAAGACTTAGACTCTAAGTAAAAACAAAAAATAAACTTAGACTAGCACCGACCTTTGTCATCAATCTAGTATGAGAAATTTTGGCATTAGAATTCTTAAGTGATAACAGACACCTTCCTTGATTCTAACATTCCTAAGGTCCATGTCACCTTACCCAAGTCAGGTACGAAGAACATATCATTGTGCACAAATCACCCGTCTTCTTTGTGTGATAATTATGGCCATTATTCTCATCATCATCCCTGTCTCAAATATTTTTGTGATACACTTCAGTCCACCTCTCCTCTACCTGTGGATTTTTGTCCCACTCCTAAACCAAAACAAGAGGTCTCTCAAACACCCATTGTGATCCCTCCCCCTGATGTCGAGATGATGGATACTACCATTACCATTCTCTACCTGTCACCATTAATGAGATTGATGCATTGGAACTCCCCTGATGTCTCCTATTGTGATTATGGGTAACCTTCTCCAATGAACACCTCAGTATCAACATCGGTACCCTTTCCGATATGTACGTGAAACTTGTCTCTTATGAATATGCTTCAGGTAGCTCTCCTCCATCATGTGGTCTCTCTTCCTCAAGTCTGCCCATCTTCCATTCTGATGAATACATCATGGAAGCCATGACCATCCCTTATTATCCTTGGGATTATATGCACCATCATTCTTACTTCTTTCCACAACAAACCCATGACCAATACAGTATGGAGTCCAAATATTTCATCCATGGTGAACTTGATTGGTTTAGAAATCCCATTCCTGCTCTAGATGATTTTGAAGAAGGAAATATGTATAAAATTTCCCCTACAATAAAAATTAACATTTTGAATAGACTGGGGATTAAAGAAAATATCATGTTCAAGGCACAATTCACCCCAGAAGAAACTGATGCTTACACCAAGTTATTCAAGGAATTTTGTGATGTTTTTTTCTAATCTTACTCTGAAATGCCCAGACTTCATCCTGCCATTGTTGAACATCACATTGACACTTGGCTCGATGCCATACCCGTCCACCAAAAGCAAAGGCCTATCCATCCTTCCAAATGTGAAGCTATTAAAGTTGAAATCGATAAGCTCAAGCAGGCTGGTTTCATCTATCCCATTGAATACACCACATGGGTGTCCAATCCTGTTCCCATTCTCAAGAAACAAAGCAACGTTCATGTATGCATAAAATTTTGCAATATGAACAAAGCTTGTCTCAAATACAATTTTCCCACACCTTTCATTGACGAGGTCATTGACGAGTGTGCGGGGCATGAGGTCCTATCCTTTATGGATGGATTCTCCAGATATAACCAAATACATATTTTTTATGCCAATTAGAAAACCACTTTCATTAGTATGTAGGGAACTTTTTCTTACAATATCATTCCTTTTAGTTTAAAGAATGTTGGGGCCACTTTTTAGTGTGCCATGTCATATTGTTTCCATGAATTGTATGATATTATCCTTGCATATCTGGACGATCTCACTACTCATTCCAATATTTGGTCGCAACAACTTCATGATTTTGGTACCGTGTTCCTTTGATGTCACAACCATAACATTCGCCTCAGCCCCCTTAAGTGTGTCTTTTGTATTCCTTTCGACCAACTTTTGGGCTTCATTATGTCCAAATACGATATGACTCTTTACCCACTCAAAGTTTAAGCCATCCTTGAAATTCCTTCTCCTTGTACCATTTTCCAGTTACAAATCCTCGAAGGAAAAGCTAACTTTCTTTGTCAGTTCATTCCTGACTATGCCACCATGGCTCATGGGTTTCTTGAACTCCTTCGATCCAACATTCCATTTATTTGGGATGACCAAGATCAACAGTCTTTTGATGCTCTCAAACATGCTCTCGCTTCTTCCCCCTTGATTAGTCCACCTAAATTTGAGAGGGATTTCATCGTGTACATCTCTGCGACCACCTATTCATTTGTTGGGGTCATCATACAAGAGGATTCTACAGCAAATGAGCATGTCATATACTATGTCAGTAAGAACCTTAATGGCCCCCTTATGTCCTATTCCCATGAAGAAAAGTTGGCACTGGTTGTCATGTTCTCTATTCAAAATCTTTGTCATTATAACCTTATATGTACCACCAAAATTGTGACCAATCCCAACCCCATGGCTTTCTTGTTGAGTCGATGGATCATTAGCAGGAAGTACACCCGTTGGATAATTATCCTTCAATAATTTGATCTTGAATTCATCACACCCAAGAGTAGGAAAGGTTTAGCCCTTACTGAACTCATTTCTAAATTTCGCACTCGTGCGCCTGATCCGTTGGTGAATGATGATCTTCCAGATGAACACTCATTCGCCATTTCCTAAGATGATCCTTGGTGTGGTGATATCCTTACTTATCTGGGAACCCAAAAAATTCACCCACCACCTCACTTGTGATGATCGATGACATATTTCACATGAATGCCCTCGCTACCTCCTCATCAGTGACAACCTTTATTGTCATAGTTTCGACAATGTCCTTCATCATTACCTCACCCATGATGAAGTTGAACAAGTGCTCAATGCCTACCATGGTGGTGCTTGTGGTGGTCACCTCTTCGACATGGCCACTGCCTAGAAAATCATGCGCATGAGGAAATTTTGGCCTTCTCTCTTTAGTGATTGTATTAAGGTAATCAAACACTATCCCAATTGCCAGTTATACGCCCCTAAGGCGTGAGATCCACCTGCTCCCCTCCATCTTGTTGTCGTAGTCGGTCCTTTATTTAAATGGGCTATTGAATTCATGGGGTGTCAATCCCCATCTACGAATAACCATAATTATATTATCATGGTTGTCGAATATTTTACCAAATGGGCTGAAGCCATGCCAATGTTCAATAACATTGTAGCTATTGCAACCCTCTTCTTCTTTAACCATGTTATGGCTCAATTCGGGGTTCTGAAACAATTGGTCTCAGATCATGGATTACACTTTGAAGGTGAGATATGGCATGAGCTATCCTCTCTGTTGGGCTTTGAACACCAATATTCTCCATCTTATTACCCCCAAGGAAATGGTCATGTTGAAGTTGTTAACAAGATCCTTAAGACTAGCCTTCAACGGATGGTAAATAAACACAATACCAACTGGAATTTAATGCTCTTCCCTACTTTGTGGGCCTATAGAAATTATGTTAGGACCACTATTGGGTTCACTCCTTTTTGACCATTTTTTGGAGAGGATGCAGTCTTACCAATCAATTGCAAGATCCCTTCCCTTCACCTTGCCATCAAACTCCTCCCAAACAACCAACCATTATAACAACGAGTTATCATGCTTGAGCACGCCATTGAAGACCGCAATGTTACATTGCAAGCCATTATAGTGGCCAAAAAGTGCACCAAATCTCAGTATGACCACAAAGTCCACCCTAATACCTTCCATGAAGGTGACCTTGTTAATATTTTTTCCATGTGCATAACCCTATCCTATTTAGAAAATATCTACAAGTTAAGATTTTGGCATGTGAATTTGAATCTATTTCATTAAATCATGTTCCTAGAGCCCATAATCATTATGTAGATACCATTGAAAATAACATTATAAATTGGAATTTATCACATGTAAGAAGAAATCCATAAACAAATGGTGAACCAAAATTTTCACAAAAAGATCATAATCATAAATATGTATCGTCATATAGTGTTTTGAGTCCACTAGTCTAAATAAATCTGACATGCTCATTCACATGTTATCATAAAACAAAAATGGGGACCCACATGACCCTATGCCTAATCATTATTATCAGGTGACTCCCAAGCCAATGACTCCATTCCTCCAGCCCGTAGATCTTGTACTTCTTGACATTTCATCGCAATGTGTCGCATGATCCCTTGCCACTCCAAGGGAAGACCTATGTGCTCATCTATATACTGATCTTCTAGATCATGCTACACATGCTCTGTCACCATGGTCAATGACATGTCGCATCTGTGTCAGAGATCCTGCATTAGATCATCACCACCTAGTCTTTGTTGTGATGTAGCCCCACCTTGATCTGTAGCCCCAGGTGTTGCGACTCATCCCGTGTATCCTGACAGCCTTACCGATAGTATATATGCATACCACAAAGTTTAGAAATCAGTACCATATAGATATATTTCTTAAACTATAATTGCATCAAATGTATAACAACTTTCATTTACCATCTGGACCCCATGCTTGTCATAGTGGAAGTGGTAAGCCAGGATCCCCCTGATAGTTCATGCCACTATATGGATAGTCACCTATGTACAATGGCACCTGGTCCCAATGAGAAAAAATGTCACATCGGGATACTCATCTGACTCCCCCTCCACCTCATCTCAGTAGTTGCCATCAATGGCACATCTTAGGCTCCTGTTGGACCCCGTCATGGATCTGAACATGAGGTCGAATAATGGGGATATTCTCAAAGAAGAGTGAGCATAACACTATCCCAAATGAACAGTTATCATTCCTCCTTTGTCTACATAGTGTCAAGTTTTATTTCAATGCTGACAACATCATCTAGGCAACCCCATAGTAGGTCCCTCCAACACACTTTCCACCAGCATCATCAGCCCTCCAGTGATATTGTGGAAGGCATGACTACCAAGATCTACAAAACCGCTGTGGTTGTAACTTGTGTCTCAAGCCTCTCCAGGTCACTAACCTATATGGTCGTGCCTTTGGCACAACTCCCTGGTACATAGTGGCGATAAAAAAACTCACCTATATGCCTCCCATGAGGCAACACTGGATGTACCTCACCGACCACCCCCAAGGGGGGAAATTGTGTCAAAAAATATATGTCTTGGATCATGATCTCGATCCTGTGCGCTTGTACTACAAAGGCCTTCTAATTTGGGTCCTAGTAACTCACTCTCCTAGATAGCAAGGGCTCACTAGCTATCATCATAGGGTTCTCTAAGAACTTCAACATGCCATATCGTGTTAACACTGCTTAATTCCCCTGAATCTCAGCATAGAGGGACTTCAAATCTTTTTCTTGCCATAATGCCTTCAAAGTTTCCATACCTACAAAATACCATTATGTTTTTTCAGTCCAGAGTCAAAGGCATGCATGTCTAGTACTTATCTTAAGCCCACAATAAACCACCATCCTACCAATCCTCTCAACCCAAAACATATTTTTTTCCCTCAAAACTATATTAGACGCACTTGTGGGCCAAATTCCTATGCTATAGAGTGCATAACAACCCCCGAAAAGTGCATTGTGACTGTGAGGATGAGCAAGCCCCCCCCATAGTGAACTAAAGCCTTAATCTGAAAATATGATCCACCAAAAATTATGAGTAAGTTTATAACAACTAACTTTAACTTTCATATCCTGATTCTGATGGATGGTTTTTCTACTATGATCTCCATAATATTTATGGCCTTCTCCTCCTCTCCAAATTCTCCATAGCTCACTATTCAAATGAATTGGATTGGGGGGAAAAAAATCCCTTTTATAGGAAAAACACTATGTTGTTCATCACCCATTGCAACCAAACCATAGCTCTGTTTGACGAATCGTTGGCACCATTGGAAATATTTCACCGAGTTCTATAATGGGTATCTCTTTGTTTTTGGTAATTTTACACTTCACTAGGAAGCCATTATTTCCACGAGGTCTCACTTGGCTACCACTTAAAATCAAATTTCTTCCTATGAGCCACCCGTACTTTGGTACCACTCTAACTTTGCACTGGTTGACTCACATGTTGATTTTTGTCATGAGTAACCATCATTTACTCATGTTTTATGGTCCCCTTCAGGCCTCCCCCATGTGGCAGTATTATCCAGTCACCCTTGTATCTATGGAGTCTGTTCTGAGTCCCCTTGTGTCCCGTTACATTGTCTCATACATCATCATGTCACATCCATCCCATTTTTCATATTTGGCCTCCAACTCTATTGCTCCGTCTTTGTCAAACCCCTATTTAAGTCATTGACCATCCCCTCTAGAATCGAGTCAATCAATTCTAGGTCAACTATTCTCTGACAAGGGAAGTCGTCAGTTTGCCACCCATCTTGTTTCCTTCCATCGTCATCCATGATGTCAGTCCATCAGCCACTCTACTATGATTCCTCATGCCTTTGTTAAGGATTCCTTATTGCCTTAACTCTGGAGGGCCTTCTTCTATCAACCTCAACAAATTTATTCTAGAAGAGTGGTCTAGAGGGAAGTGTACCTTGGTTACAACTTCTATCTTTGTTTGATGCCTCAGATCAAGCAAAGGGAATCATCATTTACCTTTGACTTGGTTGTTTCTCACATGCTTAACATCAACTCCTTGCACAATTGAGATTCGTACACTTGACGGTTCAGTGATCCAGACAATTGTTCTAGTGATTCCCAAGTGTGTGTGAGATGTTTCAGACCTCATGAGGGGGTGGCCCTTTAGGTATCCCCCCACATGCCTGGATGACCACAAATATTGATCCACCCTTAGATGTAGTTCGACAGATTTGATGGATTCAGTTTCTACCACTTGCAGTGCCCAAAACACACATTTATCCTTTGTATGATCCATTCAGATCTTCATATCCCTTTCTTGTTCAGCAAGGCTTCTTTGGTTGTGACCCCCCCCACCATGTCAGCTTGAGGGGCATTATGTCTCATGTACTCAAATGTTATTGTATTCAGTCCTGGCCTATTTTTTTCCAGGCGCATTATGTATATGGGATTCATTGTATTGTTTTCTAGCCCATTGATGCAAGTGTATCATGTATCATGTACTTTGTAGCTTAGTCACATTGCTGGGCTCATCATTATTCTTTGTACGCAGTTATTTCGGCAGGTATGGGTATGCCTCCGATGCCTTATTTGAGATCATGTACTCCCACATAAAAGGAGACTTCTATCAATTTAGTAGGTCTTGCCCCCTCAATTATTTGTCCATCCTTGCATTGCTTCAGTTCTTTATATCTCTCTTTGACTCCCCTTTGGTGTCTCATGGAAGTGTTACCTGCAACGTATTTCGGTCATACAATTTTCTCCTAACCCTCATACATTGGGGGCAATCTGTTATCACCAAAAAATGATCACCTAGCCATTTCTAACTAGGTAGATTGAAATACATCATGTAGGATTAATTTTACCATAGTAAAATCACTTTCACTGTGGAAAATAATTTAGTAAACCACATTTATTAAATTATTTTCTGATTTAAATAAAAAAACCAATGAGAATAATTAGATAAATCATTATTTATTCAATTTTCTCTAAGAATAATTATAGTTATTCATTGTCACATTTGACTAAATCCCCTAGGAATAATTAAATAAAACACTATTTATTATTATTCGTTATTAGAATAATTATTAAATCGCTATTTAATAATTATTTCAATTTCACACCATTCTTAATCCTTGCTAAATAATTAATAAATCCGTTTATTTGTTAATTATTTATAAATAAAGATATTTAACCATTTTAAATATCTTTTCCCTCTCCAATAAATATAATAAAGTATTCCAAGTGGCCAGATCTTAATTTGGTCAATATTATTTTATTATTCTCCATTTTCGAGATTAACTCGATACTTTGTTATAAATAGGAGGGTTTTCCATTTATTCTTCACCATGATCATAATCATCGTTACCATTGTCATCTTTTTTCTTTTGAGCTCCCATTTGAGTTCTTCACACTGTTTGGGTTTTTCACATATTGAAAGAGAAGATTGTTTGCTAAGGAAATCAAAGGACCCATCTCATGAAGGGGGACTTACAGACCCTTTTATAAATCTCCTTCACCAGGTGTTTTTAATAAATAATTTATTCAACTAAAGTCTTTCCATTTGGGTTATTTCATTGGATATATTTACTGTTGTTTGTTGTTCTGGATCGTCTATATTTTTGTTACATGTTTTTCCATTTTCATTGCATATTTGAATCTAAGAAGCCATCAAATTGTTTTTAGGGTCACTTGTCACCTAGTGACTTAAGTGAAGTGTTTTTGGTACACCATCCAAGAAATTTCACACTAACAAATGTGTTGGGGTGGGCCCATCAGCCACACAGACCATAGGGCCACTAGAACCAATGTTGAGGTTGTGAGAGGATCAATGGTTAAGTTCTATTGAGGGACCCCCCTTATCATCAATGTTTAATAGGGGGTGGGGTCATGGTTGGAAATTGCATTGAACCACCATTTCCCATTCGACTAATGGTAATGAATGCGAGGCCCCCTAACGTAAGTTTGAATCCATTGTTTAGGGTATCCACGCTGCTATTTTTTTTATTAAAGTGGTTTTACACACTAGCATGGTCATTGTTTTGGTGTTGGAACCTTTCCCATAGGGAGACTACCCACTGCCAAGAATTGTAAATCGTCATTTTGTAGTGGATAGTCATGTGATGGAGAACTTTCTCCGACGTGATGTGGACTTATTTCTCAGCTAGGTAACTATCCAAAACCTCATTGTAATGACATCATAAGGCCACACGAGCACAGTATATGCCACATGGGTGCCATGTGGGTAATGTAATGACATGTCATTCTTTAGAAAACCAAAAATTTTACATGAATAACTACTAATATGCGACTTATATTGGGATAAATATTATATCGTTGGAAAGATCTCAATGAGTTCATCACAATGATGGTGTCAAAATTAAATTCTAAAAGCTTTCAAAGATGAGGCTTTTGGTAACCCCATCTCCACAATAGAACTTGGAGATCAAGTCAAACATGTAACACCTTCCTCAACTCGAGAATATTTAAGGGGGTGGAAGGGAGGTGGTTACAAAGTGGTATCAAAGCCCAAGTTCAACACTCAGATTAGATGGGCCTTAAAACAAAAAATTTAGAGCTCTAATAAAATTGGTATCAAAGTGAAGGTCTAACAATGGACCTTTTGGGATAAAATTTAGGGTATTGAAGCATTGGTTCAAAACTGGACCTGAATAGTGTCATAAAAAAATGATAAAATTTATTCTAATAATTTAATTGTTATATCTATTGAATTTAAACTTGTAGATGTCATGGTTTTTAACCTTAATAGAATTCTTACATGCATTTTTATTTTATAATTGACATTTTTATTGGACAATATGTTTAGATAGTTCTCTTCGAGATCTTTCCAACAATATATCACACTTGGAAAACTCCTCCCAGATGAGAAGTTATGATCGTTTGAATTTGGAAGCTATAATAAGGACCAAAGCACAAAATTTGTTTGAAAATAAAAAAATTTGTTAAAGATCACACATGTTGGGGGTCGATCCAAGATTTGGAAATCAATCAATGACTTCGGTCACATGAACATATGAAATGTTTAATTATGTTAAATATCATGAAACTTTTTTCTAATCTAACGATGGTCAAAAGAATTTATAATGGATGATATGTCGATATTCATGTCATTTAACCCCCTCACCAAACCAATAAAGTAGTGACATGTGGCAAATACCTATTGGGTGTACAAGTGAAAGATCTAGGTGGCAGTATAGTGACATCTGGCAACTTGTGACTAGCTCAAGAAGATGATGTGGTAGCAAAGGATGACATCGTGATGACATGGAATGACATGCAAATATGATGATTTCAACAAGTTGATGTAGTAATAAAAATGAAAAACACGTGGCAGACATAGTTGGAATTTTTTAGCAACCAATAGGTTTGAATTCAAGTTACACATGGCCCAATCACATGATGCCATGTGGAATAATGATGTCATATTGATGTAAGCACATAGGTGACCATGACCCCTTAGGATAAGGTCACATGGCTTAACAAGCTAGGTCGAAGGATAGTTACTAATAAAAATAGGGGCAAGATCATATTGTTGAGGTTATATGGTCGACCAGTTTTTTAAAATACTTAGTTCAAAATGTCATCCCCAAGGTTGGTCCATACACCTCGGGTCATAAAAATAAACATGGTGTGTGTGTGTGTGTGTGATCATAACCCATTCTAATGCAACTTAGAAATGATGAGCTCGATGATTCTATGGATAAGAAAATGAGTATCGGCGTTGATCTATGATTATGTGATTATGTGTGGGTTATTTTATTGTAGAGGTCACTGGTTGAAGGCCATATGGGGGCTCGTCATAGTGCTATATTTTTTATTTGTTTATTGTTTTTTATAGGTCACAATGTTATAGCCCAAGGCTCTACACAATGTCATATTATATATCCTAGAGAGGGCTCGCCGCAACATTATATTGGAAGCCCATAGTCACAATATTATATGGTATAGCTCGTGGCCTAGTTGGGCTAGTCACAATGTTACAGTATACTGTCGTGGTTATATATGGTTTATCAAAAGGTATGTTATGATTTCAACAAGGGGTCAAACACTGTGACTACTTTTATATTGGTTATGTGATTGCACCAATTTGTTTGTGGTTCACCCAGTGTTTGAGCCTATGGGGCATTTTCTATTATATGAGTGAGACACCACTATAAAACATTTTCGGGTCGTAGCCTATTACAACTAGTTTCTTTGGTTAGTTGGTTATGTGGCTCGATTTATACAACAAGGTTATGAGTTCGAGTCCCATGAGACTCAGTTTGATTTTTTTTGATATGGGGTTATTACACTCTAGGTTGGTTCATTTGGTAAAGCCCTTAAAGTATCATTCAGTTGCGTATTTTTTTATAACACATCGGGATTGTGCCATTTTGTTGAACCTTTAATTTAATTTTTGGTTTTATATGGCTTTTGGGGTTATTATGAAGCCAAATTGAATTATGGAAGAAGAGTCATGAACAAAATTCAATTGTGATCAGTGCAAGGGGCATGAAGAGAATTGATGATATGTTTTTGATATCTAGAAGCTATAATCTTGTTTTTGGGGTGCTTTAGAGTTCATGAGCAGGTTGCAATATGTTTTGCATACATAACCAAAACATATTCTGAGAAGGGTGATGTGTTACCAGATTAATGAACAAGTTTATATGGATGATTAACATGTTGTGACTGTGATTGTGATTGTAGGGTCTAAAATTAATTAGATGAGTAGCTTTTGTGATAGATTATTTTTTATGATGCTTTGGGATCCATTCTAAAATATTGTGCAAAGTGGTAAACACCAAGTTGAAAAAGGAGATGAGTGCCTCAATCATGTTATAGCCTGTTGCAAGTGGGTTATTACACATCTTCAAGGTTGGTGCCTCAATCATGTTGTAACCTATTGCAAGTTTGTGCTTGTACATTTTCGAGGTTGGTGCCTCAATAAGGTTGTAGCCTATTGTAAGTGGGTGCTTGAAAATTTTCAAGGTTGGTGCCTCAATCAGACCGTAGGCTATTGTAAGTGGGTTCTTGCACATCTTGGGGTCCTGTGCCTCAAGAAGGTCAATGATTGCAAATCTATGCAATTGAACTGAATAAGAAGACACAAATAGTTTGTTTTTTTCTCTAGAAGGGTTTGCACGTAAAAAATTTTGTTCTCTTGTGTTGATGTGATGATGGCTTCTTGATGCATAGTTTCATTCATTGATATTATGAAAATTAGTTTGTAATGTAATGCCACATAATTAATTATTGATTAAATATTTTGAAATGTTAATTTTTCCATTATGTTGATTCGCCACGTCCCCCCCTTCGATCTGATCTATGGTCTAACAAGTGGTATCAAAGTGGGTTGCTTCAAGAAAAATAAAATTTTGGGAGGTAGATAAAAGAAGCTATGGATAATAAAGGAAAAAGTAAGAAGAATCTAACTCAAGAGAAGACGAGTTGTGATTATGCAAGAAATACATTAGATCCCAAAGAATATATATTCTTCATGATGGATGCTAAAAATAGTCAAAAGGAAGAATCATGTATTTCTTATTATTTCAATTTTGGTAATGAAGGTCACTACACTTATTTGTGTCCATGTCCTGTTACAAATAATGAAGGTGATAATCCTTAACTAATTAAGGTTAACCGACCAAAGGAAGTAGAAAATAAATTGAGGTAGAAGTGGATTATGAAGGAGAACTCAAAAATGCCTTAAAGGATTGAAAAGATTAAAGAAGAAGGGTTAGTTAATTAGAAGAAAACCTCCAAAATTATAAAGGTAAAGGTAAAATCCAAAAGTATTATGACAATGATGTTACTACTTTTAATTCCCAACTAGAAGAAACAAGAATGTTAGATGAAGTGAGGTAGAGCCAACTAAAACAAACAAAAAGTCGTTGTGAGGCATTGGAAGCTAAAATTATTTCCTTAAAAATTGAACTAGATTAAGCTAATAACAAAAATGATGAAGGACACAAGGGTGTAGCTATAATGAAGATTACCAATTCTAAAAATGATCTTGTCAACCACTTGCACATGATAAAAGAAGTACCTGTTATCGTCTTGATGGTTTAGTTAGTTGAAGATGCATCAAAGGTTTAACCATACGATTTGAAATATATTTAAAATGAACACACTATTTCTATATAAGAGATAAGGAGTATCACATATCCTAACCAAGAGAAAAGGGAGCTATTGGAAAGAAAGGATCATGATGTTTCTATTCTAGAGACAAAATTAAAGTAATCTAAACAAAATGAGGATGCCTTGGTGAAGAAATTAAAAGAAAAACTACAAGAATGTGGAAATCTTGAATAGGAAGTTGTTTCTACAAGGAAGAAACTAGAAGTAATGAAGATCTAGATGATGAAGAAAGAAGAATAATGTGAGATACTTGAAGAAGAAGTTTTTTCATTGAGGATTAAAGTTGACAAGATTAAAAAAAAACTTGAAGAGCTTGCAAGTATTGGATAATATTGAAAACTTTCAAATATTACCATGCAAAAAAACAAGTCTTGGTTATACATGTAAGTGTCCATGAAAAGAGGTCCCAAGATCCAAGTATCCAAAGTTTATCTTTGAAGAAAAACCTAGAAGAAAAGTTAGCATTCTTTAGAAGCCAAATCACAGTGATAGCTAGAAGAAGATTGGAAGTGTTGCTACTTCAGGAAGTTATATTGATGTTCTTAATAAGCTACATCAGAAACAAGATAACAATGTAATGAAGGAAAAGCATTAGCAAAAGAACCAAACCTCCTCCAAGCTAGAATATATTGAAAAGATATTCAAGGGAACCTTTCGCATATAGGTATCAAAGTTAATTTCTTGGTTATTTCTTTTCATGTACAAATTTTGGACATAAGGCTAGGGACTGCAAAGCCTATGATATGAATGATTATAAAGTCTTTATCAAACCTCTAGTAGCAAGTTTGTAGGTAGAAAAGATCAAAATGTCTTCAATAACAGAAAGTATACGTTAATTTCTAATTCATTCAAGTACAATAAAAAATTCTTTAAATTCCACAATCTTGGTCACATTGCATGAAAATCCCACATGAAGAGGTTACTTAAGCAAACAAGGGAAGAAAAGGTTTATTCTAGGGAAGGAGAAAATCACACCAGGGTTTGAAGAAAACAAGTTGAGCTAGAAAATGAACATCATCAACTTGCCTTGATTTCTCAAGGCATTCATATGAGTTTTTGATTGGTTATGTGCTCTAAGGTAGAATCCTTTATTATACTCTTTGAAATTATCCCTAATGAAGAAGTTCTATGCCGAAATATTAGTTGGGTCCTTCATTTTTAAGATAATTTTGGCTGGAATATGGTTGCAGAGAATAGGTAACACAATCTGGAAAAGAGTATGGTTAATATAACTAGAAGGAAACAATGGAAAAGAAGTGGAAATCATAAGGCCAAGTAGTTGATGGGCCTCAATATTGCAATAAGAATGCTACAAATCCCAAGGTTACCAACTTTAATTATCAACCTCGAGTTCGTATAAACTTAATAGGTATCAGCACTATGTGTGAAACATACATTGTGTCCTTCCTTTACTGTCATGATGTAATGGAGTGAATGTAATGAAATCCAATCCTAAACTATTTGCAGTAAATGAAATGTAACCTATTGCAGGAAAGAAAATACAAGGAAATAAACCTATTCTAATTTCATGAAGAAAATATCATGAAGTAAATATCAATCATTACATTTCAAATAGTTTAGATCCATTGATAGAGTTTATTGGATGTGGCAATCAATAAAATCATCATGTGGTGCTTATTCCTCCTCAACCACTTATTTAGAGCCTAGGGGTCATGATTCAATCCTAAGGGATGAAAACCAATCTTTTTGAGCAAATTTGGGCAAGTATACACACACTAGAAGAGTGCTACAAGAAACTACAAGATGCTACAGGATGTTATAATTCACTGAATGACTAAGAAAATAAAATCCAAATTCGATGGGACAATTTTTTTTATTGACTAGGATGTATTATGTCTCCATTCCAAGTGGAATCACTAAAACATACCCCTATTAACCCATGCTAAAAAATAGAAGAAAATTACTAGTCTAAAATCTAGAAATTCGAGAACTAGTGAGATAGTAAATCTATCAAACGCCTAACCTAATAAAGTGAAAATGAAATGGGGCGAATTTTGTTATTAACTAGAATGGTTTTGTGATATAATTCAAGTGGAATCAACTCGATTGAATCTTGTTGGCATGCTCTAAAAAATAGAATAAATTTATTGGTATTTGCCACAAGGGACTTCCAGAAATTTAGATTTGGGAATAAACAAACTAATCTAAGTAGATCAATGGTTTTTATGACCTTCCAAATCTGTTATAAGGATGAAATGATGCTTGTGAACCTGAAAAATAACTTACCTTAACCATTTAACCCAATCCTACAACAAGAAATCATCAATACTAAGTGTACAAATAGAAAAAGACAAGAACAAGAGATGCATGTGAATAAGAAGTGAAAAGAAGAAAAATAATCCATGCACAAGAGCTATGAGGCTCCTAGGATGGCCAATCCCAAGGAAATTTAGAGTCATATGAAGGATACCAATATTTAGAAGCTGAGAACGACACTAATCTTCATTATTTCCATCGATACAATTACATCCCTACAAGAAATGGAAGTGGAACTGAAAAAATACGAGTTCTCTCCACAAGAAGACTAATAAAAATCAACCCGTAGAGAAAAATTCAACTTGGTACTTATACAAAATGACTAGGAAGCATTCCCCATGAAAGGATGAAGCTTTCCCCTCCAAAATACTTCTAATAGTGGATCTGGTTCCCAACACTAGGAATTTGCATTGAATGATAGGGAACACATTCCTTGATTTTCCCAATCATTGGAGCTTCAGAATCTATGCAATAATTTTAGAATATCTTGTTGATTTATTATCCAATATTGATCCTCCTATAGTAGGAAGCAAGTCCCTAAATTATCTCCTCCTCAAAATCTCCATAATCTGCCCAATATTATCACAATATTCTATAAAATTAAATAATATTAGGCACAAATATGCAATTATCTATAAACTATCATCATTCCTCATAATCATCACCCTATCTAATTTGACTTTTCCACATTTCATGAGTGAGGGAGTTAGATGCAATTAACTAGTTGAGGGTGGCTGAGACTACTGACCCATCCTTAGCTTATAAAACCTAACCTCTCATGCATTCACAAAAAACTTATAACTATAATATGCTCAAGAGAAGAGGTCAATAATATTGCATACTTGTACCCACTTGATGGTTGTTGGAGAGGCATGCATGTTGTTATTGAGTTGATGATCGATCCATGGTCCTATGGAGGTGATAATTTCCTTTGTTTGCTTTTGCACAAGTATTCAAAGCTTGATGATTCTTTTACTGATAAGGTTATTGTGTGCAAGTTTATTTCTAGTTCCCAATATGCTGTTGGTGGAGTTGATGGATGTCAGCTCAAAACCTCTATCTTTCAGTTACCGTGAGTAAGATATCTTAGTCAAATTGGCCTTCTTGGAGTGTTGAGCTTGGCCATGGGTGATGTTCACCTTCCCCACAATTTTCAAAACTGTCATACACCCTTCCAAAACTTCATCTCATCATTATTTTCCTCCAAAACCCCTCAGCTAACTTCCTGTAGCAGTTTAGGACATCTTGTAGCAATTTCCTGTAGTAGACTTGTTTTGCCCATATCTCCCAAATGGTATACTAGATTGACCTAAAATTTTATGAACATGTTGCAATTATCCTTATGTACCTCCCCATAAATTAATCTTGGCCAATTAATGAAGGAATCATGAGAGAAATTAAAAATGGTTGTAGGTGATGGAGGTGGCTTTATTGAAAGTTGTGCACTAGAATTTGCTGAAATTTCTTGAGCATGTTACCATCATCCATATTCATCTCCCCATGAAACAAATTTTCAAATGATTGCACAGATATCGAGAAAATTTAAAAATGGTTGTAGGTGATGGAGGTCAAGTTCTCGAAATGTGTGTACCTAAATTTGCTTAAATTTATTAGGCATGTTACTATCATCCATATGAATTGCCCTCTGAAGCAACTTAGAAAATGGATGTATGGTTTTCAATATATGACACAAATGATTTTCTGCTCTATGTATTTTTGTTTCCTATAGCAAAACAGAGTCTTCATGTAGAATGTTAGGATAGCAAGGAAAATGAGTGGTAAAATATTGGAAATAATGAGTGGATGGTGGAAATAGATGATTTTTATGGATTTACATGGCATTGGTCCTTTTGGAGCATCTGAGCAGAGGAGGAGAAAGTCCAAGTTTGACTTCCTTTGACTAGGCTTTTGATAAACTTTTGTTTTGGTGGCTAACTTGTTTTTGTTGCTTGCAGAGGTTGGAGAGCACCTACATTCATGAGAGAGAGATACATGGAGTAATTTTTTTTGTTTTTCCTTTTTTTTTCTTATAGGCCTACTAGCCACCTCAATAAGGTTTTCAACTAGTAGGTCTACCTAGGCACCTCAAAGGAGGTTTTCACCTAGGATCTTTTCTTTTTCTCTTTTTTCTCTTTTTTTCCAAACCATTGATCATCACATGGAGGTTTTCAATCAATGAGACAATCTTAGGCACCTCAAAGGAGGTTTTCACCTGAGATTTTGTTTTTTCTCTTATTTTTCAATTTTTATTTTTTCTATCCTACTATACTTCAAAAACAAAACCTCTTTCAAGTATAAGAATACTTCCAATGAACCCATGTGCACATCAAGATGACAAATAAACTATGTTTAGGCTTGAAATATATCCTTTGACATGTACCTAAATTTTAGAGACCAAATTCTTTTATTGAGATGAGATCAAGAATTGTTGAAGAAGAGTGCGTGACTACAAGTTATTGATTGTTTGGAACCATATTTCAATATAGTTCTAATGCCCCTAGTCCATTTTCTGATTTGGATCATATTAGATGTCTTCTTCTTCCATGAAGTTCAGATCTGCTTCTTTTTGCTGATTATTATATTGAACAGATGGAGGATCTGATGGTGAACATGAGGGAACTTTCTCAATCTCTGATTTTGATGTCTACTCTTCATCATGTGAAATCCATGATTCTTTAGTCTTCTCATTTGAATCCTCTTTTTCTGCATGTTGTGCTTCAATGCAATCAAGAGAATCTCTTTTTTTGCAATACTCTTCCTGAACTAAGATGAATATCATTTAGATCAAGAGGAGATATTTGGAAGTGTTTTACCTCATCACTGTAAGTGGTCTGAGCTAATTCATTGTATGGGTTTAGAAATGGTGGTACAGGTAGTTGAGCGGGAGTGGATATTTGAGATGGATGTAATTAGGGCTGTGGTTGTGGTGGAGGTGGATGGTGGGGATAACATGGAGTTTGGTATGGAGGATATTGATGATATTGTGGATTTCTCCCATATGGAACTTTCCAAACTTGTTGCCAAGATTGGTTTTGGGGTTGAGATGACCAAGGTTGCCAAGGAAACGATGTGTTCCAATCACTTTTAGATGGATGTGCAAAATCTTGAAATTGTGAATTAGGATCTTGCATCATATCAGGTTGAATAGGCTACCATGGTCCTCTTGGAGCTACATAACATAGTTTCATTAGCAATTGACTTGCTCCATTTTCCTCTTAGCAAACTTCCTTCAACCTTGGTAATGAGGGAAATATTTAACATCATATGATTCTGCATGGAAAACACAAATATCAACATCTTCTTTTTTCTCATTTTGTATTCTTAACATTTCTACTTGTTTACTTAGATTGCTAAGAATTTGTGTTTTAAAGTTATCAAGAAAATTTCCAAGTTTAGCTTGACTTACCAAACTTGATGCTGATTGGCTTACTCTTACCCTTCTTCTTGATATACATTTGCATGTTTCACAAATTTCTTCACAAGATAATTGTTATACATCACCTCTAGTCATGAGATCAAGGAGATCAATCCATTCATCCTTATTTGTTCTAATTAAGAGGTTTTTTTGGTATGTCAGATCCTAAATGACGTAGTTTTTCCCTCTTCACATTATACATGAACCTCTCTATTAGATCCTCAAGGCTCTCATCTTATTTTTTATTCATTCTAAATATTTTTTCTTTAAGATCATGATCTTTATATTTTTCTAGAAATATCTTTTGCATATCATTCCATGATCTTATTGAATTAGTCCCTAAACTCATGAACCATTTAAGATCTCTATCCTTCAATGTTGACGGAAACAATCTCAAATTTTGAATTTTTAATAAGTAACCATAAGATCTACAAACAATTTCAAATTCAAAGAGAAAGGTTTTTGGATCCTCTGACCTTAGACAATGAAAGTTTGGAAGAAAATATGGAGGGATGTTCTTCATGTGCACACTAACATCAATATCTTGAATGGGAATCCAAGAGGATCTTCTTCCTTGTTATCATCTCCATCCATTTCTTCTACCTTCTCTATCACATATTCTTCATCTACCTACAAAAATGAATGGTAATGTGGCTTTTACTGCACCACATGATCAAATGGGGGGGTTGGTGTTGGAGTTTTTTTTTTTGAATAAGAATGCTAATTTAATGCAATTTTATGTTCTTGAAATGAAATATGCCTAATGAAATTTTTTCATTTTTCCAGAAAGTAAAAAGAAATGAAACAACTAGGGAAGAAGACAATGCATACTTTGACACCTCCCCGACAACAATGCCAAAAAGTGATGAGCGTAAATATTACAACAAGAATGCTGCAACTCCCAAGGCTACCAGCTTTAATTATAAACCTAGGGCTCATACAAACTTAAGAGGTATTGAAACTATGTGTGCAACATACATTGTGTCCTTCCTTCGTTGTCATGATGTAATGGAGTCAATGCAATGAAATCAAATCCTAAACTATTTGTAGCAAATGAAATGCTTGAAACGGAAACCTTAACCTATTGCAGGAAAGAAAATACAAGGAAAAAAAACCTATTCTAATTGCATAAATAAAATAGCATGAACTAAATATCAATCATTACATTTCAAAGAGTTCAGATGCATTGGCAAAGTTCATTGGATGTGGCAACCAATAAAATCATCATTGTATTCTCAGTTCATAAATCTATCCATTAACCCAAATCACTGAGATGTTTTGCATGGGTAGAAAGGCAAGTCCTAAGTGATTTTTATTCCTACTCAACCATTGATTTAGAGCATAAGGGTCATGATTCAACCCTAAGGGATGAAAACCAATCCTTTTGAGCAAATCTAGGCAAGTATATACACGTTGGTTAGTGCTACAAGAAACTACAAGATGCTATAGGATGTTATAATTCATCTAATTACCAAGAAATTCAAATAAAAGTTGCATGGGATAAATTTTTTTATTGACTAGGATGTTTTAGGTCTCCATTCCAAGTGGGATCACTCAAAAATACCCCTGTTAACCCATGCTAAAAGATAGCAGAAAAGTACTAGTCTAGGATATAGAAATTCGAGAACTAGTGAGCTAGTAAATCTATAAAATGCATAACCTAATAAAGTGAAAATGCAATACAATAAATTCTGTTATTAAATAGATTTTTTTTTTTGATATAATTCAAGTGGAATCAACTCGATTGAAGCTCGTTATCGTGTTCTAAAAAATAAAATAAATTTACTATTATTTGCCACAAGCGACTTCCAAAAATTTAGATTTGGGAATAAGAAAACTAATCTAAGTAGATAAATGATTACTATGACTTCCCAAAGCTATTCCAAGGATGAAATGATGCTTGTGATCCTGAAAAATAACTTACTTCAACCATTTAACCCAATCCTACAATAAGAAATCATCAATACTAAGTGTAGAAATAGAAAAAGACAAGAACAAGAGATGCATTTGAAGAAGAAGTGAAAAGAAGAAAAGTAAATGACACAAAAGGGATATGAAGCTCCAAGGATGGCCAAGCCCAAGGAAACTCAAAGTATTATGAGGGAGACCAAGATTTAAAAGCTAAACATGACACCAATCTTCATTATTTCCATCAATACGATTACATCCCTGCAAGAAATTAAAGTGGAGTTGCAAAAATATGAGTTCTCTCCACAAGAAGACTAATAAAAATCAACCCCTGTAGGAAAATTCAACTTGGTACTTATAAAAAATAATTAGGAAGCATTCCCCATGAAAGGAGGAAGTTTTACCCTCCAAAATACCTCTAATAGTGGATCTGGTTCCCAATACTAGGAATCTGCATTAAATGATAGGGAACAAATTTCTAGATTTTCTCAATCATTGGAGCTCCAGAATCTGTGCAAAAATTTCAGAATATCTTGTTGATTTATTATCCAATATTGATCCTCCTATAGTAAGGAGAAGGTCCCTAAATTATCTCCTCCTCCAAATCTCCTTAATCAGCCCAATATTGTCACAATATTCTACAAAAATAAATAATATTGGGCACAAATATGCAATTATCCATAAACCTTCCTAATGAACATATTAAAGTAAAAAATGTGTTATCTAATGCAAAAAGAGAGCTTTAATGTGCTGATGGATGGTAAGGTGGGCCTTAATTTATGTCTAATTTGGAGGAGCATCAGTAATTACATTAGAATTTATCAAGTCTACAAAAGAAGGATCAAACTAATACAATTGAAAGAATCAAGTGAATGTGGACTAAACAAGCATGGATCTTGTCAATATGGTTAGAGTTGAATCCATCAAGTGAGAACATGCTAAGCTAGAAAATATCAATGGGCTGAAAGGTATATATAGACATGCAAGGTGAGATGTGCAAGAAGATGGATAATAGTAATAGGTCATCATGTTATTCAATTAGGACTTGCACTATGCTAATATAATTCTATAGTAATCTTGCCAAAATTCAGAGTTTGAAATGAAATTTCTATGAGAGATTCTTACCAAATATAGCTAAGTAATTGCAGATATGTAGATGTAGCATTGATCAAGCTTGCTAATGACTAAAGGATATTATTGCAGGGAACTCTATTGTGTTTTATGTGTAAATGTGCTTGTGTTCATGTGCCTACTTTAAATTTTTTGAGATACTATGTCATGATTCTGCATATTATGTTCCTTTGTATTTTTTGTAAAGGCTATCTAGTTTATCTGCAACTATTAATGACTGTGATGTATATTTTAATTTATGTAATATATCCTATCACCATATAAGCCCTAATAATTATACATAAGTATCAAAATGCCTCAGTTGAGATTTTCTTCCATTGCAGAAGATTGAATTTGTTGATGTTATGCTAGACTGCAATGGGCTCTTTGTTGGCACCCTCCAGAAGAACCCTAGGTCTCTATAATATTTGTTTTCGCAAAAAATATTATTTTGTCAAGGGTAAAATGTATATTATGCTTTGGAGAAGGATTACAAAGGTTGCAACCATGACTTAATTGTCCCTAATAAGAATAGGATTTGAATGCATAATAATACTAGAATTCCCACACCAAGAAGGATATCAACCTTCATAAGCATGATGAGGACAATGTTAAGGAATCTCTAGATGTGAATGATGTAAAACTTGAATTCAAAGAAAGGAATAGAATGGAATCTAAGAATGGAGGAGGAAACAAGACGAACTAAGGACTAAGAAAATCATGTTGCAAGAGAGTATGATCAATTGACAGGGTAGATGAGAAGACTTGGATTCTTGTATCTGTTAAGGTTTCGTAGAGTTCCTTTGGAAGCGATATCTCATGCTTAATTTTTCCCATCCGACTCACAAGAATTATATGATGGAAATAATATGACAACAGGTATGTAGATATCTTATTCACAAGGTGTGCAGGTTCGTTATCAGAAACATGTTCATAATAAAAGCACACAATCAAAGGAGGAATTAAAAATAACTTAATCTAGAAGCCATTGGAAGAAGAAATAGGAAATATTGGGATACTTGTGGCTTATATAGGAGAGAACGATGAACATAGATGGAAGTCATTGCATGGAAATAAAACATTAGAAAGATAAATATGTATATAAGGAAGTCATTCCAAGAAGAGAAATTATTGACAGGGGAGATTTGTATGACAGGAAGCATGGTCTAGGAGGGTATTTCTTTGCAAAAGAATTAGGTCCATAGAAAATTTCAGGAATATTTATGGAGGATTAGTAAGAAACCATGTGCCCTTGCTATTGATTTCAAAGGGGGAGAGAAACAAAGCATTGAAAATGTGTATTGAAGTCATAGGAGGACTCTAATGACAAAGAAGATATTGAAGGAGAGAAATCATTATCAGGAAGGAAGAATCTCCACAGCTAATAAGGGGGAGTCCCCATTAGCATGTTAGGGGGAGTTCGATCCATTTCCATTAATGACTATCAATGTTTGGTGGTGTTTCCATCAATGAAAAAGGGGGATAATGTTGGACATAATGTTGTCACTGATGACAACTAGTGTCATTAATGTCAAAGGGTATGTCTAAGAAAGCAGTGATGTCATTCATGAATCAAAGTGGTAGACCAATCTCTCACATGAACTTATCAAATGAAGTCAAATTTGTCCTATGTTTACTAAGTTTTTATCGAATTTATGATGTCCTAATGAGTTTATGGATAGTATGGCTAGATAGTCTTCTCAAGAAGTTTCTAATAGTATATCACACTTGGAAAAATTCTTCCCAAATGAGAAGTTATGATCATTTGAATTTGGAAGCTATAATAATGACCAAAGCACAATTTTTTTTTTAAATCACTAAATTCGTTAAAGATCATGCATGTTGAGGGAATCTCCAAGCTTTAGAATTCAATGAATGGCTTTAGGCACATGAACATGTGCATTATTTAACTGTGTTAAACATCATGCACCGTTCTTTTGATCTGACAATGGTCAAAAGCTGATCCAAAAGGATACTAATGGCCACACGACTATTCCACTTGGACCTCGAGCACTATTTTCTATCAATTTCCTATTTTTCAGCACACTTTCTTATTTTGACAATCTTCTATTATTTGGTAGTTTTTGGTCATGAACTTCCAAGGCTATCTTGAGGCCCTAAACATATTTTTTTGGGAAATAGGAAAACCTGGATCAACGATCCATGTTTGTAGTCAAAAGTTGTTGTTCTCATATAGACATTTCTAATGGGCTATTGTGTATGCCAAACAGATATAGTATGCCAAAGTTATGACCCTAGAAAGTTAACATTCCAAATAAACCCATCGATGCCCATACCTTTTGGCACTTCATCTCCTAGGGTTAGGTTTTTGGATGTTTAGGGTTTCTCATTGTTTCTTCATGATAAAAAATCCTCCAAGCCTCATTGTAGCATAGTTATGAAGGCATGTATCCATCACATATCTCCTCAAAGATAAGTTACGTTCGATTGAGATTGTTTTTTTTCATTCTACATATAAACAACTTTTAGCATTTTATATTTATTAATTTAATTTAAATGTCATTATATCTCTATGTTTTTATTTTGAATATGTATTTCATTTCCTTCCTTCATAAATCTAGATCAGTGATATCAGAGCAATCTATTCTTTCTCTATTTTTCTATGCATGTCCCCAACGAGGTTAAGGTATAATCTTTTGGGACTCGATCTGCTTTAAACCTTGTAAGATCATCCTCATCGTCATCGATGACCTCCCATGGTAGAAGAAAATAAAGACGAGGGAGTAGAATATCCTATCAATTTGTTTCTCGAGCAAGCCCTTGAGTGATAGAGGAATGAGATTTTCAATAATTTTTCCTAGGTCCTTCAACAAATACTAATTGGTGAATCATCTTCTTCTAGGAGCCACTTCAGAGGCGCCACCCTCTTTAAGATGCAAGTTAATTTTGACATACCCATATTTGAAGGCTAGATAGAAGTAGATGCTCTAGATAAATGATTAAATTTGTTGGAAGGATACTTTTCGGTCCATAATTTTTCTGATAAAGAATATATTACCTTTTCACTCCTTAAGGTCAACCCCCATATCAAGTATTGGTGGGATACTTACTGTGAGAAAAGAGTCAAGGAGGAATCCTAACTATTTTCAGTCACACCCTCTTGGGACTCTTTCCAAGATGTTGTTAAGGAACAATATTTCCCTATTGGGATATTTGAAGATAAGTATATAAAATGGACCACATTACAATAGGAAAGGGACCAAGAAGTGCCAAAATTTGCAAATATATTTCATAGACCTACACACAAATCTAGGTATCAAGGACTCTAAGCGACATTTATTGCTCAAGTACCATGGATGTCTACACAAATACTTCTAGAAAAGAATGGAATTCCTATACATATAATTTCTGGTGCAACATACAAATATACGATCAATATTGAGTAGAGATTTAGATAGAAGAAGTAGCTATTTGGATTTGTGATCTAAAGTAGGAAAAGGGCACCCCCAAACCACAGAAAAAAGATCAAAGCCAAGGTGGAATGAGCCAAGACAAGCCATTGAAGCCGCAAGAAAATAATAGTAATGGGACGATGAAGAAAGACATAGGAAATTGATGTGAGTTCAACAAAATCCCCACTCACAACACAAGTGAATGTTGTGCAAATTAGTCACCGGTGGTTGAGCTAAAAGATTCAGATTCAAAGACATGTTTCGAATTTTAGCCAAAACCTGACAAGGGGAAAAATAATTGATGCAAAACCTAGTACCATTATTTCCACCACTAAGGTTAAGAAAATTGAGCCCCAAGATTTGAAGGAGGGTGAACATCTCTTCCACTCATAGATGTGGGTGAAGGGTGCTCTGTTACAATTCATTGTCAATAGTAGAAGTCAAAATAACCTCATATTAGTAGAGTTGATTAAGTGGTTGGGCCTGCCGACAACACCACACCCAAAAACATACACCAATGGGTGGCTTCACAAAGGATGAGATATTCACATCAGCGAAAAATGTTTCTTGCCCAAAAACATCAAGCCTTTCATGGAACAGGTATTATGTGATGTTGCTCCCTAGTTGAAGTTTGTGTTGTTTTATTAGTCCAACCATACTTATGGAAGTGGCATGCTATGTATGATTCCAGACCTCGTACTACTATTATTACTTTGGGAAGAAAAATATACAGGATACGAGAGGTAGCCCCACCTACTGCTATTTGTTTTATCTCTACTAAGTGATACCATAAGATCATCTCCCAAACTTGAAAATTTGTTTTCTTCTTGATTCACTTTTAAAGTAAGGGGGAGATCATGGCCACATCCATGACCTATAGAAAGGGATCCTCCATGTCTCAAAAGAAAGTGGATAGGGTTTTTGAAGAGTACAGGGACATCTTCTCCTCACCCATGGGGATACCTTTACATAATCAACTCAAGCATTCAAATGATTTGACCCCTAATGAAACTCTACATAATGGGCCAATCTACCATTGCTCTCTTCTAGAGAATGAAGAAATCAGGTGGAGGATCCATGAATTTATACAAAAGGGGCACATCTAGCCAAGTTCGTCACCTTGTGGGAGCCCAATTATACTCTTGCAGAAGAAAATGGGACCAGGATACTCTGGATTGATTATCAGGCACTAAACTAAATTACAACTAGGAATAGATACCCGATCCCATAGATTGATGAACTTATTAATCAACTAAAGGGGGTTAAGTACTTTAATAATATCAATTTGAAGTCTGACTATCATCAAGTTCCATTAGAACCCATGGATGTATGGAAGACTACCTTCATGTCCAAGGAGGGTCTCTTTGAGTAGTTGGCCATGCCCTTTGAGTTGAAAATTTCCCTTGCAACTTTATGAGGTCGATGAATGACATCTTGAAACCCTTGACCAACTTGTTTGTGGTTGTATATTTGGGTAATATCCTTGTAGGGTGATTTAATTGTATGTTAAATCCTTGTTATTTAATTTGTCAACCCGGGGGTTCGTAAACTTAGAAGAAAACCAAAATATATGGAACCTCAGATGAAATTGTTGTAGAAAGTGTTTTTAGAATGTAAATGCATATTACAAAGAAGTTATAAGTTCTAAAAAAACTAAAAAGTATCTAATTCGAGATGCAGTAAGTGAAGGAAGAGGCTCGCAACTTAGGAGGTCCTAGTTGTCCTTCCCCACAGTACTGTCCTCAAGAAGAGAAACTAAAGAGCAGTAGTTTGTGATGTGTAGATAACAAGAGAAGAGGCTCCTAACTTAGGAGGTCTTGTTTATCCTTCCTCATAGTTCTACTCCAACAACATTACCATTGCATCTAAGAAAGTAGGAAAGAAAGCATATAAATGAAAGAAGGTAAATATTGTCTTCAATTCAGTTCTTAGCTCATGGAGAAGAGTCTCTTGTTCAAGATTCCTGGTTGTCCTTCACATAAAAACTAGCTACTGAAAGGAAAACAACCTTCACATAACGAAACACACTTGCGGAAAGTAAATCACACCTACATGAAAGGAAATAACAGAAATTAAAACTATGTTACAAATATATGTAAATTGTGGTTGATGGGGATCCGTCCATTCCTAAATGAGCACACATGAACAACTATCATTCCTTAAGAATCAAGCAACATTTATAACTCATAATTGCAAGAAAATTATATTATTCATGTTGAATGAACAATCATAAATCTGATGCCAATGAAAAGCTGACAACTATTGGCTTCCTTTGAAGGATGCTCCTCCTATTTGTACATGAATTAGGGATATCTTCTCAATAAATGTAAATCCCTTAAAAATCTACTAGATACATACTTGTCTCAACTTGTCCCTAAATACTATATACAAATCCCATGACACATCAAGATCTACATGATCTTCCTCCTTGGAATATGGTCCACCTCTTGAGTTGAAATTCGAATTTTTGCTTGGGAGGCCAAGTAAGATCCTTCTAGAACCTCCAAATAAGCCTACATATGTCACAAAAATCATAACACATATATATGTATGGAACCATGTTAATTTCCTAGTTTTTGATTAGAAATTCACTTTAAATACAAAAAATAAATAACTTTGGAAAACAAGGATCCTAACCCATATAATCATGAACATGGTTACTCAATGTAGGGTTTTACGCTAAATAGTTATGAAATTAGGCTAAATGGTTATGAAATGATGGAAATATGGATGAATATGCAAGACAATTTTGAGACTCAACAATCCTCATCTACAACAATAGTTTGGGAGAGTACTTGCAACATATTCAACATGTCATTCAAACCTTCTGGCAACACAAGCTATGTGCCACATGGAGAAATGCTCATGTGCCATGGACTACATCCAATATTTGGGCTACATAATTGATGAGTAAGGCTACATCAAGGCATGCAAGTGGATCTAGATAAGATCCATGTCACTTAGGACTAGCCGGTCGTAATGACTCTAACAAAGCTTTGCAGCTTCTTGGGCCTTGCTAATTTATATTAGAGATTTGTGTTATAGTTCTCTCATATCACTTGGCCCTTCAGTCAAGTTACCAAGGGTGGATCAAAAGAAAAATTATTTTCGTCTAAGTTGCAACAGAAGGCATTAATTGAACTAAAACACTAACTTTTCTTTGTACTAGTACTGACCTTGTGAGACCTGTAACAACCATTTGAGATTGAGATAAATGCTTCCAAGTATGCTATTGGTGCAATTCTCACTCAATAAGGGAATCAAGTGGCCTATCATAGTGATGTACTCTCTAATATCGTTCGAAGGTACCCCACCTATGATAAGAAAATGTATTCTATCATGTAGGTCTACCAACAACGGAAACATTATATTCTAGGGAAGGAGATGATCTTCCACATGGATCACCGACCTCTTCAACTTATGTAGACACAAGGGAAGTTGTAGAGCGATCACCAGTAGAAATGGTCCACATACCTGCAACAATTCCATTTGAACATTAATTACAATAAGGGAAGAAACAATAATGTCACAGTCTACCTTAGCTAGACCTTGATTGTGGTACTAACCACAATTATCAAATCTCATGGGCACAGGACCTCAATATGGTTGCAACTATATGAAAATAAATCATAATTTTCTGCCACCTATAAGATGTTCAGGGTTGGAAAAATAGTTCAGTACTTGAACCTTCAGGATGGATGGTTGTGCTATTTGGGACATCTCTGTGTTCCTTCAAGCATGCGTACCATGCTAATTTAGGAGGCACATTAAAACCAGGTCGCGAGACACTTTGGTGTGGAGAATAGAGTGGCAGTATTGCAAAAGTATTTTTGTTGGCCAAAACTCCAACAAGATGTTGGAAAATATATCAGATTCTACATTATTTGTGTCATTTTCAAGCCAGCCATTAAGAAGTAAGGACTCTACACTCCTCTGCCTACTCCTAACAAGCCCCGGGAATCCATCTCCATGGATTATATGTCTGTCTTTCCTTCTAAGCATGGTCATGACTGCTTGTTTGTGGTCATTTATAAATTTTATAACAAGGCCATATTGGCTGTCTTCATGAAGAGTATCACACTCAAAAGCCATTTTGAAGCTCTTCTTCAAATGCACATGGGTACATTTTGGGATCCCACAGACCATTATATCGGATTGGGATAGTAGGTTCTTAAGTGCATTTTTTTTCGAGCCTCTAGTCATTGTTGGACACCAAGCTCACTAAGTTGATTGCATTCCATCCTTATATTGATGCCCAAGCAGAGGTCATTAATAGGATGATAATGCACATATTAGACATGTAAAACTCTAAGAATCCATAGAGATGGGATGAGAGTCTCCATTGTGTGCAACTGTTGGCTTGAGGGGGCTTGGACCAAGGTTTAGAGTTAGCTTCACTAACCAACAAAACACTACATTATCGGCCCTTTCGGCAACAACCTGTGTAGCACATGCTGCAGTCTCACCCGAACTAGTATTGGGGGATGCTAAAACCAGACTTCTGCATCTAGAAGGCTATGTGATTAGGTTTAAGGTGATTTTTGTAGTTTTAGTTTAGATCTGACTTTCACGAACCCTTATTCATGAGACTTAGATGATGTCCAATTAAAGAAAGTTATAATCTTCATGTAACTATCTAATCATGCATAGAACAACATCTAATAGCCGATCTAGATATTCGTGGAGTAATTAAGATAAAATATAGACAAATATCATTCAACTACACGTAAACACAAATAATACACAATGCATACAAATAGACATAGATTTGCTTCCAATATCTTTCTATTACTTCATATCTTCTTTTACAACCTTTCCATACCCTGCGCACATAGCTGCAAGGGCCCGCGCACTCAGCTGTAGACTTACCATGATCTTTGTGCACTCAGTTGTAGGAGCCTTCCCCTTCACCCAAAACACAGAAAGATTTACAATTACAGACCCAAAATCATACCATAACAAGTGATTGATTTCCTTATACTTGCTAAGATATCCCTTTATATATTCTTCTTTATTTAAATACCATGGTATGCAAACCATGGGCGAAACTCAAAATAATATCAAAACATAAGAGGTTTTGACCTTGCTAAAACCACTTGACTCCTATTTGACCTATGCTACTCATGCTCCGCTCCTCAAAATGCAAAGACTTACAATATTTTAACAAAATTTGACCTAGGGGACCTCGTCCCAACAGGTCCCCAATGCAATTATCACCACAAGAAAAAATGTCATTGGTGAGGTTCATGCCTGTGACGAACCTTTAAGGCCCGTCACCAATGTGACATATGGTGACGGTCTTTAAAAAAGTGTTGTTGTAAGTGTCTATAGTGATGGTCCTTTAAGGTTTGTCACCAAAGCCATTTTCAATGACACTTTTAGTGAGGGTCATTAAAGGCTCGTCACTAATTCTCTCTTTGGTGACACTTTTAAATGCCCATCAGTAATTCTCTCTTTGGTGACACTTCTAGTGACAATGTTTTATTGACCATCACCAATGATCTTTTTGGTTACTTTTGCTGACGATCAATAAATGTTCATCATCATTGATCATTCCAATGAGTTTTTTAGGACACTTCATGCCTGTGACAGACCTTTAAGGTCTATCACTAATGTCATATATGGTGACGGTATTTAAGAAATTGTTGTTGTAAGTGTATATAGTGATGTTCCTTTAAGGTTTGTCACCAAATCCAATTTCAATGACACTTTTGGTGAGGATCGTTAAAGGCTCGTCACTAATTTTCTCTTTGGTGACACTTTTGGTGAGGGTCGTTAAAGGCCCACCACTAATTCTCTTTTTGGTGACACTTCTGGTAACGATATTTTATTGACCCTCACCAATTCTCTTTTTGGTTACTTTTGGTGACGGTCAAAAAATGTTCGTCATCATTGATCATTGTAATGAGTTTTTGATGAAGCTATGTACTTGTTACTATATTTTTTGTCAAAAGATAACGATTTAAGACCATTTTTGTAGAGTCTTTTTTATTATGTTCCCAAGGTCATAGTGGTTATAATAATTAGTCAATTTGTTAAGAATTAATTAGTGTGTATCATTTCCCTCAAGTCATAAGAATATTGTTTTCCTATGAGTCAACACATGATTCATCTCTATTAGGTTTATTATCTAGCAAATTTCCTTTAAATAAATTTCCACTAGTGTGTGTAGGAACTATATTATTTAATACATAATCAAGCTATATCAATTCTATTAATGAGAGAGGCCTAGCACTCCTCAACACTCATGGCACACCATAACATGCTTTGGAACAGTACACTAACATTCCTTGGCACCTCGAATGTCTTGGAACATCTTTGTACCTAGAACATATTGCCATGAGTAGGATGCCCAAGCACATGTTGGCATGCCCTAGCATAGCATAGCACTCACCTAACATGTGTTGGCATGCCCTGGAACACCTTGGCAAAATATTACATTGAAAAAAATTAGAACTTGGCACACATTGGCACTTGGCATGTATTGCAACATATTATAAGTGTGCCTAGCATGCACCTTTTGAAGAATATAAAGTCCCAACTTATTAACCCTCTTATGTGTTCATTTCCTTGCATTTTAGCTTGTTTATTCCTTTTTTTGCCTTGAAACTCCTTGATGCATATTGGCATACTATGGCATCATGCATATCCTAGCATGTCTTAGCACTTGGAATGTCTTGGCACTATTTGGCACATGCTAGCACACCCCAAAAATACCTAGCACACTCTAGCACTTCTTGACATTCACTGATATTACCTAGTATGCCTTACTCGTGCTTAGCATACCTTGCGTAGAATTTCCCATTGTAGATCACCTGATAATGCAATATACTAAAGCAAAATACTTGATCTACTTCTACAAACAAACTTGCAGAAGCTTAATCAATTTTGAGCAAGATCAAATAGAACACATATAACAGAGAATGAGAAATCAATCACACATGAACACAGAAGAATACTCTGGGGAAAGCATCAGCTAAAAATCTCATTCTTGTATTATCATACAAGTGGAAATATCTCTAAATTACACAAAGATTTAGCTCACAAAGTATCCAGCTCGTAGTACAATCCCTCAATGCTACTCATAGACTGAATATACACAACATATGCCTTCCTCCAATCCTCCAAGCCTCCTATTTTCTTGTGCAGTTTCTCCTGGGTCCTTTGGCTACCACCTATGTGAATTAACCTCTCACACAACTCACCAAACTCAGAAGTAACTGCGCAATCTCCAAGGAATGAATTCCTTTTGCATGCAAGAGATATCCTCAATGGAATATTCCTACAACTGATAGTACATTGTCCCATCATCCGATCTCAACTGGGTCTCTGACTGAACTGACATGCATGAGTTATTTATGAGAGAATATTCAGTTATCTAAAGTGTAGTAGTTACATGCATGCATGCATTAACTAACTGAACTCACAATCAGTTTAACAAACTATTGGAACTAATCTAACTGGACTTAACTCAATTAACTGAGCTAACTAATTACAACTCAAAGTATAACTCATCCTGATCTCCTTAATCAAGGGATAACTTCCTCAATCAACGAGGAAACTGTTGCATGTCTTCACATAGACTTCATGTTTGATTTTCTACAACTAATTAACTCAAGATGAATTAATTAATTATTTTACAAATAGCTGCTAAAATCAAATTCGAATTTTAATTCTCGATTTCAGTTTAGGGACTAACTAAAATTGGAATGTATCCTGAAATGCTATTTATAGCAGTGCTATTTTTAGCACTTCTATTTTCATCATTTCTTGTTGCTATTTTCAACACTTCCTCTCAACAAGAAAGGGATTATCTGTCACCCCAATCATGTCTCTGTGGAACTCGAACTTGCATTTTAACAATGCGTTAGTCAAAATATCTGCATCCCGTTCATTGGTCGAAACATACAACAACAACATGATCCCCTTCACCACACAGTCTCGAAGATGATGATACCAGATATCGATCTGCTTGGACCTATCATGAAATACTTGGTTTTCAGAGAGTTTGATACAACTATGATTATCGCAATAGATCACAGTTGGATCCATCCTGTGACCAAACAATCCAACTAGAATCTTCTGCATCCAAATGGCCTCACAAACTGCTTGACTGGTAGCCATGTATTCAGCCTCTGTTGAGCTAAGTGCAACTGACCTCTGTTTCCTACTGTACCAAGAAACTGTAGCTGAACCAAGGTTGAAAATTCCTCCTAATGTGCTCTTCTAGTTTGATGGACTCCCTGCCCAATTTGCATCTGTGAATCCCTAAAGCTTCACTCCCTCTGTCTATCTGTACCACAATCCATACTGAGATGTGTCTCTGATGTATCTCAACACATGTTGTGCTTCCTTCCAAAATAGCTTGGTAGGCTAAACCATAACTTGATTCAGTTGGTTCACCGCAAAGCATAAATCTGTTCATGTGTTCAGTAAATACATTAATGAACCCACAAGCTACAGATAAACAGTAGCAGCTACTACCTCACTTGAGGTAACATCCTCCTTCCTCCAGTTACTTGCTAGAGGAGTCTGCATGGGATTGCACTTCTCCATGTGGAATCGCCTGAGTATCTCATTGGCATACTTGCCTTGAGACATAAACACTTCCCCATCCTTCTACCACACTTCCATACCTATAAAGTAGTGCATAAAACCCATGTCTTTCATCTTGAACTCTCTTGCAAGGTCCTCCTTGCAAGACTTGATCAACTAATCATCACTTGTCAATATCAGATCATCAACATAAAGAACAATGATCAATGGCTTACCTTCTACCATGATGTGGTAAAGGTTTGCATTTGCTTCACTCTTGGTGAAGCTCAACCTAGTGAAATAGTTGTCGATCCTAGTGTACCAAGCACGAGCTGCTTGCTTCAGCCTATACAAAGCCCTTTTGAGTCGGCACACATGCGACTCACGATCGAAGGTATCAAAACCTTCTGGCTACTCAATGTACACCTCTTCCTCAATCTTCCCATTAAGTGATCCAGGTCCGGGTGTGAAGAAGGACCCTTCCAAGACCTTTTACTTTCTTCATGTGTTAAATTGCATTTTTGAAAGAAAATAAATGAATTCATCTACATGCTAAAAAGAAGAGGAACATAACAATCATCAGCACATGAAAACAAAAGTCGTTGATAATGGAGCTCGTCCAAGAGGGACTACCTCTTTGGGCCCCGGTGTCAAGATGGTGTAGGCCACTGCATTAAGTGCTATCAATAGAGGTGATGTACACAAGAGATGATGTCATGATCATACAAGGAAAAATGCCCCCACAGAAGAATGGCTCTAAGAGATGTTCCCCAACTGGAACTCTCAATCAAAAGACTACTACTAGTATGACACAAAAACATGCATGGTGAGCATCCCGCCAACATGGCACAAAAGGATTTCAATGCAAAATCATGCATGATGGCAACAAGAGTATCCCAACAACATACAACAAGGGATCTCAAAACATAACATGAAGAGTTATGATAGAAAGTACATCACATAGAATATTCTACATCAAATCAAGCAAGGAATCAAGACAACATGTAATAAACAAGATCCTGCATCAACATCAATCAAGGATCCATGAAGCATAATTTATAAAGAAGATGCACATGAACAATATCATATACCTCACAACAAAAGACCATCTGAAGCTTTATGTTCATGTCTTTAGCAAAAAAAATCCACGATGAATCATGTTGTTCACATTGTCAATGTGCAGGCAAGGCCCATTACCGATCCAGACTTTGGCTCCCCTTGCGTCGATAGTTTTCTGGCTTGTAACAATCACGGGCATATGAAACAGAGTTGTCAAAATGTTGAAGCTTGCTGAAACATTGATCTCACATCATCGATTGCGATAGGAAGACTACTCTAGATGTTCGCTGTCTCAGTGCAGCTCTCTGGCTATCTAGCTCTATAGTGCTTTGCTATGTCGCTTGCAGTTCTGTAGCTCTGCCTGAACCTCTGGTTCTTTGGCTCACCTTCTCGCATTGCCCCGATCAAGCTCTGTGGCTCTGTGGCTGTGTGGTGCTCTGGCTTTCAGGTGCTCTGCTTTCAAGCTTCTCTAAGTGACTCATAGCACTGTCTAGCTATCGCAGCCTCCTCATTGGTTCTCTAGCAATCAGGCTTGCGGGCCCGTCTAGAACATAGGCTCTCGGGCTCTCTCTGGAACAACACTCTCCACCCTCGGCTCTCTGTCACACATCATGTTTTATAACTTGTTTTTGGGACAAGGCCACTTAAAATTCAGAGGTCTGTTGTTTAGAATAGATATCATTTGCATAGAAGGATCGATGGGCACAACAAAAACCTCAGAATAGCCTTTTTCTATTAAAATATACAATACACGCAGAAGCACTGAAATACTGAAAACCCTAGACTTCAAATTTCATCAGATCGGGCCCATAAACCCATTGGGTCTGCGCTATATTGCTAATCACTATCGTTGATGTCAATGGCCCTGTATATCGGGAATCTCCAATCGCTGATCACCGATACGTTGATCCATCGATTGTCGATCCACCGATTAGATCTAGATCGTTGATCTGTTCCTTGATCGGACAATCCAAATTACATCGCCTATCGCTATCGCACTGTTCAACGGATCTGTCATGGGGATCACCGATATGCCGATCGCCGATATCGCCGATCTGTTGATTAGATTTGGACCGTTGATTTGTTCCCTGATTGGACGGTCCAGATTGCATCACATGTTGCTATCACACTGTTCAATGGACCTGTCATGGGGATCATTGATATGCCAATCGCTGATATCACTGATTAAATCTGGGTCGTTGATTTGTTTCTGATCGGACGGCTGAGATTGCATGTCGCCATCGACATATCCCATCGCTGCGGCCCAGGGGTCCTGCCTTTGGCATCCACTGACGTTGATCACCGATCGCTTGACTTAAGTCCCCGATATTGCCGATAGCATGCCCCTGACTCCGATTAATCAAAGATCATTGATCAGGGGTTCTCGTCTGCCTACCTTAAGTCCGCCCCTTTGGACCCTCCGATTGCAATTTGCCTTATAAGGCTTTTAGAGCCATTTTTAGAGGAAAAGCCTTCTTTTTTCAAAGGAACCAAGGAAAATATTTTCGTGATAACTTCATCATCTGGACTTGGATTGAAGTGTCGTTCACACCTCCATGATTAGGATGATGATATCTACACTCTGGTCCTAGGATGACATCATTCTGAACACTTTGATTTTCGAGCATTCATAACCCTCTTTGTCCTGTGTGTCTTTTTGGAGCCACCTGGAGCAATCCTCCCCATTGAGGAGCTTTTGGTCCTCCAAAAGCATGAAAAATAATCTGCAATTCTCTTTGTACCCTGCCTGCATCACAAGCGTCCTGAAAAGGTCTCACTTCCATCTCCTTCACCTTTGTTTTCAGAGCCTTAAGCGACGAACTGACACTTGCTACCTCTGCAACCTATAGTACATGGTTTTGCAAATTACATGCTTGCATGACATGACCAACTAAAGACCCAAACATCCCATACTTGCCATGAGTTTATAACACATACTCAGTGGTCAAGTTTACAGCAAGATGGACGCAATACCCCAGCTATGACAACAAGGCCAGCCTCTCATTGTTGCTTCAAAAAGTGATGGAAAACACATAATCAATGAAACACATGATTTACATACGTAAGGCCAAACACTAATGTTTCGAAAAGTGATGGAAACATAACATCACTTTCAAAGTTTTAACATGCAACTCAAAATACGACTCAAAACATGACCAGACATCATTGTTGCTGAACAAGTGATGGAAAACATCTCATCACTTTTACATTTTAAAATGAAACAAATGATTTACAAAAGAATGACCATGAAATGACAGCATGTGTAGAAACCATTTTTCACTTATCAAGGTGAATGGGTCACGTCCTTGAGGTGGTTTTGCTTGTCGAACAACGACTCTTCCTGGTTCACGCACTGACGTTTTTTCTTTAAGGCGTTGCTCTGGATGGAACCTCCAATAAGTGGCTCTTTGATGGCCATTTTTGTCGCAATGACTGCAGGAGGTTTTCTTCCTCCATATCTGCTTAACCTGTTTCTTTTCATGTTGTTGAGAGGGTCTTTCACGCCTCATGAGTGCTGCCATTCTTTTCCAATGTTTAGAAAAGGTATGGTTAGGTAAACCACAAAGAGGTACATGTTTTTTGATGCCTTGATCTTTGTTCATTATTAACAACATGATCATAATCAAAATGAACATTCAAAGATCAAAAATGGTTATACCTTCCTTTGCTGTCTCTAATGTCAGTATGGTGATGAGAGCTTGCCTCAGCTCTCTTCCTACAATGGAAACTGCCATGGGATGATAGGGATGTTTTTCCATCATTCTCTTTCCCCGATGATGTCTCAGATGAATCTAACACCTTTGATCACTCTCCTTTAGTGTATCTCGAGCCTGCAAATCGATGTTCATGCACAACCTCCAAAGGTTGAGTGATGCCTTGGTTATTAACACCAAGTTCTTTCTCCTCATGCCTCATCCTCGTAAGGAGCATCATGTTTGTCCCTGTAATTGGGATCTCCAAATCTCCAACAGACATCATACTATGAGAAGATGAAACCGAAAGGAAATAAACATCTTTTACCTTCTCTTTCGATTTGGAAAGAACTGATGACGGCTACTTATCATCTATTGTTGGTGGTTCGCTAACTATCTCACTGCCTTCCCCAACTTCTTTCCTGACATACCCAAGTCCTACTCGACATGGTAATTCCTCCACTTTGATGGGGTTGACAATGCCTTAGCCATTAATGCCCAAGCCTTTTCCTGCATACCCCATTCTCTTCAATAGTTTGGAGCCAATTCCTGTGGTATGGTTTTCGAAAACAACGAAATCATTATCAGGAAATATACAAGAAGATGGAGAACTACTTTTTACCTCACATGGGTTATGCTGTAGCTTTTTTAAGGCCTTGTCCTTTTCTTGCAGCTGTCGTAGAAAACTTTGTTTTTCCTCTTTCTCTTCATGTAAGCACATCTTCAATTCATCATTCTCTGTTTGAAGATTATGTTTGTTTTGCTTCAGTTGTTCCATGGCCTCTTCTGTGGCTTGCAACTAAAGTTGCAATCTCTCCTTTTCCTCTGTCTCTTTCTATAGAGTTTCATACATGATTTCCACTTTTTTGAAAATGTTGAACATGGTCTCGTACATCTCTCTTTCATTCTCTGTCACTGCACGTTCCGTTGTTCACACTGCAATTCACATCAACACAAAGACCGCTCTAATACCACTTGATCCAGGTCAGGTGTGAAGAAGGACCCTTCCAAGACCTTTTACTTTCGTGATGTGTTAAATTTCATTTTTAAAATAACATTAATGAATTCATCTGCATGCAAAAAAGAAGAGGAACATAACAATCATCAGCACATGAAAACAAAAGCTATTGATAATGGAGTTCATCTAGGAGGGACTACGTCTTTGGGCCCCAGTGTCAAGATGGTGTAGGCTGCTACATTAAGTGTTGTCAACAGAGGTGATGTACACAAGAGATGATGTCATGATCATACAAGGAAAAATGACCTGACACAGGAGTGGCTCTAAGAGATGTTCCCCAACTGGAACTCTTAATCAAAAGACCCCTATCAGTATGACACAAAAACATGCATGGTGAGCATCCTGCCAACATGGCACAAAAAGGATCTCCAATGCAAAATCATGCATGATGAAAACAAGAGTATCCCAAAAACATACAACGAGGGATCTCAAAACATAACCTGATGATTTATGAGAGCAAGTACATCACATAGAATATTCTGCATCAAACCAAGCAAGGAATCAAGACAACATGTAATAAACAAGATCATGCATCAACATCAATCAAGGATCTGTGTAGCATAATGTATAAAGAAGAAGTACATGAACAATATCATATACCTCACAACAAAAGACCATCCAAAGCTTGATGTTCATATCTTTAGCAAAAAAAATCCATGGTGAATCACATTGTTCACATTGTCGATGCGCAGGCACGACCCATTTCTGATCCATACTTTGGCTCCCCTTGCGTCAATAGTTTTCTGGCTTGTCACAATCATGGGCATTTGAAACAGAGCTGTCAAAATGCTGAAGCTTGCTAAAACATCAATCTCACAGCATCGATTGCAAGAGGAAGACTGCTCCAGACACTCACTGTCTCAATGCAGCTCTCTGGCTATCTAGCTTTGTAGCGCTCTGCTATGTCGCTTGTAGTTCTACGGCTCTGCCTGACCCTCCAGTTCTTTGGCTCACCTTCTTGTGATACCACGATCAAGCTCTATGGATCTATGGCTCTGTGGTGCTCTGGCTTTCAAGTGCTCTGCTTTCAAGCTTCTATGAGTGACTCATGGCACTATCTAGCTATCGCAGCCTCCTCATTGGCTCTCTAGCACTTAGGCTTGTGGGCCCCTCTAGCACGTAGGCTCTTGGGCTCTCTTTGGAACAACACTCTCCACCCTCAGCTCTCTATCTTGCATCATGTTTTATAACATGTTTTTGGGACAAGGTCGCTTAAATATTGGAGGTCTGTTGTTTAGAATAGAAGCTGTTTGCATAGAAGGATTGGTGGTCGCAAAAAAAACCTTAGAATAGACTTTTTCTGTTAAAACAGAAAACACATGCAGAAAAACTGAAAAATTGAAAACCTCGGACTTCAAATTTCATCAAATTGGGTCCATAAACCCATCGGGTCCACAGGACATCGCTAATCACTATCGCTAATGTCAATGGCCCTATATATTGGGAATCTCCAATTGTCGATCGTCAATATGCTGATTTGTCGATTAGATCTGGACCATTGATCTATTCCTTGATTCGACGGTCTAGATTGCATCACATGTCGCTATCGCACTATTCAATGGACCTGTCACGGGGATCGTCGATCGCCGATATGTCAATTCGTCAATCGTTGATATCACCAATTAAATCTAGATCATTGATCTATTTCTGATCCGACTGCTGAGATTGCATGTCGCCATTGGCATATCTCATCACTGTAGCCTAGGGGTCCTACCTTTGGCATCCGCTGACATTGATCGCTGATGCCGGTCGCCGATCGCATGACTTAAGTACTCGATATCATCGATGCATGCCCTAACTCTGATTAATCAGAGATTGTTGATTAGGGGTTCCTGCCGGACTGCCTTAAGTCTACCCCTTTGGACCCTCTGATTGCGATTTTCCTTATAAGGCTTTTAGATCCATTTTTAGAGGAAAAGCCTCCTTTTTTCAAAGGAACCAAGGCAACTCTTTTCGTGATAACTTCATCATCTGGACTCGAATTGAAGTGTTGTTCACACCTCCATGATTAGGATGACGAGATCTGTGCTCTATTCCTAGGCTAACATCATTCTAAACATTTTGTTTTTCGAGCATTCATAACCCTCTTTATCCTGTGTGTCTTTCTGGAGCTACCTAGATCATTGAGGAACACAGTCTTCACATCCATCTCATGGATCTTCCAACCCATCTGAGCTGATAGTGCCAAAATCGATATGATAGATGAGTACCTTGATATAGGAGAAAACGTCTCATCATAGTCGATCCCCTTGACCTGTGAGAAACCACGAGAAATAAACCTTGCCTTATGTTTCTCAACACTGCCACCAACTGCTTGCTTTACTTTGTAAAGCCATCAGAAACACATTACTAACTTGTCCTATGGTCTCGGGACAACATCCCAAACACTGTTTCGA
This sequence comes from Pinus tabuliformis, assembly GCA_031772625.1. Classification (NCBI taxonomy): domain Eukaryota; kingdom Viridiplantae; phylum Streptophyta; class Pinopsida; order Pinales; family Pinaceae; genus Pinus; species Pinus tabuliformis. Next base: position 434,266,194 of record CM062805.1, read on the forward strand.
ATGATGGAGTCATACTCCTCCACCATAGCATCAACCCAGAATAGCTACTACATTGCTTCCTCAAAGGAAGAAGGTTCGGTCTCTACACACTCCCCAACCAGGGCCATGTAACCAGTGTACTGCTGGGGTGACCTCCTCTGTATGCGCTAGGAAGATGGTTGTCGCACATTCTCTCGTGCATCCATCATCAACCTATTAGCTTCCCTTGAGCGTTTCTTCCCATGTCTGGAAGACTCAGCATGAGTGGATGTCTCCACTCCCAGATCCTCTGCATGCGGCTACTCCGCATCAGTCTGAGGCTTCTCCTCCTTAGGAACTAAAGTTCCTCCTCTGTATGCAACTTGAGCTCCCTCTGTTAGCACCTAAATATCCCTCAGGATGAAGGAAGGCAAAATTCAGGGTAACCACAAACCACGCTCAGTCTGGTAGCTAGCCCTACCAGAACAGGAGAGGGCTCTCTCCGAGTCACGCTCAGTGAATAGATAAACGAAACAGTTTGAGATGACTTACAGTGAAATATTGATCTTAGGCTAGTAAGTGAATATGGATACAAGAAACAATTTTTTATGAATGACTGAGTTTCTGGGATGGTATGGGACCAATGGACAGCAATGAACAAAGAATTTAATACGAAGGCATATATTACTTCGTGACGCAAGACAGGCAGAAAGTGTAGCAATTTAGTTCGAAATAACGCGGAATGGAGAGATTGCTTAGGAAAGTGAAAAGGGCATACGTTCATGAATACTTTTCAACAGAAGAAGAACTCTGAACATGAAATTTTCCCATAGGCAGAGCAATAAAATTGAATTCTACCTTATCTAACTTAGAAAATTTCACTGGAAATGAATATGAAATGAACTATGAAACATTACGAAATACATATGAAACATAAGAGACACATTTGCTACACTCACAACCACATGAATCTCATGAAATAAAGCCGCTTCCTTTCATTAATCCTCTGTCAAAATATACAATGAAGAACTGAGTTTCTCTCCCACAGTCTCCCAGAAGTTACAAGCCAACCAACCCTTTGCAAATAGTTTGCATACAATATATAGAATGTTCCATGAAGAGATAGAATGCCCAGGGGTTGGGCAGTTACTCGAATAATTACAAAATGGAGGTGGAAAGCCAACCATTAGCTACATGTGTAGCATTACAAACATGACAAATGGCTTGGGTGACCATTTGCCTTCCTTTGCCACTTGGATAGAAGCCAATCTAGAGTGAAAATACTTTAAATTCCACCTTAGGTGCCAAAAACTGAAATGTAGATGAGCGGGCCCACTTGGAGAAGTCGTGAATCGAAATTTCGCGAAATGGTGGTAAAATTGGGCTTTTTTCCTGTACGCGCCGCGCCATTTTCTGTCTGCACTGTGCCACTTTGGAGCCTGTTTTGAGGCCCTTGTAGGAGCCCAAAATGTGCACAAGTTTACTTGTTGGAAAGCCTGTCATGTCTACTTTCTAACCCAAGTGGAATTTCTGAATTTGATGCTCATTTGCCTCTCCAAATCTTCATTCTCCCAATACTTCTTCCTGTCTGTCAAAATAGGGGTAGAGAGGTCATTTTTTGGGTGTTCTTGACCTCCCAGAGAGTCATATCTTGCCCAAATTTCTTGTCCAAGCACCGGTAGTCATGATTTTCATGCTGAATCCAAAAATGCAAACCATTCTTTATTTGGAGCTCCCAATTTTTAGTGTCGCGCGCACTAGGAGAAAAAACCTGTGTTTTGCCCAAAAATTTGTCATGTGACCAAAATTTCCCCAAATTTCTTGAAATTTGGGATGGAGGTCCTCTATGAAGTGCTATGCTATGCCAAGGAACCTTCAGCCAAGATTCAAAGCTGATCTTTCTCTTTTACCTCTTTTGGCTCTTTTGTTGCTTTGCTCAATTTTTCCTTCAAGCTCTTTATCCGGGCCTTTGCACTCATATTTCGTGCTCTGTAATGGAAGGCCATGTGTCTCAGTAAGGCATGGTCCTTGTCGGCCTTGTCCAACAGTCTCTCCAAGTGTATGTAAATGCTCTCGAGATTGGTCTCCCGGTCCTCATGGATCTCTTGCTCCAATGACGTGAGCTCAACTCTTCTCCTTTGTGCAGCTTGGTGATGCTCACGAATGTTTTGTAGCTCCATAATCGCCTGCTGATCCTCAAGCTACTTGTTTCTCTGCTCCAGGTATTTCATGTTCCACTTAGCCCTCTCCAAATCAAGGGATAAGGCCTCAATCTCTGATTGTTGCTCCTGGATGATCTCTCTAAGCTCCACATTTTTCGGTTCTGTATCTGTCTCATCATCATGAAGGAGAACGAATTCGGTGTCTCATTCACCTGATGGCTCACCTGAAGGCCCCTCATCATGAATTGGCTCCTTACCTTTGTCATGTTTCTATGTAGTCAATGTAGGAACCGAGGCCCCTTCCACCCCAGGTGGAGATAACACTAGCTTTTCCGCTGCAAACAAATGTATACTACCTCTCTGATAGGTGATGAATACTGGCATAGTAGCGGTCTCATGGCACTCATACTGATGAGAAGGACCACCTATCTCATGCTCTGCCTCTGATACCACCTGTGGAGTGCTGAAGAAGTCACAGGAGATGAAGTCCTCCCAAGCAATGCCCTGCAATCCCAACTGATGATCCACTAAAATCCAGATAAGAGCAAAGTGATAAACACTGTTAAGCTGCTGCTGAGGGGTCTTATGCTGGATGAAATTGTTCATCCTCTCTATGTTCCTGCAAATGAAAAATGGGAGGTTCATCATCCGCACTGTGGTAAAGTGCATGAGCAACCTGATGTGATAGGCATATAGGCGAGAGAACCTCCCCTCACAACTGAAGTACTTCATGATCAATTTCATGAGCGGAGCATACTCATATTTCAAATATTTGAATGAGAAGACTCTTGTGAGATGCCTCAAACAACTGGCCTTAATATAAGGCTCATAGTATTGCCTATCCACCTTCTTCTTCTTATGCCACTGTTCTCCAACATTTGGTATGCCTGTTTCCACTGAGATAGTTTCGGGTGTCAATGTGAAGGTGACCCCGGCCAAGATAGACTGACCTCCATGTAGGTGAAGCACAAAAAGACGGGCCAACTCATGATGAACTCTAACATTAGCCACCCTTTGACAAAATTCAAAACATGCTAGGTGCTGGAAACATGACATAGCAAGAGGGCATGCCTGCAATTCAGTGAGGGTGTTTGGCTCATCCCTAACATGTTTGCCACTCTTGTGATGTCTCCTGGGAGCCTGTTCTCCTGAAGCTATATCACTGTGAGTTTCCACCTCATACTTTGATGAACCCTCAGATGCCATGGCTGTTGTTTATGTACTGTACTTAGGCTGCCCTTTGATGATGGTGAAGCTGGGTGTTGTTTTTGTGATATCTGCCACCAAGGGGAACAATGAAACAAATGGAGTATTAGGAGGGGAGTAATGTGATGGGAATAGGGGTTATGGGGAGAAATTTGTTTAGGGATATGTAGGGGGTTTCGGTATTTGATAGGGTAGGTTTTTTTGGGGTTTTAATGAGGTAGGGTTTGGTGTTTGTATTGACCAAATAGTGGAGGTATAAGGAATATGAGTTTGGTAGTATTTTAGGGTAGTGGGAATAAGAAACAATAGCATAAGGGGATAAGGAAAAATGGTAAGGAAGGAAAATGGAACCTTGGCATCAACACCACACTTATACAACCCTAGCAACAATGACCTTTTGGTATTTTCTTGTGGTTGGTTTTATGAGTTTTGTTTCATTTCAAACATTGCCATAAATCACCATATCATTTACAAAATTTCAGGAACCAGTGATGTTATAAATCCTACCTTGCAATTTTATGGGCTTCACAAAAGATTTGAGGAAGTTTGGCAAGGTTCTGAGCGCTTCCTTTATGTGCGCCGCATGCAAAACCCAGTGCACCACTCCCTGGGTGCGGGCCGCGCTAGTTAGAAAAATGCACTGCGGGCCAGTTCTGTGTGCACCACGCCCTCTGTGTCCGCCGCGCCCTTGTTTATATGCGTCGTGCCCTAAAATTGCCTCCAATCTTGCTCTAACACACACAATGCACACTCCATAACTTTTCAATCTTCCCTAAGCACTGATTTGCACAATGACTTCGAATTTGGTGGAAAATTATATTTAAAGACTTGGAAGTCATGGTTTAAATTTTTGCTTCTCCAAAAACCCATTTTTCTAATGTTATGTTTTGACACTTTTTCATTGACTTAAAGCAACACTGATTTTCACTTTCCCTTTGAAATTTTAGCTCAAATGATGAAATTTTCGGCACTCTTTGCAGGGATTGCACGACAGGACATTTGGCCATGGAAACCATGTCTGCATCTGAAGAAATCAACTGACGACTTTTTTGAAAATTTTACCACCAATGACACTGTTTGACTTTTCTTCAAAACAGAGTTTTGAACAACAGTCGAAGTTTATCAATATGACAATGAAACTCTCTGAATCATTACTTTATAAGGGCCTCACTTTGGCCTGCATGGCTTTACTGGACATATTTAAAGACCAAACTGATTAATCCCTAGACCTAATGATCGAAAATGAATTTTGTCCATTAAAGGACCAGACCTAGACTGTCATGAACTTTTGTGATCATTGACAAAAGAGCTAAGCCAGCAGGAGCTAGACATGAGGGGAAATGACTAGCATTACCTTTCTCCATCAGGTTATGGCATGCCCCTAGTGGAATGCAGCTGAATGAATGGAGCGGGACACCTAAAAATGAAATGCATAAAGAGTTTTGATCTCTGATGGAGGACTGACCAAACCGACTCTAACATTGGCTCCAATGGGGGATGATAGCTCCTTGGAGGTGCCAAGAATTGCAGATATTTGGGTGAGCAGACAGTGCCTTCGTCCATTGGGCTATGGAGTCCATTATTCTGACAAACCAACATGACTCAATTTATTGACTGAAACTTGACTGAAACTGAGTCAATGCAAACTGACATGACTGAAAAAAATTGACTCTAACAAACTAACTCAAAATACTAAGAACTGAACTTAAAACTTAAAGCTTGGTGGTAGTACATGACCACCTGGATTTCTTACAAGACTATATATCATCAAACTATATCAAACTGGCAATGTAACCAATCAAGAAGATGGCTTCTTGACTGATTCTTCCGATCAGATCTTCTGGTCAACAATTGATACTGGTAACTGGGCCTCCAAAAACATAATTGACCATGATCTCCTTCATCACTGAATACTGCAATAATGACCTTCACTGCTGACTGTAACAGATTTGCCATTGGATCATGAAAACATGAAGATTTACCTCCTGCTGAGGAAACAAGATGTCCTTTTCTTTTGATTCTGATCTTCCTTCATAATGTACTCCAGAAAAAGTATGTTCCTAGTCCTCAAAAAATTATGAACAAGCAGATGAGCGGATTTCCTCTTCAAATAACACTTCAAAACATGAAACATATGAGGAAGAGTCTGAAAGACAATCCTCAATGTTCTGCTCTTTGGTAGCTTGAATATATTGTAGGTCATCTTCATATGATATAATAACCAGATTGTCTTTGCATTCATCAATCATGAGAAAAGAAACTTCGAATGATTCTTGAAACCCAAGCATGACATTTCTATCATCTACCAATGATTCATCCAAGGAAACTTTTTCACTTACTTGAACAAAGATCTCATCTTGTTGTTCATAGAGGGAATGAGCTACCTCCTCATGAAGATCTAGTTCTGGTGAGATAAGGATAGTTAGGTCTGTAACTCTATTTTCTCCATTTGAGGTAGCCTCAACCATGCAACTCTCTCTTTCCTCATCACAATATGTCTCTCGCTCTGATTTATCATCCCCATTATCTGTGATTGGAACATCATTTTCTTGCATGTCATCTTTTATTTCCACCAGATCTGAAACAAAACTTCTTCTTTCATTATTTCCAGCCATATGGAAATCTTCAACCTACTGATCTATAAAGCTGCCCATAGGACTGTCGTCCTTTTCAGAAGAGGAAAAATTTCCACCATCACCTTCTTGACCGGGTGCACACTGCAAATCCGCTTTAGCTTGAGCTAGAACATAACCGTGCAAGAGTTGACCTATCTCGTCTTCAGAGAAAGGAGATAAGACCTTTTGTTTCCTTTCACTCAAACAGTGATTGTCTTCATTAATTTCAAGTGAAGGTGTATATAAATATTCCTCATACTGCTGATCCATTTCATGTAATTCCTGTTGACTTTCAAGATGCAAAATTCTTTCCTCTTCCACCGTACTACAATCTTGAGCATGCTGCAAATTTTCATGATCATCTTTACGCTGCTGAAAGGGATTTTCATCCAGGGCTTCCTTGATCTCATCATCCTCATAGTATTTTTCAAGGCTTTCAATAAAAGTAGAAGCATGTTTGCAACAGTCATGAACTAGATTTAGTGATGGATAAGAGTCTTTATATCTTTCAATGAACATGGCATGAAAATCCTTTAAACAAGAAATACAAGCAAGCTGAAAACTTTCATACCAAGATTGGGCTTCACCTTCTACAGTGGCCATGCATATCTTTATTAAGCAATCTTTAGGAAAATCAACCTTCAACTTGCGAATATGCATGTGAAATCGAACTCGATGTAAGGCAGCGTCCTTCTTACCATCATATTTAAACGTAGGCAAATTTGTTGACCAATCTACTTTTGGAATCTTATTTGGAAAGCCTGGAATGTGATCTCGGCTCATGGGAGCGTATCTTATTGCAACCCGATGCATCTTGAAAATCTCAAAGCTACTGACCTCTCTGCAGTGGAGTCAGCATGAAGCACTAATTGCTGGATTCTTCAGTGAATGGAGTCGCCAGGTGAATGATTTCAGCCGTCTTCTTATGTTTGATCTTTGTTCACCATCAACCATCAGATCTGAGCTTGATAGATGTACTGGGGCAAAACAATATTCAAGCAAACCATTTTCATCCCCAGCAGAGTCGCCACTATGTTAGCACCTAAATCTACCTTAGGCTGAAGGAAGGAAAAATTCAGGGTAACCACAAACCACACTCAGTCTAGTAGCTAGCCCTACCAGAAGAGGAGAGGGATCTCTCCCAGTCACGCTCAATGAATAGATAACGAAATGGTCTGAGATGACTTACAGTGAAATATTGATCTTAGGCCAGTAAGTGAATATGGATACAAGAAATTTTCTTTTATGAATGACTGAGTTTCTGGGATGGTATAGGACCAACATATAGTAATGAACAGAGAATTTAATACAAAGGCATAGATTACTTCATGAAGCAAGACAGGCGAAAAGTGTAGCAATTTAGTTCGAAATAATGAGGAATGGAGAGATTGCTTAGGAGAGTGAAAAGGGCATACGTTCATGAATCATTTTCAACATAAGAAGAACACTGAACATGAAATTTTCCCACAGGCAGAGCAATAAAATTGAATTCTACCTTATCTAACTTAGAAAATTTCACTGGAAATGAATATGAAATGAACTGTGAAACATTACGAAATACATATGAAACATAAGAGACACATTTGCTACACTCACAACCACATGAATCTCATGGAACAGAGCCACTGCCTTTCATTAATCCTCTGTCAAAATATACAATGAAGAACTGAGTTTCTCTCCCACAATCTCCCAGAATTTACAAGCCAACCAACCCTTTGCAAATAGTTTGCATACAATATATAGAATGTTCCATGAAGAGATAGAATGCCCAGGGGTTGGGGAGTTACTCGAATCATTACAAAATGGAGGTGGAAAGCCAACCATTAGCTACAGGTGCAGCGTTACGAACATGACAAATGGCTTGGGTGACCGTTTGCCTTCCTTTTCCACTTGGATAGAAGCCAATACGGAGTGAAAATACTTTAAATGCTACCTAACATGCCAAAAAACTGAAATGTAGATGAGCGGGCCCACTTGGAGAAGTTGTGAATCGAAATTTCGCGAAACGGTGGTAAAATTGGGCTTTTTTCCTGTATGCGCCGCGCCATTTTCTGTGTGCACCGCGCCAATTTGGAGCCTGTTTTGAGGAAATTGCAAGAGCCCAAAATGTTCCCAAGTGTACTTGTTGGAAAGCCTATCCTGTCTACTTTCTAACCCAAGTGGAATTTCTGAATTTGGTGCTCATTTACCCCTCCAAATCTTCATTCTCCCAAGATTGCTTCCTGTGTGTCAAAATAGGGGCAGAGAGGTCATTTTTTGGGTGTTTTTGACCTCCTGAAGACTTAGATCTTGCCAAAATTTCTTGTCCAATCACCAGTAGTCGTGATTTTTCATGCTGAATCCAAAAATGAAAACCATTCTTCATTTGGAGCTCCCATTTTTTAGTGCCGCGTACACAGGGAGAAAAAACCTGTGTTTTGCCCAAAAATTTGTCATGTGACCAAAATTTCCCCAAATTTCTTGAAATTTGGGCTGGAGGTCCTCTATGAAGTGCTATACTATGCCAAGGAAGCTTCAGCCAAGATTTGAAGCCGATCTTTCTCTTTTGCCTCTTTTTCCTCTTTTGTTGCTTTGCTCAATTTTGCCTTCAAGCTCTTTATCCGGGCCTTTGCACTCATATTTCGTGCTCTGTAATGGAAGGCCATGTGTCTCAGTAAGGCACGGTCCTTGTCGGACTTGTCCAGTAGTCTTTGGAACATTACATTCACTAGAACACCTTGTAACTCCCTAGTTTTCATGCCCTTTGTTATCCTCCACAATGTCCCAGGCTGATGAAGAGATTGACGAAGGTAATCACAGACCAAGATTTTAGTTTGGTAGCTAGCCCTACCAAACCAGAGAGTACTCTCTCTATCAAATCACAACAAGTAGATGACTGGAATGTAAAGGATTTTAGGATATATAGTTAGGTTCAAGTGGATTTTGGAAAATTTAGGGTTTTGCTGCTAGATAAGGGAGAAAAACTAGGTAGCTAGGCTAGAGGATCAAAGGTTTACAACAAAAAATACAAAAAGGAGAAATGTAGAATTACTTTTGTGATGGATCTTAGGGTTTTTCGGTGTAGTGTAGTGTTTAGAAGAAGCAAAAGGTATTAATGAGCATGAAACATGAATTCATTAAGCAAGAAATAAAGTAACACATAATGATTTTTCCATCAAAACAAAGCTTCATGCAAAGAATTTCGTTTATAAAATGTAAGGAAAACCATTGAATAATTGATGAATGGAAAGAGAAGATTAATATCTTTCATATAAAGTTGTAATAGAGAAAAAATAACATCACAAACTTACTACACATGAATTCCTAGATAATAGTTGTAAATTGTGTCCTTTGATTTCCAGAAAATGTCCAAGTAAAAGCTACAATAGTTCTCTCCTTTGAAATCCAACCCGTTCTATCACTGAGAAACTGATACATAGAGACCAAAACAACATCTCCCCACACTTAGGGGTTGAATCAATGACTCTAGGAATTGTTCCATGAGGTGTTCTAACCAACCCTAATGTCTAGGGAAGTTAAAAATGACTTCTACAATTAACTTTGACTCCAACCTCTCTCATAAATGAGGTCAAATTTACATCAAAACAACTTAAAAATACTAACCACCCATTATTTACATTTACTTTTACCCCTCACATTTATCTACTTCACCCTTTTGACTTTTACCAGAGTCAAACTAGGAATTACAATAAATTACATAGTGAAAATTTTACAAAAATCTCATAAATTTCTAGGTGTACAACGAGCTATTGGAGGCCATTTTTGAGTGCCTTTTTAGAAATCTTGGAGAATGTAGATGTCTTTAGAGTATTATTTCACTCAAAATGACCAATTTTTGGCTAAGATATGGCCATTCTCCCAAGGTGTCTCCAGGTGCGCAACGAAATGGAAATAGAGGGGTAGAAAGGTGATTTTTGACCTCTTTTTTGAAAATTTCTCAAAACCTAAGCCCTAGACCAGGAAAGTGGGAAAATAGGGTTTGATATGCGGTCATAAGATCTCCAAAAATGTTGATTTTACATCATTTGGACCCTTGAGGAAGGAGCAAAGCGTGAGCTCGCTGTGCTGCTAGACAAAAAATTTCCAAAAAATTGCAAGTCTACACCAAAACACAAAATTTTCTCCAAACCCTCCCAAAATTTGTCCAGAGATGCCTCCTTATCATGCCCAAAACTTGCTAACACTCCCTATCATACACTAGTATTCATTCATTTCCATGCAATTGAAACTAGTCCTTCCTTGTGCTTCCTTAACACTACCTAAAATACCTTGTCAATGCCTCCTTATCACACCCAGAACTTGCTAACACTCCCTATCACACACTCTTATTCATTCATTTACATGCAATTGAAACTAGTCCTCCCTTGTGTTTCCCTGGCACTCTCCAACATGCGTTGGCACCACACCCTAGCACCCGACACCTCTTGGCATGCCTTAGCACTTAGTATGTCTTGGAATGACTAGCATGCCTTGGAAGTTTCTAGTATGTGTTATCACTTCCTGGCATTCCTTTCACACCTTGGCACTCCCTAGTTGTCATGCCCTTATAGATAACCTTACTTTTTTTGTGGCTTTGGAACCCAACCAAGTCATTGAAAAAATAGTGTTGTCCCTAGATGAAAGTCTCCCTTTGTCTAAAATTGCTTTTTCCATCCCCTTATCATAATCATAGGCTTACCTATTGCAAGTCCTATTATGAAATTATCCTAATACACTTCATCCTTGGGACACATGGAAGACACTCTTATTTGTTTGTTTCCATGCACTTTGACCTAGTTCTCCCTTGTGATGCCCTCACACTCCCCAACACTCCTCGACATGCATTGACATTGTCTGGCATGTGTTATCACGTCTTCTCATTCCTTGGCATGCCATGGCACTCCTTAGCTATCATGCCCTCATAACCACCCTTATTGGTTTTAAGACTTGGGAACCAACCAAGTCCTACCTTGACTACAACCTATTGACCAAGTTATAGTTACTACAACTATACTAGACCTTCTTCACCTAAGAATGGCCTATAACTCATCTTAGGCTACTCATGCCCAATCTTAGCTCATCTCACTTAAAAAGTTACCAAGTCAAGTCTCACGTCTAACCATGGCCATAAAACAACTAAGCAACATAGTTTACATCTTGACATGGCATAGCACTTGGCATGTCTAACAATCCCTTGGCACTATGTGGCACATGTTGGTATTCCCTGCATGCCATGGCATGCTTTAGCACTCCTTATCATACCATACCACTCCTTGACATGTCATGGCACTCTTACATGCCTTGGAACTACCTAGCATATAACTTTGTCACTCCCTCCTAAGAACACTTGGAATTCACTAACACTCCCTATCATACACTCTTATTCATTCATTTCCATGCATTTTGAACTAGTTTTCCTTTGTTTTTATGTAGCACTCCCTAACACTCCTTGACACACATTGGCACGCCCTGACATGCATTGGCACACCTTGACACACATTGGAATACCCTGGCATGTCACCCTAACACTCTAGCATTTCTTGGTACCACCTAACATACCTTGTCATCCCCTCCTTAGCACACCTAGAACTCGCTGACGCTCCTTGTCACACACTCTTAGTCATTCATTTCCATGCATTTGAAACTAGTGCTCCCTTATGTTTCCCTGTCACTCCATAACACTCCGTGGCATTCATTGGCACACCCTAGCACTTGACACATCTTGGCATGTTTCCCTAGCTTCTAATATGCCTTAACACTACCTAACATACCTTATCACTCCCACCTTAACACACCTGTAACTCACTAACACTTCCTGTCACAAAATATTAATCATTCATTTGCATGCATTATTTTCACCTATTTCTCCCTTGTGTTCCCCTAGCACTCCTTAACACTTCCTAGCACGTGTTTTTTATGGACAAAACACTATATATATGGCAGCCCATCCTCCATTTGTGGACAAGTAAATTTGGTTAAGTAAGTCTATAATAAGAAGTGCTAAGAAACCAACCAAGAGAAGGAAACAAAGAGAGAAGATTTTGGTGTTGTTTATGGGTCTGTTATAGGGCTAATAGATCCACATGTGTGAAGGAAGGAAGAATTATCTACTACAGAAAAGGTCGAAGATCTTGTTGCTGTCCAAGAAGTCAAATTAAGGAAGAAGATAATAAATGTTACATGTCGAATTATAATAAGAGTTCATACCATCCAAGCGAAGAAGATCAAGGTTCAAAAGGTTGGTCAACCACACGTTCTAGGGTTTATGCAAGAGGGCCAAGAGCTACAGATCTGATCCATGGAACTGGAATTTGAAGGATAGTCAAGTTATTGAAGGAAGAAGCCTGATCATCGTTGACTCAAGGAAAAATAAGGAAGTTGAATCAAGGAGGCTTGTGACTTGGTCTTGGAGAGGTCATTGAGTTAAGGGTCTAGGCCATGGTCTTGGTATTCATCAATTAAAGTCTACATAAGAAGAAGATATCATTTTGTTTTTCCTCTCATGTTGGAGAGGTTTTGGCCTTGGTTGATCACATATTCTATGTGTCTTTTGTCTCCTCATTGTTTATGCATTGGTAGATGTTTGATGAAGAATATTGTTTTGAGCATTGTTTGTTATTGTGGATTAGTCTTGAATGTGTTTGTGTATGAAAAATTGGTTGGGTTTGTAAACTATGAGTAGAGCAGTGTTTGATTGATGCATGCTTCCTACAATAAAATGTGTCTCTTACTTAAACAATTAATTTAGTGGAAACATGGGTATTTGGACAATTATTTTGGAATTTATGCACCTTACAAGTACATCAACTCATATAATGCATAAATATAATGTAAAGTTGTAATGTGTTGCATCATAGAAAGGATGTTGATAAAATATGATAGCTTAAATGTACATGATAGTTTGGAAAGGTGGGGAATAACTCTTATTTAGTCATAGGCGGCCTAATCAATTCCTTTTTTAATATTTAAATGTCCATGATGATTTTGAAAGTAGGTGGGTAGAAATTCTTACTCATGTCATAGATAGCCTAACGAGTACTTTTCTCTATCTAGAATGATACTAGATACAAAACTTTTTTGTATTGTGTGCTTCTTCAATTTTTTTTATAATATATCATGTTATAAAAACTTTAAAATAAGCTTCTCACTTTGGTTCTTGCATTTGTGGTAAAATCTAAACCCAACTTTTGAAAGTAGTGTTATTCTGGATGATACCAACAATATTTTTCACTCCATAAATGTTTTAACCTATCTTTAGTCTTTGATGAGTTTTTTTGGATGATTGTACTTTAAAAATAAGGATGCATCTACAATTTTCTCACATTCTAATTTAGAGTCAATGAAAAAAATAAAAATAATTACTTACATTTATTCGTAGAGTTTACCTGAAATTGATGGGACATGGTGATTACATCAAATGAGTGTGAAATTGAATTTTGAAATTTTATTAGTGTCCTCAATGCTTGGAAATTGTAATGGGATCAGATGATAAGTTAACATGTAAGGTATTTAGTGAGACATTTCTTCTCCTCTCTAAAAAGTATATCGAAACCAAGTGCAATACCAGGGAGAGAGAGGATTTTTTAGTGTGCAAAGCTTAGTTGTGTGGGTTTGGGGCTAAGGCATAGTTGCTCCATTTAACTAAAGTAAAATGAGAGGAAATGAGGCAATGCATACTTTGTAAATCTTAACTATGAGGATTTGGGGTTCAAGGCTTAGTCACTTCACAATTGAAATAAAATGAGATCAAGTCAGACAAGGACTTGCAAATTATTAGTTATATGTAATGACATTAAAGTGAGTAAACACAAAGTATCAAAATTCGAAGTAGAATCAACCCTTGTGTGTGCAAATTCAGTCAAGCATTTTTTTATGGCTGAATTCCCCCTCAAATATACATTTTATTAATGAAAAAGATTAGAAAACCATATCTATGTGATCAAGGTATCCCTCTTAGATGCACAAACCTTTCCCCTTGCTTCCCATTGACTTTGAGGTTGTGTTCCCCTACACTCCTATATGCTTACTAGGGATACTACACTCCAAGATGACGGATTCTAAGATATATTATGATAGGGGGGATGAGGGTTTCGGAATTTCTTGTTGCCACAGGAAAGTCTTGCCATGTTTAGTTCAACAATATGGAAGCAAAATGCTCATTTAGAAGTATTTATGGTGCTTTTTCAATTGTGGGAAATAGAAATGCCATAGATTATGGTGCTTCTTGGTACAATATTACCGATTCATGGAGAAAGATCAATGGTTCCTTGGGTGGAACTATACCAATGTGTGGGTGGGGCTAGGCTCATGAGATTCATTTTTTACTACCATCACAATGAACTACAACCAAATTGACTCATGAGATTCATTTTTTACTACCATAACAATAAACTACATCCAAATTGGTTATAAAAGATTGCATCGTTAAAAGTTAATTTTTAGCTTTAAAGTTTGACATAATAATTATAAAACCAAATATTATTTGTTTAAATAACATGGAAACCCATAGTATTATTATTAGATAATTAAACATTAATAAAAAAATATTTATAGTTTTTTTGTTTAATTATATAAAATCCAAATCTGAATTTGTTTAAAATTACAACTTACAACATGGTTAATTATTTTGTAATTTTGAAAAATAAAAAATATAATTTTTTGAAATGAGTATACAATAAGATAAGAAAATATACATTCCATACATTTTGATATATTCATAAAATATAATGTTTTTAAAATTTATAAAAAATTAAATAATTATAATTAAAAAATTTAACAAGCATCCAAATTAAAAATTTAATTTCTGGTGCATTTTCTTTCCCACCTTAGTGTATTCGAATAAATGTTGAGTAGTCGAAAAAAAAGGAAAGACCATTTTGTCGCGTTTTCTCCCCCGCTTTATTGTATTCGAATGAATGTTGAGTAGTTGAAAAAAGAGGCAAGACCATTATGTCGCATTTTCTTCCCTGCCTTAGTGTATTCGAATGAATATCGAGTAGCTGAAAAAAAAAATGAAAGACCAAAGAAAGTTTTCTTCCTCGCCTTAGTGTATTCGAATGAATGTTGAGTAGTTGAAAAAAAAAGGAATGACCATGGGCACAGTGCAAGCTGATATGTGGCTATATGGAAATAGGTACAGGTCACTGGATCAATCTTTAGGGCTTCTAGATCGATGGCCATTTTTAGAATTGATTTGCAAATTTGTTTTATATTTATATGGAAACCGATACAGGTTGTTGGAACAATTTTTAGGGTTTCTAGATCGATAGCCATTCTTAGAATTAATTTGCAAATTTGTTTTATATTTTCACATGAAATGTTGTAGTAAGTATTTCGCTGGGAGTTATTGTTTCATGGTTGAGTTTGGATGGGTTGAGAAATAAGATTGAGGAGGATGTCTTCAATGGATTATTGTTTCATGGTTGAATTTGGATGCGTTGAGAAATAAGATTGAGGAGGATCTCTTCAATGGCTTGCTCACAAAACATGGATCTACTTTCACTAGGCAAATTTGGACCACGATGGAAGGATAAGAAGCCTTGGTCTTCTTTCAAGAGCCCAAGAAAATACTTGCACAGGTACCCTTTCTATCCTTTAATTCCTTCCTTGATTTCAATTACTTCAAACAACATACCAACTTTTTCACTTGAAATTAGGTTATTTGGGTTTTGTTTTTTAATAATTTAGCTTCAAATGAGCTAGCCCCACAATTACTATATTGGCAATGAAATTTATATTAAATATATGTTGAACTCTTAGAGTAGTTTGGTAGTATACCACACCAGGAAAACAACTAAAAAACAATAACGTAGACTTCTCAGGGTAACTCCCTACCTTCCATCATTTCAATGCAACATGAAAAGATTTTCTTGCTCTCTTTTCATTTCATGCCAATTCTTAACCAGAAATCTCAATTTCAAGCTCTGTTACTAGAAACGGAATGAAAGTCTTGTTTTTGAAAAAAACCATATAAAAAATAGAACGGGACAGAAAACTGTTTTATACGGTAGTTTTTGTTTTCTAATACAAGAAACTGGGTTTTCCAAAAACGATTTGTTTCTTGTAACTGTTTTATGGAAAATGTTAATCTGGTTCATTTGCAATATGGATCTCTTGCCGATTGGACATCAACATGAATCATAAAAAGCATCGTTGTCTGGATAGTTTTTGAAGGCATTTTCATAGTCTTATGGTTAGAAGTCAACCATATATAGCTTAGTAGCTAGTGACAACACCTTGCAATAGTGCTTAATATATCTTTAACAATGTTGACTATTGAGGGATTTTATTAGTTAAAGTTATGTTATTTTTTAATTGTAGCCATTGATGTGTAGTAGTGTATGGTTAAGTTTTTACAATTTTTAATTTTTAATTTTTTAATTTTTGTGTTTCTTTTATTTAAAAGTGGATTTAGTGATTATATCTAATATTTAAAATGTGTATTTCTATATAGAATTATAAATTTAAATGTATAAGGTTTTTTTATATATATTTTTATAAATTAGTGGTTAAATAATTTAGTTAATTTTTCTAGTTAATTAATTATTTTATATAAACATTGGGACACAATAATTTTTTTTGCCATTGGTTTGGTTTATAACCTCTCAAATGATTGGAAAAGGATTTTGATAAAACCATCCTATAGAAACTTTTATGAACTATTAGACTATCCATAATATTAAATATCATCAACCAAAGACATTAATTTAATATATAAAAAATAATAATTATCTATTATCCATCCCATTAATAGTTTTATCCCATAAATACTTTTTTCACTAGTGATAAGAGAGACTATGTTAGGTAATTTGCAATAATAAAGCTTAAGAGCAACAAGCTATTCATTAATATGTCTATAATACAAACATAATTTCAACTATGATAAATATGGAAAGTTTCATAATTACATAAAAATAGTGATAGAAATAATGGTAAATTTATAAAAATAAACAAGTCTCAAAAATCAAAATACAAAATAGAAATCCATCATTTAATAAATTTTAAATACAAAACAAATAGGATTACTACTACAAGAAAATACTCATCTTTATTTATAAATAACCAACATAGATCTATCTCTCTCCAGCATCAAGAGAGATCAAATCTCTATCTCTCTCTCTCTCTCTTGGCACAAAAATCTAACAACCAAAAATACATTAAGAGGGGCCTAAAATAAAATACCTAGATTATGACATTTCTTTGCAAGACTTCAAGGTCTCTCTGGCATGTTTTAATTTATGAAAGAAAATTGATAAGAAAAAACTAATAAATTAAATAAATATTAAATACAGAACCATGGAATCTAACAAAACCATGCACAAAAACTAGCAAATTAAATGAATATAAAGTACAAAACCATGGAATATAACAAAACTATTGGCCATAACATTTTTTCAAAAGTTATTTTAACATAAACAAATCTAGGGACTAAAAAAGAATGGTTTGGTAAGTTCTAACCATGGGTGATAACATTTTTTTTAAGTTATTTTAACATAATCATATTTAACAACTAAAAATGAATGGTTTGGTATGTTATAACCACAAGTGATATTTATATATAATATTTAACTTAAAAACTAAAAAAATCACAATATAATAATTTATTTCACTTTTTTATATTGATCAACCACACTTGTTAATTGGAAATATTGACTCACATAACAAATTTTAATGGATCCAACAAAATAAAATGAAAATTAATAAAAAATAACTAATATCAAGAAAAAATATCTAAATTGAACTATTAAAATTTAACATAAAAATAAATTTACTATACAAAACCATATATATGACGCATTAAAATAATTAATATGAAACACGACTACATATAATAATCATTTAATCAATGCAAATACAAATATGAGATAGCCATTATACACTTTAACAATAATTATGGTAAATCATATATACTAGCCTAGATCCATCTTAATTTCGGATATACCAACACCCTAAAGGGATCAAATCTCTTTTATAAATTAGTAATGTGTATAGATATTTTATATACATATATTTATAAATTAGTAGTTAAATAATTTAGTTTATTTTTTTCTCACAAACTAGCAATTTAATATCTAGTTCAACTATACTTTTAAAATATATTAATTTTATTATTATAGAGATTAGTTTTCTATTATAATGGATTAAAGATAAGTTTTTGAAAGTTTTCATTTTAGATTTTGTCTTCAAACACATGTTGTAGTATTTATGGTTTTGCAAGTGGCAATAGTTTGAGACAACCCTCTATTTTTGGCTCTATATCCAATGGAAATCAACTCAATCTCCACCATCTTGTTACCCAACCATGAAAATAATAACCCAATAACTATGTGGAAAATGATACAATAGATCCCAAATTTGAGGTCCACTCATGTCACATCCAAGAATATATACAATGTATGTGGGATCATGTACTCATCCGGAAAATGCAAATGCTAAATCAAACTTGAATTCGATGCCAAGTGTTTCTTCACTATTGTATTTGCTAGCCTAGAGGATCAAACATGGGTATTCAAGAATGGCTTATGTGAGAAATGGAAGCTTTGTTGATCACTATAAGTATTAAGGAATGGTCAATGTGAGCAGCTAAAGCCTATGAGCAACTACCTATGAACCATAGTATTCGAGAATGTTAATGATGAATGCTTGGTTTTATGTTTCATATTTTTCTTGTTTTTTCTCTCTCCTTGTTTCTTGAATGTGAAACAAATGTTTGGTTGTATGTTTCATATTTGTCTTGTTTTTCTCTCTCCTCGTTTCTTGAATGTGAAATCTCCAAACTTCGTTTCTCGTCTCGTTGTAATTTCTCGTTTCGTTTCCCCTTTTGAGTTTCTAGTAACATAGATTTCAAGCCCTTCTTTCTAGCTTTGGTTGAATTTCTACATTGCTCTCAACTCCAAAATCAGGTGATAGAAGGGATAGGTAGAAAGCTTGGTACCCAAGACAAAGTTAAAAAGGAAGAAACATTGAGTCAGACACTACAAGATTCGTTTCGTGGGGTAAAAGAATCACAACAAGGCCATAGTAAGCCCCCGAGAGAGAACAAAGATGCTACCGCATGCAGTGGTAAAAATCAGAATATGGTGCAAAGCTATATATTAAGGTCCACTAATGACATTGTGATGAAGGAAAGTGTTCCCTCTATGGATAGAGGCAACCCCTCTAGCCCTAGAGTGGGTCTAGTCACAAACAAGGACAAATCAACAATGGCTTTCCTTAAACAGTCATAGTTGGAGGCCTACCTCAACCAGTGGTCGATGGAGTTCCATTGCGCTGCTCTAGCTCCCGCTTCCTTTCTCCTAATGAGTGATCAACCTGAAACAATGCAAAGGAAATACAACAAAGCACGTAACCGGAACAACAATGATCTATTTATTCATAAAGTCAAGAGGTCATGAGCTATCAGGTACATCACATACAAGACATAGGAAAACATCATTGATTGCATTAATAATGAAATAAGAGTAAGTTTACAACCAAAGTCTTGACGTCACAATCCTTCTTAGAGGGGTCTAGCCAGCATGTTCCTCAAGCATTCACTCTTTGAAGATGAATCTCCCAATACACAAGTCTCTCTCACTCACAAGTTTTACACAAGATTAAGGGCACTTCACAACCTTCCTCAAGCTATCAACAATCCCACACTTGTCACACTCACACCATCTATCTAGCAAACTCACAAACACTAACAACACTATCAGCAACCATTCCAAAAACTAGCAGCACATAGCAATGGTGAGAGTTTAAATAGGAGAAGGAGTCTCCATGAAAGGTGGAAGGGTGAGCTTATCTCCAAGGAAGGTAGCACAAATGACGGAACAGCCACGCCAGAGAAAGGAAGGCGACATAAACTATGCCAACAACTAGGTCTGGAGTCATCTGGGAGGCCAACTGTTGGAACAAATTCACCCAATCTGGATCATTGCGAGCACATAACTGATCTTCTGCGCTGACATCGCTATTGAATAACGTAACTAGTTAGGTCATCACTAAAGATTACAAGTGACCTCGCATTGGCACATAAAACCAAACCATCACGTGAATCAGGTGTACTTCTGCGATGGCAGCGCTTCTGTATTGTTTAGGAGCGCCCTTCAGCACATTTATTTAGCCAACAGATGCGATGAGGTAGATACCTTTGGAAAAGTGGGTCATTTGGCAACATCAAAGAGCATTTGTCTAATATGAACATGTATGACTTGGACACATGACATAGTAGGAAGACTAGAGTGAAGACAGTGACAAATTACTGTGTAACAGATGCCCCCTAAAGTATGAAGCCCGAGAGAGTGGGAGGGGTGAAATGCTTTACGAAACTGGCTGAGCTGTAACACCATCTGGAAGAACCTGCACGCAAGTACAACTGATATCTCTGATAATGAAATACATGTAGTCCTGGCATGGGCGCAGCCATCCAAAAGACATACGAAATAGGTCTGTGGTATGGATGCAACCATCCAGCTAAGGAGACCATGATGGTGATAAAGGTATGGTCGCAGCCATCCATCAATGAGTCATGTAATCATAAACCAACCCACGTATCTCGAACATATGTAATCTGAGTTCGGGATCTTGAACCCATCCGATCATAGTACAAATTCTACCATGCGAAGAGATGTGCTGAGGTTGAGCATGATAGAAAGTCGCGTGATTACTGGTTAATGATGAGAACCGTTAACAAGCATGAGAGAAACTACCAATAATGCCAATGGTTCTCAAGGTACTAGCTAGCACAATCCACGAAGTGTGAAGAAGAAGGTGAAGTCGAACACTCGTGGAATCACCCAATCGATGACCAATGATGAAAGTCGACTGTAAGGTGAAAAGAAATTTCCATTGAGGCATGCAAGCTCTAAGGTACCAAAGAGGATCTCTAGATCAATCTCTTGGATAATGAGCTGACGTGGATAGGAGACGACCCCTCGTAGGAGGGCCATAATGTTTCCCCCATCAACGACACGAGATAAGGAACAAGTCACAGATGGAGAAACAGAGTATCAGAGGAGAAGACGAGGGTGTATGCTGCAGAAGTATTATACTCTTGGACATGTCGGTGACACGACTCCGGAGGGTGGTAGCATTCAGGCACTAAAGGTTCAGAGGCTCAATGGAGACGGCATGAATCAAATGGAATGAGGCTAGAATGATAACCCAAACCTGCGGAAGGCCAAATGACGATGTATGGATGTCCCAACCCGACAAGAAGCAAAAGTGTCGATGTTCAAGAGTGACTAGTTGCCATAGACAATCAATGATAAACTTGCTGTTAAGTCTAACCTAGTAATAATTTAACAAGCCCTAAGAAGGAGACGCTCGAGTCTCATCATGGTGATGAGTCCAATGTCGTCAGGGTTTAATGAGTCCGACATAGGTAAAACTCGGAGTCTTTTTCATATTTAGAGAGTTTGAGAAAGACACAGAAAAGAAAACTCCAGTGGGGTCCTTTTTCGTAGGTTTGTGTCTCTCGAGCCTGAAAAGGTATAAAATGATACTCGAAAGAACTACCCAACCATTACGATCGAGGATTACTTTTCGTAACTAGTGACTTCGACCTGAAAAAGTAGAAAAGTGGTCAGAAGCATGTCGTTTCGTAACCGATAACGAGCTTGAAATGACAAAGGCCCGACAATCTTTTTGTGTTTACACAGTCGAAAAAGAGCTTAAACGTGACTGCCTCTTATTTCTTTTAATGAGTCAAGAGGGAAAACTCAGTAATCTTTTTGTCTTTAAACGGTCGGAAAAGCACTGAAAGTAGACCTCCATTTTTATTTTCTTTAACGAGTCAAAAAGGGATCGGAAATATTTTCATCTTTTACGAGTCAGAAAAGAGCTTAAAGGAGACTCGTCCTAGAGGAATGAGTGGTATAAAGGGTAGCAACTGGTTCCGATAATGGTGGAACTGCTCAAAAAATGTAATGGTCAAGAGGCTGACTAATAAAACCACTCATCACTACAGTTCTTCAGCAAAGGATAAACAACCAAGTGAAAGGATATGATCGGCCAAAGAGATGGTGGTGATGGAATGAAACAACTAAGGCTCATCTAGTAGAATTTAGCAGATAAAAATGGCAATCACGAGGTGAAAATTAGGTATGGGTTCATTTTTACACAAGCTTGAACCACGGAGAACTCTGCTTGGATTCGGTTTCATGTTTACACAAGCTTGAAACGAAAAACTATGCTTGTTATGAGTTCGCATGCCCCCCAAGCTACATTGCATTCAACGAGGTGGATGGAATGAAGGTTCACTTTCGAGATCTTGGAAAGACTTGACTTGGATTTTATGAGATCTTAAGCAAAGACTCGATTTGGATAGGGAGTGGTTGCATTTTTTAATGAGGTTGACACAATGAAAAATAACTATCCTCATAACCCTTGTTTCATTTTTTAATGAGGTTGACACAGGAACAAACTATCCTCATGACACCTTGTTTCATTTTTTAACGAGGTTGACACAAGATAAAAATTATCCTCGGGACACCTTGTTTCATGTTTTAACGAGGTTGACACAAGATCAAAACTATCCTCGGATTCCTGTTCATGGGCCATACGAGAACATGGCTCCTAAGAGGTCTTCACGGGATGGAAGAAATGCACTCTGGGAGGAATACATGTCATGATGCACCAATGACAGATCGGGTTCTAATGCCCCCAATACATGATGTACCAGACCATTTGCATGATCATCAACAAAGGTGGAGATGGAATGGATAGCCACATAATTGACCTGTGGCAAAGAAGGTATTGCTTGTGAGCAAGAACCGAGAGGGGATGACAGTTGTGCAGCAAGCACCGGGGGACTAAAGAAGGATAATTGATCTATGGTCACCATTCTTCCATCTTGTGGAAAACAAGCCACATGGAAAAGTGAAGAGACGAGGGCCCCCATGGCATAAACATAGTCACGACCAAGGAGAAGACTGAAATTCGCACCTTAGACAACCATGACATCTATATAGATGGTTTTTCCCCCCAAAGTAACAGGAAGCTTTGGGAGGATCCCTAAAGGTTGACAGGGTTCTCCGTTGAATGCCAACAGATTGTGTGTGACCGGCACAAGAGGTGGGGAACCCAAAGCTTTCCAGGTACTGGAGGGCATAATATTAACAGACGCACCCTCATCCCGGACAGTGCTAGGTACTGCCTTATTGTAGGCGTGTACTGTAATCTCGAAAGGCACATAGGATGGAAGGTGGAAGGCAGTCAAATGACTCCAGTCAAAGGAAACGACTGAAATACTCGGTGGGGGTATCGTATGGTTGCCCCCCTGCTCTATAGGAACCGATGAAGGACTCTCTTGATCAGTGGGGATAGGAGGGTCATTCTCAGACTCAAGAGAATCTGACTAGATGAGAAGAACATGAGCATGATGCTCTTCCGAGACAGAGTGATCAACAGGTGGTGAACCCGAGTTGAAACTCTCTCCGACCAATGGTTGGTCTGGAACAGGCTTAGCACAGCTAGGTTCGGAAAAAGGAGGATGGACAAGAGAAGAATCTAAGTCCATCTCTTGGTCGATGAGGGGAGGGTCTGAGGAGAGCCTCTGATAACCAATGGGAAGTTGGGGTGAAGAAGCTGTAAGACTTTCCAAAACGGCGGAAGCGTTATCCATGAGCGGAAAAAGGTGAAGGGGATGGTTGCCTTCACATAGTCTACAGGGGAATCAAATCTTCCCTTTGTTCTTACCATTTCCAGTTGATAGGGTAGCCTTGCCATGAGCTTCAGAGGACGATGAGGGACAACCCGAATTGTGGGACCATACTTCTAAGATCCTAGGAATGCCAAGACAATCACGAAGAAGATGGTCGCCCTTGCATAGTTTACAAGGAAACTTAACCTTCCGCGGAGGAGCTAAAGGTGTTTCGACCTAAGATGGACTTGGAACAATAGGTACACTAGTGGCCTCACGTTTATCAGACTTCTTCTTCTTCTTCTTCTTAGCCTCCTAGTTACTAGATATGGAACTTTCACTAGGTGAAGGAGGAGAGGAGGGCAAAGAAGTAGGGGAAGAAGGCACAGGCTCAGCCTTGGAATCAACATGTCGTGGTTCAGACAAAGGAGACGGTGGAACAGGAGTCATGATGCTTGGGACCAACGAGGTTGAAAACAACCATACAGGCAAACTGATGGTTAACCCAGGCAAAGACAATGTTGCCATATACGGAGCACCGACATTTCCAAAAGAAGGAAATGGACTAGGGTTCCCATCTGGGGGAAGACCTTGGCCGGTAGACTTGGGGATTGTTGCCATCGGGAACGAGCCTAAGAAACATTCTTATCACAACTAAGAACTTGAACTATTATGAGGAATATTTCGTGGGCAGTAAATTTTATGACGCAGGAACAAAACTTGACCTTTTCATCTTTAAAGAGTCGAGAAAAGGACGAAAAGATGACTCTAGTCGCCTTCAAATATTTAATGAGCCTGAAGTGACAAGTTCTCAAATGGACCTTTTCTTTTAGGGAGTCCAAAAAGGAATGAAAGTGACTACTCTGGAGAACTAGGAAAAAGGTTTACTAGACAAATCTGTAAAACTACATATACACCTTGGCAGTCTTATGAAAACCAAGGACTTTCCATACGACAGTCAATCTTCCCGAATGCTGTCCTCAGTGCATTACGGCTTGTAAGGTGGCAGACACGGCTTCCTATGGATAAAGGATGATAACCTAGTGGGGTCTCCCAGCATATACTCGACAGTACATGGGAGCACAATTCCGTGCTAGACCACTATTGAGTCACAAAAGGAGGAACCACCCAACCTTGAGTGAAAACAAAAGTGACTAGGTTTAATGATGCCAGAGCATGTCTCTAGCCTAGACCTCTAAATGTGTGCGTTATGTTCCAATGCGTTGTTATATTTATTCAGTTCATTTTAGAGTTGATCTTGAATTATGTTTCAATTTTCAGGCCTTACCGTATGTATATAACAAAACCTAGGATGCAACTAGAATGAATGAAATATCCTTTTTCGATGAACACCTACCTATGGGAGGGTAGGGAGATCATTCCCAAACCAAGAGAACCAAAACAACCAAGCAGTCGTTCAATGAAAACAGACATCAATTCCTAAAGTGCATGAATACTACTAATGAGAGATTTAATCATTCGCTTTTCAATATGCAACTTGAAATGCAAATTCACTTTCACTTTCATAATCCTTTTGATTTTGATGTCTCTTAAATCTAAAAGAAACCAATAAGAAATAAAAAAATGTGGAAAAATGGTTGATCCAAACAATTGTAATCTATGTCCGGGTAGTGAAGAGAAATCGAATCAATACCAAGATGGGTCCAATAACAATCACTAAACAATCAACCAAAAGTAAGCAAAGGGGAAGGCTTCAATCAAACCGATAGAAAGCTACAAACGAATCTTTGAATAGCCAAGCAACCAAGAAAAATTGATCCAAAAGACTTGAAACAATGAAACCAGCTCACAAAGTAAGAAAAACAAGATTCATTCCACAAAGCTCACAAGAGAGTGCCTCAACAGTGAAAAACAAATTATCAAACAAGTGAAAATGGCAAGGGACTAGCAAGACTGATGGATTCAGGAGGCAGAATTGAAAAAATCAATTCTACAGGAATCAACGCAGGTGATACATAGGTAAAAAGCGTTGATAAAGAACACACTGCAGCAACAAAGTGATGTCAGCGCGGAAGTACACGACTTTTCTGCGATGTTTTGATTTACAGAATCGTCGCAACTGTTAAGCGTAATTACGCGATGTTTTGATTTACAGAATCGTCGCGATTGTTAAGCATAATTACGCGATGAACATGATACTAAAAAATGGGTGACGCGATGACAGCGTGACTATTAAAATTAAAGCCGCGATGATGCTCAAAACAGTAACAAGCGAACCAAAACTCCCAAATCAAAGACAATCAATCCTTTAATCGAATAAGGGCATTTCCCAGATCAGGCCAGGAAACTCAGAAGACTAGTAAATAATACTCAAACCTTCAAAAGAGACCTAAACAAAAATAAAAACAAGAGTAAACAAGAAAAGAACAAAGGCCAAAGCTCCCTAGCGGAGTCGCCAATTTGTGATGCAGGAAAGTGTTCCCTCTGCAGACAGAGGCAACCCCTCTAGCCCTAGAGTGGGTCTAGTCACAAACAAGGACAAATCAATGATTTCTTTCCTTAAACAGTCATAGTTGGAGGCCTACCTCAACCGGTGGTCGATGGAGTTCCGTTGCACTGCTCCAGCTTCCGCTTCCTTTCTCCTAATGAGTGATCAACCTGAAACAATGCAAAGGAAATACAACAAAGCACATAACCGGAACAACAATGATCTATTTACTCATAAAGTCAAGAAGTCATGAGCTATCAAGTACATCACATACAAGACATAGGAAAACATCATTGATTGCATTAATAATGAAATAAGAGTAAGCTTACAACCAAAGTTTTGACATCACAAGCCTTCTCAAAGGGGTCCAACTAGCATGTTCCTCAAGCATTCACTCTTTGAAGATGAATCTCCCAATACACAAGTCTCTCTCACTCACAAGTTTTACACAAGATTAAGGGCACTTCACAACCTTCCTTAAGCTATCAACAATCCCACACTTGTCACACTCACACCAGCTATCTAGCAAACTCACAAACACTAACACCACTATCAGCAACCATTCCAAAACCTAGCAGCACATAGCAATGGTGAGAGTTTAAATAGGAGAAGGAGTTTCCATGAAAGGTGGAAGGGTGAGATTATCTCCAAGGAAGGTTGCACAAATGATGGAATAGCCACGCTAGAGAAAGGAAGGTGACATAAACTATGCCAACAAACAGGTATGGAGTCATTTGGAAGGCCGACTGTTGGAACAAATTTTCCCAATCCAGATCATCGCAGGCACATAAATGATATTTTGTGCTGACATCGCTATTGAATAACATAGCTAGGCAGGTCATCGCTAAAGATTACAAGCGACCTTGTGCTGGCACATAAAATTGAACCATCACGGGAATCAGGTGTACTTCCATGATGGCAGTGCTTCTGGACTATTTAGGAGCGCCCTTCAACGTGTTTATTTAGCTAACAAACGCGATGAGGTAGATACCTTTGGAAAAGTGGGTCATTTGGCAACATCAGAGAGCATTTGTCTAATATGAACATGTATGACTTGGACACATGACACAGTAGGAAGATTGGAGTGAAGACAGTGACAAATTACTGTGTAACAGACTTCATATTAGAAAAAATCTAAGCATGAAAATAGATTGAAACAAAAACAAAAGGGAAACCCTCACTAACTCGTCAGGCCCTTACTCAATAATCAGGAAAAATTTGTGTATGAAAAATCAAGGATCCCTTCTTCAAAGTCCCTATTTTCTTTTATAGATCTCTTCATATTGATGGAT
Organism: Pinus tabuliformis; assembly: GCA_031772625.1. Lineage (NCBI taxonomy): Eukaryota > Viridiplantae > Streptophyta > Pinopsida > Pinales > Pinaceae > Pinus > Pinus tabuliformis. Next base: position 434,293,481 of record CM062805.1, read on the forward strand.
GTTTTTGATCCTCCTTGAATAGCCATTGGATGAGTGCTGGGCAGTTGCATTCGTTAAACGCCCTGGCAACTGTTTGAATTTTTTTTTAATTTAAAACTTTTATACAGAACTTTGAATTTCGCATTTTGTAATTTGGTGCATATGTTTTCCGCTCATGCCACATTTGTTTAAATAAACTACATATTTATTTTCTTTTGATTACATTTCTCAACTATGGCCGTGGATTTATCCTGGACAAGTAATGAAAATAAGATATGTTCCAGGGAATTGAACATATGGTTTTTCATCACTTGTATCGATATAATTTGATAGCACGGGCACGGAAACCCAAACCCATCGCTTCAATGCACTATGGCCAATAGAGACTTTCCTATTTGTTGAACACAACACATAGCCCATATCATTCGAAGGCATATTGGTGTTATTCTTTCACCTTGTGATGGATATATATTTGTTTTATTGCAGCAGGGAAGCAACCACTACATTATGATATATCAACTATACTCAAAGGAAAAAACTATTTTTCCTGTACAACCACGTTGAGAGTAATAAGTATCTTCCTATGTGTCATCATAGCAATAGATTCCATTTTGCTAATTCATTGTGTTTCTCATTTTAGTGGCCGCCATTATTGTGCAAGTTTCTCCTGTCACTTTTTTTCTTCATGAAAGTTGATAAGAAAATGCTAAGACAATGCTAAATGTCAAATTTTAGCAGACATTCTAAAAACCTTTTTGATCCATTTTCTAACATGGTCCACAATCTGCTTTGATAGTACTATGATGTATCTCTTACAAAACTTGATTGTCTTTCATAGCTGGACAACTAATTTGATAAATGATCTCTTTAAATCTGTCTTGGACTCGAACGTTATTGGATGTTCTTGAAGATGGGCCAAGTGTTCACCCAAAATGTCCAAAAATATCAATAACAACACATAGTGTAACAGAAATATTCATCCTCATCCAATTATTAAATGTGGAAATATTCCTCTAAAGGCCTGGATTTCCCATACACTGGGGCTATTACTTATATAAACCCTGGTTTTAGTTTCTCTTACATGTTTGGCGATTCAACTGGAATATGTCAAAATATAGAGTTCCTTGATGTCTTCACTTCAACTTCTTGGATGCAATCTCAAAGAAAGACGAAAAGGATATTCCAAATATTATCTTTAGAGGTGGCCATTTCGACTTGAAAGGCCAAATATCCATGCCATCAATCACACTCTTTTATGCATCTGTAAATTACCAAGCAATTTATCATCAATAAACATTGTTGCAAGACAATAATTGTTCAAATAAATTTCTAAGACGTTCTGGATATCTAAAGAGATTTCCTTATAAAGCTCAAGTTTAGCAAAGCATCCAACATATGGATCATGAAACAGTGGATCCTCACACTAATATATTCACCATGGGACTGAGACAAAGATATACAAATTGTAAACTCCCTCATGTAGATGAGAAAGTGGTGTTGGAAACTCTCCATGTTAGAATTGAAATTCTTACCATATTCAAATGGTGTCCTTCCTCAATGTAAACAATTCTTCAATAATATGGCCACTATCCCACATGTGTCACTTCTCCCAACCTCACACTTAATTGGCACACTGCACCTACGCATTTCATTCAACAATGCGTATGTCTTGGTACTTTATATCCACTGTAGTGGGCCTTCATCCCTCTTCTATTACAAAGTAGACTTCTTAGGACAGGGGAAATCACAACTTCCTGCCCTCCCTCATTTCAATGCAACACGAAAATCTTTTCTTGCTCTCTTTCCATTTCACGACAGTTCTTCAATCAAAAATCTCAATTTCAAGCCCTTACTTATGGGTTTGGTTGAATATTTTCATTTCTATCAACTCCAAAAGCAGGTGATAGAAAGGATGGCTAGAAGGCTTGGTACCCAAGCTAGAGTTAAAGAGGAAGAAACATTGAGTCAGACACTAGAAGATTCTTCTCGTGGGGTAAAAGGATCACAACAAGGCCACAGTAAGCCCCCGAGAGAGAAAGAAGATGCTACTGCATGCAATGGTAACAATTAGAGTATGGCACAACACTGTATATTGAGGTACCATTAGCATCCCCTCAAGACTTCGATTGCTGAGGAGAGAGAAAATATTTTAAAAGCAAAATCTGGAAAATTTGAGGCTATAATTAGCAAAGTGGAAAGCTTGCACAATTTTGTTTAGAGACCCCGTGAGCAAGTTACAGATGCTGATATAGTCTTTGATCTCACATCCACACTCCTTGCTATTGTTAACAAATCACAAAACAATGATAGTCATACTCCAGTTGATTTTATTAGTAGTGATATTCTAAGAAACTATAGTGACCAGGCATATGGAAGCAGGTCTTTGGAGGGAAATGCCAATCAAACCCAAATATCATGGAGAAATATTGGGCTTTTAGCTTCTTCTGTTTTACAGCATGTGGCAAGAATTTTCACTATTCTTGGACCAATGGATAATGAACCCAAGCAAAGGAAAGCTATAGTACAGAGAAAACAGACTAAGCCGACAGAAAGCACTAGACTTGAAGCAGTGAAAGAGTCTCCGGAAGATGAAAAATCAGAAACAAACAGGAATATGGCAAGAATATTTAACATTTTGTGAAAACAAAAGCTAGCTAGATTAGAGAATTTGATTCTAAATAGAATATAATTTTCCCAGACAGTAGAAAACATCTTTGCATTATCATTTCTAGTAAAGGATGGTAGAGTTGAAATAAATGTCGATGAAAATGGAAAACATATTGTTGTCCCCAAAAATGCTCCCAGAGCTACAGAAATGGCATCTGGAGAAGCTTCTTACAACCAATTTGTTTTTCAATTTTATTTTAAAAACTGGAAGTTAATGATGGAAGCTGTTGAAAGTGGTGAGGAGTTGATGGCTCACAAAACTAATCCACTTATGGTTCCTTGTTCCGAGAAGGCTGCAGAGACTCCTATTAGAGAGATTCAAGAAATAGGGATAGAGTGGTACCTGCAACTCTTAAGGTGCAGGAGGATGAATGTGGAAGTGATGATGGTGGTGGAGGTCTTCAAAGACCAGCACCGAAGAAGTGAAATAAGTGTCTCCTATGACTTTTGTTGCTTTTTTGGGTGCTTTTTGTTGGAAACTATCTCTGTTTCTATCAGTGCACTGTAATTCATACAAGAAGCTAATCTTTAATTTAAGCAATATGGTATATAAAAAATGCTATCTTGTTCTCATAATTAGTTATAATTAAGTTTACTGGTAGTGTAAACCCCTAGTCATGTAGTACACCCCTTTAGGCATGGTTCCAAGGCCTAAGCAGAAGATTGGCATCACATAAAAGGAAATTGTTAATGTAAGATGTCAAGTTTGATCTGTTAAACCATGATTAGTCTCCTTGTGATAGTATATTGTAATTTTATGTTTGAAAAGTATTTTGAGATGCCACACAAGAGCAAAGTTTCCGATTGTGTAGTTGGTTTAATTTGAGAATACATAGAGATGAGAGTAGGGTAAGGCCAGGTGAAAATAGATGTAAATACAAAGGTTCAAAAAACTAGCTAGCAGCCCTTACCATACCCAAACCCTTTTAATGGCACTACAGGGATAGAGAGATCCACCCAGAGGTGTGTGGAGAATATGTAGGGATATGCATGCTTTGGATTGACTAATTGCTTGAGCCTAGCTCAAGCAAGCGCAACTAGTAGATGGAAAGAGATTGGGAATATATATCTATTAAGTAGGTGTATATGAAATTCATTATGTCCCCTTTTGATTTTCAAGTTGGGAGGAATGCAATGGAGAAAGGGAGATCGTATTTGTCCTCTATATCCCACTTATGAGGACACTAGGATAAGTCCCAATAATAAGAGTTGGGTTCACTCATAAGTATATGATTGTAAAAGGCCATCATGAACTTTATTAAGCTAAGTCATCCTTTAGTTGAGTTTCATCCTTTAGTTGAAGCTTCAAGCAAGATACTCAGCCTCTTTTCAACCCTTCAGTCTTCCTAGAATAGCTACAGAACAACCCTATTTAACCCACATTGAATGCCTCTTCTTGCTGTGATCTTAAACTTCAAACTTCAGCCCTTCTCCCTATAAGAGCACCCAAGAACAAAACTCAAAACAACCTCTCTTTCACACGTTGTACCTACAGTAAAACAAAAGACTTCCACATTGCTTCTAGGGCTTATTTCTTGCTATCTTATGGATCCTTCTTGCAGTGGATAGGGCCTCCCTTTGAATGTGTCTAGGGCCTCTCTGAGTGCTGCTTTAGACCTTCCTTGACTACGGCTATATGCTTCTTCTTGATGACTGATAAGGGCCTCCCTCTTGCTACGGATTAAGGCCTCCTTTGTTGTGGATAAGAGCCTTCCTTTTGTTGCGTATCTAGCCTCTCTTGACTGCGTCTTTATGCCTCTCTTGACTGCATCTTAGGCCTCCGTCTGGACTATGTCTTAGGCCTCTCTCTTGTTGTGGCTAAGCTTCCTTTTGACTGTGATTAGGGTTGCCTTTTACTGCAGCTAGGGCTTCCTTTTTGACTGTGGCAAGAGCTCCTCCAAGACTGCGTCTAGTTCTCCCCTCATGAATGCAGCTAGGGCTCCATTTTTACAGCAACTGGGGCTCGCACTATTGGAGCCTGCTAGCCTCGCGCTGCCCAGGGAATCCTACATTGTAGCACTCTCTGCTTCTTCATCTACATCCATCTCTACCCACATCCGCTAGTCCTGCTACTCTCTCTTTGGGGCTCCCATAGCAAGGTATAATCCAAGAGGTTGGGTACCTCAAGTATCTTCCCCCCATCACTTGTAGTCCTCCTGACTACAGCTTGATGTCTCCCCACCTCTTCTCTAGATGTACATGAGGACTCCCAGTAGTCCCTAACATGCCCTGGGACACCACAACATGAGCACTAGTGCATTAACTATGCTAAAAGGTCACTTTCTTGTTAATTTTACCATGAATATCTCTTCTACAAAGAAATATTTCTTAGCTTTGTTTACGTTAGTGGTTTGATAAGAACATTTCTACAGTGTCTTCACTGAATTTCTTAAAGTTTTTACATTTATGCTTTTTGAAAAAAAGGGCTAACATTTTACCCTAGCTAAGTAAGGATTCTTTAAATGACCTTCTAGCTTGGTTCCTTTTTGTTCCATCTAAGCTTGGAAAAGTGTCATGAATTTACATTGAATAATGTAAGAATCTAGTCTTCTCCATAAACAATCCAACCAACTCTTTCATTTCGAAAATTACCTAGCAGTTCTGGACATATTCTTCGAAATTTCTATGTTGAAGGTGTTGGATTTAGGTAAGTGATTCAGAATGCACACCTACAGTTCTATTGTTCACCTATTATACCAGTGAAAATTATAGGAAAAATTGGAAGGGTTGGACATGAATGTTCCAACCATACTCTTATTGGCCTGCAATACATATATTCATAACACATGCCTACAATACCATTGTTCACCTATTTTGTTAGTGCATATTGTAGGCAAACTGTTAATGTTGGACTTCGTTGTCTCAAGTTCACACACTAGCACTAAAGATGAAACATATTGTGTGCATCGTTAGATATGTTTGACATTGCAAGCTAATTTTTTAAATAAATGCATGTATAAAACTTCTCTATTAGAAAAATAGCCATCGATATTTTTTTCTAGCATTTCGCGCTAAATTCACAATAGCATGCTAAAACGTGTCATTTCAATGTCTAGAAATTAGGATATATAAATGTGAGATATATACTCTACATCTTTGGGTTATCTCCTTTTCAAATCTGAGTTTTTTTAGGTACATGTTAATTGTCTGAACTTTTAACTTTGAATAAATTCCTGAATGGGCTTCGTAAATACTTGAATAAATGGACTTCATAAGGCAATGATACCATAAATTGTGTTATTTCAAAGATTTGACTTCCATATTTTCACAAAATACAATGTCCTCAATAAATACTTATATGTATAGATACTTATGTTTAGGATTATATATGTGTTGGAGCGGTTCCTTTATGTTTTACTATAATCGTGATGCTGACAAACTTTAGCTGACTTTTTTCATCAATTTTTCATAGAATATGCAAAAGATTTCATTGTCAAAATGTGGCAAAAATTACATTTCTCCTAATTTATTTTTTTATTGTTCATGACAAGATAATCATGTTGTAGGAATGAGCTATCCTATAGTCTGTTTCAATTTTTGGATATTTTCCTCCCATCTTTTTATAGGGATGTAGATTTGATTTTCATGTTGATGGTTTTTTCATGTATCTTATCTAGCCCCAAATGCTAGTAATGGAGCAGATCTTGAGAAGTAGTCATGGAAACAGACTATCAGAGGTTAATGTTACAATACCACTTCAACCCGGTATCAAAAAAAGTTTAATGGTAAGTGACATAAAGAAGAGTTATTTAACGACAGGGTTGAAAGGGCAACCTCATGTCTTAGTTCTAAGTCATTTATTTGCATTTCTTAGTTCTAAGTCATCTTTCTTCGAGCTTTACCAGATCAATTATTTCACTAATCCAATATGCATGGATAGTATTTCTCACCGAATTTTAGTTACTTGACATGGTTGATATAACATTCAATTCTAGGCCACTTTTATTTTAAGTCAGAGATTTTATTGATTAAAGGATGTTCATATTTTGATTAGTTTACTTGGAGATTGATTTAATTTTTTCTTCTAAATTCCACGTGGATGTTATTTTTTCAGGGTGAGCTCTTTGCACCAGTAAGGTCAGATGAGTCCTAGAACATAGGTATACAATGAGAACACCTTTGGACCTTGTTGTGTATCTGTTATTCTTTATGTCATTGATGGATGGTTATTGATTATGTAAAATAGAGGATGGGAAGGTCCTGCCAATTCTCTTGACAAAACAAAATAAAATGGAGTGGTAGAATTGTGTTTTAAAGGGTGAGCCAGAAATCCATACTTGAAAGGTAGAACTTGAGAATGGTAAGCTATCTAATCTGGATCCAGAGACACAACAGACCGCGGAAAAGAATGATGGTATTGATGAGTCTTCCCAGAAAATAAGCTCTAATTGTTAGACCACTGCCCAAATTTCAGTTATCTACAATGGAAATAGTGACTCTAGCTTTATTTGTATGAATAATGACTTTGGCCATTGTCCTATTCATTTCGTATGAATGATTTTGATTTTCAAACTCCAACTGGTTTGTTGTTAAATTAAGTAAAGCTTTTATGACAAACTTATAGTTTTCAAATCTCTTTTCTAAATCTATTTTCCTAAGCAAATTTGTCTTTTTACTTTAGGTACTATAGATTAACACTGTGTGACATATGCTATGATATAATTGCCTGGATAAATAGATAGAAGTGTTATACAACATAGTCTTTTTTGAATCTAAAGAAACAGTATTTCCAAATATGAAGTTTATTAATTAAGAACATCTTTTAGACTTATTTGCTAAGTTATGATTATATTTCAGTAGGGGATTTTGTGTATGCTGATATTGTGTTGTCTCTTTGGTTTTTTTTAGGTAACAATGGTTTATAAGGAATGTGTTCTTGAGCAGCAGACACACATCTTATTCTACTATCAACAGGAAGCTCCATGGTTTTCAGACATGGCAACAAAAACGCAGATGTTAGTGGGATATCCAAAGTTCGTGTTGGATGAATTTAATACTAGTCATGATTTTGATTCCTTGTCAGATAAAGAATGTCATGAGTCAAATTCAAATAAACAGAAGAAGCTCAAGAATGAAGGTGAAGCTATTGCTTTCTATCCAAGTCAATTTCTTTTATTTGTTGGTTGTGGACTTGTGAAATTCCAAATTGCATGTTGGTTTATGTAAAGGGGATATATATCTATATATATATATATATATATAGATAGATAGATATAGATATAGATATAGATATAGATATTTTTGTCATATGTCATTCATGGTTTTCGGAGATATGTGTTACATTTGCATAGAAGTTTAGATATCATTCAGATATCTAAACACCAAACAACAACATTGAGATTTTTCTTTCACTCAACCTATAACATATTGCATCTGTCTTCATCAATGTTCTTCTTCCATATATTATCAACTAATGACATTTCCTTTGCAATATTTGGTGCATTTTCTAGTTATAGGTCATTTAGAGATTATAATTTTCTTCAAACTTTCACTTCTAATGGAGTATTCAACTGAACATATTGATTCTCTTATACATAATTATTTTTCCCTCCACCCACCTTTCATAACTTCCATAACCATTAGGTAGTGACCTGCAGCTTCAATGTTGCTTTGCTTGTTTAGTAAAATATTTTCGAGACTTTAATTTATTGAAAGTTGTAGAATTTACAATTTATGAAGTTTCAAGGTCCAATTTTAAAAGTCTAATTATTTAAAGGGTGCTAGCTCAATGGAAGAGCACCTACTTTACAAGCAAGAGGTTGTTGGTTCGATTCCATTCATGCCCTGACATGATCCATATGGAATGAGCTTTTGACCATCACCAATGAGCTTTTGTGACATTTTTCAACCATCACCAAAATATGAAATGGCGATGGTCAACGAACGCCACCATATATATGCATCAATAGTGACGAACCTCAAAGGTATGTAACCATAAATCATTGTTGTCGATATGAAATGGTGACGGTTGATGTCCGTCATTATGGTCATTATTCATGACGGACCTTGAATGTCACCACAACACCTATACTTATGGAAATGCAGATTTTGGTGAGGGTCAATGAATGTCACTATATATATGCACCAATAGTGATGGCCATGAAAGATCCATCACAATAAATCATTATTGTTCATATGAAATGGTGACAGTCACTATCTGTCATTATAATCAATATTCATGACAGACCTTTAATGTCACCATAACACCTATACTTTTGGTGATGCCACCTTTGGTGCCGTTTAGTTTTTTGTCACAGAGGCTATGGTCTGTCACCGTTGCTCATATGAAATGGTGATGGTCGCTATCTATCACTATAAATAATTATTGGTGAAGGACTTTGAATGTCACTACAACACCTATACTTTTAGTGATGCCACCTTTGGTGACGTTCAGTTTTTGGTGGCGGAGGCTATGGTCCGTCACCATTGCTCATATGAAATGGTGATGGTCACTATCCGTCATTATAAACCATTATTGGTGACAGAATTTGAATGTCACTACAACACCTATACTTTTGGTGACACCACTTTTAGTGACATTTAGTTTTTGGTGATGAAGGCTCTTTTGACTGTCACCAATGAGCTTATGGTGACATTTTTCACCCCTCACCAATTTCCTTTATTCTTCTAGTGTATGTGACTCGTCCTCCAGTCACTATGTTGGTATGCTTTGGATCTTTTCTTTCAGGCTATTGAATGAATATTTCACTAGGTGAAGCACCTCCATGCATTAAAGAACTGCCTCTCACACTTCTTCCACCAAATTTTCCATAATTGGCCCATCTACTACTAAGCTTATGGTTCACTTCGTCTATTGCATAATCTTAAGCATGCCGTCCATGATTTCTGAGAGCTTCCATGCTTCTTCCCATGGCTGCATTTGTGTAGTGATGATCTACATCTTTTTCTACAGCTCCTTGATCTGGCCTTGTAGGGATGTCCCCTCTTTCAATCGGGTGAATTTTTACATAGGGACTAACGTGTGTGTCATTGCCTTTATCTCATCATACTCCAGCTGCTTATCCTGAAAGGAAACTTCAATCTTCTTCACTTATGGGTCCTCCTGCAATGAAGGCCATAGTTCTAGAGCTTCAGCAAATAGCTGGCTACACTCCTTGACTGCAACATCGAGCTTCAACTTGTCTGTTCAAATGGCAGCCTTGTGCTACTCTCTGATCTCTAATGGTGTGGTGGGTTGCAACTTCAATTGAAGCTCAATACTTTGGAGCTGCGGATTGAAATGAACTCTATCCACCTGCACCTTTGATTATTTGAATGCATCTGCCAACTACTGCACTTTGTCTTTAGAAGTGGCCTTTGACTGAATCTGGAGTTTGGGGAACTCACTGCATAGTCTTGAAATGGCCTGCTCCAGCTGCGCTCTTTTTGGAACTGACTCATCATGGTCCTATAGAGATTTGTGCTATTCATGACACATTTGTTGACAAGTGATTTGCGCATCCTTGATCACCATGAGAGCTCGTTGCTCTTGCACCTTAAGCTCATCTGCTACAACCTGGTGTAGCTTGTGCATTGTGGATAGGGGGAGTGTCGCGACATTAATACTTATGTCTTTGGTTAGTTGGGCGTTCTCCCATTCTATGGCCTCATTCAAATATAAGGATCCATATGGAAGGGGTGAAATGTGGAGCTCTAAGGTGAGGGCTGGCTGCACACTACCCGATGTCATCAACTTCGTGTTTGCTTGAGACCGACTCGCTTGAACCTGATTCGTCTGAACCTGCAACTATGTGAGACCCACTTGGACCTTTGAAAAAACAGACTAGTATTGATGTTCAATATGGACCAAAATTTCTTCTTTCGTAGTTTGAATAGTATCTCCAATCTCATCAAGGTCCCCCTCAATGAGGACCATGGCCTCCGCTCTAACAGTCTTATCAGACTTGTGCTTCTTGTGTGTGTCTCTCGCACTTGACTTTTGTCTCCATTTAAGAATAAAAGGAGAATCAACGTTCTCTGGGCCAGTAAAGGGGTATTCAATACCCTAATCAAGTTCTTCGATATGCAGCTCTTCGTCGTGCTCTCCCTATGGTTCCTGCATGGTACTTTTCTATAGATCGATGGTCACCTTTTACTTTTCCTTCTACGCTAGTTTTCTAGTGCCTGTTGTGCCTTCGGCATGATTCCCTGTGCTACCTTCAACAAAGTCCGTGGGAAGAATCCAGTCAGCCGACCACTTAATGACTAACTACGTGATATCATATTCAATGACCAAAAATGACAATGCCATCCATTTCTTCGGCATATCGCGCCTCACACGAATGTATACATGATGGAAATCAGCCTTAAAATCTGCCATTCACTGATATTATTTGAACAAAGTGGGTGAAAACCGTGGTTTCTGGTTAATAAACATATGTAATTCTGATTCAATAAGTACCTAGAACGTCTTATTTTTGATGACACAGTGAGGGTCATTCGTTGCCCACAGCGAGGAAAATTTTGCAGCCTTGCACAAGTTTGGATCTTTCATTTGGAACTATGAATCCTCTAGTGTCCTCCAATCTATCAACGTGATCAATAATAGTATCCACACGTAGTGGAATGTTTTTCCTTCCTCCTGAGCTTCGCGATAATCATTCAAGAATTCTTAGTAGAGGTATTGTACCCAATTGAATTGGACCCCCTAGTTGCACTGCATAACTAAGGATACCACTGGTGCCGATACTTCATTGGTGTGAAACTTCCTCATGATTTTTATTACCAAGGTTCGTGCATCAAACTACACAATTTCATCTGATATAGATCTAATGGCATATCCCCGAGGCTTCTTCACCAACCCGAAGTCGCTCTTCATCTGGTCTACGAGATTTTTCTCCTCTGCTTTCCCCACAAAATTGTCTATGGGGTTCGCACCCTGATATGGTAGTGTTGTGATTATGTGGACCAGCATATCATCAATTGGGATGGGCCCTCTCAGCCACAGGCATCCATCATGAAACAACGCCAATAACTAGCAGATACAACTAGTACTAATAATGTTGCAACTAAAATGTGGGAGATACAACATGTTGAGCAACCAAGCATGCTCAATATCAACCACCCACTTTAGCAGTTCAAGCCTTATGACACCCGCCTCCTCATAGTAGATTGATTTCAAGCATTTAGTGGGTTCTAATTGGGGAAATTTCTCATGATCACCTAAATCCTAATCCTCCATCTTCAGAAATGGTAGTCAGAAAAAAAAAGCCGCCCTTAATAAGTACTTCCTCTAGAAGCAATGGCGTAAATACCTTGAATTTCAATGAGTCAAGATCCTTAGTTACTTTGGCAATTGGTTTTCTTGGGATTATATACAACAATAGCCGAGAAATTGGCTTCCACCCTTTGTGCTAATATTTTCAATCCCCATAGTTAGCCTTTCTTCATCTAGGTCCTAGGGTTCCATAGGCTACTTGTTTTTTCCAGACAACCCTTTTGTGTGTGCTCAGTTGGGATTTTGCACGATGATTTCCGAACTGGGGTTGTTGTGGCTATTTTTTTTTTTTTTTCTGTCCTGCTCCAGAGGTATTAGGTTTTGGCCTTGCTGACCTAGGTGTTGTAGTAGGGACTAGTGGTGTTGCAGTCATGATATTTCCTACTGCTCTCTTCAAGAATTCTTTCTCAACTTCTGTCCAACTTAGGTAATGAGAAAGACAACAATTTACTCAGCTCATGAAGTGCAACAACACATAACAAATTCTCAAGAAACCAAGTTGCCAAGTATGGAGCTGGGTGCAATATTTATAGCTCGGTTTGAATTCAAATTGTTTGTTCCCTTGGAAATATTGCTAATAAATACAATTTTTATGTCATATCCTCCCAGATTTGCACCTTAAATGCATTTGCCTTGCTCCTTTTAACAAAAAAATAGTTGTCAAATCAACTATAGCTATTCCAACGGTCATTTTCTAGGCAAGATGTGCAACAATCCTCCTTGTGGCATAGCTACCTCATCACAACTTCTGTCTACACGTTCTTCCAATACACTGTGCAGTCTTCCTTCTTTGAAATATTTTTTCCTTGGCAATGTATTTTATAGTCTTGCGCTCTCTTCCTACTTCCAGAAGTGCTAAGACTATTCTGCGTCCATGTAGTCATTGCGCAAGGGCAGGATCATCCCTATAAATCTTCAGTTGACATCCATTAATCCTTCCCAGAAATACTTCCCCATTCAGCTTTGCGATCTGAACTATGCCACCATCTGAAATTTCCTTAATTATATATGGTCCTAGCCAGTGCATCTGAAACTTCCTCAGAAAATTGGTAAACTTGTCCTCATACATTAGTACCAAATCTCCATTTTTGGAGGTGTGTTGCTTGATGTGTCGATCATGCCATGCCTTTTCTTTAGATTTTTGTACTTGCTAATGAAAGCCAACCAAAAATAGGTCTTCCTCTAATGCTAGGAATTGTACCAGTCGTTCCTCCATGATGTCATGTTCTGCCATCTCGATTGCTGCTGCGATTCTTAGGCTGGGCACTATGTACTCCAACAACATTACTTCTTCTTGTCCATAAACTAGTTGAAAAGGTGTTTTCCTAGTCAATTTCTTATAGTTAGTCCTATAGGCCCATAGAATCGAGGATATAAGTACATCTCAACCATTCCTATTAACGTTGCATAACTCTGTGAGGGAATTCTCCAACATATTATTGAAAGATTCAATATTGTCATTCGCCTGGGGGTGATATGGCGTACTCTTCTGATGATAAATCTGGAACTCCTATGTTAAAGTTGCGATCATCTCATTGAGGAAGTGTGACCCTCTATCACTCATCATAATTTTCGGGCATCCAAATCTTGATAGAATAAGATAGAATATGAACTTCATAGCAGTGTCCTCACTACAATCCTTCATAGGGTGTGCATCGGCCCACCTGGTTAAGTACTTCGTCACAGTGATAATATAACAGGCTCCCATATTTTTCCGTGGTGGCTGAATATGTCCATTGAATTCAATCTCCCACTTATCAAATGCTTGTAATGTGACCTGTGGATTTAATGGAAGTTCATCCCTTTGCGACAGTCTCCTAGTCCTTTGACACACATCACATGCACTGCAGTATTCCTTGGAATCTTTATGTACTATTGGCCAACATAGTCCTTCATGTAGGATCTTCTGCATAGTAGCCTTACTTGCATAGTGTCCTCTTATAACACCACCATGTGCTTATGCTATTATACTGTTCCTTTCATATTCAGGTACATAATGGTGTAGGACGTTTTCTGACCCCATCTTATATAGTTGTCCTATAATCACTGAAAAATTGGCAGCCCTAACAACTAGTTCCTTCCTTTTTTGTATCGTATAAAGTTCAAGAGCTATGCTAGTAGATAAACAATGAATGATGTATACAAAATGCTCATCTTCAACCCTAACAATAAAGAGCTGTGTGTCAAGTAATCCTTCCTCAATATTTGTAGGCTCTTCACCATTTTCGATCCGAGACAGGTGGTTTGGTCTAGCATTCAATCTTCAGGGTTTCACTATGACTTGAAAATCATATTCTTGAAAAAGGAGAAACCACCTATAGATTCCCCCCCCAACATAGGCTTATTGACCAGGTACTTCAAAGTAGAATGGTTTGTGTACATCTTAAGGTGTGCACCTTCTAGATGATACTTGAACTTCTATAGTGCATAAACCATGGCCAAAACTCCGCGTTCTATGGTTGAGTAGTTCCTTTCAGCCTTAGATAGTTTCCAACTGGCAAAGGTGATCAGGTGATCGATATCTCCTACCCCTAGCTGTGTTAAGATGATTCCCATTGCTATGCAAGATGCATCCAAATGCACATGAAATTCCTTCTTCCAATAGGGGAATACTAGGATTTCCATCGTAACCATATTCTCCTTTAGAGTATCCAATATTTTCTGGCAATCATCATCCCAACAAAATGTAACATCCTTATTTAACAAATTCTCCATGGGCATAGTGATATGTGCATAGGCCTTAGTAAACTTCTGTTGTAGCGACTACAATCACCCTCCAAAATTTTGGCCTACACCCATTTCGGAGCCTCCTTTGAGAGTTTCACTTGATGACTGCACACAATTAGATTCACTCTGTTAGCTTCTGTGAGTCTTTGGACCCACCTTTCTTGATCATTTCACATAAGTTTTTGCATCGTGTGTATTTGTTGTGTTTGCTACGAAAACATTTGTCACAATCACACACGGAGTGACATTCACTGTCGTGCAAGCATCATCACGGTTGACCAATGATCAATCACAAGTGTCGCGCTTGTTGCTTACAATGTCAATCAATCATGTTAAGCATGTGTGTCTATATGGTTTGATTCGCCTCATCATCAAGTCATATAAGTGTGTGTTTGCAAGATCACGTATGCATCTTTCGCTTGTTCACACACTTAGTCACTTTGTTGAAGTTTTGATGACCAGATTCCCCACTAACAGCTGGACCATCACCCCGCCATCGAACCAATCAGTTATCACCCAGAACAATGCAGAAGCACCAAGCAAGCCATTTCAAGTTATGTCGTCCACAAGAAAATCAAGAAACCTTCATGCTGGTCAACCGGAGAGTTTGACTCGATAGCCACCCTAGGATTGAGTCCCTTAAAAAATTGCACAGAGGCTATAGACCTTGCCCACTCCACTGACTAATAAAATTACACAGATAGGTTGGACAAATACCCAATGCCCATCCCTGTCTCCCTCAAAAAATTGTGCAGTTTTTCCCACTAGCCCTCTCGACAATCGATCGAATTCTCACCAAGAAAATTGTGCAGCTTTTATGAGAAAGTCCTCTACTTCCTAGTAGTCAACTCAGCTAAAAAATTGTGCAAAGGTAACCAGTAGTCTAGCCTCTCAGCATCGCTACAGTTTTGACCACTAGTAGCTCCCGACAACCGACTAACAGTTCCATCCAGGAATTGCATAGCTTTCGCTGCCAAGCTCCAGTAGCTGACTGCCATTTCCCTCCCAGAATTGTGCAATTTTTGCTGCCAAGCTCCTGGTAGCTGATTGCCAGTTCCCCTCAAGAATTGCACAGTTTTTGCTGCCAGTGAATCAACATCTGACTGCTAGTTCCCCTCAGGAATTGTGCAGTTTTTGTTGTGAGTGACCCAGTAGTTGACTACGAGTTCCCCGCAAAAATTGTGTAGTTTTTGTTGCCAAGCTCCCACTGCCCACTCATTCTGGAAATTGCGCAGATTTTTCTTGCCTAGCCTTTTCGTGGCCTATTCTCACTCAACATTTTTCCCTAGAAGTTATCAGAAGAAGGAAAAGATCGATGTAGCTACAAACCAATCTTTTAAGTATAGGCTCTAGCCAACCTGTGACTCAAAGAGGGCTCTCTCTATATGTTTTAGCTTTGTTTATTGAGATTTTAGGCTAGCTCTTAAAGTTCAGGGGGGTTTTAGATTTGTATTGGAAGTTAGATGGTGGAATCCTTAAACAGATGGATAGAATGGTGTCACTGGCTATTGGGCTATGGAGTCAAAGAAGGGCAAAACTGGGATTAAATCATTAAAGGGAGTGTTCAATGGGCAAGCTATCAGACTGAAACACAAGTTTTTAGGTTGAGCGAGTGAAATGATCTTTAACTAGGGTGAGAGAGAACTTAAGAATCCTCAAACCGGGATTAAAGGAGGAGCAAAGGATGATCATGAGCAAAGGGCAGTTAAGAATCCTTTATTATAGACCAAAGGGAAACTACCTAAACTAAGGAGCAATCAAGAATTCCTTAACTTAGATAATTTTAGCAGAAAACATACAAAATGCCTAACAGTCAAAACAAAGTGTAGCGAAGCAAGTTCCGAGATATAATTCCATATTAAAGCATTTAGATTTCAGATACATTCAAGATTATGGAAAAACTTTTAAATAAAAATGACAACACAAAAGAAGATACTTGTCTGTATTTCACACCACACATGAATCCAGTGAAATGTATTTTCTTTATTCAGTAATCTAGCTTGCTGGTCGAACAATGATATAATAGCTTGCAGTCTTTGATCAAGAAAACTATAGAAATATCTAGGAATCCACCCTACATACTTCGAATTGTGAAGTATTTATACAAAAACTTATCACAAAATATCCCAAAACAACTTGAGATTTAATCTAGGAAATACAAATATCTTCTTGCAAGAAGATAGAGACAGCTAATGAACTGCTTCATGTTGTCCCTTTTATTATGGTTTTGCTGGCTTTTATTGTTGAAATGTTAGCCTTTTAATCTGGCTTACAGTTGCGGAGTTTCATGCTGGAGTCTTCTTGACTTTCATCCTTCAACTGATACTCTTTAACTCTAATACTCTTTGACCCTACTACCCTATTTTCATCTATTTTACCTGGCTGCCTTCATTTTTATTGTGTAGTAAATTTATGCTGTAAAATTATCATAGTAAATCTATCATTTTCTCCCACCATTCTGCATCTGGTAATTTCACATTCACCATTCTCCTATAGATTTCATCAACCTCGGTATACTTTGCAAAATTTGTCTTGGTGAGGAACAAATGTTTTACCTCATGCTCAAGGAAAAACAAGTTTTCAAAGATGTCATATAATACTTTGCCTGTTGGTAGGGCTTTTATGGATGAAGAACTGACTTGTTCCTTAGCCAATTTTCTGAGTCTACCACCATAGTCCAACTATGTCATTAGTTTATCATTTATGACCATAGGACTGGGCAGACCTTTCTCCCTCAAAATCTAGAATTTAGCTATGAACCTATCAATGTCTACCTGCATATCGTGACACTTTTCTTCCAAATTAAGCATAAGGTTCCTTTTGGAAAGGACCTTCCTTATTTCTAGAATGGCAAAAGTCCTATCTTCTATATTTAGCTCTTGGAGCTCATATCTGTTCTTGCTGTTGAGGAAGTGGATGAGTCTATTTGCATCCTCTGGCTTATTTCCTAATTCCTCATTCACTTTCTTGATAGCTTCTGTAGCTATATTTACCAACTCTGTTTGTTCAAAAATTACTTGGATTGATGGCCAAATATCATTGACAAAGTCAATGATATTGGTCCATAGCATTTCTTATGTTTGTCCAAGTGGTTTCTCCAGTGTTAAATCCTTCTCTAGGATTTTGATTCTCTCACCCATTCTCTGGGCCCTTTGTGTTTCTTCTTTCTGCTTTAGTTGGGTAAGTCTACAATTTGTTTTTGAACTTGCAACCTTTTCTCTTAACTTGTTCATTTCAGTAGCCTGGATAGACATGTCTTCCATGGCTTTGACAAGTTCTGCTGCTTTTTCTCCTGATGCATATGTTGCTAATATAGACTCTGTTGTTGCTGGAAAGGCTATTGCAAGTGGAGCTGTGGGTGCCAAAGATGCTACTATGTGGATGGCACTACTATGGAGACTGTGGGGATAACATTTGTTGAAGAGGTGGCCACATCTGCCTGTTTTAATTGGATTAAAGCATCCAATTCATTTTCAATCTCTTTAAGTTGGCCATTCAACTTCAAGGCCAAGTCCATTAATTCTTCATGCCTTTGCTAGGCTTCTAGGACTTCTAGTGTTTGTGGATGCTGTAGCTGAGGTATTTTTAGCTATTTCTTCAATGCAGCTATGCATCGTTCTTTTTTTTGATAAGCTTTTCTGTAGCTTTTATATCCTTAGGATCATGTCCCAATTCAATTACTAAGTCCTCTAAGGACTTGATCCTTGTCCTTGGCCTATGAGGAGGCCTTCTCCAACTAGAATTGTGTTGAGATGTTGTTCAGGGAGTTCTGTAGCTGATGGGAAGCTATGGCTTTACTTGTTAGGGTGGAGTATATCATCTCTCCAGCCTGTTTGTGTAGCTCAATCTGGTCTGTGGGATGGATATCCCTTGCCAACACTTCGAAATCTACCCTTTTGAAATCTTATGTTGTCTTTGGTTGCTAGGCTATAGGCTTCATAAAGGTCATCTGCAACTTCCCCTTTTTAATGTCAAATGCTAACATTAACCTTGTTTGATTGGTAGGAGTCAGTTTTAGATATTGTGCATATGTTTGGGCCTTAAGCCTCTCATTTCTAGCCTTGATTTCTTTATACCTTTCCTTGATATCTTGGTCTTTGTCAGCTGGAATTCTAAAAGAAGACACTTCAACATTGAGCTACCTTTTTGACATCTAAGTTTGTGATGTGGAAGGCTCTTGCATGCCTCTAGATGGAGTGGCAGGCCTACTTCTTTCTGCTCCTGTATTAGTGACCTCAGCTGAGTCTTCAATATACTCTTGCTCAGAGGTTGGATTTAGCTTTTGCCTCTTGTTTGATTCCTGCTACAAATCAGAGGTGGTTCTTCCTGAACTGGAAGTCCCTTCTCTGTTTATTTTTCGGATCTCCTCATTCTGAGGAGTTTGCATGACCAGATGGGTGCTCATAATAGTCTCTGGTTCTCCTAGTACTTGCAGAAAAGAGCTGTCATCAAGCTGCTTTTCTAAATCAATAAGAGCATTCTCAACATCTACTCTGGTGCTGTCCTGGTCTACTAGGGTACCCTCCACCCATTTTGTCTGATTTGCATAAGCTTCTATCTCAGGTATGGGATGGTGAATGAAAGGTCTTAGCTTGAACTTTTGTCTCTTCTTTGTGATGAATTCCAAAGGATCATATCTCCAGACAAAACTTCTTTGGAACTTCATATTCTATAATATTAAGTCTACCTCTTGGCCAACTCCTCTAGAGTTGCATATGAAGGGGCCTAGTTGGTCTTTTATTTTGAAATTGGCCTTCTTCTTGGCATTGACAAAGTTTATTCCATTTTTATTGATAATTTTCCTATAGTATTCTAATGCAAACAACCTCATTGGGAGGTATCTTGGTAGCTTGTATGGTGCTAGCATGCAACCATAAATCCTAATTTTTGTATGGTTCTGGTAAAGGTACCAGTCACCAACTTTGGTCTATTTAGACAATTGAAGAACTCTCATTATTTCTGGATTGATTCTAGGAGGAGAGCTTCCAGTCAACATTATCATGATTGGCTGTACAAATAAATCAATAAAATCAGAGTAAGAGTATGAAGACTAGTATTGGTGGATCAATGGGGTCCAAAAAATGATTGACCTGAGCTGACCCTTGGTGTCAAGCTTTTGAAGGGTGAATGGGAACTTCTATGATTGATAATATAAGAACATATGGTATAAAATTGAGGAGTACTTGAAAACCCTTTCAATGCCCATTCTTGTGAACTGCTCATGCATTCTGTCAGCTATGAATGTGCCAAAGTCAAAAATGGTTGCAAGAGGTTGCCCTGGAGTGTAGATGGACATGGAGGCAAGGATTATTTCATCAATGTACTCACTGGTGGAGTAACCCAAAGCAAAAGATATTATGGCTACAATATTTCGGCCCCAAGGGGAAAATATAGCTGCTACATATGGAGGGGGGTCTTTAGGGATGTACTTCTCTTCTCTGATGAAGGTTTGGAGTAATTGGGCCAATTTTGCAAAGTTGAGTTTGGGATATAATTCCAACAGGTCGCCGATTGAGAGGGGAGTTAGGTTTGGCACTAGTTGGAGCTGCAACATCTCATTGATGGACTCAGCAGTGATTGTGAAAAGGACCTGCTAGTCATGAGACATGATGGTTCTGTGACTAGGATGTAGCAAGCATAGCACATATTCACAAATTCAGGAAAATGTGGACTTGGGGGAACTGGTACTTGGGAAAATTTGACTCCCAAAGGCTAATTTCATCAGCATCGTTCAGGAACTTGTCCCTACTTTGGCAATGTACTTTGAGCAGGAGCTCTATGACAGTGGTATCTTTTATATGGAAGTCTTTGTCAGCCAGGGGAAGGTGGTCCAAGTCTAAATGAGGTGTAGTGATAGGCTTCACATCCATTGCAATTGGGGAATCCATACTCAGTTCTTGTGGATTTGAGTGTGGGGAGGAATTTAGAGTTTTTAGCGCAATGGAGGCTTTGCAGTTTGTTTACGGTTTACAGTGTTAAGACTTAGGTAAATTCAATCTTTTTACTTAGCTAACAGTGTCGAGTGGGTGAATTGACTCAGAATTTGGACAATGGAGCTAGAATTCCATAGTTAAATACCTAGAATTTGGGTGAACTTGACTGTAAATAGGTGGTTGAAGATGGCTACAGAGTTTTGTACAGCACTGGTATGGACTGGTGAACGAGTTGGACTGTCTACAGTGTCTGTGGAGCAATGGTAGAGGTTTATGAGTAATTCAGCTATTTGCAGGGGTCACAATGACTTTCTAAATTCTAAAAGGCAAAATGCGTGAAAGGAGTGAAAAGAGGGGTAAACTAGCTTTTATAGGGAAAACGATTAATTTTGGTTGGTTTCACTATTTCATGAACAATGATGGTTTTCGGTTAAAAAGGGGGAAGTGGTTTTGGGAGAGCCATCGCACCGCTTTTGTGGTGTGGGTGGTATTTGGTAGCGGTCACCCAATTATATTTAGATCTTGACACATAGCGTCGGGGGTGAGGGGGAAGCCCACCTTATCAGGCAAGTAAAGGGTAGATGTCAGGCCGACCCAATATGCTTGTGGGGCGTTGGATGTGGAGGAGGGACGATTGACGGTGATCAAGAGATGGGAGTTGTGCGAGGGTGAATGATGTGATTTGATGGGGGGTTCGGGGACTTAATCATCGGCATAATGATATTAATTTATAGCTTAGTCTCATCAGGGACTTTTTAACATAGGATTAAGGAGTGAGGGCAGGTTTTTAAATCTTTTTCGAGATAAGGGGTAGTAACATATGTTATAGACATTTTTGGGCACTGCAACCCCAAGCATAAAATGTCCATAAACCAAGGGCTCTTAAGTCCCTAAAAGTGTTGTTCCAACCCCTAAAGGAACAAGGACAACTGATTACAGCTTCTCCCAGAAGTTCTCCATGAAAAAATACTCAAAACTGGTCAAAATAGGATCATTTCACCTGCTCCATAGGCAAAGTGCGTTGCATCTCACCTAAGTACACTCAGTGGGTGCGTTGCATTTCAAAAAGCCCTTCTATGGGGTGCGATGGGTGAGAAGAGACAAATGGCAGTGTCAATTCGCAAGGTGGAGAAGCATGGAATCTTCCAGAAACTTCTCCTGTGACACTTGTCTTTTTGAATTCGACCAAGGATGAGTAAGAGATCATCAATCTCCAAGTGGAAGCAAGAACTATCAGAGAGAAGACACTAATCAAATCACAAGCTGACTCATCTCCCTTACAGATATCTATATATGGATCCCTCATCCCAGAGATCCAGAGGCTGGAATTTTTCATCTTGTAAGGAATTGCTGTTGGTTTCTTGAGGCAACATCATAGTGTTGGGTGATCTAAGCTTTGCATGAGGTGAAGAAGGGCTTACTTGCTGAGAGGATGATGCTGGGTCAGAAAAACTGGTTGTAACTCTCTTGGCTTTTTCTTGATTATCAATAAAGCTATTCAAGTTTTCCTCCATACTCTTGTGTAATCTATGTTTTGTGCATTTGTATGGTCAATTTACATCTGATCCTAGATTGTTTATGATTATAGATCCATGTTCTCGTATAGTGTTATGCTGCTTTGATTCTACAGGTACTCTGTGAAGCTGGGTATACAAGGAAGCAAGTAGAAAAGGACTATCAGAAGAGAGAGGAATCGAGCAAGGAACCAAGCGCAAGACAGAGGTTGGTATCCTTTATTCTTCTCTCATCTATCTTTCATAAAGGAAAACGAAAGTAGTTTTACTTTTTTTGTTTCCAAGGTATCTACCACACCTTAGTGGGATTAGCAGTTCTGCATAGACACTTTTCCCTGTAACAAAATGGCGACTCCACTGGGGAGTGACTAGGTTGTTTGTTTATCTACATTTTTTTACTTTATAAACTTACAGACGGAGCCTGAAGTTGAGCCAGGTAGCTTTCGAGCTGCATTTGCTATGCAAATGCAAAGTAGATAAATGTCGCTTCAGTCAATCTCTGGGTTTTGTTTATGAATTAAACAACTGATTTACAAACTCTCTAATTGCCCTTGTGGTGGCTCTAGTAACCTCCTTAGATCTATCCCTGTTGTTGATTTACTGATTACCACTTGCTCAGCCAAAATCCCTGAACTGAACTGCAAACTGTGACCCGGAACCCAAGCAAAGTCTCGTCCCTGGCCCAGTGCACTCTCTATTCTATGAATCTGAAATTCAGCGCACTTCCCAAGTGTAGTAGGTGCGTTTCATTTCAAATTCACTGTGTTACAAGTGCGTTGATCAGACTAGGCATTATTCCTGAATTTTGGTTTCTGTTCACTCTTTTCAGATCTATTCAAGAATTTTGCTTCCTGTAGTTAGTACACCTCTGATTGAAACCCCTTTCCTTGCTGATATTCCACCTCCATTGTGTAAAGAACTGTAAATGTTTTTGTGTATTTCTTGAGTCATTTTCAGTTCTCCTTTGCAAAAAAGTAACGTAATTGTAATGTCGTTTCTTGATTTGAAAGTGTCACAAGTGTCATTTTCAGTCATAGAAGAGAGTCAGATTGCTCTTGATAGTCGATTACCCTGTTACTGTTGTATTTGATCTGAATTTGTAGTTTTTCTAGTGTCAAAAGCAAGTCTTCATTTCCAAATCTCAAAGTTTTGTCATTATCTTCATTTTGATTTTGAAAAGAAACTTGTTAGTAATTGTCGCTTGAAAAATAATTCAGATTTGCGCATTAGCTTTCTTTTTATCATTCACATATTAAGAAGGCTGAAAAAAAATACATGCATGTGCATTTGCATTTAGACTGTTTGATTGGTTTGATTTAGGACGGTGCATATAGTGTGTGCTCTTTGTTGAAAGAATTATGTCTTTCTTTCCTTAGTAGCTAGGATTTTCATTGCACAAAGAAGATAAATGACTGTTTATCATCTTAGATTGCATTTTAGGAATTGTACATTTGCATTACATGGTGAACCTGAAAGGAAAATTTCTTAAGCAAGATCAACTATAAAATAAATTCAATGAATCTAACAATGCTTTGGAACCTAACGCACAACATCTAGAAGTCTAGGCTAGAGACGTATTCTGGCGTTGTAAAGCCTGGTAACTGTTGTTCTCACTGTTGGTTGGGTGATTCCTCCACTTTGAGATGATAAGTGCCAGTACGGACTTGTGCTCCCACGTACTGTCGAGTATATTTTGGGAGACCACAATAGGCTTAATCCTTTATCCTTAGGAAGCCGTGTCTGTCGCCCTATTGATCGCAGTGCACTGAACACAACATTCGGGAAGATTGACTGTCGTACCGTAAAAAGTATTCTGCAGTTTTGCGATTGGTTTGGTAATCCCTCTGCCTAGATTTCTAGAGCAGTACCTTTCGTTCCTTTTCAGACTCCTTAACAGAAAAGGTCCATCTGAGCACTTGTCACTTCAGGCTCATTAAAAATCGAAGGCGACTAGATTCATCTTTTGTTTTTTCTCGACTCTTTAAAATTGAAAAAAACAAGTTGTGTCAAGACGTCTAAAATTTATTTTAAACGGAATAATCCTCACCCTTCCTACATTGGTGTTAGGTTGAGAAAATGGAGTCTACCAACCAAGGAGTTCCCCTTGGAGGAAATCCTAGTCCCTTCTCCTCTTGGGGAGATGTTGGTGCACCCCACATGGCCACATTGTCACTTCTAGGATTGACGATTGGCTTGCCCGTATGGCTTTTCTCCACCTCCATCATTCAGAACATCACGATTCCTGAACAATCGAGTCAACAACTAGACAATTCCAGAGTTACCCCCCAACCCTCTACTTCATCCAATTCTTCCTCTCCTCCTTCCTCTTCGCTTGATGGGGCTGGTAAAGCCAAAGATCAAGTATCTGAGAAGAAGAAGGAAAAGAAGAAGAAGGAGCCAAAGGTGAAAGGGGGAAACCAAGCGTTGTCTAGAAAAAATCCACACACTACATCGACTAGGCCTAAATCGCCATGTGTCATTCGCAAAGGAGACCACTATCATAGAGATTGTCCCTGCATCCCTTGGATCTTAAGGGACTGGTCTCCTCATTTGCACAACCTCGTGTCGTCAACCTCTGATGATCATGTTGAAAACACACCGTCGACTAGTGAAAGTGAAGTCCCTGGACAAAAAGGAAAGTGAAAATTTCCTTGTAAACTGTGTGAAGGCGATCACGCTGTCCACCGTTGTCCCTTCTTAGACGAGGCTAAAAGATTTTTGGACGATCGTCCAGTTTCACCGTTACGACTTCCTCCTGGATATAAGAAACTCTTTCCGAGTCCGTCGCTAGTTGAAAATCCGGCTGACCCGCCCAGGTGGTCGGCCGAAGCATCTATCATTGAAGATAAACCATCTGAACCCATACCAGACGAAAGTCAAAAGGTCGAGGCGGCAGTTGACCCGGTCTTGCCTTCAGAGGTCTTATCTTCAGATGATACAGTCATCGAAGAGAACAAGGATGACACCGTCCAAATTCTTTTCGTAAACACAGACTCCGATGAACATGGGGGAAATTTACCCATTCCTTTACCGCAGGAAGGAAGTTCGTTAGAGTCGTACCCAGCCATCTATTCGGTCCCACCTCCAAGCAACCTAGTTGTCTCCTTCGACTGGAATCAGCTAGGTAGACCCCGTTTACCAGCTAGTGTACCATTCCGAATCATTGCTCAAGTATATAGAATGGTTATGGCTGGTACCATCATAGATGAAGGGGCTTCTGTGAGTATCCTTTCCTCGACTGCTTGGAAAGCGTTTGGCTCGCCATCGCTTTTGCCTGAGATGAGAAATCTAACAGGCTTTGATAAAGGAACCAGTCGACCGTTAGGGATCCTTCCCAATGTGCCCATAACATTGAGAGGGAAAACCATTCATATGAACGTAATGGTAGTCCAAGGACCCCTGGATTATAATCTACTCCTTGGACGAGACTATATTTATTGCATGGGAGCCATTGTCTCATCACTCTTTAGAGTAATGTGTTTTTCGCACGAAGGAAGAGTGGTCAAGCTCATAGACCAGCTTTCATTCCCCGGTCCACGCATAGCAAATAGTCATATACCATCCCTGAATGGTCTTTTCACACAAGGAATGTCTCATCAATCCCCAGTCCGTCCTCCTAATGAGCGCGAGTGATTCGGAGGACATGACTGAAACCCAGGGGGCATGCACCCTGGTCTGCTTCGGCAGGAAAACTTCAGGTATAGGGTAGGTTTCCGCGAGGGATATATGACTAGTCTGATACTCCTATCCATGATTGGAAAAGGGGGTTAGACTGGAATAAGATTCCCTTGTCAAAGTTATGAGGGTGGAGGCATCTGCGCCACTCGCCTTTGTCTATTTTGGTAGGCATTGCTGAAGAAGTGTTTTGTTTGCAGGACAGATAAAACAATCTTTGGTAACCTGAAAGAGGTAGGGCTTTCCCGATAAAATGAATGTCTTTTCGGTAGAATAGAAGGTGACCTTGAAACTCTATTTTATACCTGGGGGCATGCAAACCTTTTGGCGTGAAAGCGAAGAGCGACCATTTATTTTTTAAATTTGTAGGTCCTCTAACCCTTTAAACTCGTAGGATTGGTCGTTTCCTAACTTTCATAAAGAAAGGATGTGGGGCAAAACTTTAAAAATTTTCGGTTTTCATATATGAGACATTCTTATTATACGCCTGGATTATTCGAGCAGTTTTAACGCAGACTTCATGCTCGTTAAAAAATAAACATAAGCAATGAGCAAATGTTTCCCCCAGCATTTAAGCTCAATAAAAAATGAACCAATTCTCAGTAAATAATCATCATGAATGTAGTACTTCAGCCTTTAAAGCCTTGGTCGTGTTCCCATCATCACCTCCACTCTGTATTGGCCGATCATTCACCTCCATTTGATTTTTTACCCCTTTTGAGGAACAGCTGCGAAGAGTGATCCTATTAGCCATACTTGTAACACTGTCGTGATTGGAAAATTCCAAACCTTACCTGGAATCAGCTGCTACCCAATTTTATCACTCGTTCCTCAAAAACGAGTCTCCTTTAAGCTCTTTTCAACTGACTCGTAAAATATGAAAATATTGCCGAGCCATTAGCCTCTCTAGCTCGTTAAAGGGACCGGAAGTGCTATCCCTCCTTTAGATTTTAATCCTTTTGGAACTGAGGGATTATTACACAAAAAGATTGAGCACTTGTTTTGTTCGGCTCGTTAAAAGTATCGAAAATTCATCCCTTCTGTATTGTTTTATACTTTTTCGGACTTGAGGGATTAGATGATGAAAAAGGATTTTTAGCGTTTCCTTTACGTCCCTTTTCAGACTCTCTAAAATTGAAAAGGACCGAGTTATCTTTGTCGTTAAACTCGTTAAAACCTAATAGCGACAAACTTGTCCATAGCAGACAAGAACGAGTTTCACTATTGCTAGGCTCGTTAAAACATGGCGATGGGTTTGCCCGAAGGAAAAATTATAGAACAAGCATATGTTATCCTCCTCAAGCTTGACAAAAATAAAGAGGTACTAGTCAGCAATGACTGGGAAAAAATTGGAAAGAAAACTTGAAGAAACTTTGTTGGTAGCAAGTCGCTCTTGAACATGACACTTTAACTTCGCATCCAAGTCGGGTTGGGTTGTTTCATTCACCGGTCACATCACCATGGTCCTGTTAGTCTCCTATACCAATAGGGTTTCATTTTTCATGATTGACAATGGAAGTGCCAAAAATGTTCATCTTTGATGATACAAAGGTTCCATATTTTGTGAAAGAAACAGACAGTTAAAAAATGTAAAGAGGGTATGCCTTAAAAGAATAATCAAAAGGCAAGAAAATGAATTGGTCAAAAAAATAATTGAAATGAACCCCAAAGAAAGACCAGGAAAGTGGCCAACAAAAATACCACTGCTATCTTGATGGATGGACCAACAGTTCAAGCTGGGCCATGCCATGTGTTAAATTGCCTGTTCTAGACTAGAGAATGAATACCTACTCAAACAGTTCAAGCTTGGCAGATGAGTAGCTGGATAGAGAAAGGAAGGAGCCCAATTGCTTAATCTGGGTCCTTGGAAGACATAAGGGTAGATTTAGATAGGAGGGAAGCAAAAAGAAAAGAGGATTATCAGGGTTTGCAAGGCTAAGTGCACCCATCCAAAAGAAGAAAAAATGTTAGGTCTATTAGGCAGGGTAGGCAGTTGGAGGTTGCAGAAGCAAGGTCTGATCACATGATATGTTGAAAATCATATCTTATCTCACCAATAAGAGAAGGGCAAGAACAATGGTCCATATGGCAAACTATCAAACCATCTCTAACTTCCCTCATTCCCTTCAAAAGGTTTCTTACTAACATCCCCTTGAGGACTTTAGGATCTGCCTAAACAGTCCTCCTTGCATTTCTCCCTTGAGAAAGTCATGACAAGTTGTGACCTTCTTCTTCAAAAAGAAGCCACATTTCTTGTGTAAAGCCCTCACTTCATATTTCATCTATCTCTGGTTTCCCACTCCACCTCACTTACCCATATTAACTTCTAACCCTATTATATAGCTCCCTAGTACATCCCCACCGCTATTTCTTACAAAAAACTATAGAAAATTCCCAAAAATATATTAAATATCCCACCCCCCCTTAGCATTATAGCTAAGTAATGTGGTTATGGGAGACATTAGTCCATATGGGGCTATAGTCAACCCTTCGACGTCCTTACCCTGAAATTAGTCTAACCCTTGGTTAAGACTAATAGCTTATGCCTAAACCCTTGCAAAAATTGCCCCCTCAGTTGAAATCCAATGTTTAAATGGTAAAAGGTTTAAATATTTTGTATTAAACCTTGTGTCGCATTAACCCGCATTAATCCAACCCCCAAAAACCCACCCGAACTAAAGTTCCAAACCTGTGCCCCAAAATATTATTTAAATAATGGGTGGGTCCCGCTCCAAAACCTGCACGCCGCGTCGGAGGCCCCGCCAGCCGTTGATCTCCCACCGCGCCCGATCCAACGGTGGGCGGGTGATCTGAGCCACCAACATGCCGGGCTTTAACGTCTGGGGGATGGGCGGTTTTGCCGCCGTACCCCCGCCACGTGTCGGCAGCCCGGGGTGTTCGGAGGCCTCCCCCCCGAAACCGCTTCTCCCCAAAGGCGGTGCGGGGAAACCGGAAACCGCCATCCGCAAACCGGCCACCCCCCATTACGTCAGTGCTCTCGTCACTATGACGTCATGCCCGGGCCCCCGTCACCGTCCACATCACCTGTCTGTACCCGGGGCCCACTGATGACGTCATGCTGACGTCATCACGGGAAAGCGCCAAAAGCGCGTATGGACCAAATTTATCGTTAAAAAGGCCGAAAGTGACCGTTTTCAGTCATTTTCATTATACAATTGTGACTGCGCTGTTCTGCTGGTCACTTCCAACTGCCTCAAGATTTCAAAATTCACTACTTTGGACGCCGCCACCCGCAAATTCGACGACAGTCTTCGCCCTCCAATCAACTCAACCACCCTCGACGTTGGCTAATCCAGGTATTTGCCAAATTCAACCCGTTTGCCCATGTTCTTCCCATTCTCTGCAAATTTTTCCACTAAAGTGCCTACAAAACTCCTTAATTTAATGGTGTTGTCCTGTAAATGTTGGCCTAAATAATCTAAGGCACCCCCTGTTTAAGATAGCCGAGCACTATACATAATTTCACTGTCACAGAATCGTTTTCAGGCTTGAATTTTTGATATACTCTCACACCTGCCCGGCATTGTTCCCTTTTGCCGTGTTTCGATTCAAGCTCTCAGTATATTAAGCTGCAATCCTTTTCTCCTCTGCATTTACCCTCACTGTCTCTAAATTCTGAGAGTTCACCAGAAGAAACCAAAGCTCAAATCAAACTCTTCAAGTTGTTCTTTTCAAAAGGCAACTTTGGCTCCAGCTACACTCATTCTGCCACTCCTCTTCAAATCCTCATAAGCTATCATCTTCAGCCTGTTATACTCAAAAACTTCATTCTAAAGATAACACCTGAAAGTTCTACAATGGCTACACCATCAGCTCTCAGTGTCACTCCTATGAATCCACCAAACAAGGAGCTTGAAGCCATGCCTCTTGCTGATAGAGATTACCTTATCCAAGATCTTGTTGGTGATAGAAACCACTTACAGACCTTCTACCAGTTGAGAAACAGCTATCTAAGCAACAATGACACATATGGTATATAGGAGTCCAATCTGCCTTATTATTTCCTCCCATCTGTCAATATCTTTCCAAATCTCATCTGCTTATGTGCTGAGAACTATGATCCAACTCAGAGAACTGTTAAGTCTCCATCTGGGAGCATACTTTTTCACATTAATCCTGAATCCATCAACCAAATGCTCAATTTCAAGCAGACTCAGCTGTTGTTTCCCTTCTCCATGAACTATTTGCTGGATGCAGGTGCCAAACTCTCCAGTGCTGACATTGAAAAGATCACCAAGACATTCATGAGGGCAGACCGCCAACCTACAGGGCCACCTCCTTTCTTATATGTCCATTTCAATGAGGTAGGCAAGCTCCTAGTTGATATGATCTCTTATGTGATGGGCTTCAAAACCAGTGAGCACATTGATGAAACAGTGTTGGTATTATTAGCTGCATATAGTCCAGGCCAGCCCCCTATTTACAAGTATAACTTTGCCAAGTTTATAGCCAATAAAATACATGACCAGCTATTGAAAGTGGATAGGGAGGGAGTATTTAAATATTCATCATATATTTACCACTTATTCATGTATTATCAGTCTGAAATCTTCCAATGCTCCATCAAGAAATTTGATTCTAGGGGTGAAAAGAGGTCTGTCATCTTCTGGTCATCAATTTTCCACCAAGTTCAAGACTCTCCATATTCTTACTGTGAGTTTGTTGACCAATTTGTTTACCCTGTCTCTTGCCTCTTAATGAGATCCCCTCCTCCCAGACTGTCATTTGAGATTCAGAAGACCTTGCAGCTGTCCAAGAGCTATAAAATAGGTGACTGGTACCTATATCAAAACCATAGGTCATCAGAATCTATGGCTGTGAGCTCTGTCCTTACAGGCTCCCAAGGTATGTACCGATGAGATTGTTTGCCTTGGAATACTATAGACAACTCATTAGTTCTAACCTCACCCACTTTCATAGTGCCAAATAGAAAGCCCACCTCAAATTTAAAGACCATCTGGCCCCCTTCATCATGAACAAGAAAGAAGGTTGGCAAGATGCTGATCAAATTATCAGGGATAAATATAAACTAAAGAGGAGCTTTTGGTGGGTCCCTTATGACCCAAAAGGCTTCATCAGTGCTAGAAGAGTCAAATACAGGCTGCTAGGTTATGACCACTGTAAATATCCACAAATTGAGCAGTATGCCAACCAAGATGAATGGTTGCAAGGTACATTAGTTGAGGAATTAACTCAAGAGGAAATAATGGAGAAAAATGTCAAGGATTTAGAAAAAACTCTTGACTTGGATTCTGTGCAGCAGGTAACATTCAAGCTGCCACATCAAATCGGAGAAGGTACATCCACTGCTGCAACCGCACCAGCCACCCAGGGGCCATCTACATCAGCAACAGGTACAGAAAAGGGCAAGGGGATAATGGGTGCAGAAAAAGAAGTGGTCACAGAGCAGCCTGCCTCTTCAATTGGGCAGCAGCAAGAACAGACTCCTCCACAACAAACAGAGGCACCAACAGTGCCTGCCTTGCAGACTCCTGCACATGAGGAAAGAGGCAAAAAACGAGACCGAGAGGAGTCCACACCTACTAGTGGATCCACTCAGCAACCCAAAGCCAAAAGGCAAA
The DNA here is from genome assembly GCA_031772625.1 of Pinus tabuliformis. Taxonomy (NCBI): domain Eukaryota; kingdom Viridiplantae; phylum Streptophyta; class Pinopsida; order Pinales; family Pinaceae; genus Pinus; species Pinus tabuliformis. The sequence goes on from CM062805.1 coordinate 434,324,796, forward strand.
AGGTTGATTCTCCAGTTATAGAAGAAATCAATGAAGAAATCCTTGGAAGCCCAAGGAAAGACAAAGAAGATAGTCAACAAACAGCCACAAGCTCTTTTCAACAAGAGCAGGAAAGACAGCATGGCATGGAGGTGTCCTCCTCCACTTAGCAAAGCAAGAAGCCATCTAGCACCAAGGCTACCTTTAAAGAAATTAAGGCACAAAATGAGCTGCTAAGAGTGCAGTTATATGACCAATTTCTCAAGGCAACACCGACCAAACAAGAAAGGCTGATGGTAGCATATGACATCAAAGAGGAAAAGATGATCCTCAGCCATATTAAACCCAAAGTACAGCAGCCTCACTCAGCTGTAGATTATGTCAGAACAAAGTTAGAGGTCATGGCAAAAGACATTCACCCCATGGATCAGATAGAATTGCACAAGCAAACAGGGGAAATGGTCTATGCCACATTGGTAGACAAGGCCACAATGGCCCATGAATTAAAGGAATCTCTGAGGAACACTAATACTCAGCTTGAATTAGAGAGAATGTCCTCCACAGCCAAAGACAACAGAATCAAAACATTGGATGACATTATTATGGACTTAGGACATGATCCTAAGGATCCTAAGGGTGTGAGGGACCTTATGAAGAAGAAGGATGATGATATTGCTGCATTGAAGAAGAGATTGAGATTGCTTCCTACTGAGCACCCTCAAACAGGAGAATTGCAGAAAGAGAAAGAGGCTGAGGATCAATTGGATCTGATGATGAAACTGAACCAAAGAGTAATTGATTTGGAAGGGGAGTTGGAGAGAGCACTGCAAGACAAACAGGGAGAATCAACCTCCCAGCCTCCTCAAACTGCCCCAACTACTGCAACAACTACAGAAGTAGCAGTGACCCCTCCAACGGCTACAACAACTACAAATGCTACAGCGGCAACAACAACAGCTCCTGAGGCTAGCATAAGCATGGATGATTTGATCAAATCTGTCAAAGAGCTGGAGCTTCAGGCAACAGAGATCAAACAAGCCAAAGAAAATTTCGCTGAGCTGGAAACAAAATATGACAAATCCAAAATGACAGTAGCAGAGCAGACCAGAGAGATTAAGGCCCTAAAGGACAAAATAAAGGCCTTGGAAAAGGAACTAAATTTAGAGAAGACTCTGGCTGAGATAAAGAAGATTTTGTGGACCCAGATTGACCACTCTATTACCAAACAATGGAAGTCAATCAAAATAGTGCATGAGTAGATGGAGTTAATAGGCCAAGCACAAGTTGAAAGTCAGAAGGCCAGAACAACACTAGGGAATATCCCTGAGTAGGCCAGCAGGATGATACATTTCCTCAACACTCACACCAAGGAGGAGTTGGCAGCCCTAGACATCAGCAGCAGAACAGATATTTTTCTAACAACTAAAAAAGTGCTGACCCTCAGAAATTTTGTGCAAACTTTGGAGAGAAAATGTCAGGAAATGCAAGCTGAGGTTGATGACTACAAGCTTAGAATGGGTGCATTACAAGACAAAGGATTGCCCGGCCTATTGACCGACGCAGGAAGACTGCTTACCCGTGAGCAATATGCCACTAGGATGACCAATTTCATTGCAAATCAGATCACATCATCCACCAACACTTCTGAAGAAGCAGGACCTCCATCAGGGCAGAGCCTCTATAACAAGCTAGAAAATTTATTCTACATTGAGCATGAAATTAATCACCTGTTTGAGGTCCCACCAAATTTTTACAGGTACACAGAGACAGATGAAACTCTAATAAAAATACGAAGACACCAACTTCCTAAGGAGGATTGGTGGCAGGAAATGCTGCAAATTTTGCCCCAATAATCCCAGTTCGGTCTCTTCTAATCAGCCTCAGGTCAACAACAGTTAATACAGCATGAAGACAGTAGGCAAAGCGGGTGAGAATAATGACTCAGCCAAGTACCAGGACAGTAAGCCAAAGATAGGAAATGCGCAAATTTTGGACAGCACGGCTCCAGCCGACTCAATGGGTCACAAAAGTCAAAACTTTCTGATGAAGATGGACAACTAATGCACTAAATAGTTATTACAGCATTTACTCTCTTAGCTGTAATTCCTCAGGGGTTGGCATAGAATTTATGAGCCATTAACTCATCAACTAGATATTTTGTATCTAGATTTTGTATATATACCTCCCCATACAAGGTATTTGGGGTTGGTGATTTTCTCTCTGAGACACTGTTGTGTATATTTTCAGACTATCTAATACAAATGGCTGGAAAAGTTCATGATCTCTGCACTGTTTGATGTCAAAGTGATGATCTGCGTTCTGCTACAGAATTCCTGTGTTGTTTAATGGAGCAATAAGTTATTCTAACTATGTTTTGTCTTTCTATGTTTGCTTAACCCAAAGATATGTGTCACTAGCTTAGCAATAGAGAAAAAGAATAGTACAGGAATTGTTTGAATACACCCTATGCTCAATCTCTATTGTTAAATGTGTTTTCTTCAGAATTAATCATAAGCATGAATTCTTAACTGCTCATGTTTGTATTCGTTCTATCATTATGAATGCTATTAAAGAATCCTTAAATGCTCCTAAATAATGTTCCCAATATTCCCTCTATCAGTTTAGTGAAAGATCCTTAGTTTCCTTTCACTCCCTGATCTCATCCCATCATATTACAGATTTGAAAAATTGTTCCATAGATGCTTCTCTGGCTTTGTAGCATAACCTTTTCCTCAAGAGATATTTCCAGCAGTTCACCACCATTGACTCCATGCCCAATGGTCTAGATTATTCTGTAAAAACGTACCTGTTCTGACTGAAATCATCATCCCAACCAATTCAAAACAAAATCCTATGCACCATAACTAGCCTAAAAATTACACCAAACAAAGATAAATCAGAAAGAGAGAGCCCTCTCTGGTTGCAGGTAGGCTAGGACCTGTGGCCAAAAGATTGGTTAGTGGTTACCTCGGCCGTATTCCCTTCGGAGTCAAAGGGAACAACCTGAGTGATAACAGGTCCCATCACACCATCCACATTTGGGGTTAATGCTACCAATCCATCACGTCAGTGTCGCCGATATGTTCAAGAGAAGTCACTCAGAGAATTCACCTGTGTCTCACCCGCTGCAATACATTTACACTCCATTCTTTCATGACCGCCACCCTAAACCTTATATCACCAGACCGTTTTCACCTCCATTAAAATCATTTGCTCCATTCCATGTCATTGATGTGGGATTCATTAAGTCCCTCCTATGACGGATTGCTTATTGTCGACATCAGCTCATTATACAAGAAGTCGATCTAGGAACACCCCTTTCAGTACTTTGAAGCTTGCATGCCTCAATGGCAAGTTTCTCACTTCCGGTGACAGGTTTACATCAATGACCTTCGACCGAAAGATTTTGCGTGGTGTTCAACGCCAAGTCCCTTATTCACACCACATGAATTGTACTGTAGTACCTTGAGGGTCATTATCATTATCGGTGATTCCTCTCATTCCTATTAACAACTTACATCATTGGTTGGTAATCAGGCGATGTCTTTCCATGTTCGACTCCAGAACATCTCTCACATGGATCGACTTGTACTTTGAGTGAAGATCGAATGAGATTGAAGACCCCAGATCTAGTTTCATCCATCCGGGCTGCGATATATATTCAGAAAATAAAGACATCAAATGTACATCATTGCTGCACAGATAATCATCCAATCTATGGGATGATGGCTCTACCAGAATCATCAGTCTACACTCAGACGATTGTCTGTCCTATGTACATGAAAATGAATTTATAAAGCTGAGCATGGGAATGCCCGCCTCAGATAGATCATGAAAATATTATGAAGATAATGTATTGTATTGTATCTTATTACAGGTCTCCTCCCAGCTTGAAAGAACTTCAAATCCTCATGATAAAGCATTTCACCCGACATCAAAAAAAGATTAACGACCTCATGCTTTAGGGGGCAACTGTTATAGACATTTTTGGGCACTGCAACCCCAAGCATAAAATGTCCATAAACCAAGGGCTCCTAAGTCCCTAAAAGTGTTGTTCCAACCCCTAAAGGAACAAGGTCAACTGATTACAGCTTCTTCTAGAATTTCTCCATGAAAAACTACTCAGAATTGGTCAAAACAAGATCATTTCACCTGCTCCATAGGCAAAGTGCGTTGCATCTCACCTAAGTACACTCAGTGGGTGCGTTGCATTTCAAAAATCCCTTCTATGGGGTGCGATGGGCAAGAAGATACAAATGGCAGTGTTAATCCGCGAGGTGGAGAAGCATGGAATCTTCCAGAAACTTCTCCTGTGACACTTGCCTTTCTGAATTCGACCAAGGATGAGTAAGAGATCATCAATCTCCAAGTGGAAGCAAGAACTATCAGAGAGAAGACACTAATCAAATCACAAGCTGACTCATCTCCCTTACAGATATCTATATATGGATCCCTCATCCCAGAGATCCAGAGGCTGGAATTTTGCATCTTGTAAGGAATTGCTGTTGGTTTCTTGAGGCAACATCATAGTGTTGGGTGATCTAAGCTTTGCATGAGGTGAGGAAGGGCTTACCTACTGAGAGGATGATGCTGGGTCAGAACAACTGGTTGTAACTCTCTTGGCTCTTTCTTGATTATCAATAAAGCTATTCAAGTTTTCCTCCATACTCTTGTGTAATCTATGTTTTGTGCATTTGTATGGTCAATTTACATCTGATCCTAGATTGTTTATGATTATAGATCCATGTTCTCGTATAGTGTTATGCTGCTTTGATTCTACAGATACTCTGTGAAGCTGGGTATACAAGGAAGCAAGTAGCAAAGGACTATCAGAAGAGAGAGGAATCGAGCAAGGAACCAAGTGCAAGACAGAGGTTGGTCTCCTTTATTCTTCTCTCATCTATCTTTCATAAAGGAAAACGAAAGTAGTTTTACTTTTTTTGTTTCTAAGGAAGCTACCACACCTTAGTGGGATTAGCAGTTCTGCATAGACACTTTTCCCTGTAACAACATAGTTTATAAAATAAACTAAGGGGTGGAGCTATTTTATATAAGGGGGTTAAATATATACGGGGTAGTGCGTTTTTCGGGAAATTTAGATATTTAATTAAAAAAATTAATATAAAGTGAAATGAGCAGAAGGGGAATTATTCCTAAGTGTATGAAATGTTGTGTCTTTTCCATATACCTAGTACTTAGGATAAATGTGTTTGGTGGATTTTTTGTACATAAAACATGTTTATAAAGGGGTTTCCCTAGGTAAAAGAACTTAACCTTAGAAAAATGGGTTTTGTAAGGGGGATGAATGAATTATGATGAAAGTTAACACCTTTCCTTCTTAAGTCATCAAGCCGAGCATTCGGTCCCACCAGAAGTCAGAGAAATGCTCTGAGCCTTTTTTACTTAAAAACTATAGGTATTAATAGTTTTCTTATGGAAGGGGAGTTAGTGAGTGTCATGGGGGTTAAACTGAATGAGGGGATGTTAAGTAAACCACATTGTGAACCATTGCCTTTGTTTTGTTTACCACTCATGCATATTTAAATGATGCATTTGAAACAATGACATAAGTGCTTTTTGTATCAATTACATGACATTTTTGTAACCTTTCTACTACTTACCCACTTACCCATACTAACATTTTTTCTTCACTTTATTTGGGTGCGTTTAGACTAGCAAACCCTTATCAATATTTTCTTTTCTTTACAAAATTAACTATCTAAATCTAACACTATATCCTCCAAGGGCTTAGATTAAACTGATGAGCTCCTTTATTCACTCTACGTATCTAATGATCTGCTAAAATTACACTATTTGGTAAGATTTATTCACTACCTATGAAACATAAAATTCAAAGCATGAAATAACCAAGTTTAAACATTTTGACTATTCATGGATTGTGGCATAAGTAACAAGTTGCACACAATCATTTATTATGCATAAAAAGTAAATAGTAGTGGCATTTTGACTTGCACACTTTCCTAGTCTCTTTTGTCTTTTGGGGTTCATATATTTCATTTTTTGACCTATTTTCATTCTTTTTGTCCTTTGATTATTCTTTTAGAACATACCCTCTTTACATTTATTAATTTTTTAATATGGAAAACATTTGCAGAAAGAAAATGTATGTACAATATTACAAGGTTTAACCTTAGAAAATCAAAATTATGATTCCTATTGGTATAGGAACCTAACATGACTGAGACTATTCCTCTCAAAAACTGTGCAGTTTTGTCCTCCAGCTGAGCCTGATCCCATGGACAGTGATTGTCGATCTGGACTCCATCTTCATCACCTAGTGACTCATGCGTAGTTTTCATCAACAATTCTCAGAGCCTCCATCCCACCTTGCAAATTTGTCACCTCTCCCAGTCACTTGCATTTGAAATGATCATGCCTCATGGTAGACTAGGAGGTTTATGGATTTGAGGTCATCTCATCATGAGTGAGTGTAGATAGAGGTACACAAACAAACATGGCCCAACGATAGATGGGATGAACAAAGGGAGCATTTGCAGAAGGACAGGTTCACCAATGGATGAACAGACAATGCATTGAACGAGATGTGCTCATGAAAGGATGATCATGCAAAGATGTGTTTGTGGACAAATGGAAGAGAAAACATGCAATATGTGTTCACGAATGGATGGGAGGACGGACATGCACCTTTTGTGAACAGAAGAACCTGTCAAGCTTACCAACATAAAAGCAAGGAGAAATGTGTGAATGCAACATCAAGTGAACCAATGACCATCGAAGACTCCACGCACTTTTCCATGTGGAGGTGAAGTTGTGACACACCATGAGGACATCGATAACCCAGTAGCAACGTGAATATACCAACACTATCATGTCGAGTCATGTCATCCACATCTCTATTGTGGTCCATACTGTCAATCAATTTAATGTAACAAGGAAGTCCAAGAGTCCCACTTGTTGTATGAAGAGTCATGTAAAGTCAAAAAGTCATGGAAGTAAAATAGTCATGAGGGTAGTGGAACAGCCACAAGGGTCAATTTCACCCTTGGCTATAAATACCCCCTCATTTGTACATCCAACTTTTTCACCTCAGCTCGTCCCACATATCCTTGAGAGTTTGTAATGATTTCTAGGAGGAGTAAGTAGTGGCTCCCATGGTTCACATGTGGGGTTAGTGATGTATGGTGTAACGATGTGTCTTGGAACTTTCGCTTAATTCAGAAGCCTGCTAATGGCCAACACATTTTCACACATGTATTGTAGCTATTGTAAGACTGTTATTTAACACTTGTAATGCATGTTGCTTCAACTTGAGTTGAACACTTCAACTAATTCACTTGTGATAATACACATATGTTAATGAGAATGTGTTGTATTTGTTGTTAATGATATCTCACCCATGTAGACTACACTCTCGGACATCAGAGAAACCTTTCACATAAAACTTTCTATAACAACTGATTTACTCATGCGGACTAATATGATGAGTGTTATACATTTTATCTTCCCTAATGTGTTGTGACTACCGCATCCGTGTAGACAGTTTCGCCAGAAGTTGTGCATGTCCTATTGTGTTGTGTGTTCCTAGCAGAGTTGGGACTTCTCCCAACTGACTTGGGACTCACTAAAACCCTCTCCCTCTATAGTGAAAGAACCATTGACACAAGAGACAATTACAATCATCAGGCATGCGAAACTCACTTCTCACAAGACAAAGAAAACCACTCTCTTGTGCTAACAAGCAAGAGTTGAGGCAAATCTTTAAGATAATGGCAACCAGGCCATCATATCGAATGGGACTCCCACATCAAATGGTGTGAGGTCTAGTTGGGAATTCATACTAGGGTGATCCCCTGAATTTTGGTGGGTCTAGTGCCATCAACATTTCTGGTGGTAGAAGGAGGGCCAAATGACAAGTTGAGTCGTCACACCTATATTGAATCTCTTCTAGTTTCTCTTCTGGAGTGTATATCTTATGGAAATGACTTCATTATCTCGAAGAAGCTCTTGGATAAAGTGTCACATAAAACATACGATGGTGGAGGCTATGTAGCCTTTGTTAGGCACGTGGTTAGTGTTGTAGGCTCATGTGAAAGACATGGAATCTTTGAAGAATACATGACCTACCCGTTGTTCATCTACATGATTCAAGGGCTGTCGCACAGAATAAGTCGATCTTGCGAACAAGATAGACCTTCCTAGAATCTAAAGAAGACCTAATGACAAGCAAACCAACCAGACACTATTTTTCTCTAAATATGCTTTAATAAACAATAGCAAACAAGTGTTTTTAGGGCCTACCTTTGGTCCAACGCAAGCTTGTGGATGCCGTCGCTCCTTTGATTCCAATGAGATCCTTTTCGCGAATCTGCAAACACAAACAAGGCAAACAAATTAAATAGCACCTGAAAAACCAATTGCATAAAACATATTTAACATGAAAGTCAAGGAGTCCATGAAACAAATAACATAAGATACTTGTTGAGAAAAATGAGTTTGATTGTATTAATTCAAAAGAAGAAGAACCTTACAACCTTCACCTTGACGCTATACAAGCTCCTCCCAGGGTCCAACAAGAAGTCTCCTCTACTTTGACAAGTTTCACTCACTCCCCAATGAAGCCAAAAAGGTATGTGATCTCTCCTCTTAAGTTCAACTAGGAAGTCTTAATTTCACCAGCATTTACCCTCAAAATGTTCAGCTTCTAACCTCCTTAGTCCTCACCCCAATGCCTATATTTATAGTGCAATGGAGGGAAGTTACTTGGTCCTCCTTCAAAGGGATAAAGCCCTCCTTCAAAGGGATAGCTCCTTTAGTCAAGGGATTAGATCCTTCTCTTTTGGGATGCATGAACCACCTCAGAGCGAACAATCCACGTCAAAATTCCTTCTAGAAAACTCTAGAATTAACCCAAAGTGAGTTTTTTAAGATAAAACTTGTGCCTTTTGACTTTCACAGGGGTTCGCACCTACACCGTTTGGGACAGAGCGGGTAGGTACACAGCTTTTGTACACATAAAGTGCGGTACCGCAGGTGACCATGAGAGAAAGTGCGGAACCAGAGTTACATTGATTTTTAATGTCTTTCTCCCATTTCCAAAGCTTGATTTGAAGAGCTGAGGTCTTAGAATTGCTTAAGAGGATAGTACAAGTGATGATAGACCCATACTGACTGTAAATAATCATAGTGACGATATTTTTGTGTAACAGATTGCCCCCTAAAGTGCGAAGTCTGTAGTAGATGAGGATTTTATTTATCATATAGGAAGAGTGAAGTACTTTATCATTTCGAGGATCATCTTGTGGAGAGCCCGGTCGGAACCTGTTAAAACATTCAATGCAAGATATATATATGAGATCATATCATCGCTGAGGTAGGCATTCCCATACTCAGATCAAAACTAACTAGAAAACTATCTACTGCTCTGATATAGGAATGATTTTGTAAAACATCACAAGTATAGACTCATGTGAACACAGTATGGACGCAGCCATCTGTTTATGAATAGTCCACAATATAATGAATACAAAATTCCTCGCAGCCTGGATGGTGGAAACTAGATCCAGGGTCTTCATTTCTACTTCCCGAAATAGTATGATTCTATCCATGCGAATAAATGTGTTGATGTCGAACATGGTAGAAACCACTTGATTACCAGTCAATGATGTAAACTGTTAACAAGTGTGAGAGAAACCACCAGTGATGTCGATGGCTCTCAAAGTACCCAGTACAATCCATGAGATGTGAATAAATGTGTTGATGTCGAACATATCACGGAATCCTTCGATCGAAAGTCAATGATGTAAACTGTCGTCAAAGGCGAGAAGCCTGCCATTGAGGCATGCAGATCTCAAGGTACTGACGATTCCTAGATCATCTTTCTAGATAATGAGCTGATGTCGATAGAAAGCGATCCGTCGTAGGCAAACCCACAACACGAAATCATAGATCAAGTTGAAGAAATTTAGTTGCAAGGACTGACTCAGGGACGGTCAAGATGGATGATAGATATTTTGCAGATGAATGGCCTATTGGCAGTGACCTCTTGAACACATAACGACATGACAGATAGCTTGGTGACAATTGACCCAAAGTTAATACCCAGAAACCGGCTGAAGACTTTCAATGTGGTTTGATCAACTGTTAGGCAAAGGATTTCCCAACCCAGGTGAATAAAAGTGTCGTGTTCAAGAGTGGTTACAAAGTATGACAAACAGACTCATTTTTCTCTCTTTTCCCCCACCATTTCTGGCAAGTACCTCTTTATTTTTGACAAGCTTGAGGAGGATAGCATTTGCTTGATTATAAGCTCATCCTTCGGATGAGTACAACTTAGTTTAAATTCGAACCCTAAGAAGGAGTGGTTCGTTCCTGTTTGTAATTGAACAAGTCCTTTACTGTGAAATTTTAACGAGTCCAGTATAGGAGAAACTTGGCGTTTTTCAATTTTAGAGAGTCTGAAAAAACCTACGAAGACTCCAGGGTTGACCTTTTTCGTAAATTTGTGTCTCCGAAGCCCGAAAAAGTATAAAATAATACTTGAGAGAACCGCTTGATCTTTTACGACCAAGGAGTACTTTTCGTTATTAGTGCCTTTGACCCAAAAAAGTAAAAAAGCGATCAATGACACGTCATTTTATAACCAATATCGAATTCGAAACGACAAAAATCTGGCGATCTTTTCATGTTTTTACGGCCGGAAAGGAGCTGTAAGTGGACCATCTTTTAATTCCATTTTAACGAGTTTAAAAGAAACACTCGGCAATATTTTCATGTTTTAGGAGTCAGAAAAGAGCTTAAAGATGACTCTACATGTTTTTCTGTCAAAAATGATAGATTTCACCTGAATAATCCTTTATTCTGCACAAAAACACAAACATTACTCATACCTGTTTGAAATAGATAAAAGCGTCGCAAAATACCTTTTCAAAGTGAAACATAAACAAATTTGTGATTTATTTACTCAAAAAACTTATAAAAAGGGCCTTTGTCGATTCATTTTTACCGTTTGAGTTTGGGTGAGAAAATAGTGCTTTTGCTTAGAAAACTTCTCGTGAAGATTGTGGAAAATCCAACCGTCGGAATTGAGTGCCGTCTTCTCCAGGTAATCCACATCATCCTACTCTTCATTTTCAACCATTTAGTTTTTTGTTTTAGCCCTTCATTTTATTTTTTGGGAGGGTTTTTAGGCGCAAAACCCGTGCGCGGGGGTCCGCAGGTTTACCATTGCGGACCTGCGGACCCCGACTTTTTCTCCATTGGGAAAAAGCTCGGGGTCCACACCTTCCGTGTAGACAAAGTGCAGACCCACGCACTGTGTCTAACTCGGAGGGTGTGTACCCCGCCGCAAGGGTTTTGAACCCAAAGATTCTCAAAAATGGACCAATCAAAATATTTTCTAGCAATTTAATTAATCTTTATAGTTGATGTAGAGAGTACATCATGCTAGATTGGCGTGAACGAGAGCATGAGGACGTGGATGCTGCTGCATGGAATCATCAGCCTTCACTTGATGCTTTGAGGGCATGTCGACTATACAAATTCTGGGCCATTCCTGGCATGAGGGCTCAGGTGGATTTCTTACAGTGGCTGGTTGACAGATGGAGCATACAAGACAAGTGCTTCTTCGTTGGCGGCCACCAGCTCAAAATCGAGCCGGCGGACATTTATTTCTTGACTGGTTTGCCTAAGAGAGGTGAAGACTTGACTCTGCACGGGACTAGGCCAGGTGGCCAGTCTTTCGATAGCCTCTGGCTAGAGTACTGCAACAGCCAGGCTAGAGACAAAGGGATAGACATAAATAACATATCCCATCCTGAACTCATGATGATTGCGTTTACTGTCACCAGACTTTGCGGAGCTGCGCATTACATATTGCCACCGGATCCCAGATGCGTATGGCAGTTGATTGCTTTCGAGGCACCATCTTCAACTGGTGCAATGCTGTGCTGGCCAATGTGAAAGGCCAACTGACCAGGGCCAAGAGCGGACGACTAAAGTCCTTTGGTTATGGGGCTTTGGTCATGAGTTTTGGCCTGGAGAGGGTTCCTATGCTGATCCCACAGCACTTTACTGTTGGAGCTGGGCTTCCTTGAGAGCCCAAACTGATGCGATGGGTCACAGTCATGGCCCGTCACCCGGATGAGAGGACAGAGGTTGCTCGGTTCAAACCTGAGTATTTCCAGTGGTTGGAAAACCAGGTCTTTTCCATTCAGGACTTCCCTTATGCTGGGATAGATTTTCGTGGTGACCCAGACATGGCTCTTCCACCAGGAGAGTAGTGGGACAAGTCAGGTAAAATCCTTTTCAACTTTTTCCTATTTTTTTTTTTTTTATTTTTCCATCGTCTCAAAAATGATAGTAAAAATTTCAAATGCAGATGTGGGTCCATAGCGACCAGCCACTCTCCGGCCTTTCGATAGGAAGCAACTGGTTGCACCTGTGCCAGCCCCGTAGGACGAATCAGCAGAGGTTTTGGCCGAGTTGGAGGGTCATCTCGAGCGCTTGACAGGAGATATTCCTGAGACCACTATAGACAACATTCCTTGTCGACTTCAGCGCTATGTGATTGGAGTCCCGGGACCTTTTAGGAGGTTCCTTTGCAAGGTGGCCCGTGCGGTGGTTTCTTATAGAGATCATCACCAGTGATATGATGATCGCCTATTGTGGGCACATGTGACATTTTGTTTTTTGTACTTATCATTTTTGCCGATCATAAGGTGTTTTTCAACCTATGATCGAGGACGATGTATTTTTTGACACACTCTTATATATATATATATATATATATATATATCACTATTACCATCTTATCTTGTAAATCATGTTATGGAATGATTTTAAATTCACATGTATGATTATTGCAAATGTCTATTTAACATTCGAGAAGCAATTGCATCTGCTAATGTATTTAAAGACCTTGGAATATGCTGATATTCAATGTAATCAAACTCACGTTCCAAGAGACGCACTCTCAAAAATAATCTCAATAACACTGGATTTCTAATGGCATACACTCTATTAAGTTGTAATACGACGAGTTCAGAATCTAACCTCACTATCAAACTCCGAATCCCAAATGAAATATATTCAGATAATAACTCAATCACTGCACTATACTCTGCAATGTCGTTTGTTGTTTGACCGAGGCTTACCCCATGCATAGAAACCAACTCGTCAGAGGGCGAATAGATAACCCAAGTTGCGGAAGAGATGTTCTGTGTATCACGACAAGCACCATCAGCAAATCCAATGTATGTTTGGAGAGGCATCGACATCTGCAATATCAAGAGTAACACCAAGATAAGCAGGAATAATGATGGAAAAATGCTCTCTAAGCTAAGCACACTTTTTAAACTAAAACACACTGGCTAGAAAGAAAAACTAATCTAACTAAAAAATCTCCATACCCATTATTTTAAGCATAATACCTCTTCAGGTAAAGACCATTTCTGGGTTTACCTAAAGAGTCCCCGTCAAAGTCTACCAATTCATAGGCCCCTTTTGCTAGCTTTCGCTTGACAATATAGGGACCATGCCACATAGGAACGAATTTTCCAGCGCCTAATTTATCATTGGCTTAATCATATAATAACACTAGGTCTCCTTCCGAAAAATTTCGAGGGGTCACATCTCGATCATATTGAGCTTTCATACGTTTTGCGTGAGTCTCGATCGCCAATCCAGCATCACGTCGATTCTCATCTAATTGAGCTAAGTATAACAAATGCTTTTCCTCTTCGGAAGTGGTTGGAAGTAACTCGATGGCCATTTGCAGTGACGGGATTTCGCATTCAATGGGTAACACAGCTTCCAAACCATAGACTAGTTGGAAAGGAGTGAACCCTGTTGATGTTTTTACTGAAGTTCAGTATGCCCAAAGTGCTGAAAATAGCATGTTGTGCCAATTCGACCGATGAATCCCAATGATTCGTCGGATCATGATAACGAAAACTTTGTTGATGGATTCAACCAGACCATTCGCTTGTGGATAATAAGGGGTTGAATTATCGTGACGTAAACCAAGCTGGCCTATAAGTTCGGTCATCATAACGTTTCGAAAATGACGCCCATGATCAGTGATTATCGCTTGTGGGACACCAAACCTAGCAATTATATGATTGAACACGAAAATTGCAGCTGTTTTGCCGTCTGCCCCGAATGTAGGCATCGCCTCGGCCCACTTAGTAAAATAATCTACCGCAAGGATGATATACGCATGCCCCCCGGCCGAGTGAGGGTTACATGTAATAAAATCGATACCCCATTTGGCAAAAGGACCAATGGCAATTATAGGGTGGAGAGGAGCATGTGGAGCGTGCATCTTACGATCAAAAATCTGGCAGTTGTGGCATTTTCGGACCGCCGTAATACAATCTTTAAACAAGGACGGCCAGAAATAGCCAGCGCGCAATATCTTTTGGGCTATGGCATACCCAGACATATGACCGCCACATGCTCCAGAGTGACAGTCATTTAGAACCCTTTCAGCCTCTTCGTGAGTTAAGCAACGTCGAAAAATAGAGTCCGCCCCACGGCGATAAAGAGTATCTCCAATAATTTTGAATTGTTGGGACTGGAATCGAAGTTTCCGACGTTTTGACCTTGAAATTTCTGGCCGAAAGGATTGGGTCTAGAGATAGACGATGATATCCCCATACCACAGATCTAAAGTGTTGATTAGAAACAAAGATTCGTCCACAATGGGCTCCTCTGCCACGGTTTCTGTGTCAGCACGCGGGAAGTCACACATTAACTCCGCAAAAACTAAAGATTTCTTAAACTTAGATTTCTCAAACTCCAAGTCAAACTCCTGCAGGATAACAATCCATTTAGAGTACTTGCCCCCTAGCAATTGTTTGGTCAAAATGTAGATCATAGGGTCGCAATCCAAAATTACCATAGTTTTACGTAGTAAAATGTATTGACGAAAACGTTGGACAGCTTGAACAGCTGCCAATGCCAATTTCTCCACATGTGAGTATTTTAGCTCAGTGGGATTTAACTTTCGACTAAGGTAATATATCACATGTTCCATTCCGAATTCATCTTCCTGAACTAAGACCATTCCAATGGTGGAATGGGAGGCGGAGAGATACAAGAAGTAATCCCGGTTATAGTTGGGAGGATGCAACAACGGTGCATGGGTCAACGCGTGTTTGAGTGCATCAAAAGATTTTTGAGCTATCTCATCCCAATAGAATTGAGTGTTTTGCTTGAACAACTGGGTAAAACCCTTTGTAACCTCGGCGTAGTTAGGAATGAATCGTCGTAAAAATTTTGCTTTCCCCTGCAAACTTTGGAGTTGGCGAAGACTCGAAGGAGGAGGCAATTTGATGATAGCTTTGACCTTTGAGGGATCAACGCGAATGCTGGCTTTCGAAACTACAAATCCCAGCAATCGACCCGTTTCTATACAAAAGACACATTTGTGTGGGTTCAACCGAATACGATAATGCCTACACCTCATAAAGATTGCTCGTAAATGGACAAGGTGATTAGCTCGATGTAAAGAGTGAGCAGGCAAATCATCGAGATACGGTTGCACAATGTGTTTGATGCCATGAAACGCATAAGACATCACCCTTTGAAAAGTTGCTCCGACATTCTTAAGCCCAAAAGGCAATTTGCAATAAGCAAATGTCCCCCATGGACAAATGAAAGCCATTTTTGGTTGATCGGCAGGTAGAATGTTGATTTGATTGTATCCAGAAAAACCGTCCATAAAGGAAAATATTTCGCTGCCGGCACAATCATCAATGATTTGATCGATATAGGGAGTTGGGTAATTGTCCTTTGGACAGGATTGATTAATGTCCCTATAATCGATGCATATTCTTATTGTTCCCTGCTTTTTGTTAACCGGAACAATATTCGATACCCAATCCGTTAACGGGATCGGATAAATGAAACCTGCTTTCAACAGTTTTTCAACTTCTGCTTTAATTGCAGCAGCTTTTCGTGGGTGAATCTGATGCAAACATTGCTGGACTAGTTTAGCATCCGGGTAAGTCTTGATCTCATGAACAACAATCGCGGGATCAATTCCTGGCATTTCCTCGTAGGACCAGGCGAACACGTCGCGGAATTCTTGAAATAGGGCCTTATATAATTGAATTTCGTCATCTGTACACGAGGCACCTATATGAATGTTTTCGACAATTCCGAGCTTAACCGAAATGTTAATAGGAATAGTTCGAGAGATGTTTCCCAAATTTAACTCTGAATCAGGATGTTTCATTGGATTCTAAGGTTCCTTGAAATATTCAGTTGTAAAAATTGATGAGAAATCATTTTCAAAACGATCATCCTCAGGTAAAAACGAAGATCTGTGATGGAGATCTTCCCATGGTAAATCATCTACACATAGGATTTCAAGAATTTGCTCATCAGAGTGAACACGTTCAGAAAATGTAGTTAAATCCAAGGTTGATGTGAAAAGTGATTCCTCACAGACCACATTCATTAAGTCAATTTCGGTTGAACCCAGGTCGGCAAAAGACTGCACGGCTTCATAGGCAATTTCATATGGACTCAAAGGCATGGAATTACCAAATGAGTCTATCTCAGATTCAGAAGGGATGATCCAAGGATCATCATAAATAATGGTGTCTGATGTAATCATATGAATAGTTGCAAATGAAGATGATGCATTGATTGGAGGAAAAGGAAAAGTTCCCAGTAAACCGGCATCTTTAACTAATCCTACTCCAACATCCTTATATGGGATAGTCGTTTTACCAACATGCTGAATACTCTCCAAAGAGGCTGGGTCGGATGAAAAGTAAGCCAGCTGGTCTATTGTTATGATCTTTCCATTATGTGGAAACTTTATTATTCGAAAGACCGATGAAACGACTGCTGTCATAGCGTAAGACCAACTTCGACCCAAGAGAAGGTTGTAGTCTAGAGGGGCATCAACCACCTTCACATCTAGACTAACGGTTTTTCCTTCAACCCCTATAGGCAAATCCTGTAGAATGCTGAAAGGATGAAACCCACGGCCATCAAAGGCCTTAAGAATTGTCGGGGATTGATTTAGTGAAGGAGAACCAAGTGATCTCCAACACTGTATCGACATAATACATGTTGAGGCTCCCTCATCAATTACAGTCTGATGAATAGGCCTGTTTTTGACTATTACTGGGATCTGGAAAGCCATTTGATGAGGGAGACGCGATGTACTATTTTCTAGATCTAAAATTATTAGGTTCGGGTCCTGAACGTCAACAGCTCCTATAGCCGACAAAAGTAATTTACGCTGTGCTGGACATGATTGCAGCACTTCCAAAGCCGACATTGCTGAGGGTGAAACAGCTAAATCCTCAACAATGTTATAGTTTTGAGCCGCTCTCGCATGTGGATTGAAAGCTGACTGTCGAAGTATACCCTTGGCGGGCGGTTTGATTACCAAGTCTGGGTTAGGTTTCTCGATCTATAATGGATCGGAACCGGGAGCTGAGGTTGATGGGTTAGAATGAGAAGATTCTGCTTCTTTACCATCAACAAGACTTTTACTACCATAATCTTGCGATCGAGTCGCAATCCTAACATGGGACATCATTAATATGGGTTCTTCATTGGCACTCGAGGAAGAACCTATCATCTTGATGTCTTGACTTGGAAATGGATCCTTCAAAACAGCAGGAGTTTGGGAACCTTTGACAATCTTTGCAACCTCTGCACGATGAGGGCAGTCTCTTGTAAAATGTTCATCGTCACAAATGAGACATGGATAACGAGGTTTGCGCTTTTCATCATTAGATTCCGCCTTTTCAGGTTTCTCCTTTGAACTTTTGTCCATTTTATTCTTCTTCTTTCCTTTCTTCTTCCCACTGGATTTTGATTTAGCTATAGATGACTCTACAACGTGAATATCGGCGGAAATCTTTGCAGAAGAATCTCCTGTTGGGGAATCAGGCAAAGTTATAATAGGAGAAGAATTCTTGGAGGATTTCTTCTTACCTTTAGTGTTAACCGTACCAATCATACCATCAGCGGCATGAGATCCCGAAGGAGCTGCAGCGATTTGATTTGACTTGGGAAGATCGGGGATCTTTTCGTGTAACGTACCTGACTGAGTATAAACCAAGTCAAGGTACTGTGCTTGAGCAATGACTTGCTCCTCAGTAACCACTCCGGCTTTAGCAACATCATCAGTGATCTTTGGCAACAAAGATTTTACAAACAACTCAACCAAGATTTGATCCGGAATAAATACCTTCACTAAACGACGTCGACGTCTCCACTCATGAATATGATCTGAAATGTACATGGATGTCGACTGTTTTAGCGAAGTTAACAATTCCGTGCCATTGTCATATCGGACTGGCAACTGGAAATGAGTTAAAAACGAGGTAGCTAACTGACTAAAATTATAAAAAGTGCCTCGCGGTAACTCAATGTACCACTTGGCTGTGAGACCAATTAGAGTGCGCTGGAAAAGTCTAAGACGGATCGAATCATCTGTGATGGAGTTAGACGCACACCAGAGGTGGTAAGTCATCACATGGTTTGACGGGTCCTCTCCTGATTTACCTTCGAACTTGGGAATGTCACTGGGCAACTTATTCGGCATTGGCAGCCAAAATGGAAGATAATTAATGGGATCGTTCGTTAGGCGCGACAAGTCTAGTAAGTCCAAAGTTGCGATAAACGGTAACTGCCGATTAGGATCCCTAAAACTCTGGGTCATGAGACCAGCCCCAGGAGGAGGATATCTGGGATAACTAGGAATAGGAATCGCATTTGGGATATTGTATCCTCCTGGAAAACCAAGATTAACTGGACCGTACTGGGGTTGTTGAGGTTTTTGATAAGTGTACCCAGGATACGGTTGATACTGATAAACTGGCTGCTGGACAGCAGGACCGAATTGGTATTGTCCCTGGTACGGTTGATAGGTGAATTGTGGTTGACTTGTGACAACCGTACTTAAACCAGGTTGTCCTACAGGCATCTGAACCGTAGTTTGAATCATGGATCCAGCCGGTGGTAAAGATGTCTGAGGAGTAGATACAGGAACAGTAGAAATCGGAGCTGTCGATACTCCAGAAGTAGGTGGGGTAGATTGAACAGATGTTGTGGCAGTTGCAGCAGTCATTTGAGATGGAGTACAAGGCGCAGTAGGCCCAAACTGAGAAACTACCAAAGGTACAGAAGTTTGAATGCTAGACTAGACTGGTTGCTGGGGTGTACCAGAAACTAAGGGTTGTCCAGTTTGAGATGACAACTGTACACTTGGCTGCAACACCTGTTGGGTTTGTGATGGATCCCATACTATGTTCATTCCGGGGTACTGACCCATAACAGGTTGAAAATATTGAGGACCATAACCGGGTTGAGGGTAGGATTGATAATTGAAAGGTACATTTCCCATTCCTTGAACATAAGATTGACCTTGGGGTGGTTGGAAACCTTGGTTCGAGTACTGACCCTGGGGTAGATACCCTTGAGGCACGTACTGATACTGGGGTTGACCTTGAGGTATAAATTGATACTGGGGTTGACCTTGGGGTACATTTTGAGTCTGGGGTTGACCTTGAGGAATGTACTGTACCGTAGGTACGTACTGTCCTTGAGGTTGCCCCCCAGATGCAAATTGTGTACCTTGAGGTTGCCCCCCAGGCGTTAATTAAGGCTGCCCCCCAGGCAGTAACTGGCCACCCTGAGGTTGAGAATTGGGAATAAAACCTGACATCATAAGAATGTCTTCTACGCTCAACGGCTTTGTACCATTATTTCCAGTTAATAACCCTTGCTCAATGGGTTGAGGAGATGCTCCCGAAAAAGTACCAGAAAGTGACTGAAACCCAGAGGGAACAGAAGGACCGCCGTACAAAAAAGATTCAGGCGATTGAGTAAACATGGATGACTGACCTGACATATTTACGAGAGTATAAAAACTTCTAGGATGATAAGGAGCACGAGGTGGTGAAAAACTTAACCCTGGGTTTTCCAAATAATTAGTCAAAGAAAGATACCAAGTAGTACTCCTAGGCGGACTGTAAAAAATTGATTCACGCTCCCTTAGATCAAGAATAGGTTGATTTTCAGGGATAGGGATGCCTATTTCTTCTTCCGGAGCAAGTTCTTCAATAGCAATAAGTCCAGAAGGAAGATCTTGGGTAATTACTCTTTCTACCCTAGGTGAATCAGGACCACTAGAAGTTGGAGAGACAAACCCTGATGTTCGAGTAACAGGTTCAGATATCTCAGGTTCTTCACCTATATCACTAGTAGATGAAAAGCTACCAGCAAGTTCGGAAACTGAAATCGATTGCGGATCGTAACCTGTTACTAGAGTTTGGTAATTAGGATGTACAACCAATGAAGACTCTCCTTCTTTAGGTGACCCAACTTTACTACCACTAGGAGTTACGAGGACTTTCAAGCCTTCAAGCTGGCTCGGGACTTCTTCAGGAGGTTGGCCCCGAAGTCTACGGGACTTCCTCAATAAATCAGCCACGGTTACAAACTCAGGAGACTGGCCCCGAAGTCTACAGGACTGTCTTGGTAATTCAGCCACAGTTAAAAACTTTTAACTACTTCACACACAAACAAAGTAAAATCTCAATGAAAAATACCTAAAGCCTCTAAAGAACCAAACAAATTTGAATCACACGCCTAAAGAATCTAGAGATCAAACACACACAAACAGTGACTTTCCGGACCGAAAACACTAGTTGGTGATGAAATCCAACGTTGCAGAATTCAATACAGAAATGGCGGTTGGAACAGTTACCCTGGCAACCTGCTTAATGAATAGACTGGACCAAGTTCCTCCACTTAACTGTCTCGAGTGAAGTGAACCCCCCAGAAAATCCAAGTGAGTCTAGCCGACGTCTGCTCCAGGTACAGTGGGATCTTCCCACCACTGTCACCTTAGGAAGAATCCTAAAGAATATGGCCACTAAGGTTACCAACTGAGACAAATACACCTGGGGGAACAATCTACGATCCGATACACACGCAAGGGCAGAGTAGCAAGCTCAATCCCCTTGAAGGCTCCTTGACATAATCCAAGGTTTACCAACAAGTGACCCCAGGTTCCTCGACAATGGTTAATCCGAGGTTTACCATTTTTAATACGTGAATATCTAGCATCGTTCCCAATGAGGGAGGATTGATTCCCACACTGGTTCGGACACAATCTTGTGCTTATCCTTTAAGAGGAGCTTTCCCAGAGCATAAATGCAACAATTGGATTTCTTCCTACCACAAGATACAGCTACTTGTTTGTTTTTACTGTCTTGGAGAGTTATTTAGTCTCCTACTCCAAGACACTAGCCTAAGCTAAGTTGGTGTATCAGAGCCCTAGAAATAAAATGTTACTAGGTGAATTTTACTTTAAGCGTTAATTTTAGTGGTTGTTGTTTAAGTCAAGAGATGGCGGAGATGAAACTCGTGGTGTAAAGACTTGACTCGAAATCACTAAAAAGATGCACCTAAGATGATTTAAACAATCTTTTCTCTTCGATGAACTTCTAAACTAAGAAAGAGTTTGAGAATGCAAATACTTTGTAAACACAAATCTTTCTAAATTAAACAAATTAAAAGAAGAGCTTTTTCCTTTCCAAAGCACTCAAAACGAGACAACTAGTTATTTCACAAAAATTTCCCTTTTCTTTTCAAAGCACTCAACCACTACAAAAACAAACTTTTTCCAAAAGAGATTTTTTTTATATTTTTCATAAGACACTCAAAACTATGAAAATGACTAATCTTGAGTTCTACAAACTAGAAAAACCTATTTGAAGTCAAAGCTTACAAAGTGTCTTTTTGAGGATGTTTTACTTAGCTAAATGTGAGCTAAGGACTAATTTATGCAGAATCATAATTAGTCAAAAAACAACCAATCTTTCGTTTTCTTTTTTAAAAAATGAAAATCCAAACTCTCAAACACAAGTTTTTCGAAGTTTTGAAATGAGAAAATACAAAGCGGATTCCTCAACAAGGGGAGATTTCATAAATGGTCAGACTCCTAAGAAGGCTGGTAGACACCAAGGTAATCTGAGGTCCCTACAGCTTCTAAGCTTAGAGCCACTACAGAACCAAAAATGAAAAACAAGCCCAACAAGCAAAACTCCTAGGAATTCCACCTAAAACCCTAACACTAATGAAATTAAACCAAGGAAAGTTTTTGACAGGGAACAAGCAGGTCTAGGCAATGGCTAAAACCTATAAACAAATTCTAAACTGATAAAAAAGAGAAAAATTTAAAATTTCTCAAATTTTTGACAAGCTACGCAGGCAGCCTGTTTACACAGGTGCGTTCACACTCTGTGTACAAAGAAAAAGTGCGTACAAGTATGCACTGCGCTTAACTCAGAGGGTGCGTACTTCTCCCAAAACTATGAAAAATAAAAACTGACTCAAAATTAACTAAATTCACCCAATCCCACAATCATCAAGTCAAAAACAGAAACAGAAATACAGTTTCTCAGGTCAAAGTATAAACAAGGAAAACAATCAAGTCCCCAGCGGAGTCGCCATTTTGTCGCACGGAATAAGTCAATCTTGCGGACAAGATAGACCTTCCTAGAATCTAAAGAAGACCTAATGACAAGCAAACCAACCAGACACTATCTTTCTCTAAATATGCTTTAATAAACAATAGCAAACAAGTGTTTTTAGGGCCTACCTTTGGTCCAACGCAAGCTTGTGGATGCCCTTGCTCCTTTGATTCCAATGAGCTCCTTTTCGTGAATCTGCAAACACAAACAAGGCAAACAAATTAAATAGCACCTGAAAAACCAATTGCATAAAACATATTTAACATGAAATTCAAGGAGTCCATGAAACAAATAACATAAGATACTTGTTGAGAAAAATAAGTTTTATTGTATTAATTCAAAAGAAGAAGAACCTTACAACCTTCGCCTTGACGCTGTACAAGCTCCTCCCAGGGTCCAACAAGAAGTCTCCTCTACTTTGACAAGTTTCACTCACTCCCAAATGAAGCCAAAAAGGTATGTGATCTCTCCTCTTAAGCTCAACTAGGAAGTCTTAATTTCACCAGCATTTACCCTCAAAATGTTCAGCTTCTAACCTCCTTAGTCCTCACCCCAATGCCTGTATTTATAGTGCAATGGAGGGAAGTTACTAGGTCCTCCTTCAAAGGGATAAAGCCCTCCTTCAAAGGGATAGCTCCTTTAGTCAAGGGATTAGCTCCTTCTCTTTTGGGATGCATGAACCACCTCAGAGCGAACAATCCACGTCAAAATTCCTTCTAGAAAACTCTAGAATTAACCCAAAGTGAGTTTTTTAAGATAAAACTTGCACCTTTTGACTTTCACAGGGGTTCGCACCTACACCATTAGGGACAGAGTGGATAGGTACGCAGCTTTTGTACACATAAGGTGCGGTACCGCAGGTGACCATGAGAGAAAGTGTGGAGCCAGAGTTACATTGATTTTTAATGTCTTTCTCCCATTTCCAAAGCTTGATTTGAAGAGCTGAGGTCTTAGACTTGCTTAGGAGGACAGTCCAAGTGATGATAGACCCATACTGACTGTAAATAATCATAGTGACAATATTTTTGTGTAACAAGGGCACCCCATACATTGGTGTGCCAATGTGCCAAAAAAATATATTGATTTTCTTTCTCATCTGGTCACAGAGATAGACATGCTTTCAATCACTTTAATCGTAAAGCACTCAACAAAGAAATTTTGGAATTACGAAAAGCACCCATTGATTCCATTGAGCAGTTTTACACACGCTTTTATAATCTCACATACCGATTTCGTGAAGATGAAATTGATTGGGAATTTCTTTATGGAAGATTTGATAATCTTATTCACATATCCAAAGATCCACAATTCTTGAAATCATCTGAACCTCACTTAGAACACTTCAGTGATGGAGCTGCGTAATCACAGGAAAGCACAGTTTCTGTCACAAGTGACTGTCTGCCTTCACCTCATCAAACAGATCCACTGCCGCAGAGTGATATGGGAGATTATACACACACATCTGTTGAAATTTCACATCCTCGCACCCCACCTGCTCTTGATATCTACGTAGATTTGGCATGCAATCTTGTTGGTTGTCACGTGGGTTCATGCACTCAACCTCTGTCCCTATGTTCTGTTGATCTTCTGGATTGTACTGTCTTGTGTTCTTCCATTACGGACTCCTCACCTATTGTGAATGAGGATCAAGTTGTTTTTTTCTTTTCACAAGAACGACTATGGATTATATTAGCTGATTGACCTAATTGCCAAGTTCTGATTATAATGGGAGTTTTCCAGGTCCAAAATAGATCCGACCTCCTGAAGTATTGAATTTGTGTTCCTCTTCCAGCTCTTTTTAGGCTCTAAAATGGAGTTGATTTCTGTAATTTGTCCAAGCTTGAAAATGCAAACAAACTGATTTAGAATCAGACAATAAAACATAGCTGCTGAAGTGATTAAGGTATAGGATCCCAAGTTTCTATCCCTTCCCTTATCATTGCCCCTGTGGAGAGAAGAGCGGCCTTATTTGCTTCACGATCTGCTTCTTTATTATTTTCTCTTAGTACATGGAAATATTTCAGATTTTGGAACAGCTTTCCCAGGCTTCGAATTCTTTGAATCTGCCTTGCTAATCTTAAGTCCCGAGGGGCAGTGTTGGTTACCATGAGCTTTATGATCACTTGAGAGTCCCCTAGAATGATTGCCTCCTTGATTTCCAGGTTCAATAGCAGTTTGAGACCTTGATGCAGGGCCAATGCTTCCGCTTGAATGCTGGAATTGAACCCCAGCCCCCAGGCAAAGCTGTGAATCAGAGTGCCTTCCGTGCTATTAACAGTTCCTCCTGCCCCAGCCTTGCCAGGATTTCCTTTTGCTGCCCCATCGAAAAAGAGAGAATGAACCTTATGATTGGAGATCCAGGCTCAAAACTCTTCCTTATTTATGCCTCTTACTTGCCATTCCTCAACCGGAATAATGCTTCTGTTGGCTTGGCAGAATTGAAGATTTAAAGAAGCCCCCCAAATAATGTCAAGTTGGCTAAGATTCGAATCGTCTTTAAAATCCTCCAGGCATTCTTTTAGCTGGGTTTTTATTTTAGCCACTACCACTTTTACATTGTGCTGGGTATTTCTGAATATTCTACTGTTCCTCTCTAGCCATATTCACCAACAACAAATTTTGAGAAGAGAGGACCAGGCGGCCTTTATCATTTTATTTTTAGGCGGGGGAGCTGGATATCTATTCTGCCAGTTAGTGAAGAGTTTGGATATGGAGGCAGGCATAATGAAATTTGGATTCCATTGCTCCATCAGCTCTCTCCAAACCTGCTCTGAAAAATTGCAGTTTAATATTAGATGGGTGACACACTCCGCCTTCTCTCTGCATAATGAGCATCTCGACGGACCATTGATGCCACGCATCTGCAGGTTCTCGTCGGTGAGTATTTTACCATGACAAAGCAACCAATTAAACATATCGATCTTGGGAAATGATGGTATGTCCCAAACTGTTTTCCACAGAGCTGGATCAAGTTGTTGATGGAGTTAGTGTTGTGCAACCAACCTATGCCATCATTCATGATGAGCGTGTGCAGGAATCTAAAGAAGAACCCATGGTGAAGGATGAATCCCTTCCATCCGTACCTCACCCACTCAATCCTGACATCCCTTGTGATTCTGCCACTGTTGATTTCCCCTGTGAAAACTCATTCCCAGATGTTCCTACTTCCAGTCATTCACAAAACACGTCGAATGTCAATCTGTCATTACATTGCGGATAGGACATATCTTCATCCAAAAATCCATCCAATCTGTCATTTATGGAAATACGGAGGGTGAACATCCTTGCTTCTCATCTAGCCCTTTGCACAATTCATCAAATCATGAGGATACTGAATAACATCCTGAATTTTCTAATCTTGGTTGTCATGATCTCTCTACTTCTTCATCTGATCACGATGTTGAATCAATTGTTGTTAATCTGTCTAAGACACTGGTCTATGATGATCTATTTGTCAATGACATTGAAACCCCCCCAGATTGTTGAGGCACTTCAACCTGAGCTGATGGTTATGTCAGGTCCTCGTTGTCCTGAGGTTGGTTTCGCTTTTGACAAGGAAATTTTCGAAACATGCAAGGCTCCTCATCACTCTCTCCTTTACATTCAATATCAATCTAACACTTATATTTTGCTTCCTCCACTTGAACTACATGATCCCATCGCTCATGCATTGGAGGAATCTTACGCAACAAGCACACTTTCACAATGTAAGTGGTCTACCTTTCTCACATTTTCTTGCATGTCACAGTCAAGAGAATGCATACACTCAACATTTGCACGCAGTGTAGAACAACACCATGGAAATTCCATAGAGTGCATGTCATGCACTTTCACTCGTTTTTGATCTATGGATGCTTGTAAGCTTGGATTGTGTTTGTCTTCATTGTTGATATTTCACATCTGCCAGTTCACACTGCTGTGTTGTTTGCGAACCATGCCTTCACCAACATGGGTCAGCCAATCGTTGGTGGCTGCATAGAAGTATCACTTCACATGAGATAACCCATGCACTGTTAGCTTAGGGGTAGGAGTAGTATTTTCTCTGAGTTTTTTTCTTGCATGCATGCCTACTTCTTTATTTGTGTGTTTGATTGCTTGCTTGTTTTTTTCTTACTCTCTTTGCATATGCATTTGCTTCTGCTTCATTCTTTTCATTTTGGTTTGTTTTCTTGTTTATGTCCGTAGGTTAGTTTTGCATGGACCGTGTGTGACTATTAAAGAATGCTAGGTGAAGTACATGAGGACTTGTACAACTATCAGTACGTGGTTATCTGTCGTCCTGCCTCTTGTGTAAGAACTTGTTGCCTTCAGTCCATGATACATCGATGGAAAATACATACACAGTCTAGGAGAAGCTTGGTCGATACATGCACCAGTTTCAATCACTTAACGAAAGGGTTGACAACCTTCTTGTGAATGGCCAAGATCTCGAGCATTATTTACAGTAGGTTGGGCTGCGCCCTATGTCATGTACATAGTCTACTTGCTGCTTGTTGTTTTCATTTTGTTTGCCTTGCTTATTATCTTTGTTCTTATTTGGTTTGTTCTGATTACTATTTTTGTTTATGTTTGTTTTGTTTGATTGATACCTTACTATTTTTGTTTATGGAAATAAGTGTTACCAACTACTATGTTCTAGCTTTTCCATAGAGTATGTGGCTGAGATTTGAAGAAAATTGTGAGACTGTAGCACTTCGCCAGTCTTATGTCTATCTTCTCTATGCTTGGTTATAATCTTCATTCGCTAAAGTCTTGATGGAAAATACGAGCCGTCTGTGAGGGAATTTTTGGTCCAACCATGAACCTGTGTCCACGCTGGGAAGCCCCATGCCTACACTCAACCTTCTGCTCTGTGTGTTCAAGCTCATCCAACTAGTAGAAATGGATAAGGGGAATATCTAAATGAGAAAAACTATGTCTGAGGTCCTCCATGCTTCTTTGAAGGAACAACCTCTTCTTCTCTCAATAAGTCAGGATCCCTCTTTTGCCCTAAAAATAAATAAGTGCCTATGCATAGTCCTCTTGAAAAATACAAAGGCGAAAGAAGAGAAAAGCTTCCTGTGCAAAGAGGTGAAGCATGCAACTGCATTGGGGTACTGACCAGGCTCGCTGGAAATGGAGAAATGTGTCTGTACCTAAGTGAATCCATCGGGGTACTGTCTAGGCCTGCTGATAGGGGAGCAACACCAGAGATGAAAACTTATACTTGAAAATCTTCAACTCACAAGCTAAACTACCCTTCCCAAATTTGAAACACTGTGATCAAGCTAAACTTTTGATTCTGTTTGACTGAGTTGGCAAAAAGGTGAACCATGTATGTCCATTAGGTAAGTGGAGAAGTTAGAATAACCTACACAGTGATTCAATACTCCCTAAAAGACCAAGGCCCGTTGCTATCAATGAACCAAAATAGAGAAGCTGGAGTTCTACTAGTGCGTCGCCAAGTGTTATAGCGGCTACAATCACCCTCCAAAACTCTGGCCTGCACCTATTTCGGAACCTCCCTTGAGAGTTTCACTTGATGATTGCACACACTCGGGTTCACTCTGTGAGCTCGTGTGAGTCTTCATAGCCACCTTGCTTGACCATTTCACCCAAGTTTTTGCATATTGATGTCAAAGTCATGCTTGCAGCCATGTTTTGGTTATACTCAAAGTCTTCATTTCATGTGTGCTTGTTGTGTTCACTATGAAAACATCTATTGCTCTCACACACAGAGTCACATTCACTATCATGCAAGCATCATCATGGTCAACCAATGATCAATCACAAGTTTTGCACTTGTCACTTACACCGTCGGTCAGTCATGTTGAGCATGTGTGTCTGGATGGTTTGAGTCGTCTCATTGTCAAGTCATGTAAGTGTGTGTTTGCAAGATAACGTACGCATCTTTCTCTCGTTCACACACTTAGTCACTTTGTTCAAGGTCTAATAACCAAATTCCCCTCTGAAACCTGGATGATCACCCTACCACTGACTCGATTGATTATCACCCAAAACAATGCAGAAGTAGCAAGCAAGCCATTTCAAGTTGTGTTGTCCGCATGAAAATCAATCAACCTTCATAATGGTCAACCAGAGAGTTTGACCAAGAAGCCACCCTGGGACTGAC
Source organism: Pinus tabuliformis (assembly GCA_031772625.1). Taxonomy (NCBI): domain Eukaryota; kingdom Viridiplantae; phylum Streptophyta; class Pinopsida; order Pinales; family Pinaceae; genus Pinus; species Pinus tabuliformis. The sequence continues at coordinate 434,353,380 of CM062805.1, forward strand.
TCCACTAAAAAATTCCGTAGAGGCTGCAGACCTTTCCCACTTCACTGACTGAGAAAATTGTGCAGACAGGCCGGATAGACACCTAGTGCCCACCCATGTCTCCCTCAGAAAACTGCATAGTTTTTCCAGCCAGCCCTCTCGATATTTGACAGGATGCTCACCCAAAAAATTACATAGTTTTCATGAGAAATTCCTCTACTTCCCAATAGTTTTCTTAGCTCAAAAACTACGCAAAGGTGACTAGCAAGCTAGCCCCCTAACATGAGCACAATTTTTCCCAACAATAGCTCCCGACAACCGACTTACGGTTCCCTCCAAGAATTGTGTAGTTTTTGCTGCTAAGCTCGAGCTGCTAACTACTAGTTCCCTCCAGGAATTGCACAGTTTCTTCTACCAAGATCTCGATAGTTGACTGCCAGTTCCCCTAAGGAATTGTGCAATTTTTGCTGCTAGTGACCTAGTAGCTGACTGTTAGTTCCCCTTAATAATTGCATAGTTTTTTCTACCAGTGGCCAAGTAGCCGACTGCCAGTTGCCCTAAGGAATTACGCATTTTTTGCTGCTAAGCTCTCGCTGCATGCTTGTTTTGGAAATTTCACAGATTTTTCCTACCCAGCCTTTCCGTAGCCCTGACTGTTCCTCTCAAAAACTACATAGTTTTTTCCTCTAGCTAAGACAGACCCCACGGATAGTCACTGTCGATCCAGACTGCCTATCTTTATCATCAAGTGACTCTGTGCAGTTTTCATCAGTAGTGCCTGAAGCCTCCATCCTGCCTCGCAACCTTGTCACCTCTCCTAGTCACCTGCATCCGAAATGATCATGCATCATGGTAGACTAGGAGGTTTATGGATTTGATGTTGTCTCATGATGAGTGACTGCAAACACAGGTACACAAACAAACATGGTGCAACGATGGATGGGATGAACAAATGGAGCACATGCAGAAGGACAAGTTCACCAATGGATGAATAGATGATGCATGCAAAGAGATGTGCTCATGAATGGATGATCATGCAAAGATGTGTTTGTAGATGAACGAATGAGAAAACATGCAAGTTGTGTTCCCGAATGGATGGATGAACGAACATGCACCTTTCGCGAATAGATGAACCTATAAAACTTACCAACATACAAGCAAGGAGAAATGTGTGAATGCAACATCAAGTGAACCAATGACCATGGAAGAATCCACGCACCTTTCCATGTGAAGGTGAAGCTTTGACACACCATGAGGACATCCATCACCCAACAACACTGCAGCTCAAAATGCACACCAGCAGCAGCACGAATGTACCAGCACTGCCATGTCGAGTCATGTCGTCCACATCTCTACTGCAAGCCATACTATCAATCAATGTAATGTAATGTGGAAGTCCAAGAGACCCACTTGTTGTACGAAGATTCATGTAAAGTCGAAAAGTCATGGAAGTCAAACAGTCATGAGGGGAGTTGAAGAGCCACAAGGGTTAGTTTCACCCTTGGCTATAAATACCCCCTCATTTCTACATGCAAGGGACTTTTTCACCTTAGCTCCTACCACATATCCTTGAGAGTCTGTAATTTTTTCTAGGAGGAGTAAGTAGTGGCTCCCATGCTCCGCACACAGGGTTAGTGATGTATGGTGTAATGATGTGTCTTGGAACTTTCGCTTAATTCAAAATCTTGCTAACAAGCCAAGACATTTTCACACATTTATTGTAACTATTGTAAGACTAATCTTTAACACATGTAATGCATGTTTCTTCAACCTATGTTTAACACTTGTAATGCACGTTGCTTCAACCTATGTTTAACACTTGAACTAATTCACTTGTTGTAATACACGTATGTTAATGAAAATGTATTGTATATGTTGTTAATGATGTCTCTCCTGTGTAGACTACTCTCCCAGACATCGGACATAACTTTCACATAAAAATTTCTATAGCAACCATTGTACTCACGCGGACTAATCCACTGAGTGTTATACATGTTATCTTCCCTTGTGTGTTGTGACTGCTGCATCCGTGTGGACTGTTTGCTGGAAGCTGTGCATGTCCTGTTGTGTTGTGTGTTCCTAGCAGAGTTGGGACTTCTCCCAACTGACTTGGGACTCACTCCCACCCTCTCCCTCTACAGTGAAAGAACCATTGACACAAGAGACACTTACAATCACCAGGCACGTGAAACTCACTTCTTGCAAGACAAAGCAGACCACTCTCTTGTGATGACAAGCAAGAGTTGAGGAAAATATTTAAGATAATGGCAACCGGGCCATTGTACTGGATGGGACTACCACACTAAATGGTGTAAGGTCTAGTTGGGACTTCATACCAGGGTGATCCCCTAGATGTTGGCAGGTCCAGCACCATCAACATTTCTGGTGCTAGAAGGAGGGACAGATGACAAGTTGAGTCATCACATCTATTTTGAATCTCTGCATATCTCACATGACTAACTACAGAGTTTCTCTTCTGGAGTGTATGTCTTATGGAAGTGACTTCATTATCTTGGAGAAGCTCTTGGATAACTTGTCACATAAAACATACGATGGTGGAGGATATTTAGCCTTGGTTAGGCACATGGTCAGTGTTGTATTCTCATGCGAATGACATGGAATATTTGAAGAATACATGACCTACGTGTTATTCATCTACATGCTTTGAGGAAACCCCATGCACTGGTGTGCCACGCTGCCTAAAAAATATATTCATTCTCTTTCTCATCTGGTTGTAGAGATAGATTGTGTTTTCAATCACTTTAATTGTAAAGCACTTGACAAAGAAATTCTGGAATTACGAAAAGCACCCAATGATTTCGTTGAGCAATTTTACACATGCTTTTGTAATCTCGCATACCGATTTCCTGAAGATAAAATTGATTGGGAATTTCATTATGGAATATTTGAGTATCTTCTTCACATATCCAAAAATCTGCAATTCTTGAAATCATCTAAACCCCACTCAGCACACTTCGGTGATGGAGCTGCATAATCACAGGTAGACACAGTTGTTGTCACAAGTGATTGTCCACCTTAACCTCATCAAACAACTCCACTACGTAGAGTGATATGGGATATTATACACACACATCTATTGAACTGTCACATCCTCCCACCCCACCTGCTCTTGATATCTACGCAGATTTGGCTTGCAAGCCTGTTGGTTGTCACGTGGATTCATTCCCTCAACCTCTGTCCCTGCATTCTTTTGACCCTCCATATTGTACCATCTTGTGTTCTTCCATTCTGGACTCCTCACCTATTGTGAACGAGGATTAAGTTGTTGATGGAGTTAGTGTTCTGCATCCAACCTGTGCCATCATTCATGATGATTTTGTGCAGGAATCTAAAGAAGAACCCACGGTGAAGGATGACTCCCTTCCATCTGTGCCTCACTCGCTCTATCCTGACATCCCTTATGATTCTTCCACTATTGATTTCCCCTATGAAAAATTATTCCTGGATGTTCCTACTTCCGATCGTTCACAAGACACGTCGGATGTCTATCTGCCATTACATTCCAAAGAGGACACATCTTCCTCCGAAAATCTGTCCAATATTTCATCTGTCATTTATGAAAACACAGAGGGTGAACATCCTTGCTTCTCATCTACCCCTTTGCACGATTCATCAAATCATGAGGATGCCGACAAACATCTTGAATTTTTTGATGTTGGTTGTTATGATCTCTTTACTTCTTCATCCATTCACAATGTTGATTCAATCATTGTTAATCTTTCTAAGGCATTGGTCTATGATGATATATCTGTCGACGAAGTAGAAAACCCCCAGATTGTTGAGGCACTTCAACCTGAGATGATGGGTATGTAAGGTCCTCACTGTCCTGAGGTTGGTTTAGCTTCTAATTAGGAAATTGTTGAAACATGTAAGGCTCCTCATCACTCTCTGCTTTGTGTTCAAGATCAATATAACACTCAGATTTCACTTCCTCCACTCGAACTACACAACCCCATCGCTCATGCACTGGAGGATTCTTACACAGCAAGCACACTTTCACAATGTAAGTGGTCTACCTTTCTCAAGTTTGCTTGCATGTAATAGTCAAGAGAATGCATACACTCAACATCTACATGCAGTGTAGCACAGCACCATGGTAAGTCCATAGAGTGCATGTCATGTGGTTTCACTCACTTTTGCTCTATGGACGCTTGTAAGCTTGGAGTGTGTCTGTCTTCATTGTTGTATCTTTCACATCTGTTGGTTCACACAACTGTGTTGTTCATGAACCATTGCTTCACTAACATGGGTAATCCAATGCATCGGTGGCTGCATTGGAAGTATCACTTCACACGAGATGATCCATGCACTTCTAGCTTAGGAGTAGGAGTATTATTTTCTTTGAGTTTTTTTCTTACATGCATGATTGATTCTTTCTTTGTGTGTTTTCTTGCTTGCTTGTTTGTTTTCCTACTCGCTTTGCATATGCATTTTCTTCTACTTATTGCTTTTCTTGTTTATATCCATAGGTTAGTTTTTCATGGACCGTGTGTGACTCTTAAAGCAAGCTAGGTGAAGTACATGAGGACTTGTACAATTATCAACACTTGGTTATCTATCATCCTACCTCTTATGTAAGAATGTGTTACCTTCAGCCCATGATACATCAATGGAAAATATGTAAATAGTCCAGGGGAAGCATGGCCCACACATGTACCGACTGCAATGACTTAATGGGAGAGTTGAAAACCTTCCTGTCAATGACCAAGATCTCAAGAATTATTTACAGTAGGTTGGGCCGCACCCTATGCCATGTACATAGTCTGCTTGCTGCTTGTTGTTTCATTTTGTTTAACTTGCTTACTATCTTTGCTCTTATTTGGTTTTTTTTTCTTACTAATTTTTTTGTTTTCTTGATACCTTACTATTTTTGTTTATGGAAATAAGTGCTGCCAACTACTGCATTATGGCTTTTGAATAGAGTATGTGGCTGAGATTTGAAGAAACTTGTGATGCTGCAGCACTTGGCTAGTCTTGTGTCCATCTTCTATGTGCTTGGTTATAATATTTAGCCAATGAAGTCTTGATGGAAAATACAAGCCATTTGCGAGGGAAGTTTTGGTCCAACCATGAACCTGTGTCCACACTGGGAAGCCCCATGTCTACACTCAGCTTTCTGCTTTGTGTGTTCAAGCTCATCCAACTAGTAGAAATGGAGAAGGGGAAAATGTAAACAAGAAAACCTATGTCTGAGGTCTTACATGCTCCTCTCAAGGGACAACCTCTTATTCTCTCAATAAGTTGGGATCCCTCTTCTACCCCAAAAATAAATAAGTGCTTAAGCACAGCCCTCTTGAAAAATTTAAAGGAATAAGAAGACAAAGGCTTCCTACACAGACAAGTGAAGCATGCAACTCGACTGGGATACTGACTAGGCTCGCTGGAAGTGTAGCAATGTGTGTGTTCCTATGTGAATTCTCTAGGGTACTGTCTAGGCCTGCTAGCAAAGGAGCAACACTAGAGATGAAAACTTACACTCTAAAAATCTTCAACTAATGAGCTAAACAACCCTTCCTAAATTCAAAACACTGTGATCAAGCTAAACTTTTGATTGTGTTTAACTGAGTTGGAAAAAAGTTGAACCATGTATGTCTATGAGGTAAGTGGGGAAGCCTGAGTAACTCATACAGTGATTCAATACTCAGTGATGAAAATGTCTATTGCAATCACACACAGAGTCACATTCACTGTTGTACAATCATCATCACGGTCAACCAATGATCAATCAAAAGGGTCATGCTTGTCGCTTACATCATTAGTTAGTCATGTTGAGCATGTGTGTCTGGATGTTTTGAGTTGTCTCGTCATCAAGTCATGTAAGTGTGTGTTTTTTCAAGATCACGTATGCATTTTTCACTCGTTCACCCACTTAGTAACTTTCTTGAAGTTTTGATGATTGGATTCCCCTCTGACATCTAGACCATCACCCCACCATCGACTCTATAGAATGTCATGAAGAACAACGCAGAAGCACTAAGTAAGCCATTTCAAGCTACGTTGTCCGCAAGAAAATCACACAACATTCATGCTGGTCAACCAGAGAGTTTGACCCGACAGCCACCCCAGGCCTGACTTCCCTCAAAAATTGTGCAGAGGCTGTAGACCTTGCCTGCTTGGCTAACTGAGAAAATTGCACAGATAGGCTGGAAAAACACCCAGTGCCTGTCCCTGTCTCCCTCAGAAAATTGCGTAGTTTTTCCAGCCAACCCTCCCGACAGTCGACTAACTGCTCACCCAGAAACTTGCGCAGTTTTCATGAGCAATTCCTCTGCTGCCCAACAATCCGCTCAGCTCATAAAGTACACAAAGGTGACCAGCAAGACAACCTCCCAGCACCAGTGTAGTTTTTCTCGCCACCAGTGCCCGGTAGCCCATTGACAGTTCCCTCTAGGAATTGCGTAGTTTTTGCTATGAAGCTCTAGTTTCTAACTTCTAGTTCCATCCAAGAATTGTGCAGTTTTTGCTGCCAAGCTCCCAACATCTGACTGCTAGTTCCCCTCAGGAATTGCGCAATTTTTGCTACCAGTGACCTAGTAGCTAACTGCGAGTTCCCCTAAAGAATTGTGCAGTTTTTTGTTGCTAGAGACCTAGTAGCTGACTCCCAGTTCCCCTTAGGAATTGCATATATTTTGCTACCAAGCTCTCGCTACCGACTCGTTTTAGAAATTGTGTAGATTTTTATTGCCTAGCCTTTCCACGGCCCAAATTGTTCCTCTCAAAAACTGTGCAATTTTTTCCTCTAACTTAGCCAGACCCCACAGAAAGTCACTTTTGATCCAGATTTCCCATCTTCATCACCCAGTGACTCCTGTGCAGTTTTCATCAGCAGTGCCTAGAGCCTCCATCCCGCCTCACAACCTTGTCACCTTTCCCGATCACCTGCATCTAAAATGATCATGCGTCATGGTAGACTAGGAATTTTATGGATTTGATGGCTTGTTGTCATGAGTGATTGTAGACACTGGTACAGAAACAAACATGGCATGACAACGGATGGGATGAAAAGAGGGATCACATGCAGAAGGATAGGTTCACTAATGGAAGAACAGATGATGCATGTAAAGGGATGTGATCGCAAACTGATGATTATCAAAGATGTGTTCCCAGATGGACGACAAGCAAACATGTAAGATGTGTTCATGAACAAATGAATGGAAAAACATGCACCTTTCATGAACAAACAAACATGTCAAGCTTACCAACATACAAACAAAGAGCAATGTGTGAATGCAACATGAAGCAAACCAATGACCATTGAAGACTCTACACACTTTTCCATGCAAAGGTGAAGCTGTGAAACACCATGAGGACATCCATCACCCAGGAGCACTACAGCTCAACATGCACACCAGTAGCAACACGAATGTACCAACACTATCATGTTGAGTCATGACGTCTACATCTCTACTATGGGCCATACTGTCAATCAATGTAATGTTACATGGAAGTCTAAGAGACCCACTTGTTTTACGAAGAGTCATTTAAAGTCAAAAGTCATGGAAGTCAAACAGTCATGAGGGTAGTTGAACAACCACAAGGGTCAGTTTCACCCTTCACTATAAATACCCCGTCATTTGTAGATGCAATGGACGTTTTCACCTCAGCTCCTCCCACATAGGCTTAATAGTGTGTAATATTTTCTAGGAGTAAGTAGTGGCTCCCACACTCCACATGCGAGGTTAGTGATGTATGGTGTAACGATGTGTCTTGGAACTTTTGCTTAATTTAGAAGATTGCTTACAGGGCAGCACGTTTTCACACATGTATTGTAACTATTGTAAGACTAATATTTAACACTTGTAATGCATGTTGCTTCAACTTGTGTTTAACACTTGAACTAATTCACTTGTTGTAATACACATATGTTAATGAAAATGTGTTGCATATGCTATTAACACTGTCTCGCCCTTGTAGATCACTCTCTTGGACACCAGACAAACCTTTCATATAAAACTTGCTATAAAAACCATTGTGCTGACATGGACTAATCCACTGAGTGCTATATGTGTTATCATCCCTTGTGCGTTGTGAATACTGCATCAGTGTAGACCATTCTTCCAGAAGTTGTGTACGTCCTATTGTGTTCTGTGTTCCTAACAAATTTTGGACTTCTCCCAATCAACTTGGGACTCAGTCCCACCCTCTCTTTCTATGGTGAAAGAACCATTGACACAAGAGACACCTACAATCATCATGCACACAAAACTCACTTCTCGCAAGGAAAAGTAGACCACTCTCTGATGCTAACAAGCAAGAGTTGAGGCAAATATTTAAGATAATGGAAATTGAGACATTATACCAGATGGGACTCCCACAACAAATGGTGTGAGGTCTAGTTGGGACTGGGGTGATCACCTCAATGTTGGCGGGTACAACACTATCAACAACTTCCTACAGTACCTTTACATTCCTAGGGGACTCCAGATTGATAAGGAAAACAATCTTAGCAGGGTGTACCATCAATCCATGCTTATAGATGATGTGGACAAACAATATTTCATAAGGTACACAAAAAATCCACTTCTTCAAGTTCAATGAGTTTTGGTACTTCCTAAAAGTATCCAACATTAAGCGCAAACTAGGGGCATTCTTCTTGACCAACCCAAACATTGTCCAATCGTTTAAGTAAACCTCCAAAAATGTATGAACGAATTCCTTGAACGCCGCAACAACCACCCTAGAGAAAATTGCAGGGGCATTTTTTAGTCCGAAGGGCATAACTGTATACTGGAACAACCCCCTTTCTATAGTGAAGGTAGTCTTGCTTCGATCGTCTAACGTGATCTTAATTTGGTGGTATCCCAAGAATCCATCTATAAATAAGTAAGCTTCCTGTCCACTAACATTATCGAGAACTTCACTTGAAAATGGCGTAGGGAATGGATCATGGACACATGAATCATTTACCTTCTGCAAATCTACATAAATTCTAATATCACCCTTTGTTTTCTTCTCTTAGACCACCATGGGACTAACCCACTCGGATTCCTCTACAAGCTCGATTATTCCGACTGCGACAATTTTATCGAGTTCCTCTCATACCTTTTCCTTGTATTTCGGGTTCAACCAAATAGGCACTGGTTAATGGGCTTCACATCAAGTTTTAAATTGATCTTAATTACCCCCAAATCTCCTACTATCCCCTTCAAGTTAGAAAACTTGGTTGGAAATAAGTGATGATATTCATGTAGCAATTCAGCTACCTTATCCATTGTATCTTCATCCCAATAGTCACCAATGTTCGTGAATTTTGGTTCTACCTTTGAGTCAATTTTTACCTGCTTTGTGTGCATCGGTTGCGAAATATCTGGGATCTCCACACTAGGTCCCTCAACTTCGAGCTATCCTTCTGATTCAGGGATATTAATATTCCTCGAATCATCATCATATTATTTTATTGTAACATTCTGACATTCTAAAGCATGCTACAACTGCACACTCTAGTCAGGTTGTACCCATGTGATAGGTTCAACAGGTGTTCAGAAGATTGCTACCTTAATCTCTTGAAGTGCTTCATCAATGCATGTGAACACATATTCAAAACTGAATGATAGCAAGAAACTTTCTTTCATCTCATCTTGGTAAATTGGTTGCGTGTCACAGCTCTATTTCTAAGTACCAATTCTCTGGGATAACATCCAAGGTATGAAGAAATATATGCACCCACTCAGGTTGAGGTAGTTCACCCCACGCCTTAGTCCACCATGGCAGATGTTCATGCAGATCATCCTTCCCTATGTATTTTTCAGTGAGTTGGGTGTTCGCATAGCCAAATCTTATTCGCATCATTTGACGATATTCCTTCCAATCAATAAAATGATTCCTATGCATACCCCACCATCTTACAGGCTTAGCTCTTAACGCGAGCTCTAAGACCTGGTATCGATGTTCCTTTGGTACCTCCCTTTCAAAATTCTCAAGAAACATACTAACATCACCCAAACCATCATAATAGGGAAACTTATGTACCTCAGTAGATACACAGCATAGCGATTTAGTAAGTTGATTACACCACAATGTATAGACCTCATGCAACCGATTCTACCAGTTTTCTAGTTCTTCATCTGAGTCTGATTTGTAGGAGTTTTCCTTCTCCCATCTGATCCTTCCATCCATAGTAGGATTGATCCAATCCTCATTGTATGCAGTTAACTTATAGATGTGCTCAATTTCATCATCTTCATAATAGTCATGATTCGATTATGTGTATCACGAACCTTCAACTAGATCCAATAAGGCAATTACCTGAAGTTCGTTCTTTACTAATATCATGCTTCACTTCTTTGTGTTTATCATTGCATTCATGTCAAAATACAAATCAATATCAAGCAAAACTGGGTATGGATTACTATCATCAACGATCTTAATAACTTCGAAAAAAACCAATGCTTTTGCACCTTCAATATCTACAATTACTCCATACAAGCACCCCATTGGGATTACCTTCTATTGATTCACCATGTGCAGCTAAATTGGATACCATTTCAACTTACGATTTCCCATACATTCCCAAGTCTACTTCGGAAGTATATTAGCATTGGAGCCCAAATCTAGGATTACCTTATCCATTTCAAAATCATTGATTTGCATAGTTAGCCGCATCTCCCTAATGGTTCTTTTCTTGCTTTGGTTTACCTTATTGACTATGCGTTGTCCTAGTAACGACTTATACTTGTTGGCTCAGTTATCTATTAGCTCTTATTGTCCCTCTACTACCCTCTGATCCTGTAGTAAATTCATACAGGTCTACAAAAATGATTTCAACACTATAGGATCTGACTCTTGGACTACAGTAGCATCTGCAAGCTTCTCCTTTTGCAAGGCTATCAACATCAGGTTTTGAGATGTAGAAGCACATGGACTCATAAAATTCTTTCTCGCCTCCACAAATGTCTCTTTTTCCTTATTTAAATCAAACCCAACATTCTTCTCACCAGCTTTTTGGAACCATCACTCAAATTCTGACTGTTTTCCTTCAACCTTGTCTTCACCTGTGGCTACACCACTTCGTGTGACTATGTTGGCACTGGGATCATCTTCACGCAACTTAGATCTCATCATTTGGATACTGTGAGTTGGTTGTTGGGTCTTCTTTTCCTACTAACACTGGGAAATATTATATAACATGATCAAATTAATGTAGTACTGACATGAGGGGTGGGTTGGATTCTGGCAGTCGCACACAAAGTGTCCTGGTTCTCCGTACTTGTAACAAATTATCTAGCCTCGACCTCTTCCAACTCCTCCTCCTCATCCTCTTCCCCGTCCTTGAAATCCTCCTTGAGCTGTAGGTGTGCCTTGGTCATTCTGTGTGTATTTTTCAACCTACATCATATATTGCGGAGTTTTGTCCATCATTAGTTCATAGCTTCGATAATTCCTCTCATCATGACCAACTAATTTATAAAAGTTACAAAAAAGTTTCTTTGGAGACTATATAAACTTCTGTAATAAGGAGAAATTATTGGTTGAATGTTGTCATAAAACTTGGCAAATACTACACTAGGTACTTGCACTAGTGCTTGTTCCAGTAGAATACTCTGGTTTTAATGGGTTAGGACCTCCTATAGCTATATAATCCCGTAATACAGGGAATTTATCCTTATGATGGCCTTCAACCTTGCATTTTGTGCACCAAAATTTAGAGTGTGTCTCTGTCTTAACCTTCTTTCCCTTCTTCAGGTCCTGTAACTCCATACGCAGGCTTGCTAGCTATGCTTGAATCTGTTGAATTCTTACATTCGTATCCTGGATTAGTGAAGCTTCTATTTTCATCACAATTTCCAATGCTTTGGCTTACGACCCAATCTTCTGCTGGGATAACGGTAATCTTAAGTGAGGTAATAATGAAGCTATGTACTAGTCCCTATGTTGTTCATCCAAGATCTGAAGGTTAGCCTGACTTACTAAACACTTTAGTCGCTGATCTATATCCCACGCAAATTCATTACCCTTTTTCTTAATCTCCTTGATATTAGTCGCACATTGATATTTCGATTTTGGATTCATAAATTCCACGTTCAACGCATCCTTCGTATTAGCCAATGAAGCAGTCAAGTGATTCATGTTGTATCTAATATACTAGGTGTGCACTCTATCCTGTAGCACTATAACTAGTTGTGCTTTCCTTATATCATCATCATTGATCTGGTGTGCTTTCCACACAACTTCTATGGAGAACCAAAACTATTCAGGATCCTTTGATCTCTGACCCCTTAATACATGAATTTTTATCGTATTTTCCATATTGAATAGTGGAGGTGGAGGTGGAGATGGAGGTGTAGGTGTATGAGGTGGAGGCAAAGGTGGATGTGGAGTGGTTGGATGTTGTATTCCAAAAGTATTCTGATCTACAGTTTTCACCGCACCTCTAGGCGTACTAGGGCTACTTCGTTGTTCTTCACTTTTAGACTCTCCCAATAAGGGACTTTATTCACTTCCGAAAAATTTTACTTGATCTACTCTAAATCGTTTTCCGCTTCCCATAGATCCAGTTGGACCCCTTTTAAACATTATGGTAAACTAATAACCTTCTTTTCAGTTAAAACCATTTTAATCTAGGTTTTTAGCGATTTTAGGTACTTACCTCTCAGACCCTTGAAGAATCATCGTTCAACTTCGTTATAAGAAACATATGTACCTATTGCAAATTTAGTCATGAAACCACCCAGGATACTATGAATCCAATAATCAACATCTCTCATAACCTTATAATCAAATCTTTGAAGGCGTTTGATGAGTTATAGAGTGCACACAATAGGATCATCGTAGTTATGAGTAGTTTCAGTATCTGCTAATTTGGATAGCCACACATAGAACTCATAGGGGAATGATGAAAAGAAAACTTCATGCACTTATGTGTAAATATACCTTTGTAACCACTTTTCTTTTGATAAGTGTGGATTCCTGATCCAAAATGGATTTGGATAGACTCCCAAGTCTAAGTGTTCCTCATTGAGGAAAATGAAAGTCCAAGGAAGTTCCTGGAACTAGCCCCATTGCAGAGATCGTCTTATTCTGAATCTACTGCAACTTGAATGGGAAAAAATGGACTTAGGATGCAAAAGTTATCACAAAATGAAGCTACCCTTTATCCTTTGGGAAAAGGGGCAAAATCCCCTAAAAATGGAACCAAAAATACCCTCTAAATTTTCTAAAAATATCAAAACTATTGCACAAGAAAACCTTCACAAAATGGCGGAAAACACTATTGGGACCTAAAAATATGAAGAAATAGCGGAAAATAGGCTTATCGGGAGTTAAAGGAACAATGCACAGGAGCCGTTGGATCTGGCCAATCAACAGTCCATATTCGATTGGCATATCGCAATTGGCGGTGACAAGCGGAGGCAATCGGAGGCTATCACATGATAGTTGCGATCGCAATCAGCGCGAGTCAACGAGAACCGTTGATCAAGCATGCAGATTGATGGCCTAGGTTAATGTATGATATCGCAATCGGCAAATACATGGAGTGCTTACCCAATGGCTCGGGGGTTATGCAATATGAGATTGCGACAAGTCGCATCACAACATCGCATTAGAGAATTACAGAGGAGCAAGGCTATATATATATATATATATATATATATATATATATATATATATATATATATATCTAGAGAGAGAGAGAGAGAGAGAGAGAGAGAGGGAGAGAGATATGCGATGCGATGGCCTGACCCGATGGAACTATGAACCAAATTTTATATATTTTGAGATCCGGAAAATGACATTTTCCTTTGTATTTCGCATTTTTGTTAAATAAACGAAATGAAAAGAAAATGCACCCAATGCAATGAACCAGACCCAAAAGGGTTTTTAAATGCCACTAAATAATTATTTCAAGTCCGACATGAGCCATATTGTTGGGATTTTAGTGTTTTAATGTGTTTTATAAATATAAAAGGGAATCGCGGCATAGGGCCATTGCGACTTGCGATAGTGATTTCAGGCAGACTCGATAGGAGTCTAGGGTGGAGTTGATGATTTTTGAAACCCGAAAGAAAGAGTTTCTGCAAATTTTTCCCGTGTTTAGTGTATTTTCCTATGTAAGTTGAGAACACTATTTTTAGGGATTTCAAAGGCCCGATGGTCCCTTCCATTACAGAACAGGTGGCCACCATCCCTGAAGGCATTTAGGAATGATTGCTAATGCTCAGAGAGGGTATTTGAGCAGACCGAGGCCGAAAGACAAGGAGCCCGAGAGGGAAAGCGAATAGACAAGCATCGATTGGATTAAAAGCCATGAATGTTAGAGATAGAAGAGGTTGTTGGGGGTTGTTGCAAAAACAGAGAATAAGCAACAGCGCAGAAGCAAAAATAGGCTGAGAGAGCAAAAAGCTAATGTGTAGAGCAGCCGAGGGAGTCACTTGGAGGTTAAGTGAAAAGCCATAGAGTTGTAAACTAATAGAGAGCCAAAGAAGCTAGAGCCAAAGAGCCAGAGAGCCAGAGCCAGAGCTAAAAAGCCAGATCCAGAGCTAAGAGCTAGAGCCAGAGCCAGAGCCAAAGTTGAGAGCCAGAAAGTTGAGAGCTTCAAAAGCCAGGGATCAAAAGGTGTCAAAACCCATTGTTTCTATGTAAAACAGTGGAGTTGAGCCAAGAGCTTGTAAAAGGACTTTTCCATAATCCCAGAGAGCCTAGTTTAGTTGACCAGAGCTCATGGAGACGTAGCCTAAGAGTTTTGGGTGAAATCCTAATTAAATTGTTGTCTTATGTGTTTTTTTTACTGCTGCATTATTTATTGTTATATGTATCTATATATCAGTTTAAGCACATCACTTACAACACATAAATAGTTCTAAAACATCTTTAAAATAAACACCAACATACACCTTATTTTCCAACATGTTATCCATTCCGCATTGGTTAATCAATAAGACTTGGGAAAATTTAAAGCTTTGGAAGTGGGAGAGGTTCATGCAAGTTAGAAAGGAATCCTAAGTGCCCCATTTTTAGATCAGGTCGTATCAAAGCTTGAGATTGATTAACCACACCTTCAAAAGAAGGTTATATCAGAATGCTTGATTGACAGAGCAAAGATTGCTTGTCTAAATGGTGTTTAAACAATTAGAGTTTGATTGTATGCTTGTTTGTAGACTGACTATTTTATGAGTTTGCAAAGGTGAAGGGAAAGCTATTGATAGCTCAGTCCAGGAAGGACAAGAAGGAAGAAGGGCTTAAGGCATTCTTCTATCCCAAAGGACCTCAAGGAAATCCTGGAAGCATAAGAGGTTTGTTGCAAAAATTTGCTTGAATAAAGCTCTTTGTTATTCTTGTTTGAAGTTCTTTTGTTCATTGCAATAATGACAACTTCTTCAAGTGAGTCCTCAAATTCTCCTTTCTTCACAAGTTTCTTTGATGAAGACATGAAGCAAGACTTGTTCATCATGATGGATATGGTGAGAGAAATGTATAAGGATGGAAGGAAGAAGATGTTGTCTGACAACTTGCAGAAAATGGATAGGCAACTTCATATTGCAAATATGAACTTGAAAAGGATGCATGAGTTGGAGTCACAACTCTTTGTTGCCCAAGAAGCCATAGTCAAGTATCATCTTGAAGAAAAGGTAAGCCATTCCAATTTGTCTTCTAATTCTTCTAAGAATGCTTGTATTGGTTCTTTTGAAAAACATACTAGAGGCATAGGTTCCAAGCTAATGTCCAAGATCGGCTATGAAGGAAAAGGCTTGGGTAAGCATGCAAAAGGTATTGTTGAACCAATAGTGGTTGAGGAAGGGCCTAAATATTTGGTTCTTGGCTATGGATAGTGTTATGGAGAGAGCTCCAAAGCTACCATGAAGGCCATTGAAACGATCCCAAGAAGGAGTTTCATTTCATGTCCTCTACCTCAAAAGTGTGAAGATTGTATTCAAGAGGAATGCAATGGCTTGAAACATCATTTGCAGGATGCAGGTGTTCAGAAGCACTGACTTGAACCAGAGAGTTATGGAAACTCTAGCAGCCTCAAAGATATTGATGGTGTTCCAAAGGGAGCCACTTCTTCATTTGCTTCATCTCCTCATGAAGGCAATAAAGGTGAAAGAGGTAGGTATAAATCTGGTTCTAAACATATTCCTTTTGATTTTGCAAAGCATGGTAAATTTCCACATGAGCATGGGAAAAGAGTGGCATGTTCCTTTTGTGGTTTGGATAACCATGATGTTTCTAGATGTTGGAAGAGAATGGCCACATACAGGAAACCTTTGAAGGAAAAGAAGCAAGAATCCAAAGGTCCATTGGACAAGGCAACTCATGTTGTCAAGAGGATGCACATGCAGTGCACTTATTGCCATAAACAAGGACATCTTGCTGCAAAATGTTGGACATTGAATCCGATAATGCTTCCACCGAAGTTGAAGAAAGTGGAAAGAGAATATGGCAGAAATGGAAAGGAAGATTCCATGAATGATGTGTCTCAGAATGATTCACATGTTGATGTTGATGTGCAGACAAAGGTAGTACCTTTGAAAGGGATTGGTAAGAAATGGTTAGAGTTCTTATCCAATTAAGATTGCATGTCTAATGATGAATCTTTGTGCATTATTTGTTAATGAGGATGCAAGTTGTAGGATTTTTCCAAGTAGGTGAATGGAGAAGTTGAGCAGGAGACTCACTTTGTTGCCGCAACATTATATTTCATTTCCGCTTCGAAAGTACAGTGTGCTTAAGCAAAAGTTGAAAGATGAAATGCATGCATGAGTTTGATGTGCATGAACACAGGGATACTGATGATTTCCTTGTATTTGAACATGTATGTGTAATTAACTTGCAGGGTTGATTTCTTTGACATGCATGTGATGCAATGTTGACTTGGGAGAAGTTAACTTGGTTTCCTAGATGGAGATAATGATGAAGTGTTTCATATTTTGAAAAACAGTCCAAATGTTCTTTTCCTACATGCTTTACTTGAAGGGTCATTTGTTTTAAAGGCATGTTTTGTGGGCTTGTTATCTAGTCCATCATTTCTATGCAGATGTAAGACATGGAGGTGTTCACAAGATGTGAAATCTGTTTCTTTTGTTGAAGCAAGAGTTTTGGCCATCCAATTGTTGTTGTTAACAGTTGTTGTTGATAGCTTGCCAAATAGGTACAAATGAAAGTTTTGTGGAGCAGATATACTTCACATTTATTTGAGCCACCTTGGATCAATGATCAAGGCATAGATGTTCAAACTACCTTCTACGACCATTTCAGCAGAAGTTCTGTAGGAAGGCAAGGAGGAAGACAACTCTTCCTAGGAAGACCAGCTGATCCAAGAAGGGAAGTGGTTAGAAAATTTGGTTTAGAGGCACTATGTAAGGCAAGTGTAGGGAGGCTAAAAGAAGAGGGTGAGTCACTCTCATTTACTGTTTAGATCAGTATATTAGTATTTTGGAGACCAAAATTTCTTTTAGTGGGAAGGCCTAATCCAAAATGGATTTTGGATAGACTCCTAAGTCTAATTGTTCCTTACTAGGGAAAATGAAAGTCCAAGGAAGTTCTAGAACTAGCCCAATTGTAGAGATCATCTTATTCTGAATCTACTGCAACTTGAGTGGGAAAAAATGGACTTAGGATGTAGAAGTTATCACAAAATGAAGTTGCCCTTTATCCTTTGGCAAAAGCGGCAAAATCCCCTAAAAATGGATCCAAAAATACCCTCTAAATTTTCTAAAAATATCAAAACTATTTCAAAAGAAAACCTTCACAAAATGGCGGAAAACACTATTGGGACCCAAAAATATGAAGAAATAGTGGAAAACAAACTTATCGACAGTCAAAGGAACAATGCATAGGATTCGTCGGATCTGGCCGATCAATGGTCCAGATCCGATCAGCATATCGCAATTGGCAGTGACAAGCAGAGGAAATTGGAGGCTATCACATGACAATTGCAATCACGATTAGCACGGGTCAACGAGGACCATCGATCAAGTGCGCTTGATCGACGGCCCAGGTTAACATGCGATATTGCAATCAGAAAATACAAGGAGTGCTTACCCAACGACCCGAGGCTTATGCGATATGTGATTGCGACAAGTCGCATTGCAATATCACGTCGAAGAATTACAGAGGAGCGGGGCTATATATATATATATATATATATATATATATATATATATATATATGCGATGGCCAGACCCGACAAAATTATGAACCAAATTTTATGTATTTTGAAATCCGGAAAATGGCATTTCCCTTTGTATTCCACATTTTCGTTAAATCAACAAATTTCAAAGGAAATGTGCTCGATGCGATGAATAGGACCCAAAAGGGTTTGTAAATTACACTAAATAATTATTTCAAGTCCAATATGAGCCATATTGTCAGTATTTTAGTGTTTTAATGTATTTTATAAATACAAAAGGGAACCACGGCACAGGGCCATTGCGACTTGCGATAGCGATTTCAAGCAGACTCGATAGGAGTCTAGGGTGGAGTTGATGATTTTTGAAATCCGAAAGAAAGAGTTTCTCTGAATTTTTCCCGTGTTTAGTGTATTTTCCTGTGTAAGTCGAGAATGCTATTTTTATGGATTTCAAAGGCCCGATGGTCCCTTTCGTTACAGAATAGGTGGCCACCATCCCTGAAGGCATTTAGCAATGATTGCTAACGCTCAAAGAGGGGATTTGAGCGGACCGAGGCCGGAAGATAGAGAGCCCGAGAGGGAAAGCTAACAGACAAGCACCGATTGGCTTAAAAGCCATGAATGTCAGAGAAAAAAGAGGTTGTTGGGGGTTGTTGCAAAAACAGAGAATAAGCAAGAGTACAGAAGCAAAAAGAGGCCGAGAGAGCGAAAAGCCAATGCGTAGAGCAGTTGAGGGAGTCACTTGGAGGTTAAGTGAAAAGCCAGAGAGTTGTAAACAGATAGAGAGCCAAAGAAGCCAAAGTCAAAGAGCCAGAGAGCCAGAACCAGAGCCTAAGAGCTAGAGCCAGAGCCAAGAGCTAGAGCCAGGAGCCAGAGCTAGAGCCAGAGCCAGAGCCATGAGCTAGAAAGTCGAGAGCTTCAAAAGCCAAGGATCAAATGGTGTCAAAACCCATTGTTTTGGTGTCAAATAGTGGAGTTGAGCCAAGATCTTGTAAAAGGACTTTTCCATAATCCCAGAGAGCCTAGTTTAGTTGACTAGAGCTCACGGAGACATAGCCCAAAAGTTTTGGGTGAACTCCTAATTAAATTGTTGTCTTATGTGTTTGTTTTTACTGCTGCATTATTTACTGTTATATGTATCTATATATCAGTTTAAGAACATCACTTATAGCACATAAACAATTCTAAAATAGCTTTAAAATAAACACCAGCATACACCTTATTTTCCAGCATGTTATCCATTCCGCATTGGTTAATCAATAAGACTTGGCAAAATTTTAAGCTTTGGAAGTGGGAGAGGTTCATGCAAGTTAGATAAGAAGCCTAAGTGCCCCATTTTTAGATCAATTCCTATTCTCCCAGCCTGCAAACTCATGCAACTTCTGATCTATCCACTTCTAAATTTCCTTCTTAGTTGGTATCCACTTATGCCACATCACACATCACTTAGATAGATCCCGGTCCTGGCAACAAAACCATTTGTTAGATTTAGGGGGATTGGACCCAAGTTCGGAGTTAGCTACGCTAACCAACAAAACCCTACACTAACAGCCCTTTCGGCAACCACCCACATAGCGCAAACTATAGTCTCACCCGAGGCAGTATTGGGGGATGCTAGAACCAAGCTTTTGTATCCAAAAGGCTGTGTGATGAGGTTTAATGTCCTTTCTGCAATTTTGTTTTAGATCTAAACTTCCCGAACCCTTACTCATGAGACTTAGATGATTTCTAGTTAAAGAAAGTTATAAGCTTTGTGTAACTATCTAATCATGCATAAAACAACATCTAATAGTTGAGTAGAGTAATTAAGATAATATATAGACAAATATCATTCAGTTGTGTGTAAATACATAAAATACACAATGCATAAAAATAGACATAGATTTGCTTCCAATATCTTTCTATTACTTTAGATCTTCGTTTGCAACCTTTCTAGACCCTACACACACAACTGTAGGGGCCTAGGCACTCAGCTGTGGACTTACCAAGGTCTCCATGCACTCAACTGCAGGAGCCTTCCCCTTCCCCTAAAACACAGAAATATCTACAATTATAGACCCAAAAGCATACCATAACAAGTGATTGATTTCCTTAGAATTGCTAAGACATCCCTTTATATATCCTTCTCTATTACAATACCATGGTCCGAAAACCATGGGTGGGTCTCAAAATAATATAGAAACATAAGGGGTTTTGACCTTCCTAAAACCCGTTGACTCCTATATGACCCATGCTACTCGCACTTTGCTCCTTGAAATGCGGAGACTTACAATATTTTAACAAAATTTGACCTAGGCGACCCTGTCCCAACAACAACACAACTACAACAAAACTTTCCATAGCTCAAATAACCACAACCCCTTTCAGGTGGGTCTAAGATTTCAATCATTTGCAAGGCGGTGGTGTGGAGCATGATAGCTTAACTATCAACTTCCACCGAGGGAATGAGCTTGCTGTGAAGGTGTTGATATCCAACAATTTTGAAACCCAATACAAGTGAAAGCATCCATCTATCAAAATATGCAAACTGTAAAAAAGGATGTACCAAAAACACACGAAGGCACACCTGATGGGTTCTCTGAATGAGTGAAGCTGACATTGCTTTTGCCTAGCTGGGTAATATTCATGCCACATGTCGGTGTGGTGCTTCACAATCGAAGGGTTAATACCAAGCATCTCAGAATATGGCCACGCAGAAATGTCCCTATACTTTGGAGATAGGGATTTGTAGGAAGTTACCTCTTCTAGGGAGCATGCTTCCCCCAATGAGATCTCTTCAAAAGTGCTAGGTTTAATTTAAATATCAACCTTAATGGTAGGTGCTATATTTGACATGTTCCCCTCCTTGAATGCATCTAGTGCTGGGATGGGTTTTTTATACCAATCTACTTGTCCTCGTGGTAGGAAGTCTTTTTTTATACTATGAAGATGTTGTGACTTGGTGACTTAGTAGTGAGAATGTTTTCTCTAGTAAGAAGAAATAATGGTGATTTATGGCATCCCAAGGGAAAAATGGTTTCGTCATGGCCACTAGAATATCTTTGTCTGAGTGAAAATGATTTTCCAATGTTGAATTGGGTTGCGCAAGGTCGTGAGGGTGGATTTTATGCCTATTTGTGTTGGTTGACAAGCAAGAATATGATTCAGTGGTTGATCTTGTACAACATAGCAAAGTTGAAAATGTGTGACTAGAATTATTTTGAGAATTCCCTCCGAGGGGTTCTGATGTTGTTGGGAGTGTTCTTGTTGGGTATTTACCACTCCTTGATGGGGGAAGGGATGTTGCATTATTGCAGGTTGTTGGATTCCACCCCCTTTCCCTCCACTATCCTGTATCCTTTTCACTTTAGGGAGTTGAACACAACGATGGGTATAATGACCATATTCCCCGCAGATGGCACAAGAATGGTTTTTCCTTAGAGTTGTGTTATTTTTTTTTCCTTTGTGAGTTGTTATTGGTATGACCCTAGTTTTGATTCTGATTGGGGTTTCCCCTAGCTGGTGCTTTTGGGGGTTGTTGTTGATTGTTTCCGCCTTGTCCAATCTCTCCCTTTGGTTTTCTATTAGATTTTTACTTAAAAACATTGGGTTGATTTGTTGTATTCACCTGGTCAAATGGCAGTTGCTATTGAGCAAGGGATGGTTGCACTAGATTAACCCTTACATTATTTTGCTATGGTGGGTTACCCTGTTGTTGTGCGGGGAGAGGATAATATTGATTTCCTTGCCCCTAATTTCTATATGGATTCTGGGAAGAGGGAATTTCTTCTATATTCCTAGAGGGGTATTGGTTTCCCTAAGGGGGAGGGTATGGGTGTCCGTGTAGGGATTGATATTGGTTAACCCTACTAACTGTATTCTAAATCGGCATGGGTTGACTAGGGTAGTATCATGTATGCTGTAGTGGTGGTGAATTTTACATAACATCAAATGCTTAGCCACTAAGCGAGTATCCAGGGTACTGGTGGGTGTTATTGTGTTGGTTTTGGGCTATGGATCCAATCAATCCATCCATAGTGTTGGATGCACCTAGTGTCTCTAGTTTAAAATATTGCAAGTGAGGGGCATCTGGAAGAACATGATAAAGTTATCCAGACTGTGTGTAGATAAGATCTAGTTGGTGAGATTTACTGATGGCCTCTTCCTCATTTTGTGGGTTTGAATTAGCCACATCTTTAGAAATTTTTGACCTAAGAGTTCTCAAAAAAAGTTCGAGGAGGATTTTTGCTTCCAAATTAACTTTACACAAGCTCTGGAATTTCTGCCATTCATGGATATGGTCTGATATGTGTATAACAGACATCTGTTTGAAATGATTAAGGATTTCCAAGCTGAATCCTATCAGATCAAGGGCTGAAAAAATATGAGGAAATAAGTGGTTACGGAACTAAACTTTATGTGCGTACCAAAGGGTTGACCTATGTACCATTTCATCATGGCCCTTGTAAGGGTGCGTTGAAATAAATGTAGATGAATAATATATTATGTGATGTTATTAGAGGAACACCATAGGTGAAAGGTCATTGCATGATTTCCAGGATCTTCTCCTTGTTTACCTTCAAATTTTGGAACATCTGAAGGTAATTTGTTAGGCATGGGTGGAAAATTAGGGCTATGTTCTATAGGGTCATTAGTTTATTGGATTAAATTGGTTAGATTTAAGGAAGCTAAAAATGGGACCCGAAAGTTGTTCGTCATCTCAAATGGATTTTGAACAGTTATATGTAAAGGGATCCCCTATGGGGAAGTGTGAGGAGTACTACGTTGATGAGTGTCTCGTGGATTTTCTGAAGGAGTGTTATGTGGTCTCCCCAAAGGAGTAGCATGTAGGGACCCTTGTGGGGTCATAAAAGGTGTGCTTTGATGGGGTGTGGTCCCGTGCAAAGTTTTACTGATAAAGGAAGATTCTATAATGGTGGCTACATGATGTCCTATACACCTAAATTGTGGGAGGCTAGACACACCTCCCAGTAATGGGGGGAATTTTAAAAAACATCTAGATTAATGGGGAGCTATGGGGTCCCCTATGGTGTCGAGTAGCATGTGTGTTACTTTGTGTTTTTGAGGGAAGGGGATAAATATCAATGCAATAAAATCACATTCATAAAACAAAGAAAAAATAAAATGGTTAGTTTCCTTTTACAATTAAGATATGTGATCAATCAAAAAAAGAATGGTTTTCTTTTGTTGTGTATGATAAAATTTCCTATGCAGACCTAATCATCCTCGCCACTCTCAAAGTAACTGGGCCTTGCAGAGATATCTTCTGATGGGTCCTGGGGTAAAGTCCTAAAAGAACTAGCGACACCTTCTAGTAACTGAAGAATCAACCAAGGTAATGGAATGAGGCTCAAGTGCTACCCACATCATCCTCTATATGGAAAGGATGCCCTAGATTTTGGCCACTAAATTACCTTCATCCCACGTGATCATTCAAGTCTTTAGCTTCTTGGTAGTCAGTTACCGATACCAAGCACTAGATGGGTCAGGTATCCCCAAAAGTACCGCACACACTGGACCTAAGACAAACCCCCTCTAAATCGAGTCTCTGCCATGATTGGGTATTCTTTTCCATGGGTTGATTGGAGGATTTTAAGCTCCCTAAAAATCCAAAAACTATGTTTCAAAAATGTAACATGACCATGGCGGCTTATGGGATGCCTACCCCCAATGGTCCTAATCCGAGCTAAAAAAAAATTGGTGACCCCTATGGGGAATTCAGTGGGTTCAAGTTATGGTTGTTTCTAAGGGTATTACTTTCATTTAGAGTGTGATATGTAGCTAAAATAAAATAAGTATCAAAAGCTCCAGAAACTAGATTCCTTCTAATACGGATTTTATAGAAGCTTTGTGTGTGGTGTGTAATTTTGTGTCAGTGATGAAGTGAGCATGTAAAGTATGAGGAGATGCAGATATTCAGTGATTCGTTCCAATATTGTGCTACTTATACTAGATTTCAATTTTTCCTTGCATGAAAAGGTAGTGATATGCAGATAATGGGCCACTTACTCTTTTTCCTATTACACTATGTGAACTTCAAAACAGGGAGATGGAAATTCAAATGCATTAATAAAGTTTTCATATGAAAGACTCAGTTCATCTAAGAGGTGCAAGGGAAGCAAAGATTACTTACTTTCTATAAAAACACTTTCTCCTATTCCCATAAAATGAAAAAAAAAATGCTTTAGTTAGTAACAAGATTTGTGGATGATGGGCCACTTACTCCTTTACTAATTAAGCTATGTGAAGATTGTGAACAAAAATGAAATATAGTATAATTAATCTATAACTATAATTAGTAAAGAAACTAAGCAATCTAAACTGACTGTAAAGAATTTGTAAAGGTGAAGGAAATTCACTAAAGGCTGCCAATCACCCGAAAAAATGTGAAATTACAAGTTTTTTTTCTTTTCTAGAAAACTGTGCAGGTTTCAGAGTGCACAGACGTGGTAGCACATCTATCAAGGGAAAAACCACAGAGTGCACGTCTACTAGAGTACAAGTCACATGGTCGAAAAAAATGTAAATTAACAAGATTCTCTGCCCACCACTAGTTCATTGGGTCCTGGAAAAATTCTAGATAGTTATTGAATGCCTTGTAGTTCGACTATGCAGATAGAATATCTTGCAAACACAACCTTTAGATTAAAGAAAAGACAATAGTATTGTCGGCATTCCTGTGGTAGTGTTTCTGTGGAAGTGGTGTACCAAAAGACACCTCCTTAGCATTTGGTTGTTCCCTGCAAAGGGTCACAAAAAAAGTTGGTGTTGTTAGTGAACAAACATAGATAAATTCACTAACATAGATAAAAAAAACATTGAAAATAGTGAAAACAATGCATTTACAAACATAAACAAAAAAAAGATATAAATACACAAACAATGCTCAATGGAGCAAACAAGTCAACAAAATAATGGACAAATATCCCTTTATTGACTATTGGTAGTAGAAGTTGAATATAATAGATGAACCTTAAACACTTGAAGATAAGTATTTGAGCTATCGTGCCCAAAATGCCTCAGCAAGGGGGTCATTTTCATCAATCTCTTTGCAAGCTTCTCCTCTCTCTGAAAGAAGGATGAATATTCGTCAATGGTGGAATCTACTCCTCTCACTAAGAGGATAAATTTCTTAGAAGAAATATGGCCAACATGCTAGTTATCTTACTTTCTTTGGCTTCAATAATGGAATGTTGGTTTGCTCTAATATCAATTTCGCCAACATAACATTGTCTCTTCTTTTGGTTCTCACATGACGTGTTTATATAGGAAATTTTGAACCATCTCCCCTCTCTTGGTTCAAGAATGATAGTGACTCAAGAGTAGGACAAGATGATTCCATTGAAGGATATATATCTTTAGGGTGACTCCAAGTCGACTTTCCTTGACTGGAAATGTCAGCGAATCTTCCCCCAAGTGTGGGAAATGGTCTCTAATTTCTAAGTCACACTTTTCCTCGACTGTGTGGCTTTCGAAGAAAAAGTTTTTTGGTCTCACTTTTAGCCTTCCTTCCTAGTGTGCAATCCAAATATTTCGTTGATAACCTTAGGAGAAGTTAAATTTTTGGAACTTCCATAAAATTTTCAGCTAGAAAATATTTATTTGTACTTTCTATTAGACAACCTTAGCTGTCTTTTATAGTGTACGATTTTCAAGTGTTAACACCCCTCTTGCTATGGAGTCAAAGGGTTTGCAACCATATGATATTGATGGGCCAACATGTATTAGTTGTGATAATAGTTTGACAAGAATGGTTCTAATAGGAAACTACCAATGAATCTCATCCATTAAGGGGAACTCATGTGTAGGGTGGTCTTCTCCATAAATTTAGCAAGGAAGTTAATTTTCTTCTTATACTCTTTTGTGACACCCCTTGCATTGTCTTTGTTTTCTGGTTCCTCTGCTAGTTATTTGAAGATTTCATCTATTTTTTTTCTTCCTTTTACCTCTAGGTTTACAAGGATTTTTTAAGGGCGAGGATTTATTGAATTCACCTCATAGGCTTGAGTGGGTGCACTAGAACTTTCAAGGTGGCATGCTTAATAACCAGGGAATTAGAAATAATATTCAACTAGCCCATATGTGTAGCTAGATGACCTACATTTCCAAAGGACATGGAATTGACCATGCCATGAACATGGGATGATTAGGAACGATTTCATAAAAAATTCATTGTTTGAGAATAGATCAAGTCTAGTTGATGGGAATAAATGATCTATTTATATTTAATTTGGGCTCCTACTTTAGCAATCTTTTAGCAATCCCAGACAACAAGACTTAGTGAACCACTCTCATACTAGTTCATTGAGAAAAATTGTTTGAAATAAGCTTTATCATCATCTCCACTCCTATATATGATTTGAGATATGGATGGAAGTATATTTGTGGAAGTTCATTAAGATTCCAATTCCTAGCTCATACCTAATAGGAAATTTATAATGGTTGAAAACAAATTGTGGAAAAGAGGAAAAATTGTGATGTGAAATGCTTTCAAGATTTATGTACCACTTGGTGGCACCATCGTTAAGAGTTTTCTAGAAAAGATGTAGATGTATGTTATCATCCATGAATAAGTTAGATGAGAACTTGTTGTGTTGTGCAACAACCCCCCATTTTACATAAATAACTTAGGATATTATAGTATAAATAAATAGGGACCCTTAAAAAATTGAAAAAACATAGGAATATAGTTTAATTTTGGGTTTTTGTTAAGAATAAATTTGATTTTTTAATAAACAAATCCTCATAAAATCTTCAATGACTTGAATAAGGCTTACCTTAAAAACAAAACCTGACAGTATCGAATATTACAAAGTTTCAAAGAGACAAAGTTTCATTTACCCTTTCGAAACTTGTGATTGTGATAAAAGATAATCCCTGGAAACCAAAACGTATCTATCCTTAAAAAAATCTTAAGTATTGATGAAATTCCTTATAACAAAGTGATATATCATAATACATAGGAACTATTGTTAAATGCGATAAGCTACCGGACTCGAAAAAACAATAAAATACACTCTTTAGAAATATCATGTCTAGATAAATCACAAGAGTATCAACATGCTCCCCATTTGTATCATCCCCAATTCCCCCCGATTGTGATAAAGCTAATTCTTAAAGAGCGCACCTAATGAAAATCATAAAGCTAAAAGAAAATTTGCACTTAATAATAAACCCATGTACCCGCTACAATGCCATGTCCCTTCTCGCAATTTCACAATTGCTCAAAAGCTTTTGCCCATATCCATTCTCCGTTACTCCCGAAACCTCTGATTGCGATATTGCGATATTGTGACTATCACAATCACACATCTCTCATACTTAAAAGACAAATATAGTGATATCGCTATCGGATATCGACAGAGTACTCGAAGATAAGTTTTATTTACCATTTGAAAAGGTTTTACGATGTGATATATTAATGAATAATAAATAACCACGTGAAGCCATGATTTCAGTTATTAAAGGATTCTAACGGTATTTATGATTTCAAATCCCAAGGAGATTTGATGGCCTATTTAGATTGATTCACATTTAAACTTCCCTTTCCGTCATTTCAAAGCCTTATGTGTTTGAATGCTTTTGTGTTTAACTCCTATTGCTCTTCATTCCTTTGTATTCTCAATTTGTAGGTTTCGCCTGAGAAATAATTGTGTAACAAGATGACTAAGTCAAAGAAAGGAAAGAAACCCAACAAAGCCACACAATATTCTACATCTGATGTAACAAAAATTCCCCCATTGTTCTCATACACAACATGCACTATCGACAATTGTACTTCCTCATGGGAAACCGTGTACCAATGGCTGGATACAGAGGGTCCTAAGATAATTCAAAGTAAAGAAACAACAAATGCCACTACCTCTTTTGAAGCCTCCCACTTTGAAGCTACAAGTTCTTTCCTTCACAAAATTGCTACTAGACCTAATATTTTACCATACACCGATATGGTAAAATGGATAATAGACAATATTAACATTGTCGACCAGGCATTCCAGACTTCAAGGAAAATGGTTATTGGGTTCTTCACAGCAGAAGACTTGAAGAGCATGTATCATATACTAGACCCAAAGAAGGTGTATGATAAAGCCTTCCTCAAGCATTTCGCAGTTGAGAATGAGGAACCATCAGACCCAATTAAGCAATGGAGGTCCAATTCAAACAAGCACAAATATGAGAAATCGGGTATGTATTCTATATCATCTCTCGCTGCTCCCTACTCTTATATCATAGCTATGATGTGTAGATTGTTTGGATATGCCGATATTACCAAGTTATCTGTTGAGTGGGTTCCCCTAATTGATGCAACATTAAATTATTTTATAATGCATTAGGGCAATACTTTGTCTAGCAACCTTTTGTTACAAATTCGGGAATACAGACAACACCTATATATGACCTCTAGAACAGTCCCACCATTTTTTATGAGTGCCTAAATAATGGATGTAGTCTGTTTCACTACCATTTTCCCAACAATGGGGCAGAAATGGACTATTCAAGATCCTACCCCCATTCATATATATCAAAAAATCACGTGGGAATCCAATTTCCACACCCATTTCTACAAAACTTGCCAAGGAGTTATGCTACCTATCCACCAAGCTGCTTTTGACAAGAGCGCCCCAAGGTTATCTGATGAGGCCAAGATTGATATTTTTCCAATAGGTAGGTGTTATGTCCGAGTCTTTAGAAGAATAATACCTCCCCATGTTTTCCTATGGTATGTACCATATAAACTGCTTGCTAGATAAATTGCTTACCAAACTCTAGGTGGATGGGATAACCAAGACCCTAAAAGAATCTAAAAATTCTCTTTGGCCTTCCTTTCCCCTCCAATGTGGTGTTTATGCATTACACGATTTCATGCATGCTACACTTGAAATCATTCACAATACATTTTTAAATCTTGCCACCATTCTTGGTAGACATTTTGACCCCAACAAGGTCACATAGAACTTCACTACTACAGTGAAAATAAGATAGTTCAGCCACGAGGATTATGATTTTGATTACTTGTTTGAGTCATCTGAGTTGTTTTCACAAGTGCAACATTTGGCTTCCTATTCTCTCAGGTGCAGTGTATACAGGACAGCTGTGCATGAGGACAGGTCAGCCTCCTGAATTCAAGACGATGATGGATATCTATGAGCTCAAAAAACAAATGAAAGAATAGACACTGTTACATGTTGGATCTCATCATTTCAATAATTTCTATTTTATGTAATTCTGTCACTTACTTTAAGGAGAGTTTTCTAAACCTCCTCAAAACTTTCATGTAATATCTGTTTTTGTACTTTATTTTTATTATATAAACCCTTTCATGTCTTTGAAGAAAGGTTCCCCAATTTTATAAAGAAACAATTTAAAATCTTGCACATTTGTACTTTTAAAGTTTATCCTATTAGAATGATTGGATGAGAGTCCTCAAGTTTTGTGAAGAAGGATTTTGGAAGATTGCAT
Source organism: Pinus tabuliformis (assembly GCA_031772625.1). NCBI lineage: Eukaryota > Viridiplantae > Streptophyta > Pinopsida > Pinales > Pinaceae > Pinus > Pinus tabuliformis. The sequence continues at coordinate 434,382,907 of CM062805.1, forward strand.
TTTTCTACTTTTAGAAACCATCTTAATGAAAAATACTGGAATGGAGCTATTTACTTCATGAGTAGAGTTATATGCATCAGGTACTTCTATCATAGTGTATTTATTTGTTTATGAATTAATAAACATTTTTCTTTATATTGTTTGACATATGTATCTCTTTTCATGTAGTTTTGTATCCATTCACTTCTGAACATGCTTGGACTATTATTTATAATACATTGATGGACAAATGTTGGAATGATATTTGATGAGATATATGTTTAACAATTATTTTGATTAACTATTTAATCAAAATAATTATTTTAAAGGATTTTCATTTCTATTAGCGTTTGATTAATCTTCATTAGTATACACTAAAGATAATCATTATAGATCGCAGAAGTATAACTAAAATCTCGGGTAATAAATATATAGGTTAAATATATACGTCTTTCAGTTTAAAACCACCCCATATATCATTGAGTTTTCTATAATCAACACCCTATCCATCCTATCAAATTTTTATTGGGAAACTGGTCCCATTATATCCAGTCAGAGACACTAATACAAATGGATAAGGGATGGTATTCAAGTCCCTAACCGGGTGGTTTTTCCCCATGTTGTTGCAGTGATTTTGGAGGCTTCAACATTTTCGTGCTAGGAGGGCCAAGACTATGAATGGAAAAGAGAACTCATTCTAAATTAACAACCCATTCCAAGAGTCACTCCTCCTCAAGATCACCTCCAACTTCTAGATCCTCATCTCAAACTCCTATTTCTAGATTAGAATTTGATCAGTCACCTCCGAAATCTCCTAGTACATTTCCCAAAGCACCTTATTCAGATTATAATCCTAAATCACTTGAGGTCTAGACTTTAATAAATAAATTAGCGTAAATCTATATTTCAACAGAAATTCCTATGCCATATGAAGCATCTGAAGTAAGTATCACTTCTATTTTTTAGCCCACTTGGATCCTAACTCGTTCTCAAAGTGAAAAGCTTTGAGTTCCTCCACATGAATTTCCTCTTCCTTCTTTCATAAAGAAGACTAATAAATATGAGTCGCAAACATCAACTAGTGAGGTTTCATCAAATTCCCCTCCACAAACACCTTCATTGCCTCCATTCATTCCTCTTAAAATCCATTCTTCTCAAGGTACTAGTGCTAGTTCATCTAGCTCAAGTACACAACCTGCCTCTTCTTCCACACAAACTCCCTCAATATCCACTTCCCCTCAAACTCCAATAATGGAAGGACAATGACCACAACAGCCACCACTAGTTAGACCATGGGCGAATCTTAGAGTTGTGAAAATGACACCACCCCTCCATGATCAACCTTAGCATCCTAAAAGATGGATGCCAAAATTTAATCCTGATGATGGATTTCCTATTGAGGAACATATCCATAATTATATGTTAGCTATTAATCTTAATGGAGTGGCCGAAGAAGATTGTGTAGTAATATTATTTCCCTACACCCTCCAAGGATCAGCAGGCTCATGGTATTTTTCATTACCACCAGGATCTATTACTAATTGGGACATGTTTGAAGAGAAATTTTTAGCCAAATTTGGTGATGACCACACAATCGCATCCCTTATCAATGATCTTTCTAATTTAAAAGCTAAATTGGGTGAAAATATCAAAGCTTTCAATTCTAGATTCAATAAATTGCTAAACAAAATCCCAGTCACATCAAGCCCTGGTGCTGATGTCCAGATCGAGTGGTATATTTCATCTCTTCCTTCCAATATAACATTTTTTGTAGATAGAGACAATAAGGCTACATTCATAGAAAATATGAAATAATCCCTGTCTATAGAAAAGAGAATAGTTGCATTGGAAAAGAAGACAGCCAAGGAAGATAGGAAAAAATTTAAGGATGAATCAAAGAAGAAATCCCCTAAGGATCCTTTTTACCTTGAAGGCCTACAAAAGGTCCTTAAAACCATGTCAAATGAAATGGTATAGATTAAGAAACACATAGTTTAATCCTCTTCTAAAAAACCTTTTAGGTCCTTCCTGAGGAATTAGGCATCTAATCCTCCGCCACCAAACATAATATCCAACATTGAATCTGATTTAGATGAAGATGAAGAAGAAAGTGCATTGACTGATGAAGAGATTGAAGATAAAGAATTGGTTGAAGTACATGGCATGTGGGATTTCATCCTTCCTACTTTCGATGATGAAGAAGAGAAATAAGCTCTACTTGTTAGCACTAGGAGAAAGGGCCCTCCTGATTCAACACAATTAAATCAAAATAAAAATCCCTCAACCTCTGCTGCTAAGTCATTCAGATGCCACAATAGTTGTTCTGTGACTTTTGTAAATCTATGGACCATGATGAGCACCACTGTCACAACTATGAACTAATGATGGAAATAACGTCTACGTACCAGATGCAAGTATAGACAGGATCCAAATTAGGGTGCCAAAGGAGTGCGTGGAGGTTATCAAGGAAGAGGATGGGGATATAGAGGAGGAGAACCTGGTAGAGGTCACAACTAGGTTATTTTCTATAACTGTGGAACAACAGGGCACTACGCACGAGAGTGTCAGAATTAGACATGCTCGTCATGTCAATATTGTAGCCAGTTTTACCACACTATAGAAGAATGCCCTATGTTGATAGCTAAGATGTAGGAAAAGAAGGCATAACCTCAACCTACACAAAACTTACAAATGATGAGAGTTGAGCCCGTCGAAAAATATTAGAATGTGAATATAGTCTTATGGAGTGAAATAACGACTAACGATGATAAGGGAAAATAGCCTGAAGAGGACGACCTGAAGAGGACGGATGGGTCCGCAAGGCCCCAGAAAAGGAAGTTGGTTTTGAGATGGAGCACACGAAGGAAAAATTTATGGAGGCCAAGAAAAGCTTCACTGAGGCATCCACCTGAGGAAGTCAGGACAAGATGAAATATGCCAGCGCGCCTATAGCGGTTGATCCCTCTATCCTTACCACTTTCTTCGAGACTTGCATGAAATTGTTGCGTGATATCAAAGCTATGAAAGGAATGCAGGAGTTAATAAACAAGTGTGCCACCAAAGAGAACATCCTCGATGGACACTGTATGGTTAGAAAAATTGGTAAACATAAGGCAAGAACAGGGCATGAGATGAGGCTCACTGTGCAGATAAGAGAATATGAGATGGACCATCTCATTTTGGATCTAGGGTCTGATGCGAACGTCTTCACAAAACAAACATGGGAAAGAATGGGGAGGCCTACACTGTAGTGGTCTCTGATTCATCTCATAATGGCAAACCAACAAAAGGTCATTCTGATGGGACAACTATATGGAGTAACAGTTGATATAGAAGGTGCGAGCGCAATGGCTAACTTTGAAGTGATAGAGATCGTTGATGACAACAATCCATACCACGTGCTCCTAGTAATTGATTGGGCCATTGACATGAATGGAGTCATCAACTTGAAGAAGAGGACAATGTCATTTGAATGGAAATTGCTTTGAGTTTTAGTACTATTGGACCTTGAAGAATGAGCATGCTACATTGAACTAGTCTACGACTATGAATAGAGTGAGGATGAGCTAGACCAAATCTACAAAATAACAGTGTGAGACCAAGGCTGGATCAATCCAACGGTAGATAGACATATTGCAAGGGACCGGGAGAGATCCTGTAGCTCTGATTCAGATGAATAGTTCGAGCACTCACATAATCGTTTGCATGAAGTATCTACACTGTGCTACAACAAGATGACCAAATCGCTATGCTACGTTTCATTAGAGATAAGGAACTTACCTTATTATGATGGTTTAATTGATGTGGATAAATTTTTGGATGCATTTGAGCATGAAGTCCTCGAGTAGCACCACTTCCAAGCATTAGATTTGGCATTGTGCACTATGCCTACACGATGGTGGGGTATGTGCAAGGATAGATTTGATGGATGGTGAGATTATAGAAGGATGATGAGTGATGAGCCTAGGTATTGAAACAAGAATGGTTCAACTCCCATGGCTACCAACTTTGCTTATCAACCTAGGGTTTGTACAAACTTGGAAGTGACAGTGCTATATGCATAAGTAGAAGTGAAGGTACCGCCTGTTGTCACTCCTCATATGGCAAGAGACCCCAGGGGTTCCAAGCCAGAATTCTATAGGGTTAGAAGAAGCTTGATTTTGATGGAAGAAGAGCAAATCTATTCTAAGCGAGAGCTACTCTATTGCAATGACGAAGAAAACAATCATGTAATGCTAAACTCACACCAGAACCTAGCTAACCAATTAAACAACTATGCTAAGCATAATTACTATATTAATCCCTAATCTAATGCTAATTCTCTAAGTTATAGAAGTAAAAGCATCAAAACTAGACTAAGGGGTAAGCAAAGGAAACTAAGCTAAGTCTATGTTTAAGCGGAAGAGCCATCGGAGATCAAAATTGGTCAAAAGAGGATGTAATGAGCAAAAATGCATAAGAGTCATTAGATTAGGTGGGTGAAAGGTAAATGAATGGCTGAGATCATATCGCAAGAGGGTATGTAGATATATGGGCAAACAGGGTTAACTAACATGATGAACGACGAAGATTATGTCGCAGTGGTTGAGGGAATAGATGAACGAACAGGGTTAACAGGAGATGGACGATTGAGATTATATCACGAAGGCTAAGTCAAGAGATGGATGGACATGATTAATCGGCATATGGATGGCAGAGATTAGATCGCGGGCAAAAGAAACATGTGGAAATGGTAGTGAGTTTGCAGAGGTGGTAAGCTGTATTTCACGTGCCCTCAAAACCATAAGCTGTATTTTGATATTTCATGTGATTAGCCTTACCATGCAACACATAGCATGAGAAAACCACTTTTCTCGTGTGCTCTCAACCAGATAACGGTCGTGCAAGTGTCCATGTGAGATTGCACGATAGCTATTGGATTAGGCGAGACTGATCAACGGTGGAGATCGGCCAAGCTAGTTTGCGATCAGGTGAAGCGACAACCATCGGATCAAGAGATAGATCAATGGTGGATATTAAAGCAGAAGAAGAAAACATGTGGAAATGAAAGAGTGGGTTTAGAGGGCAGTAAGCTGTTTATCACGTGCCCTCAAATTTGTAAGCATTTTTCTAAAATTTTACATGATTAGCCTCCCCGGGAGAGGCATATCAACGGTGGAGATTTGACCGAGCTAGTTGGTGAGCGGGTGTGTGATAGCCATCAGATCAAACAAGGCAGATCGGCAGTGGGGATTTAAAGTGCATAAAGTTAGAATTGAAAATGAATTGGGCAGTGATTGGTCGGGTTTTGCTGTGTAAGGTAATCTACGGGTAAAAACCATTTAAACATGAATTAACTGCTTCCACCTAAGTATTTCATGCTGAGGGAGAATGAAAGGGATATGAGGGAGATCAAATGACAGGAAGAGAGTGAAGGAGAAGATGATAATGAAAGGAACAAAATAACAATGTAATGAACCCAGTGACTGCGTTAAACAACAAATTCCCTGTGAAAACCAAAACCCTATGTTTTTGGGGTTACTGCAGGGCTTCTTCCTCACATCATGGTCCCAGAGGGAGGAGGTGAGGCTGAGACACCTGTGGGCAACCTTGTGGATCTTTTATTTTCTAACCTGCTAATTGAATGAAAGCATAAATGAGCAAACTAAAACACAACTAATCTACTCTACACTACTGTAATGAGACTACAACTACTTAAACAAATAAAAAGTTAGACAATAAACCTTTATAATGGAAATGTAGCTACTTAAACAAATAACCAGTTAAACCATGAATCATCTACTCTATACTATGGTGATGAAAATGCAAATACTTAAGAAAGTAAATAGCTAAACCATGAAGCTATGCTAGTGCTATAATTGAAATGAACTACTTAAGTAAATGAACAAGAAACCATGTATTTGTATTACTATTGAATTGAAAATGCATCTAATTAAGAAAATGAATAGAAAAAAGGAATCTATACTGACATGACAATACAATAAAGATGAGATTTGGCTGCTAGGGTTGGGCCCTAACCCCAAAGCTTTAGCCCTCTGAGTTAACTTAGTGTTGGCTCAAAACAAAACTCATCTTCATTATAAAGAAAAAACTATTACAACACTTGTAGCTTGAAAACAAAGTAGAGTTCTATAGTGAAAAGTCTGAATTCTTCCTAACTCTTGGTAACTAAAAAAATAAGGTCCTAAGCCTCTCTACTTATACATCTGAAGTCTCCAACAACTTCCTTCAAAAATAGGGAGGCACAACTCCCAATTCAATGATAAACTCATGCTTTCCCTTTCACTAGCTCAGCTACCTTCTAGTAGGGAGGCTTGGCTCCCAACTCAAGAGAAACTTGTTCTTTCACTTGCTTGGCTACCTTCTAGTACACATGATTTGGCTTGGTTTTCACTCTCACTTGCTTGGCTACCTCCTAGTGCTCCTGATTTGGCTGTTTGCAACTTCACTTGCTTAGCTGCCTTCTAGAAGGGGGGATGTTTGTACTTTCAGCTTGATGGAGGGATATTCGAATGGAGGGGCAGTGAATGGGGAGGATTTACCTCCTGTAATTCCTATCACTTGTCCCATTTTATATTTTACTAAGGTCTTTACCATAGTTCCTTTCTTTTATCTTTTATCCCTGCATTTTCCTTGATTTTATCCTTTATTCCTGCATTACATGCACATTAGACCACAAAGTAAAATATCCAACTCTACTCATATCATAAACAAAATATAATCAAAAGTATGCAATAAGTTGTGAGAATAGTTGGTTTGACTATGCTAGGAGGTGAATTAAGGTCAATGAAAGCCCATATAATTGCTCAATGATGAGGCACATCATCACCTGCCTACTGAAAGTGTTGCTCATCCTCTGAGCAACTTAGTGGCTTTGGTAGCCTCTCTGACATCTCATGCCTCTGTTGTGGTCTCTACTTCTTGTTTATAGAAGCCTGCTTTCATTTCTACTTCTTCCCACTGATATTCTTTGATCTTCAAGCTATGCGAAAATGTTTTCCATCTCCTTATGCAGTCATGTATATTATCATTTCTTAGCAACCTAAACGTGTCCTCAAAATGTGAAATTTCTTGCCCTTGAGCAACAAGATATCAAGGTGCCAGCCGAGGATTATTTACAATTAGATTATGGGTGGTGATCAGGGCTATGGGATTTGATTGTTCAACTACTTCTCTATCCCTGAAGCCACTTATCTATTTTGTTTCTTGTTGCTCTTTCTTGTTTTGAAATGTAGAGGGATTTGCCTCTTCCTTTTCCTTTTTTGCTTGTCTGTTGTGCTGAGAGCAATGATGGAAACTGCTACATTCTACTCAGGGACCTCTGGAGACACCCTAGGTGACTCCTCCTTTTTTTCTTACCCTTCTATTTCAATGCCTTCTTCCTCTTTGTTTTTTCTTTCTCATCTCTATCAGTTTCTTGCTTCGTCTCCTCCTTTGTTTCAATGCCTTCTTTCTCTTCTGTTTCAGCATCATCCTCTGTATTAGTTTCTTCTTCATCCATCTCATCCCCATCTAGCTTTGTATCTTCTTCTTCTTGTTTGGCCTCCTTATTGACAAAAGGACTAACATCATATATGAGGGTTTTGATGTTATCCTCTACTGGTAAGTCTCAGAAGACTGACCATGTTATAGGGATCTTGAGGTTTTAGAGGGGCATCCTCCACGAGAGTTCTAGTCAACCCATGGTGAGCTAACTATAGGGAATTTCCTGTCTTTTCTTCGTTGCTGGAGTCCAAGAGTGATTGCATCAGAAAATAGGGTATGTTGAGTCTTTGGTGAACTGGTGTTTTTACCCCAAATCTTAATTCTTCAAGCTCTCTAAAATGGTAGCCATAAACAACACTGTATCTACCCTCACATGAGATATACTTAATGAGAATCTTGCTTGTGAGGCTTGAGGAGGAAACAAGAAAATTCTTTGAAAAAAATAGAGTTTCCTCTGTATGTAATCTACTAGCTTTCTAGAGGTAACTAGCCAACTTTTTACTTACAAACCAACTACCTATTAACCTTTACAACTTTCGATCAAATGATGCATATGAGTGAGTGAGTAGGATAGTCACCTGTGGCCTTAATGCCACACTGCAATTGTCAAAGATTAGAGCTGCTGCTAATGGTAATTCTTCTTCCTCCTCTGCTATCCGCTGATGGTTTCTTGACTGCAAATCTGATGTTACTGCTGCTGTATGGTCATCTTTCTTCCTCCTCTGTTGTTTGCTAATGGTGTCTGTGATTGCAGAACTGATGTTGTTGAATGGATAGAGGGAGTAAGAGTGTGTGTGGATGTAGGGATGATGGTAATGGATGAAGTGAGGGGTTAGATCATGTCTAGAATGAATTTTGGGGATCTAACCAATCTACCAGTCAGGGGATCCTATAGAAAACACAATTTTCACCTGAATTGGAGCAATGAAGTGAAAAAAAATGGAATTTATGGAGGGATGCATGGTAAGGAGTGGAGGAGATGAACATATGTGAGGCAGGGCTCCTTGTGGATCTTCTCTTTGCTCCCTAATTGTCTTCCTCATCCTCCTGCAAATAACAATTACATTTTTTTTCTCTTATTATTGTATTTTCCTTTTTTAAAACACCTAGGATGCCTTAGAGAGGTTTTCACTCTTGATATTTTCCCTGGGCGCCTCAAGGAAGGTTTTCACCCAGGCATCTTCTTTTTCTTTCCATTTTTCTCATCCTTGGGCCGCCTCATGGAGGTTATCAACCCAAAGATGGGACTCAGGCACCTCATGGAGGTTTTCAGCTGAATCCTTATTCCTTTTTATTTCTTTTTCAGTGACCTAATGAGGGAGGAGCTCAAACTTTCTCCACCATCATCACTATCTTATTGATACTATCAATGAACTCTTTCTTAGATAAATGCATCTTGTACATTTTTAATCTGTCCATTAACTAGTAATGGAATGGCTTCTTCATCTATAGTTTTGATACGCACTGAACTATTATCATGGCATCTTTCCACCACATAAGGTCCGAGCCATCTTTTCCTTAACTTTCCCTTGAATTCTTTATAGCTGGAGTCATATAACAATGCCCAGTCTCCTTCTTGAAATTGCTTATCCTTAATATGGTTGTCATGCCAGATTGGCCTGTATTATGAATTCATCCAAGCCATTCAAATGGAGCAATATTTCTTTCTGTGCATGATTGAGATCCAAATCTAGTTGGGTTGCCATACTCAATGTATTATATTCAAATTCAATGGACAACAAAGCATTTTTCCCATAGACCAGCTCATAGAGTGTAAATTCAGTGGTAGTGTTGGCTTATTGGGGCCTGACCCAGGTGCAGAAATGTTTAGCCAAACAAATCCAGAAACTACTGGCCCTTTCGGCAATAGTCCATTGAGCGCGGACTAAGGTCTGACCCAAGGTAGTATGGGAGGGTGCTGGAACCAGGTTTCTGCACCCTAGGGATGTCTTGATGAGGTTTGGAAAGGTCATGAACCAATATCTCCCACTTGTACTATTTCACGCAGCTATCTGATCTTCACGTAGCCCTTGTATTGAACGCGAAGAGGCACTGACTAGATCCCTTACCCTTAGTATGTTTTATTATAGATCTGACTTAATTCAATAGTTTTTAGTGATCATTCAATATTCGTAACTTAGTGCATGCAAACATAAACCTTAAAGAGATACATAAAACCATAACAGAAAAATGACCACACAGATCTACAAGAAAATGCACTATATTTCAAAAACACGTATCTTTATTAATCTTTGGTTCCAGTACAATCCAATTCCACCTGTGCACTCATCTACAGGGGTTCGAGCACACAGCTGCAAAGCCTATTCTACTACTACGACCCTCGACTCAGACTTACAAACTTTAGAGCGAATATCTCCTTCAGAAACCCGTACCTTTTTACATAAAAAAAAAGCTACCTTATACACTTAGAGCCTCGCTCTATTTATAAATTCCCATGGTCCATAGACCATGGGTAGGCTGACACATTCTAGATTAAATTACAATATTTTAGGGCGGACTACCCTTAGACTTGACCGATTACAATTCCTGCTCTGCGCACTTTGCGGAGCCTTTATAATACCAATACCCAAAATTGTGAGCTTTAAGCCCCAAAATCATTACTCGGGGGATCCGCTGCCCAACAGGCCCCCAACACAATCATCATGACTCGTCCTGAGTCACTTGTCGATGTGGCGAGATGTGCTACCAAGGCTTCGCTGTCCACCATCCCTGTGAGTGACGCACTATGATCTGTTTCTCCATCCTTGCATCCTGCAATGCTTCTTCAAGCTCCTGCTCCATTTCCCCTACTAATTTGCTTAACTAATGATGCTCATTCTGCTCTGCTAGGTTAACACAAAGTGACCCCTCATAGGATTTGAGCTCTAGTTGAGATCTCAAAGGCATGAACTTTTTATGCAAGAGCAATAATCTTGTGATCTCTGGTCTAGTATACTCAATGTCTGCTGAAGCTTGTGTTGCATTTTTGCAAGAGAGATGTTTTTGTCCACGAGGTCCCAATCTTCAAGTTTTGTTGAGCCCAGGGACACACTTTCCAATGGAATTCTGTCTTTTATCCCAAGAGTCACCATCTTGCCCTTGTCTTTCATAGATCGCTTACCAGACCACATGTTTCACGACGACATCTGGACCAGTCCTGCTATCTATCTAGGAATTTGTGGTACATCTCCCACCACTGGCATTGGGCTCGGCACAGTGGCCTTGGCTGTTGACATTACTCTGTCCCGAAGGTCCTGCGTCTCTTTTGTCAATGTCGCAGCCACTGGGCTTATTCTCAAAGCATCGAAGTTGGACGGGTCCATATCTATCGGATAGTGCAATAACTTAAGTCTCAAGATGCCATGCTTTTTTTGGTGGATGACCAGCTATGATTTATAGGCCTGCTGATACTCAAATTCAACCATTCCCTCCTTTTGTGGCTCATTAATGCAATAATGGTAGGATATCATTTCAAATCTAGTTCTAACTTCGTGTCTTAAATGCCCACCATTCGCTCCTCATTGTCTCAGATTGACCATCTTATCATGAACAGTGACCTCAACGGTCACTTTCCTACCTATCTATGCACCAGCGTAGCCCCTTTTATGTGACCGAGATTCTATGATAGACTCGCCCTACGCGAAACCCTGTTTCCGCGCAGCTTTTCTATAGCCTCATTTAGAGTCCCACACCTTCTTTCAACTGCTTGGAGCACTGAGACTGTGCTTTGGTTGGTTAGTCAGATAGCCAGCCCACTCGTGTAGGGCTTCAAGTGACTGTTATTTACTCTTCATGGGAAGGGCTCTCCATTAAGCTTGCTGAGCTGGACCGCACCTCCATCTATGACCTCTTTGACCACATATGGTCCCAACCAATGCATTCGGAGCTTACCAAGGAATTTTTTTGAACTTACTGTCATACAACAATACTAAATCATTTACTTTGAATGTGCGCAACTTGATATGGCGATCGTGCTAAGCTTTCTCACGCTGTTTCTATACCTGCTGATGGAATCCCGCGAGAAACCATTCTTCCTCAAGTTCTTCCAGTTGCACAAGCCTCCCTTCCAAGGCTTCGTGGTCTACCATGCCTGTCATCACTGCTGTCCGCAAACTAGGTACAATGTATTCCATTGACATGACAACTTCCGTGCCATAGACTAACCTGAAAGGTGTCTGAACCGTCAATTTCTTGCATGTGGTTCTGTATGCCCATAGTACGGCAAGCATGCGCAAATCCAAATCTGTTCACTGCGCGTCACATACTTTGGTCAATGCAGTCTCCAGAATCTTGTTGAATGCTTCTATGGTCCCATTCACTTGTGGATGGTACGACGTACTTTGCTGATGATACACTTAGAATTCCTCAGTGAGTGCACTAATAGTTTCATTTAGGACGTGTGTTCCGCGGTCACTCATTAGAATTTTCGAGCATCCAAACCATGTCAACACGTTGTCGAATAAAAATTTCGTAGTTGTAGCAATCGTGCAATCCTTAACCGGATGTGCTTCTACCCATTGAGTCAAGTACTCTGTCGCAGTGATGATATAGCGCACACCCATCTTCCCTTAAGGTGTGATGGGCCCCAAAAATTCTATCGCCCATTTTTCAAATGGCTACAACATCATCTATGGATTGAGTGGCATCTCATCCCTTCACGATGGTTTCCTAGTCCATTGACATACGTCACAGGCCCGACAATACACTTTCGAATCTTGATTTAGGGTTGGCCACCATAGTCCGGCACAAAGTATCTTCTATGATACCGCGCATCCTACATAATGTCCTCCTGCAACCCCCCCATGTGCTTCTGCGAGGATCTATCCTCATTCAAATTCAGGTACATATCTTCATAATATTTTTTTGTTTCCATTTTGTAGAGGTGCCCTGCTACAACAGAAAAATCCATCGCATGTACCACCAATTCTTTCTTCTGCTAGACTGAATATCCCTGCGACGTGGTCCCTATGGTTAAGAAATGGATTATATCTTCGAAGTGGCCATCCGTGATGTGCACTACATAGAGCTATGCATTAGGTAGTCCTTTCTCCAAATTTGTTGGCTCCTCATTGTTCTCAATTCATGATAGGTGAGCTGGGCCTGCATTTAAGCGTCTCGGATTTACGATGACCTCGAAGTCATATTCTTGAAACAGTAACAACCATCTACATATGCGCCTCTCCAACACAGGCTTTTTCACTAGGTATTTCAATGCAAAATGATCGGTATACATCTTGAAGTGCCCACCAAGTAGATAATGGCAGTATTTTTGGAGTGCGTATACCATTGCCAATACCTCACGCTCAGTAGTAGAGTAGTTCTTTTTATTTTGGGACAACCATCAACTTGCAAATGCAATCAGGTGATCAATGCTTTCTGCTCCTTCCTTCGTGAGTAGAACGGCCAGCGCGATACATGACGCATCAACATGTACATGAAATTCAATGTCCCATTTTGGGAAAACCAAAATGGGAGTGGATGCCATTTTTTCCTTGAGGACCTCCAAAAATTTCTTACAGTCATCATTCCAACAATATGTAGCGTCTTTTTTCAAAAACTGTTCCATTGGTGCCGTGATTTGTGCATAGCTCTTAATAAACTTTTGATAGTATCTAGTGTGCCCCAATGTGGTGCAAAGTTGTTTGACACTTCGCGGTGCTTCCAGATTGAGAATGACAGTAATCTTCATAGGATCCACCATCAAGCCTTGTCTATAAACCACATGGCTGAGAAAATTTCCAAATGGGATGAGGAAGGTGCACTTCTTAAGATTCAGCGCAATCTGGTGTCATCGGCAAGTATCCAGCATCAACCATAAGCTCGCTATATGTTTCATAACTAGCCCAAATACACTCCAATCGTCGAAATAAACCTCCAAAAACTTGTGGATGAATTCCCTGAACGCAGCCACCACTACATGCGAAAATATCGCTGGCACGTTCTTCAACCCAAAGGCCATAACAGTGTACTAAAAATAGCCCCATTTGGTCGTGAAGGTTGTCTTGCTCCTATCCTCCAGCACGATCTTGATCTGATGGTACCCTAAGAACCCATCTGTGAATGAGTAAGTTTCCTGTCCGCCAACATTCTCCAAGACTTCATCTGTAAATGATGTCGGGAATGGATCATGAACCCAAGTGTCATTAGGCTTTCTGAGGTCCACACAGATTCAAATTTCGCCCTTCTATTTTTTCTCCTGCACTATCATAGGACTCACCTAGTCAGACTCTTCCACTGGTTCAATAATTCCTGTTGCAAGCATTTTGTCCAATTCTTCATGGACCTTTTCCTTATACTTTGGATTCAAACGGTAAGGATGCTACTTAACTGGCTTCGCGTCCGATTTCAGAGTAATCTTCATCATCCCTAGGTCACCAAGGATCCCTTTTAACTCCATGATTTTGGTTGGGAACAAGTGTTGATATTCGCGAAGTAATTCGATGACCCTATCCACCGTGGCATCATCCCAGTAGTCCCCAAGCATTGCGTACTTCGGCTCCGCATCTATACCAATGTTTACCTGTTTCGTTTTCAGTGGCGTAGTGATGTCAGGGTCCTCGATTGATGGTCCTTGAACTTCACGACTCCCTTCTGTTTCTGGAATATTAATATTTTGGGGATCATCATCATCATCCTCCACTTGTATGCTGTAACATTCTAGGACATGGCTTAACTAAGGTGACCATACTGGTTGAACTATTTCCCATGGTTCCTGTGGTATTTTGAAAATGGCAGCTCTCATAGCTTGTAGCGCATTTTCAACAGTATCCGCCCATGCGTCTTCAAATGAGAATGTTAACAAAAATCCCTCACGTAAGACATCCCATTCGCCCGTACCATGTCAGAGTTCTGTCTCGGTATACCAATTTCTTGGGATGACATCCAGGGTATGATAAAATAAGTGTACCCATTCAGGCTGGGGTTCTTCTCCATAGGCTTTGGTCTAGTTTGTGAGTTGCATGCACGGGTCATCACGTCCATCATATTTCTTGGTTATTCATAGTTCCGCTTCCCAAACCTTAGCCGCCTCATCCTCCTTCAGGCACGCAAGTTTTCTAAGATTCCTTGATGTGTTCCCCACCATCACATAGGTGTCGCACGTAACGCCCTTTAATGCATCGAACCTCTGGTGCTCTGGTACTACACTCTCAAACTTGTTCAAGAATTCATCCACCACTATCAATCCATCATATGTTGGTAGATCTTGAGCCTGAGCTATTACGCAACGCAGTGATTTAGTCATCATATTACAATTTAGCGTCGTCACTTCACTCAACCGATTGTGCCAGTGTTCATCTTCTTCGTCTGAATCCAAAGGGTAGGAACTTGCGTGCTCCCATGAGACCCTTCCACTTGCAATTGGATTTAGCCAATCCTGGTTTCGTGTAGTTATCTTGTAGATACAATCTAGCTCCTCGTCACCTCCATCGTCACGCATGGGTTCAGTGTAGTGTTCTCCTTTAGCTAGATCCAGCGGAACTACTATGTGTATGGACTTCTAAAATATCATCTTCCATTTTTTTAGGTTGATGACTCCATTCATATCTGTGGCCCAGTCTATTCCTAGCAACATGGGGTAAGGGTTACTGTGATCTACAATCTCTATTACCTTGAAGTCCATCTGCGTGCTCACACCTTCGATATCCACTGTTACCCCTTGCAATCTCCCCATGGGAAAGATCTTTTGGTTGTTCGCCATCTTTCATTGAATAGGATACCATTGTAGCATAGGCCTGCCCATGCGTTCCCATGTCTGTTCTGGTAACACATTCGTGTCCAAACCCAAGTCTAAGATTACCTCATCCATTTTTACCTGATCCATTTCATACTCGCCAATCTGCGTTGTCAGTCTCATTTCCCTCCTGGTGTGCAGAGAATGCTTTCCCAGTTTCCGTACTGCACGCGGTTCACCTGATCCTACGCACCTAGCAATCAGCTCTTGTAGTCCTTTGACTACATTATTGTCACGTAGCAGCTTCATGCATGTATCTAAAAAGGTAGTTAGCATAGAAGGATCTAGTCCTGTCTCTGGTTGATCCTTACTACCTGAAGTAGAGGCCTCCGTGAAGCTCTTCTTAGCTTTCATAAACATTTCCATTGTGCGTTCCAAGTCAAACTCAGGTTCCTTTGTAGGAGCCTTGCAAACCCAGGTATTGTCCTCAGGCTGCTTCCCCTTATCTTCCCCTGTGGTTGCACCACTTCTGAGCATCATGTTCACGTTGGGGTCTTCTTCGCCTAGTTCAGACCTCATCATTTGGATATTTTGAGTCAGAGTAGGCTGTAGTACCCCTTTTTCACGCATTTGTGTGATCAACATCAGACAATCTACCATTTCATGATCAAACTTCTCACAATATAGACAAGATATTCTCGTTGGGTTGGTACAATCACAAGCGTAGTGCCTGGGTCCTCCGCAATTGTAACAGATTAGTTGTCTACGGCCCCTTCCAGGCCTCATTCCTCCCCGTCCTTGACCTCGCCCTTGGAATCCATCCTGCGCTATTGTTGCGGCTGGATTGAGGCCTCGCATTTCTATCTGCATTAGATAAGCTGGGATCCTATCAATCATTAGCTCATAGCTCTGAGATGTCCGCTCATTGTGGCCCACTGATCTACAAAAATTACAATACAGTTTTTGTGGAGTCTGTGTATACTTCTGCAACATGTGACAGTTGTCCATCGTGTGCTTTCCTCCCACCTAACAGATCGTGCACCAAAGTGCAGGTGTCACACCCAACCCTACTGATGCCTCTGGTCTCAACGACATCAGTCCCTCTCCTACCAAATAGTTCACAAATACTGGATAGTGATCCTTATCATGACCCTGGCCTTTACATTTTATACACCACACTTCTTCACACACCTCTAGCCGTGGCACCCTATCCTACTTCAAACTTTGCATCTCTAAGCATAGGTTCTGTAGTTGCGAGTGGATCTGTTGGAATCCCAATCCTGAATCCTGTATCGGTGTTTCATGCAACCTCATCACCATTTCCAATTCTGCTACATGGGTCGAAAGCTTCTATTGTGACAATGTCATTCTCAGGTGCGATGTCAAAGATGCCACAAACCACGTGCGGTGTTGCGCATCTGTTAGCTTCATATTAGCCTTGTGGATCGTACTCTTTAGTCTCTGATCTAGATCCTAGGGGCTCTCTCCTGGAAGCATCGTGATGTCCTTAAATCCGATCACTGACTGCGCTTCTGATTTCGACCGGCTAAATTCCCTGTTGAACGCAATCTGAATCTCTGCTATTCCTGCATTTGGGTGATCCTTCGAGTGCTTGATATACCACATCAATGCACGATCCTATAGTGTGCTTACCAAGGTAGCCTTCTTAATGTTATCATCTGTAACCCCTTGTGCTTGCCATACTACTCTTACCATAAACTAGAACTGATATGGGTCCTCATTTCCTACTCCTCTGAATATGGGTAGCTTAATCGCGCTTTCCATACTGAACTATTGGTTTGGTGAAGGTGGTGTAGGCAAAGATGGAGGTGAAGGAGGTGAAGTGAGTGGTGGCATAAGTGGAGAGGGTAACTGTGGGATGTGTTGTCTGATCAAACTAACCGCACTCCTTGGAGACACTCGAGTGCTCTCTTTCTCGCTCGCTTGTAGAGGTGAAATTAAAGGGTTACTTCCTAGCCCTTCGATACCTTTGTATACCTTTGTGCTTCACGCCGTTCCAATCATTAATGTAATCACCCTTCAATTTCATTCCTCATAGGGTTCTAGTGTTCTAACAACAAACATCCCTTAGGTAGATCCCGGTCCTAGCAACGGAACCATTTGTTGGCTTATTGGGGCATGACCTAGGTTCAGAAATGTTTAGCCAAACAAATCCCGAAACTACCGGCCCTTTCAACAACATTCCATGGAGCACGGATTGAGGTCTCACCCTAGGTAGTATGGGAGGGTGCTGGAACTAGGTTTCGGCACTGTAGGGATGTCCTGATGAGGTCTAGAAAGGTCACAAACCAATCTCTCCCACTTGTACTGTTTCGCGTAGCTATCCAACCTTCGTGTAGCCTTGTATCGAACGTGAAGAGGCACTGACTAGATCCCTTACCCTTAGTATGTTTTATTATAGATCTGACTTAATTCAGTAGTTCTTAGTGATCATTCAATATTCATAACTTAGTGCATGCAAACATAAACCTTAAAGAGATAAATAAAACCATAACAGAAAAATAACCACACAGATCTATGAGCAGATGCATTATATTTTAGAAACAATTATCTTTATTAATCTTTGGTTCCAGTACAATCCAATTCCACCCTGCGCACTCAGCTGCAGGGGTCCTTGCACATAGCTACAAACTCTACCAGGCCTCTGTGCACACAGCTGCAGAGCCTATTCTACTACTATGACCCTCGACTGAGACTTACAAACTTTAGAGTGAGTATCTCCTTCAGAAACCTATACCTTTTTACATCAAAAAAAGCTACCTTCTACACTTAGACCCTCACTCTATTTATACTCTGACACATTCTAGATTAAATTACAATATTTAAGGGCAGACTACCCTTAGACTTGACCCATTACAATTCGAGCTTTGCACACTTCATGGAGCCTTTATAATACCAATGCCCAAAATTGTGGGTTTTAAGCCCAAAAACCGTTATTCAGGGAATACGTTGCCCAACAGGTGGTCTTCCATATCATATTATAGGCCCAAGTGGCCTCAACTAGTCTTTCTACCCAATCCTTTCTGTTGTTGTTTACTACCTTGGTTAGGATGTTCTCCAATGCTCTATTGGTCACCTCCACTTGCCCATTAGCTTGTTGATACTAAGGAATGGAGGTCCTATGCTTGATTTTGTGATGTTTGAGCAGTTCTTTAATCACGCTGGAGGTAAACTGGCTGCCTTGGTTTGTGACTAGCTCCCTAGGGTACCAAAATTTGTAGAATACATTCTCCCTTAGGAACTCAACCACCTTCTCTTCTGTTGCTGCCTTAATTACCTTGGTTTTAGCCCACTTAGTCAAGTAACCAGTGCACGCAATAATGTGTTGTTTTGCTTTGAAGGAGGATTGATAGGCCCAATGAAGTCCACGCCCCACTTGTCAAATGCTCGAAAGTCACTTGAGGTTGTAGGGGAATTTCATCTCTTGGAGTAGGCTTTCCCATCCTTTGGCACCAATCACACTGACTAATGTATTTTTTCACATCCTGATGAAGAGTAGGCCAATAATATCCTACTTGCAACACTTTGAATGTTGTCCTCTTTGCTACAAAGTGACCTATGCAAGGCCCATCATGACAGGTCAGAAGGATGTCAAAAACTTACTCTTCCCTGACACACCTTCTCAAGATCTGATTTGGGCCAAGTTTGAGCAGATTGCCCTCAATCCAAGTGAAGGGGGTACTTTTCTTGATTATCTTGCTATTTTCTCTGAAGGGCACGTTTGTGGGAACTGTGCTGATACCAAATAGTTTTATATATCAACAAACCATGGGAAGAGCACTGAAATAGCAAACAAATTCTCATCTAGCAACTAATCATCCACCATTCCTTCTTCACTTGTAGGCAGATTCATCCTAGATAGAAAGTTAGCAACATCATTATGCTTACCAGGCTTATCAACAATAGTTAGATCAAATTGTTGTAATAAAAATAACCATCTTATGATTCTAGCATTTACATATGGTTTGATCATTAAATATTTAATTGTAGCATGATAAGTATGCACAAATGTCTAATAGGCTCTAATGTAATGCCTAAACTTGTTCAATGAATGCATAACAACTAGGAGTTCTTTTTCAGTCACAATATAATTTAACTCAGCCTTTGACAGGTTTTTACTAGTAAAATAGATGGCGTAGGGAAATTTCTCCTCTACCTGACCTAAGGCTGCTCCTATGGCTTTGTGTGAGGCATCAACATGAATATGAAAAGGGAGGGCCTAGTTTGGGCCTCTGAGAATTGGTGCAGTGGTTAACTTCCCCTTTAGAATGTCTAAGGCCTCTTGACAACTCTTTGACCATATAAATTTAGAATCTTTGGCCAACAACCCAAACAAAGGAGAGGCCAACTTGCTGAAGTCCTTTATGAACCTTTTGTAGTATCCAACTAACCCTAAGAAACTCCTGACATCTCTCAACTTTTTTGGAGGTGGGACCCTTTGGATGATGGCAATTTTGTTTGGGTCCACCTATAGTCCTTGCTAAGATATGGAATGACCTAGCACAGTCCCTTCAGTCATTAAAAATTCACATTTTTCTAAACTAAGAGATACGTTCATTTCAATTCAATTGCCGAATACATTGCCTAGGTTAGTTAAGGCTTCTTGAAAATCACAACCATAAGGTGTAAAATCATCCATATATATCTCTACATCATCATGTACTAATTCAGCAAAAATACTCAAGACTGCTCTCTGGAAAGTGGCAGGAGCATTGCATAAGCCAAAAGGAAGGACCCAATAGGCAAAAGTACACGAAGCACAGGTGAATGTGGTTTTATCCTGGTCTTCTAGGCAGATTTGGATTTGGTTTTACCCACTGAATCCATCTAGGAAAGAAAATAACTTCTTCCCTGCCAGGCCATCTAGCACTTGGTCAATGAAGGGAAGGGGAAAATGATCATTATTTATGGCTTTGTTCAACTCCATATAATTTACACAAATCCTCCACTTACCATTCTTCTTGGGAACTAACACTAAAGGAGAGACCCACTCACTATTAGAGATAGGGTAAATGAACCCTGCATCTAATAGTTTTTGCAATTCTTCTTTGACTATGTCTTTAAGGGCTAGATTCATTCTCCTTTGTGGTTGCCTAATTGGCTTGCAACCTTCCTTGATGTATATCTAGTGAGTACACACTGAGGGGTGTACTCCCTTCATTTCCTTATAGCTCCAAGCGAAGGCTTCTAGTTTTTCTTTCAACATATTGCATAGATTTTCCTCTTCAAGAGTAGATAGAGATGGGTTGATTTTCAAAGTTTTCTCTAGGCCAAATTCTATGGTCATGACTTGGAGTGGCTTGGAATTGGCCAAGCATAAGTCAATTTGATGATTGTTTAGTGTTTCCTTTACTTCTTCTTCTAATGCTAATGAACTAGGAGTTGGACTTTGGAGCAGGTGTTCAATTAAGTCATCCTCCTCTTGTTGTCCTCCTCCCGTGATTGCTTCCAAAGCATAAAGTTGGGCAGAATAAAGCTCATCTTCTTCCTCTTCTTCCAACTATAAAGGTAAATCATGTTCTAGGTAAGGTTGAGTAGGAGGGTATAAGACTAACTGTTTGGACATATGCCCATTCTTGATGGTCATATTCCTACCTCTATAGCTAATGTAGGCATCAGTTGTGGCCAACCATGGCCTCCCAAGGATGAGAGGGTAACCAGTAAGCTTAGCCTTAGGCTGGAGAACTAGGAAATCTGGAGGGTACTCCCAGGAGTCAATGGAGACTATCACATCCTCCAAATTTCCCTAAGGGGTGACTGTGGAAGGGTTTGCAAGTTGCAAAACTATTGTGGTCTTCCTTAATGACCCTTGGAGGTTAAGCTTGAGCATGGTGTCCTTGGTCATCACATTAATGGCAGACCCAAGATCAATCAGAGTGTGTGGGACAATGGTGCCATTAATGTGCACATCTACTACAGGGCTTCCAGGGTCTAGTATTTGGGACATATTACCTTCCCCACCATTAAGTCATATAACTTCCCAATGACATTAATGGTAGGGGTATCCCTTTTTCTTCTTCTTGGATGCTTGAAGCACTTATCCTTAATCAACTTATTGTAGATAGGAACATATTTGATTGCCTAGAGAAGGGGGATCTTTAGACATAGATTCTTCAATTCTCCTAGAAGTTTAGTTTCATTTGGGGTGGGCTGGAGTGGTTGGGTAAATATTTCAGGAAAGGGGAGATTTGATTTAAGGTTTCTTTCCTCTCTTTCTTCATCAACCTACCTATGTGGAGAGGGAAGTTGGTTATCTGGGAGAATTCTCCCAAATCTTAGGTTGATCTCCTAGATTTCTACAACATAAGCTGGGTATGATGTCTCTCCACTGTATCCTTGTTGATCCTGCCTATTGTTTCGGTTTGGATTTGGTTTGGTAGGCATCTGGGGTTTCTTAGGTGGAGCAGAGTGCAAGAGTTGCGGTTGGGTAGGTGGTGGAAGCAATAGGGCTGGAACATTGTTGAATTGGGGCCTCCACCCCTGGGGTGGGGTATTCCACTAATGTTGTGGCTAAATGTAAGGTTGAAATGACTGGCTGGTTGGTTGGGAATGATACTGAGGTGCATAGTGTTAGTGTTAGTATATGCATACTTCCATCAGGGATCAAATATGCTCTTTGCATTTTCATTTTAGGTGTCTCATACTCAATTTTTTATCATTCCACTAGGTCGTGCCAAAATGGTTCACTGATGGTTGTATTCTTCTCAGAAAATCAAATTTTCCCTCATGAGGTACATTTGTTGACCCATCTCCATGTTGCATTCAGTTATGGTTTCAATTTTGTTATTTTTAGAGTTAAGGCAGCGATGTTTCCATTAGGTCTTAGGGTCCATTTCCAAGATCAAAAGCATAGTTTCAAGTGTAAATAAAGGGTGGAAAAGGTATGAGGAAGACCAGTAAACAAAGAGTGAAGTCATGGTTACTGTACAAAGATCTTATTTCACTAATGTAACTTTCATCTCAAAAACATGTTTTTGAGATGAAAACATAGTATTTTAGTTGATTCATATTTTTTGATGTAATTCAAACCATTTCATGTAATAAGTGTTCCCCTAAGTTGGCCAAGCATTTCTCCTTGCTGCAAGTAATGAAAACCATTGAAGAAACAAGTTCAATGAAAGCATCATCCACCTGAAAAGAGACAAAGAAAGAAAAGCATTGAACAGAGATTTGAAGACAAAGTAAAAGTTTCAAAAAACATTATAAAGTGGGTTTTTTCTAAAGAAAAATCAAAATCACCCTCTATATAAGATTTCAAAATCCTTTTTCAAATTCATCATATTCATTTGATAAAGAGAAAGGAGATTTGAAGGAGAGAAGGTAGTTTAAGCGAATTGGTGGTTGAGCAAAGTGGAGGCGCTACGCATAGAGTAGGGAGTGCTACGAATAGAGTGGGGAGCACTGTGCATAGAGTAGAAAGCGCTGCGCATAGGGAAGATTGTGGAGGCACTGCGCATAGTGGTGGGAGCACTATGCATAAAGAAAGATCACCATGCATAGATCCTGTGTGTCAGTGCATTTTTGCACGACGCTGCGCATACAACCAGAGCGTTGCGCACCTATAAAAGGCACTGTACATAGGGCCGACAAACACCAAGACCACCCTATCAACCATCTAAATTTCTCTTTTGTTATCTAGAGCCTCTAAAATAGTAAATACACTCCTTGAACCATCCTCCCAACACTCATTTCATGGTTTTGAGGTTTGTTTGCTATTTAAATGGTCAAACCCTAGGTTGCCTAAAAAACCCTCCCTTCTTACCATATCCCTTATTCAAAAATTCTGTTGGCAAATCCCTCCACCTATCCCTCATACCCTAATCCCCCAAAAAAAATCCCTCCACCTATCCGCATACCCTAATCCCCCAACATAATCCTTACACCTATCGCCTATACCCTAATCCCAGAAACAAAATCCTTAAACCCCTATTTACTAAACAATCCCTACCAAAAAATACCCTCCTTGTCACTCTCACATCATACATATCTCATCCTACATCGCACAAACTCCTCTCCCCTTCCCCTATCCCTACTTACCATAACTAACTTCTTGATTACCTTCTCTAGGGTTTCAAAGTTTCAAATTCAAAAGACATGGATAAAGAGGATAAAGATTATGAGGAGGAGGAAAACAGTGGCAGTCAAAGCATGGGGGATGAACCTTAGCATTAGAGAAAACCACATAAGGCAGGTAGAATTATCAAAGAGGAACCATCAAACATCAAAGAGTTACAGGCTTCTCATATAATTGTCTCTTGTTTCAGGCATCTAGGGTGTTATGAGTTTTGTGAGCAGGTACAAAGAGTTCAACATCATCTTGAGCTGACCAGGGTTTTTGTAGCCAATCTCCATGATAACAAGGTAACTCTTTCCGGGGTGACATTTACAGTTTCATCCTCCATCATTGTTGATGCTACAAGGATTCTGAATGTGGGGGAAAAGTGGTATAAAGCACAAGATTTGCATGAGCACTACTATGAGCCATACATTAAACCCAGGTACAAGAATGAAAAGAAGAGGACCTTTCCTTTCAGGTTCCTTGATGACAAGTATGCCCCTATGATGAGGATCATTATGAAGTATTTTACATGTGAGGGCATATTTTCTAGATTGTACACCTATCATATTAGGCTTTTTATGCACTTCACAAGAGTGAAAATGATGAACATCCCATATTTCTTATTCAGGAACATTGATAAGATGGCCTACATTGTACATAAAATTGCACACCCCCCGCAAATGAGTAGTATCTATCACTATTCCTTGATTAAGATGATTGTGATACATCATCTCAACCTCCTCAACATTTCCTGGGATACATTTATTGCCAATGGCATCTTCAATGGTCCTCAGATTCCTCCACCGGTGCCCCAAGAAACAAAAAGGCCTTCCAGCAGTGCCAAAGTAAAGAAAAGTGAGAAGGCTAAAGAGACTAAAGTTGTTGAGAAGCCAGAAACCTACAAAACATATCAGAGAGGGGCTAGAAAGTTGTTTGCAGTGGATAGGAAAGTGTTTACTCCACTTGATGTGGAAGGGGCATTGCCTTCTTCATCAGCTCATAGGCAAATGCTTGCTCCACAAATTGCGGAAGGGGCTTTGCCTTCTTCATCATCACAATAGGTACAACAGGTGCAATAGGTGCATAAAGGGAAAGAAAAGATGCTGGAGGAAAGCATCAACGATGAAGAGAAAAGGGAATTTGATTTGATGGAGCATGATGTATTAAAACAACCACACATTCATCGTGACATTGAGATAGTCGACTTGGAGGCTCAAGATGAGGCAAAAAATGAAAATATAACCATAAGGGAAAAATATGCATAGATCCAAGCACTGATGGACAACTTGGCGAGAGCTAAGTATGTCATTTCATACCTTAAGCAAGAGAACAAGTAGCTAAGTGACAAACAAGTCCTCATGGAGCTGGAACTTCTCAAACAAAAGAGGCAAGGTGACAAAGGCAAGTCAGTAATGCAAGAGGAAGAAACCCTAGCCACCTTGACTACAAAACAAAGGCTTGAAAAGGAGATTGACGAGGATAGAGAAACATGGCTTGACAGGGTCAATTTGCATTTGGAGAAGCTGATACAAAAAGCCAATAGGGAAAATAAAATCATTACGCACATGGCTCACCATTACAGCACCTAGAACAAGATTTGCAACATAAGGGTCAAGCAAATGAAGACAAGGCTAAAACAAGCACTCAAAGGCAAAGAGGAGGGTGATAGGCTTAGGTTTCTTGATGAAGCATCCTTGGCTAACCCGAACACTTTATGGTGGTGTTATTTATAAATTTTGAGTAAGTTTTGAGATTTTTTTCCTTTTTGAATAATTTTGCAATTTTTGACTCAGAAAAATGGGCTTTTATAAGGGCATCCAAATAGGACATGGTCAGAATTTTTGGATTGAAAATGATGATTACATGCACCATGTGATTTTTCTAAGCTTTTTGAGAAAAACTAGTGAACCAAAAGGTCAAAAAACACCCAAAAAATGACCTTTCTACCCTCTTTTTGAGCCACATAAGTAGTCTTGGAAGAATCTTTTTTTGAGGGGACAAATCAAATCCAGATGGGACACTAAAGGCATATTTTGAAATTCGATAGGATAGGCTTTCCAATGAGCTATCATGAGCTCAATTTGGACACTGTGAAGACGTCCAAAATGGTCCTGCAAAAAGTGTTGAACATAGAGCTTGGGCGTTGTGCATAGGGAAATTTTATGCTGAATTTTCACTTCACTGTGCCATGATTCTAATTTTGGGTTTTCTCTCATGAATGATGTTATTACTAATGTAAATGGTGACTAGGCATGTAAATAGGATGGATAATAGTTAATAGAAGGCAGATTCATTAGATCAAAAGTTATCCTAAGGAGAAATGAATCAGTTTCCTCCCTTTTAGAGGCAAGTTGTTAGGTTGCCTAGATTCCTGTTTCTTGTTTAGTTTTTGAGGGATTAGTTCCTCATCTTAGGGATTAGACCCCTGAGTATGGGAGGAGGTTGAATCGATGTCTATATCTTCTTCTTCTTTCTCATTTTAAAGGGTTGGACTCAGTTGGATGCTTATGCTTTGAGTAGACATAATTTTGTATCAGTTTTCAGCAGGAGATTAATGAAAAGTTGCAAGTATTTCTTTGGGATCCATGTGGTACGATGTTCAGTTCAGTTGTCTCTATTGTGATCATATGTTAATTTTTTTTGTACTTCATCAATCATTTCATTGCTTTTAAGTGGATGTATTCAATTTGATAGGCAAAACCCATAATATTTATGCTTTGTTTTAGGAAAATATTCACAATCTATGTTTTCTTTAGTTTAGGAAGAACCCATGTTGCTTACATGCTCTTTCTATCTCCCCACCTATCTTGAATCACCTCACCCATCAAACCCTAGAGTGTTGAGCCTTGTGCCTACCTTGCCCCATCAAACACCCTGCAATTTTTACCTAATTTCCTTGCCCTAACTGTTTAGCTCCTCCTGATCCAGCAAAACCCTTCAAAATCAAATCAAACAATGTGCTACTATACATAGCCTAATACCTTTTACTTGATCCAATCATCTTGGTTGAGATCCTTACGGAGAGAGCCCTCTCTTGGGCGAAGCGTGGTTTGTGGTTACCTTGGAATTGCCTTCCTTCAGCCTGAGGTTCAATCCAGGTCTAACATAGTGGCAACCATATTGGGGAAGAAAGATCAGAAATTAATCACCCCAGTAAGATGTTTTATTTGAATTCTTAAGCTTTTGGATGATGAGTTTTAGAATTTAATAGGCTGAATTGGAAAGTTGTAAAGCAATATCTTAAATGTCAAAAATTAAACATACTGGCTTCCCGAAAGTACATTAGATCCAATCCAGATCCGAATCCTCCGACCATTGTCAGTGATCCTCATAGAATTGGGTGAAAAACTAAGAAAGCTATAGAGAAATCTAGTTTATCTGGAAAATAATCAAGTGAGGATTTCATTCCTCAAGTTAATTCACTCCCAGGAAGGTTAGACACTTTGCAATACATTGAGTTTGATATTAATTTTGAGCATAGTTTATTTCATAGTAAATATTTAAGTTGGATTAATCAAACAATTGTTGATTCCTCTATGTCTCTTCATAACCCCGTTGAAGACTTGTTTTCACAAAATGAATCAAGGTCACAACTTATTCATACTCTTGATCATTTGAAAAACCTCTCTTCAAACTTAAACACTTGGGTGCAAAATAAGACTCATAGGCCATCTTTTGATTTTCGAAATACTTCCATTGCATCTACTGCCACTCAAACTATCTCTCACCCTCCGCTTTCTTGTTCACAGATTGTTCACATCACTCAAGATATCGTTAACCCCCCTTTGATTATAGCGTATATCCCAATCCTTGTATTAAATCCACCACTTCCCCCACCTCCAGTTATGGCTGCCCGATATGCACCTCTTGTTTTTCCTCAAAATCTTGGTGCCATGCCCCCTGATTACCAAACCAAAATAACTTTCTTTGACAACACCCAAACTATTATAGCTCAACAGCACGTAGACAATATGAATGATTTCTTTGACCTCCATGAAGTTGAAATTGAAGATGTGATGATGAGGCTGTTTGTACAAAGTTTTGGAGGATAAGTTCGGAAATGGTTTAGAGCCCTACCAACAGTGTCTATCACTACTATACCTGTCCTCCATAGGCAATTCCTTGATTGATGGGAGGTAAAGAAGAATCCCCTTCAGATTTTGTCCGAATATGAGAACGTTAAAAGAAATGTTGGCGAGAGTGTGCAAGACTATTGCGTGAGATTCAATGCAGTGTACAATAATATCCCTGCAAATATCAGACCACCAGAGGGATTGGCTTTTCTTAAGTTTCTAGATGGATTTGATGCCAATATGGCATATCAGTTGTGTGAACATGATCCTACAACTCGAGAAGACATGCAAAATAATGTTGTGAGCGTAGAAGCAAACTTGCTAGCCAAAAGAGTAAGAATGATATCAGAGGAAAGTCTGACCATGAAAGAAGAAGCATCTACTTCAGATGTTAAAATGGATACATTGATTCGAACAATGGAAAGGATGGTTGACTGGTTGTCCATCACAGAAAAACTTGAACTGTAGATCTGAAACCCAAACTTTAGAGGGCAGTAGCAACCCCAATTCTGAATCAAGAAAAGAGAGAAAAAAGCACTAGAACAACTATCACAACAGCAACAACATATTAGAACTCCCTTACAGCAAAATCATGTTCAAGGAGTGGAAGAAGAAGAGGAGGAAGATCCGGTAATTGAAACAAATCACTTCTTCACTGTAGATGGTATGCCAATATTTCTTACCGAAGATGAGGAGTATGTAGAAAGTTCCAACACTCTAAAGGATGAGTACTACATATTAGAAAATGATGTTGCTTTCGAGGCCAAATCTGATGATTATTAGTGTGGTTACATGAATGCTTTGAGCACACAATAGATATAATATCCTTTGAGGAGCAGAGATGTACTGATTAGTCCTATTTAGAAGAGGAAGGATGTTCAGTCAAAGAATGATCTCTCAAACAATCAGAAAAAAGGAAAGGAGCATGCTGATAAGAATCCTATAAAGGTAAATCAACCATCAACAAGTACAGTTGAAAAAGAGAAAGACAATCAGAAAAAAGATAGTGCAACGAAGGAGAAAACAGATAAGAGGGACATCAATGTCAAAGAGGTAGAAAAACTCACATCTTTTAATTTAGAAAGTGAAATTTCTAAATTGAAAGTGTCCATTCCTTTGACTAAGCTTGTTAAGAATAGCCATTACAAACACCATGTGTCTAGAATACTGAAAATTGATCGTTTTTCCGACATGGTGAATGTTGAGGATGATCATCCTGAACTTATTTTTGGTCCAGCTATAGAAGGTCAGCTAGAAGATAGTGAAGTCCCACCCTTTTATTTGAGTCTTAGACTGTATGAGTATATTCTTCATAATGTTATTCTTAATTCCAGAGCTTACCACAATTTGATGCCCAAGACTATAATGGAAAATATGGCCCTGGATATCACCCAAAAATATCATGATTTGTATTCATTTGATTCTGATAGAGTTCACTGCATTGGTATCACAAAATATTGCGTGGTTTCCTTAGATCAAATCCCAGCCAAGAATGTCTTGATGGACGTGGTAGTAGCTAATATACCACCTCGATTTGGTATGCTATTGTCTAGATCATGGGGAGCCAAACTCAAAGGCACTTTACAACTTGACTTCTCTTATGCTACAATCCCTGTTTTTGGTCAATTGAGGAAGTTGTACTAGGAAAAGAAGATGAAATATATGATTACTAGTAAAGAGAAGCCTATAAATCATCCGATAAATGTTGTACATACAGATTTAGAGTCTTTTGTTTTGTACACTGATAGTGGATTGAATGATGTAGATATTCAACTTGTAGAAGTAGATGATGTACTAGAAATTTCCTATGGTTTTAGAGCAGTTCTTAACCAAGAAAAGAAAAAAGTGGCAATTCCTTCTGAGTAGCCCGCACAGCAGTAGAAAGTCAATGAAGAACAACAAAATGAAGCAACCAGCAAAGGTAAGATTGAAACAAAAGTAGAATTCCAACATCCGGAAGACAAAGACGACCTTTGGAGCATGGACTTCGATGGTGCTTTGGGTAAAGATGGTGCAGGTATTGGAATTTGTTTTCGAAGTCCTGTTTTTCATCCAGAAAAAGTCCCAAGTAATGTTAGAGTGTGTTCCTATAAATTATCTTTCAATTGCTCTAACAATGAAGCGGAGTATGAGGCATTGATTATAGGTCTAAATATTTTGAAGAAGATGGGTGTGAAAAGGATTTCTGTTTATGGTGATTCAGAGATAGTGATTAAATAAGTCAAAGGAGAATATCAAGTGAAACATCTGCAGATGAGATCTTATAGGAACACAATCCTAGATATCTTGAAAATGTTTCCAGAATACACATTGACAGTGGTGCCGAGAATTCAAAACATCATTGCTGATTCACTTGCTACAGTGGTGAGAAATCTGAAAATTCCAATGAATTCTAGCAATAAATTTGAAATTCATGTCAAACATAGGCCTACTGTTCCTGATAATTTGAGATATTGGTAAGTTTTTTGGGATAACAATGAAATTAATTCCTTTTCGCAGAATGAAGGGAATTTTAAGAATGCTTTCATTGATGATGTTAGTGATTCTGATGAACAAGACATTGAGGTAAATCAGATGGATGTTTTATAGTTGAAGGATAATGTTATTCCTAGAGGTATTAAACCTTTAGAGGAGTTGTTTGATCAAGATGATGTGGCGAGAAAAACAACCTTGGTTCCTACTGACAAAGGAGTTGAGGATGTAAACATTGGGACAACGGACCAACCCAAGCTTGTTAAGTTATCAAAAACATTATCTCCTGAGTCAAAGGCTAAGTATGTTAAGTTGCTTTCTGAATTTTCTAATTTTTTTGCATGGGATTACTCAGATTTGAAAGTAGATGACAAGAACATCATTCAGCACACCATTCCTATCAAGCCGAATAAAAAACCCTTTAGACAAAATTTGAGGAGGATCAACCCAAAGCTGCTGCCATCCATCGAGAAAGAGGTAAATAGATTGTTTAAAGTTGGTATCATTGTTCCAATTAGATTATCTTATTGGGCTTCAAATTTGGTCTCATTACAAAAAAACACCGTAGAGATAAGGTTGTGCATTGATTTCTGGAACCTAAATAAAGTTTCCCTGAAATACAATTATCCTCTTCCTAAGATGGACCATATTCTGCAAAGAGTAGTTGGAGCATCACAGATGTCACTACTAGATGGCTACTCAGGTTATAATCAAATTTTGGTGCACGAAAAAGACTAAGAGAAAACTGCCTTCACAACACCATGGGGAACTTTTCAGTATGCCAAGATGCCATTTGGGCTGAAGAATGTCAGGGCCACTTTTTAGCTGGCTATGGATATAGCTTTCGCTAACGAGAAGGATGTTTTCTTAGTGGTTTACTTAGATGACTTAACAGTATTTCCTGGTTCTGATGATGAGCATTTACGCCACCTAAGGATTGTTTTTAAGAAATGTAGGAAGTTTGGGATTTCTTTAAATCCAAAGAAGTGTCTTTTTTCCATGGAGGAAGGTAAACTCCTCAGTCATATAATTTCCAAAGATGGTATTCACATTGATCCTTCCAGGGTGGAGGCAATTCAGCAAATAGACTTTCTGAGCAATAAAAAGGAGATCCAAGCTTCCAATGGTAAGATAAAATTCTTACACAGATTTATACCAAATTTGGCTGAGCATTTGCATGAGTTAACTAATATGTTGAAGAAGGATAGCACTATGAAATGGATCGAAGATGTGATGAAATCTTTCAACTTGGTAAATCTTTCTTTGACCACAACCCCTATTTTGATAAGTCTCGATTATACTCGTGACTTTATTATATTTTCATTTTCATCTGAGCACACTTTGGCTACGGTGTTGATGCAAAAGAAAGATCAGGTGGAGCATCCCATTGCATTTCTCAGTCGGACTATTAGAGATGCTGCTCTGCACTATAACATCATTGAGAAACAAGCTTTAGCTCTTATAAAGGCATTTAAGGCTTTTCGAGTTTACATTCTGCATTTGCATACCATAGCATATGTTCCCAACATAGTTGTCAAAGATGTCCTCATGAAAACTGATCTGGAAGGAAGAAGAGGTAAGCGGATAGCAGCGATGTTAGAGTATGATCTTGAGATTAAGCCCAAAAAACTGATCAAAGGTCAAGGCTTGGCAAACTCATGGCTTAGTCGAATCTTCATGCTCTGGATATAAATCTTATTGCAGCAATGTCAGATGACGAAGATGATGGCACACCCATTTAGGTATCAGAGATTTTTCTCAACTCACCTTGGTATTTCGATATATGTTCTTCAACATATTTCTCCTCCTCCTGGAATGTCAAAAAGTAAAGGTAGATCACTAAAACTGAAGTTTGCAAAGTTCCGAATTTTAGACAGTGCTCTCTATTGGAAATATCCAGGAGGGGTTCTTCTTAATTGTTTGGTTGAAAATGAATATCAGTAGGTAATGAATGATTTTCATAGAGGAGATTATGGGGGTCACCTGTTTTGGAAAACAACAACCAATAAAATCTTGAGATCAGGGTAATACTAGCCATCTTTATTTTCAAATTTATATAAGACAGTCATGAGCTGCCACGAGTGTCAAGTTTTTCAGGGAAAAAGGAAACTGCTTCCTCTTCCTTTGAAACTAGTTGTAGTTAATGCACCATTTGAGTAGTGGGGGCTTGATTTCATAGGAGAAATTCATCCTGCATCATCAACACAACACAGATGGATTTTGACAACTACCCATTACTTCACCAAATGGATCGAAGCCATTCCGACAAGGAAAGCTATGGACATGGTAATCATTCCATTTTTAGAGTCCAATATCTTGTCTCATTTTGGTTTCCCTCACAAGATTATTACAGATAATGTAGCAACGTTTAAGTCAAAGAAAATGGTTGAGTTTTGCAACAAATATAACATCACATTGGGTCATTCCACAAAATACTATCCACAGGGAAATGGACTAGCCGAGTCTTCAAATAAATCCTTGGTAAACATTTCTAAGAAGATGTTGGAGGCAAATAAAAAGAAGTGGAATCAAAATCTTGTCAATGCATTGTGGGCTGACAGAGTGAGCAGTAAGAAATCAATAGGTATGTCACCTTTCGAATTGGTTTATGGTACTCATATAGCTTTTCCCACACCCCTTGCAGTCCCAGTAAATGATTCACCTTCAACAAACAAGGGAAGAGGTTTCTCAAAACACTTTCCAGCTACAAGAGAAGATAAAGAAAATTTATGATCGCAAAACCAAGGCAGAAAAGTTTCAGCTGGAAGATGTAGTGCTGTGATGGTATGCACGAAATGAAGAAAAAGGAAAACATGGTAAGTTTGACAATATTTGGAAAGTACCTTATAAAATCTCAACCAATCGAGGACAAAATGAATTTTTATTAAAGGAAATCGCTGGTCAAGAATGCTCAAGAGGACCAGTGAATGATAGCCTCCTGAAACACTATTATTTTTGATGCAGCTTGCTGAAGTTGTTTCACTGTCATTGTATATACTAGTTTGATTTCCTTGTAAGTTTTGAAGTACAATGTCATTTGAGCTTGGGGCTTGAAGTGAAGGCTATAAAGCTTAAATTATTTGTGTTGTGTTTAGTTGGTTTTTGAGTCATTTGTGAGTCAGTTTTCAGTTTGTATCGAGTCAGTTTTCAAAAATTTCAAAAAGTTTTTAGTATTTCATTTGTTTGACCGTATTGGCCCAATCAACTAGGCACTTGGTCTACAGTGTTCTTGACACCTCCAAGGAGCTACCATCCCCCGTAAGGCCAATGTTAGTGTCAGTATATGCATACTTCCATCAAGGATCAAATCTACTCTTTACATTTTCATTTTAGGTGTCTCATACTGATTGTTTTATCATTGCACTAGGTCATTCCAAATTCACTAATGGTTGTCTTCTTCTTAGAAAATCAAATTTTCCCTCATGAGGTACATTTGCTAACCCATATCCATGTTGCATTCAGTTATGGTTTCAGTTATGTTATTTTTAGAGTCAAGGAGGCAGTTATGTTTCCATTAGGTCTTAGGGTCCACTTCCAAGGTCAAAAGCATAGTTTCAAGTGTAAATAAAGGGTAGCAAAGGTATGAGGAAGACCAATAAACAAAGAGTGAAGTCATGGTTATTGTACAAAGATCTTATTTCACTGATGTAATTTTCATCTCAAAAACATGTTTTTGAGATGAAAATAGAGTATTTTAGTTGATCCATATTTTTTGATGTAATTCAAACCATTTCATGTAATAAGTGTTCCATAAGTTGTCCAAGCATTTCTCCTTGTTGAAAGTAATGAAAGCCATTGAAGAAATTAGTTCAATCAAATCATCACCCACCTAAACAGAGACAAAGAAAGAAAGGCATTAAACAGAGATTTGAAGACAAAGTAAAAGTTCCAAAAAACATTATAAAGTGGGGTTTTTCTAAAGAAAAATTAAAATCACCCTCTATATAAGATTTCGAAATCCTTTTTCAAATTCATCATATTCATTTGATAAAGAGAAAGAAGAGAATTGAAGGAGAGAAGGGAGTTGAAGCAAATTGGTGGCTTAGCAAAGTGGAGGCACTGCACATAGAGCAGGGAGTGTCGTGCATAGAGGAGGAAGCACTATGCATAGAGCAAGAAGCACTACGCATAGGGTAGATTGTGGAGGCACTGCACATAGAGGAGGAGAAATGCGCATATAGATAGAGCACTGCACATAGGGCCTATGTTCCAGTGCATTTTTTCATGGCACTGCGCATACAACTAGAGTGTTGCGCACCTGTATAAGGCATTGCCCATAGGGCCGAAAAACACCAAGACCACCCTATCAACCATCTAAATCTCTCTTTTTCTATCTAAAGCCTCCAAACAAGTAAGTACACTCCTTGAACCATCCTCCCAACACTCATTTCATGATTTTGATGTTTGTTTTCTATTTAAATTTTCAAACCCTAGGTTGCCTAAAAAACCCTCCCTGCTTACCATATCCCTTATTCCCACATTCTGTTGTCAAATCCCTCCACCTATCCCCCATAACCTAATCCCCCCAAAAAAATCCCTCCACCTATCCCCCATACCCTAATCCCCCAAACAAAATCCTTACACCTATCCCCTATACCATAATCCCCAAAACAAAATCCTTAAACCCCTAATTACTAAAGAATCCCTACCAAAAAATACCCACCTTCTCACTCTCACATCATACACATCTCATCCTACATCGCATAAACTCCTCTCCCCTCCCCCTATCCCTATTCACCATAACTCACTTCTTGATTACCTTCTCTAGGGCTTCAAAGTTTCAAATTCAAAAGACATGGATAAAGAGGATAAAGATTATGAGGAGGAGGAAAATAGTGGCAGTGAAAGCATGGGAGATGAACCTCAGCATTAGAGAAAATCACATAAGGGACGCAGAATTATCAGAGAGGAACCATCAAACATCAGATAGTTATAGGATTTTCATATAATTGTCTCTTGTTTCAGGCATCTAGGGTGTTATGAGTTTTAGAGCAGGTACAAAGAGTTCAACATCATCCTGAGCTAACCAGGCTTTTTGTAGCCAATATCCATGATAACAAGGTAACCCTTGCCAGCGTGATATTTATAGTTTCATCCTCCATCATTTCTGATGCTACAAGGATTCCAAATGTGGGGGGAAATGGTATAAAGCACAAGATTTGGATGTGTAGTACTATGAGCCATACATTAAACCCAGGTACGAGAATGAAAAGAAGAGGACCTCTCCTTTCAGGTTCCTTAACGACAAGTATGACCCTATGATGAGGATCATTATGAAGTATTTTACATATGAGGACAGATTTTTCGAATTGTACACCTATCATATTAGGCTTCTTATGCACTTCACAAGAGTGAAAATGGTGAACATCCGATATTTCTTATTTAGGAACATTGAGAAGATGGTCTACATTGTACAGAAAAAGCCATACCCCCAGCAAATTAGTAATATCTATCACTATTCCTTGATTAAGATGATTATGCTACATCATCTCAACCTCCTTAACTTCTCTTGGGATACATTTATTTCCAATGACATATTCAATGGTCTTGAGATTCCTCCACTGGTGCCCCAAGAAGCAGAAAGGCCTTCCAACAGTGCCAAAGTAAAGAAAACTGAGAAGGCTAAAGAGACTAAAGTTGTTGAGAAGCCAAAAACCTACAAAACATATCAGAGAGGGGCTAGAAAGTTGTTTGCAGTGGATAAGTAAGTGTTTACTCCACTTGATGTGGAAGGGGCCTTGCCTTCTTCATTAGTTGATAGGAAAATTCTTGCTCCACAAATTTTGGAAA
Organism: Pinus tabuliformis; assembly: GCA_031772625.1. Lineage (NCBI taxonomy): Eukaryota > Viridiplantae > Streptophyta > Pinopsida > Pinales > Pinaceae > Pinus > Pinus tabuliformis. The sequence continues at coordinate 434,418,458 of CM062805.1, forward strand.
GGGCTTTGCCTTCTTCATCAACACAATAGCTACAACAGGTGCAACAAGTGCATAAAGGGAAAGAAAAGATGTTGGAGGAAAGCCTGAATGATGAAGAGGAAAGGGAATTTGGTTTGATGGAACATTATGGATTAAAATGGCCACACATTCATCATCGAATTGAGATAGTCGACTTGGAGGCTAAAGATGAGGCAACAAATGAAAATATAACCATAAGGGAAAAAGATGCATAGATCCAAGCATTGATGAACAACTTGGTGAGAGCTAGGTATGTAATTTCATACCTTGAGGAAGAGAATAAGCAACTAAGTGACAAACAAGTCCTCATGAAGCTGGAACTTCTCAAAGTAAAGAGGCAAGGTGACAAAGGAAAGTCAGTAATGCAAGAGGAAGAAACCCCAACCACCTTGACTACAAAACAAAGGCTTGAAAAGGAGATTGAGGAGGATAGAGAAACATGGCTTGACAGGGTCAATTTTCATTTGGAGAAGCTGCTGCAAAAGGCCAATAGGGACAATCAAATCATTAGGCACATGGCTTGCCATTATAGGACCCATAACAAGATTTGCAACATAAGGGTCAAGCAAATGAAGAAAAGGCTAAAACAAGCACTCAAAGGAAAAATGGAGGGTGGTAGGCTTAGGTTGCTTGCTGAAGCTTCCTTGTCTAACCTAGACACTTGTTGGTGGTGTTCTCCACAAATTTTTAGTAAGTTTTGAGAATTTTTCCTTTTTGAAGAATTTTGAAATTTTTGACTCAGAAAAATGGGTTCTATGCGCAGCGCCACTCCCGCTGTGCTTTTCCTAGGGGCATCCAAACAATAAATGGTTAGAATTTTTGGATTCATAATGATGAGTACATGCACCTTGTGCATTTTCTAAGCTTTTGGAGCAAAACTAGTTAACCAAAAGGTAAAAAAAAACCCAAAAAATGACGTTTTGGCCCTCTTTCTGAGGCACAGAAGAAATCTTGGGAGAATCCACTTTTGAGGGGTCAAATCAACTCTATATGGGAAACTAAGGAATATTTGGCAAGTAGATAGGACAAGATTTCCAATGAGCTATCATGAGCTCAATTGGGACACTAGGAAGACCTCTGAAATGATCCTGCAAAAAGTGTTGCACATAGAGCTTGGGCACTGTGCATAGGGCAATTTTATGCTGAATTTTTACTTCTTTGTGCCATGACTGTAATTTTGGGTTTTCTCTCATAAATGATGTTATTACTAATGTAAATGGTGACTAGGCATGTAAATAGGATGGATAATAGTTACTAGAAGGTATATTCATTATATCGAAAGTTATCTTGAGGACAAATGAATCAGCTTCCTCCCTTTCGAGGCAAGTTGTTAGGTTGCCTAGATTCCAGTTTCTTGTTCAATTTTTGATGGATTAGTTCCTAATATTAGGGATTCAACCCCTGAGGATGGGAGGAGGTTGAATCAATGTCTATATCTTCTTCTTCTTTCTCATTGTAAAGGGTTGGACTCAGTTGGATGCATATGCTTTGAGTAGACATCATTTTGTATCAGTTTTCAGTAGGAGATTAATGAAAAGTTACAGCTATTTCTTCAGGATTCATGTGGCATGATGTTCAATTCATTTTTCTCTATGTTAAATTTCTTTGTACTTCATCAACAATTTCATTTCTTTTAAGTGGATTCTTTCAAGTTGATAGGTAGAACCCATAATATTTATGCTCTATTTTGGGAAAATATTCACAGTCTATGTTTTCTTCAGTATAGGAAGAACCCATGTTGCTTACATGATCTTTCTAGCTCCTCACCTATCTTGAATCACCTCACACCTAAAATTCTAGAGTGCTAAGCCTTGTGCCTACCTTTCCCCATCGAACACCCTGCAATTTTGACCCAATTTCCTTGCCCTAACTATTTGGCTCAGCCTGATCCAGCAAAACCCTTCAAAATCAAATCAAACCTTGCGCTACTATACCTAGACTAATATCATTTTCTTGATCTAGTCATCTTGGCTGAGATCCTTATGGAGAGAGCCCTCTCATGGACTAGTAGGGCTAGCTACTTAGCTAAGCATGGTTTTTGGTTACCCTGGCATTTCCCTCCTTCAGCCTGAGGTTCAATCTAGGTCTAACACATAGGACCAAGGAGGGGGTGTAGACTAGGAAGGATGAGCAAGGGGTCCCCAAGAAGGTATAGTTGTGGTTTTGTTGGGTCTGTAATATGCATGGGATGATCCTTGCATACCCTGCTCATATTGTCTAAGCCCAGGAGGTCTCATTTGGTTGATGTAGCAAATCTGCTCAGTGACCCCTTCAACTCCTTGATATATAGCTTTGAGTCTAGGTAAAGAAGGGCACTTTTCTGTGGAGTGGTTTTCTTCACAGACTGAGAAAATCTCAATACAGTTCAATGGGAATTCATTCCTAGGATGCCTCCTGGTGCATCTAGGACAAAAGATGGCCAAGGCTCTCTCTGCTTCCTCTTTCTTCCTTTTAATATTCATGGTATCCAATTGCAAGGAAATGGCTTGCGACATCTCACTTTTGAAGTCCTCCAACATATTTCCAATTTCACCCTTGATGGATGAGTTGGAAGATGATGTGCTGGCCATAGGTTGACTACTCCTACCCTTTTTCCTGGTTACCTTAGAATGGTTTCTAAAGACAGACTTGATATCCTCATAGGGTATTTGGTAGATATATCCTCCTAATAACAAATGCAAGGTATCTAGGATATCCTCCCTTACTCCTCTAAGCATGACCAACTTCAGTGACTTAGGGTCAAGTGTGCACCTGGCCCTTTTGTAACTAAGCCAGAATCTTTCTTCATAGTCTTCTAAGGATTCATCCTGGCCTATGGCCATCCTAAAAATCTCTTCTTTAGTGTACTTTTACCTACAGTAGTCCCTATATTTGTTGTTAAATCCCTGTTGCATCTGAGTCCAAGTTATGGTGTTATCTCTAGGTAAACCTATGAACCAGCACAATGTTGCATCCTTGAGGGTAGATCGAAATAGGTTTTAACTTTTGCTCATCCTCTGTATAGTCATAGGTTCGGCATATAACAACAAACTCAAATAGGAAAGTGTCAGGGTCCTTTGTGGTCAAGCCATGTAAATGAGGTAGAGCAGATGGGCTTATATTCTTCATTTTAGTGTCCCCATTGGTTTCCCTAATGGGGAAGGCACCCTCAATTCTCTCTCTATCTCCTCTGTCACCTTGGTTTTCAGCCATTGGTTCAATAGGAATGGGTTCTTCCACTTCTTCTTGCCTATAGGTTCTTCAAATATGTCAAGTTGCTCACCTAAAGGTTCTTCCAATTCACAGTCACCGAAGAGGAGAGAAGGTTGATTGTTGGATGTAGTGGAGGTATTTGGCAAGAATTTTCTTGAATTATCCCTATTCCTAAGAGGCGTGAAAGGAAATTTTTTTGGGTTGGATTTTGTAAGATTTTCTTTAAATCTGGAAAGTACTCTACAAAAAGGAAATTGTTGATTAAATGAAAAAATACTGACATAATGGAATCTGCTTGCAGAATGAAATTATTGATTGAATGGAAAGACTTATGATAGAAAGAAAAGTACTTGTAGAATGAAATTGCTTAATTGAATGAAAAACTACTAAAAAAAAGGAAACTACTTGCTGAATTGAAATTATTGATTGTAGAATGGAAAGGAAAGAAAATAAATGACAAATGAAAGAAAGAAACTAGATTACTTTTGCAGAAATAAACTAATGGAAGAAAATTGAAGACTAGAAGTAGAAGAAAAGAAAGTTAGAGACTAGAAATAGAAGAAGGAGTAGTAATTCACATCCTACTCTGACACCTCCCCGGCAATGGCACCAAAAAGTGATGAGCCTAGGTATTGCAGCAAGAATGTTGAAACTCATAGGGCTACCAGCTTTACTTATCAACCTGGGGTTCATACAAACTTGGAGGTGACAATGCTATATGCACAAGTAGAAGTGAAGGCGTTGCCCATTGTCACTGCTCATCTGGCAAGAGACCCCAAGGGTTCCAAGCTAGACTTCTATAGGGTTAGAAGAAGCTTGATTTTGATGGAAGAAGAGCAAATTTATTCTAAGGGAGAGCTACTCTATTGCAGTAACGAAGAAAAAAATCATGTAATGCTAAACTCGCACCAGACCCTAGCTAACCAATTAAACAACTATGCTGAGCAGAATTGCTAGATCAATCAGTAATCTAATGCTAATTCTCTAAGTTACAGAAGTAAAAGCATCAAAACTAGACTAAGGGGTAAGCAAAGGAAACTAAGCTAAGTCTGTGTTTAAGAGGAAGAACAATTAGAGATCAAAATTGGTCAAAAGAGGACGTAATGAGCAACAATGCATAAGAGCCGTTGGATCAAGTGCATGAAAGGTAAATGAATAGCTGAGATCGGATCGCAGAAGGTTACGTAGATAGATGGGCGAACAAGGTTAACTAATAGGATGAATGGTGGAGATTATGTCACGGCAGTTGACTGAATAGATGAACGAACAAGGTTAACAAGAGATGGATGGCTGAGATTATATCATGGAGGCTAAGTCAAGAGATGGACAGATAGGATTAATCAGTAGATGGATGAAAAATATTAGATCGCGTGCAAAAGAAACGTGTGGAAATGGTACTAGGTTTGTGGATTTGGTAAGCTATATTTCGTGTGCCCTCAAAACCATAACCTTTATTTTGAGATCTCACGTGATTAGCCTTACCAAGAGACACATAGCACGATGAAACCACTTTTCTCGTGTGCTCTTGGCCAGATAACGTCATGCAAGTGTCCGCATGAGATTACGTGGCAGCCGTTGGATCAGGCAGGGCTAATCAATGGTGGAGATCGGCCAAGCTAGTTGGCAATCGGGTGAAGTGATAGTCATTGGATCAAGAGATAGATCGATGGTGGAGATTAAAGTAGGAGAAGAAAACATGCAGAAATAACAGAGTGGGTTTAGAGGGTGGTAAGCTATTTATCGCGTGCCCTTAAAGCTGTAAGAATTTTTCTAAAATTTTATGTGATTAGCCTCCCTAGGTGACACGTAGCATGGGGAAACCACTCTTATCGCATGCCCCCAGGTGGATAATGATCAAACAGAAATCCACACGATATCGTGCCATAACCATCAAATCTGGTGAGGTAGATCAACAGTGGAGATTTGACCAAGCTAGTTGGAAAGCGGGTGCACAATAGCCATCAGATTAGACCAGGCAGATCAACGGTCAGGATTTAAAGTGCATAAAGTCAGCGTTGAAAATGAATTGGGTGGTGATTGGTCAAGTTTTTTTATGTAAGGTAATATATGGGTAAAAATCGTTTAAACGTGACTTAACTACTTCTACCTAAGTATTTCATGCTGAGGGAGAATGAAAGCGATATGAGGGAGATCAAATGACAGGAAGAGAATGAAGGAGAAAATGATCATGAAAGGAATAGAGTAACAATGTAATGAATCCAATGACTACATTAAACAACGAACTCCCTGTGAAAACCAAAACCCTGTGTTTTTGGGGTTGCTGCAGGGCTTCTTCCTCACGTCATGGTCCTAGATAGAGGGAGGAGGTGAGGCCGAGACACTTGTGGGAAACCTTGTGGGTCTTTTCTTTACTAACCTGCTAATTGAATGAAAGCATAAATGAAGCAAATTGAAACACAACTAATCTACTCTACACCACTGTAATGAGACTGCAACTACTTAAATAAATAAATAGTTAAACAATAAACCTCTGTAATGGAAATGCAGCTACTTAAACAAATAACCAGTTAAACCATGAATCATCTACTCTATACTGTGGTGATGCAAATGCAACTACTTAAGTAAATAAACAACTAAACCATGAAGTTATGCTGGTGCTGTAATGGAAATGAATTACTTCAGCAAATGAACAGGAAACCATTAATCTGTACTACTATTGTCATGAAAATGTATCTAATTAAGCAAATGAACAGAAAACAAGAATCTATGCTAGCATGACAATACATTAAAGAGGAGCTTTGGATTCTAGGGTCAGGCCCTAACCCCAAAGCTTCAGCCCTCTGAATTAACTTAGTGCTGGCTCAAAACAAAACTCATCTTCATTATAAATAAAAAATTGTTACAAGACTTGCAGCTTGAAAACAAAGTAGAGTTCTACGGTGAGAAGTTTAAATTCTTCCTAACTCTTGGTAACTAAAAAAATGAGGTCCTAACACTCTATACTTATACATCTGAAGTCTCCAATTACTTCCTTCAAAATTAGGGAGGCACAACTCCCAATTCAATGATAAACTTGTGTTTTCCCTTTCACTAGCTCAGCTTCCTTCTAGTAGGGAGGCTTGGCTCCCAACTCAAGACAAACTCATACTTTCACTTGCTTGGCTACCTTCTAGTACACATGATTTGGCTTGTTTTGCACTCTCACTTGCTTGGCTACCTTCTAGTACTCTTGATTTGGCTATTTGCACCTTCACTTGCTTGGATGCCTTCTAGAAGGGGGGTTGTTTGTACTTTTAGCTGATGGAGGGATATTCGAATGGAGGGGCAGTAAATGAGGAGGATTTACCTCCTGTAATTCCTCTCCCTTGTCCCATTTGATTTTTTACCAAGGTCTTTACCATAGTTCCTTGCTTTTATCTTTTATCCCTGCATTTTCCTTGCTTTTATCCTTTATTCCTGCATCACATGCACATTAGGCCACAAAGAAAAATATCCAATTGTACTCATCTCATAAACAAAATATAATCAAAAGTATGCAATAAGTTGTGAGAATAGTTGGTTTGACTAATCTAGGAGGTGAATTAAGGTCAATTAAGGCCCATATCATTACTCAATGATGAGGCTCATCAATGAGGATATAGTTTGGGCACCCTAACACTAGATTAGCTAAGAAATATGATGGAAATTTTGATCGCACGATCACCTAGCAAAATGGACTAAAGCTTATGGAATGGAGTTGCAACCAGAATGGGTATATTTATTCTGCCATACTTTGGACACAATCCCTATGAACTGGTATTTGGAAACAGAGCTCCACCATGGCACCGTGGAGTGGGAAATATTGAGAGAAGGATTCTTATTGACCTTCAGCTTTGAGGACGGCTTCGCAAGCATTGATGAAGCACTGCAAGAAATCAAGGTGGTTATCTTCAGAACACCACAAGAATCTTTGGAATGGGCTCAACTAGACTGGAGCATCTAGCTATGCCATGCATTGGAATGTTATAATGTCACCACTGAAGAGGAGGATGATGATCCAAGAAATATTAATATCCTAAACCCCGGCAGGCATCGTGAAGTCGAGGGCCCGCAAATAGATAATCCGGGCATCACCACGCCATTGAAAACCAAGCAAGTAAACATTGGTACTAAAGTAGAACCGAATTTTGCAAAACTTGGAGATTATTGGGATGATGCCCCTGTGGATAAAGTCGCCGAGTTACTTTGCGAATACTAGGATCTTTTTCCTACCAAGTTTTTGGACCTGAAGGGCATAATAGGCGACTTGGGAATTATAAAGATTACTTTGAAGCCAGATGCGAAGCCTATTAAGTAGAGGTTGTATCATCTTAATCCCAAATACAAGGAAAAGGTTCGTCGGGAATTGGATAAGATGCTGGAGGTGGGCATCATAGAACCTATGGAGGAATCTGATTAGGTAAGCCCGATCGTGGTTTAGGAGAAGAAATTCAAGGGTGAAATAAGGATTTGCATAGATCTAAGGAATATCAATGATTCCTATTTCCATGACCCATTCCCGACACTCTTTGAAGAAGTATTAGACAACGTTGGAGGGTAGGAGGCCTACTCATTCACTAATGGGTTTTCTAGATACCATCAGATCAATATCACGTTAGAGGATAGTAGAAAAACAACCTTCGCGGTGGAATGGGGTTGTTTCCAATATATTTTGACGTTGTTTAGACTCAAGAATGCACCTATGATATTCTCTCACGTAGTTATAGTAGCATTTAAGGAGTTCAAGTTCTTGGAAGTATACTTTGATGATTAGATGGTGTTTGGTTTAGTGAAGGGCCATGTAGCAAGTCCGTGCTTGATGTTGGATACATCTCGCAGGTACCAGATTGCATTGAATCTAAAGAAGTGCTTATTCTGTGTTTTGTTTGAGGTTTTTCTCGATCACATGGTATGCAAACAAGGATTGATGGTGGACCCTCCAAAGATTTTGGTGATAATAAATTTGGAGGCCCCAAGGAGCATTAAGTAGCTACGTGCGATGCTGGGACATACTAGATATTACAAGAAGTTCATCAAGACTTATGCTCAGATTACTGCACCCATGGAGAAACTACTAAACAAGGACACTACATTATGTGGGGGTGAAGAATGTCAGTGTAGTTTGGATGTATTGAAAGAGAATATGGTTACCGCACCGATCTTGGTCTTCCCTGATTGGAAAAAGGAATTTCACGTACATGTTGATGCCTCATGCATTGCGTTGGGTATAGTACTAACACAAGCTGGTGAGGGAGAAATGGACCATCCTATAGCCTTCATGAGTAGGAAATTATCAAAGGCCGAGAAGAATTACTCAACAAAAGAGCGTGAAGATTTGGCTATGGTGTAAACGCTTCAAAGTTTCAGGCACTATCTGTTGGGCGACATTTTAAAATGTACACACATCATTTTGCCTTGAAATACCTGGTCAATAAGCCTGTGTTTGGGGGAATATCTGAAGATGGCTGCTACTATTCCAGGAGTATGACTTTGAGGTAATTGTGAAGCTAGGAAGGTTAAATGTAGGACCTGATCATCTGTCACGAATCAAAACTAGAGAGGAGACTACTAATTTAGAGGAAGGGTTGCTAGATTCATAGCTCTTCGCGGTACATGTGGAAGATAATCATTTTTTTGATATCATCCACTTTTTGACTACGGGGGTGGCTCCAGAAGGGTATACGAGTCAACACAAGAAGTAATTAATAGTGCACGTGACAGACTTTTCAGTGATTGAGGGACATCTGCATAAGATGGGTGTAGATGAGATTGCGATGATATGTCCCAAATTTTGAGAGGAATAGCATTCTCGCTGAATCTCATGGAGGGGCTGCAGGAAGACACTATGTAGGAAAAGCGACTATGCAGAAGATTTTACACATAGTTCTATGGTGGCCAATGCTACATAAGGATTTCAAAGCGTATTGTAGGACATGTGATGCATGGCAGAGAACTGGAAGACCATCGTGGAGGGATGAGTTTCCACTAAATCCTCAAGTACCTTTGCAACCTTTTGAAAAATGGGCAATTGATTTCATTGGGCCAATTCAGCCCCCAGGGAAGAAAACTGGTGCACATTATCTCATCACCATGACAGAATATCTAACCAGATGGGCAAAGTCACAACTAGTTAAGGATTGTATAGGGGCTACAACAATGAAGTTTTTGTTTGAGTACGTCTTAACCAGATTTGGCTACCCCAATGTGTTGATGATTGATCGAGGTACGCACTTCCTAAACGAGACGATCAACATGTTACGGAAGAATTCCAAGTCTACCATCAGAAGAGCACTCTGTATCATCAATGGAACAGCTGAGGACTTTAAAAAGATTTTGGAGAATGCACTCATGAAGATCTAGAATGCACAGCGGAATGAATGGGATGTGTGTGTAACTGTAGTGTTATGGGCTTACATGACTACTTGTAAAAGGCTCATAGGGCAGACATATTTTAGATTGGTATATTTCCTAGAAGCTGTAATATCGATGGAATATGTTGTGCCTAGTCTATGCATAGTGGCACTGACGAATATGGTAGATCACGAGGCCTTGTAGGAATGGCTCGTATAGATGATGGAGCTTGAAGAGGATAGATTCTTGGTTGGATTCCATTAGCAAGTATAGAAGGAAGATGAAAATTCATGTCACGATCGACACATCAATATTCGCATGTTCAAGGTAAATGATCTGGTATTTTTATATGATAGTAAGTTCACTAAATTTCTAAGTAAATTTAAGATGCATAGGCTAGGGCCATATATTATCAAAGAAATTACAGATGGAGGCATAGTTCAGCTTGCGAAGCTGAATCGAGAACCTTTTCCAGGAAGAGTGAACGGGAGTCGATTTAAGTTGTATATAGGGGATCTGGCGCAATGACTACATGGAGGCAGGACAGTCTTAGTGCTCCAGGCAATTTCAAGGGAGCGTGTGACTATAAAATACACTACCAAGGTAGGAGAACTACGTAGCAGGCAGGGTGTGTGAAAAATGATGAAGATATGACTGATGAAGTTGTGTGTAGGAAGCTAATGCTATGGAGGGAGGTGCCGCGCAGCACAACAGAAAAGTGACCATTAGTGTCATTGTTCATGATTTGACAACCAGAATAAGGTTAAGAGGAGTGGGATGGTGATATTTAAGTCCAAAATCCTTGAAGATATGTTGCCAAAATAGCATTAATTGTCAGAATTTGGGGTAACAGTTGAATTTAAATTCAAAACCCCCTTATAAATCACACATTCCAGTCCAACAGAGAACAGTTTGCACCCCTAGAGATTTTGTTGAGCTATGCTACATGTAGTCTATGAATCAATCGTATTGGGAAGACTTGGTCATGAGCCCTGCATTTCTAAGTTATCAGAGTTGAACCAGAAATTCATTCTCGATAAAATTCTTGGACCAAGCCCTCTAGAAACCATGAGCACTGGTGGAGATGTTGCCTCTAAGGGAGCCGCCCTAGAAGTGGTGAGTGTGGAAGCTCTGGCTCCTCTGCCTACGGTGCTTAAGTCACGTAGGCCAAAGCCTACCCTTGCAAAAGAAACCCAGACAACTAAACCACAAAAGGATAAGAAGAAAAAGCTAGTACCAGTGCATGAGTCTCCCAGAAGCCTTCTACAAAACATAAGCAGAAGAAGGACATACAGCCCAAGAAGGTAGTTGAACTAGAGGTAGAGGAAGGCCAGGGCACAGAAGACATAAATGCTAAGGGAGTGTATCTCATCACAAAGATGTCTGACTATATCCCTTTGTGCAAGGGGAAGGCAAAGGTCACAAAGGACCTAGACTCAGACAAATTCTCCATTCCTATGCCCCTACTACCTGAGCTAGTGTTGGAAATAATACTAAGAGGGGGGGTGAATTACTATTTTCAATTCAATAAATTTTCAATTCCTGATCAGATTTATATACGCTACTTCAGTGAAGTGAACTTGCATGTGTATGCAACTGTGATTAAGAAAACCATCATATACCCAAAGAACTCATGATTAAGTGAATTTATCATGTGTTGATCTTTAATCAATGCATCAATATCTTATTATACAACAACTATGTGTAGTAATAACATAATAAACCATCACACACAAACAACACACATGAACTCCAAGATTTAAGGTAGAAACCCAATGTGGGAGAAAAAGCACATACTGCTGTCATCTCTATCTTCTTTTAATATAAAGAAAATTTGTTTATAGTCTTGTACTCGTACAGACTCATACCTGTATGCAGGCACCCACTTGTAGAAGGCTACAACCTTCTCTCATTTTCTAGCTTCTACTGAAAGGGAGCTACAACCCCCTAGCTCTTGTTCTAGTTGATGTGTTTACTAGTATATAGGTGCTGACCTATAGAAGGCTACGACCTTCTCTCTTCTTCCAGGGACCATGTTTCATTAATTTTCAAACTGGATGCTCCTAGTACACAACAACACAATATGAAGGCCTCGTTTCATCAAATTTTCAAACTGGACCCATCAGAACTTCGAAAATCAAATTGCCTCAACTAACATTTTGTTAATCTAAACAATCAGATCACTATCACCAGAACACTGTGTTGAACCCAGAAACCTGCATCATCATTCAGAACTAGCAGCAACCTCAAAAATCATACAACAAAATTTATACGCTCCATTACTGAACCCAACCTACATGTATACACTACTTCCCTTAACCAAACCTGCATATGCCTTCAAAATTACTGAAACATAAAACTTCTAAATCAAGTTTGCACCAACCAGCAATATTCTAAACATCTACTGTCAATTTACAAAGCTCTAGATAGTCAGTAGCAGTGATAACCCTTCTCATTCAAACAATCAATCAATCTAACACAAAAATCCTTATGCATTCAGTTTTACATTCAGATCTAAAAGGACTTCATTGACAGACAGGAGTAAAACAACAACACTAATTAAATAGATTAGTCATTTTTGAAGAATAGGCTTTTCTTTGCATACGCTACTTGGAAGAGTCGAACCTATGTGTATATGTGCCTTTACCGAGGTGAACCAATGTATATATCTGCAAATATTAACTCAAAACTTTGTTGTTATTCCAGATTTCAGACATACCCATATCATGACATTTAAAGAATAAAACATGTGAAAGGAATTAGATCTAGCCCAACCAATATCATATCATTCAATGACAAGTCATTTCAGGTCTCATGATCCTGATCCAACATTGAATTCAAGGTGCACAAAATATTTCAGATCATATCACAAGCATATCCCCTACAACAGAAAATATACTTCAGATAGAAGTATTCCTGATAAACCCTTTCAGTTGCACACCTGGCCCATTGATCTTCTCCTCTTTATATAGTTTTGGCCTCCTCAATACCTCAGATGAAAACAACACTTAGAGATCGTGGTATTCTTGGACAGGATCAAATAGTCATTACTCCACCCAAAATTGTGGGCTAATACCATGGTATTGACCCTTGGTATTCTTTACTCTTGAATTTTCTTGATTTTCCAACCCATATGTGCTTTTCCTCTTGTGAAAGTGTGTGCATATGCATACGTTCTTTTTGTTCTATGAACTTGCGTGTATATGCAAATTTGTCAAGATGAACTTGTGTATACAACTTAAACTATCTAAAAACATCATTTTCCTTCAACTTATTGAATCTTATTAGTAGACATTTGTTCCAAATTCCTGTTCTTCTGTACCAATGCCCTATTACCTCTAAATTGACCTGTTACACGGTGAGTTTCCTTTTATCAAATATGAGCTGACCTGTGAGTGAGCTTCCATCAAGGACAACACTTGTATCATAATGCCAATAATCTCCCCCTTAGGACTTGATGGAAACCATATTGGTGTTGATTACTACAAGTTGTAGAAATTGTTAGAGATATCAAGCACCACCAAAATACTCTCCCCCTTTGACATCAAGGGAAAAGGGAAGACCAAGATATTCTCCCCTTTTGAGATACACTATGTTGTCCATGGTCCCCTTGAGTACATGCAGAGTCTGCAGAGATAACTTTTAAAAAAATAACATGACTCTGTAATTCAACAAGTGAGTATGACCTCCCTAAGACCAATGACTCATACATATATCAATCACCCAACCAAGATGGGATACACCAAATTTGACTCATCCACCCAACCAAGTGGGGATATACCAATTGTTGATACATGAATGAAATATAGAAATTATTACATCATCCTTCCCATGCATAGTGGGGATACAAAATTACATCATATGTCCAGTAGGACTCATTCAAAAATAGACTATGATAGAAGGAGACATATTACACCCTAGATCTTTTACATGACCTATGCAACAATGGATATGAATATCTAAAACCATAGTTGAAGTCAACAACCATAATGCCAACAATGCAAAAAGTTTGTGAAGGCTAATGCTCCCCCTGAACCTGTGCTACCTGTGCATTGTCAACAACTCATTTATCAAGGCATCTTCATCAGTTAGATAAAAATCAATGAACAAAGCATGTCAGTAGACTGTAATCATCAATATTAGACTAAGAACCCATATCAGAATCTGACCCATTTTTTTTCTGTCAGAAAAACATATACACTCCAACAACCACAAAAACTCACATATATACGTGACTATCCTTCAAGAAACCCACGTATAGGAACCTTCCTTTGAAAAATGGGTTTAACAACAGGATGATGTAGAAACTACTCCTAGATTTTGTTTGAGATATTCAAATGTTTCTCTGGGAAGCAGTTTGGTGAGTATATCTGCAACCTGTTCTTTGGAGGGAACATACTCCAATTTAACCTTTTGCTCAAGAACTTGTTCTGGTAGAAAATTGTACTTAATAGTTATGTGCTTGGTCTTGGAGTGCATGAATGGATTTTTTGAAATTCTAATGGCACTTGTATTATCACATAGAATGGAGATGGGTGGAGTACATGTGATTTGAATAGCTTGCAATGTTTGCATCATCCAAAGTAGTTGTATGCAGCAAGATGCATTAGCCACATATTCTGCTTCAACTGTGGATAAGGCAATTGAACTTTGTTTTTTGCTTAACCAAGACACTAACGTGACCCCATGTAGAATGCACCTCCACTAGTGCTTTTTCAATCATCAACATTTCCTGCCCAATCTGCATCTGTATATGCATGAAGAGTAAGATCTGTATCTTTAGGATATTGTAGACCGAAGTCATGAGTTCCTTGAATATATTTGAATATTCTTTTTACAACCTAAATATGTGATTCCTCTAGATTTGCTTGGAACCTTCCAACAATTCCTACTACATGCATGATATTAGGTCCATACCTGTTAGATAAAGCAAACTTCCAATCATAGATCTGTATGCTGGTTTGTTTACTGCAAGTGATTCATCGTTGGAACTAAGAATGCATCCTGTTAACATTGGAGTACATACTAATTTAGAATATTCCATTCCGTACTTCTTCAAAATCTGCGTGAGATATTTAGTTTGTGAAAGAAAATACCATGTTTTGTTTGCTAAACTTGCAAACCAAGAAAATATTTAAGTTCACCAAGTAAGTACATTTCAAATTCTTGTTACATAACTGAAGCGAAGTTTTGACTCATAGATTCTTCATTGTTGCCAAAGATGATATTGTCAACATAAAAAACAATAATTAGTAGTTTATCATTCTCGATATTGGTGTATAAGTTGTTGTCTGCAGATCCTTTTGTGAACCTTTGTTGTTGTAGATATTTTTCAAGGTGATAATACCAAGCCCTTGGAGCTTGTTGCAATCCATAAAGAGTCCTTTTTAGCTTTCATACAAGTTTTGCATCATTTCCTAGAATGAATCCTTCTAGTTGCTCAATATAAACTTCTTCTTCTAGATATCCATTAAGAAAATTTGATTTTACATCCATTTGATATACTTTGAATTTTCGAAAAACTAGAAAGAGAAAGAAACATTCTTATGGCTTCAAGTTTGGCAACAGGTGCAAACTTTTCTTCAAAGTCTATACCTTCTTGTTGAGCATACCCTTTACAAACAAGTATTGCTTTGTTTTTAATAACCTCTCCATTTTC
Source organism: Pinus tabuliformis (assembly GCA_031772625.1). Classification (NCBI taxonomy): domain Eukaryota; kingdom Viridiplantae; phylum Streptophyta; class Pinopsida; order Pinales; family Pinaceae; genus Pinus; species Pinus tabuliformis. Next base: position 434,433,657 of record CM062805.1, read on the forward strand.
ATTCAACTTATTCTTAAATATCCATTTTGTTCCTATAAGTTGTTTATCATGAGGTCTAGGAACTAATTCCCAAGTATCATTCTTTTAAATTTGGTCAAGTTCTTCATCCATGGCCTTAACCCAACATTCGTCTTTGCTAGCTTCATTTACATTCTTTGGCTCTATGGGGGATAGTAATACTAGATAACTTGAGGTTCCTGTAAGAGTTCTTCCTTTCTGTACTTTAGACCCCTTTTCTCTAGAATTTGAGATTCTCGATGATTCTTTTGAACATACCTGGATGGAGTCTTTCCCCTGTCTATTGTATCTTCTTTTGGTGCTTCATTGGTTTCTTCCTCTGTATCATTTTGATTTGATATGGGAAATCATTCATCGTCTTCCTCATTGTCATATTCATCTGTTGATTTCATTTGTTCCAGATTTTTGCATGCTTCATCAATTACTACATCAATGCATTCAATAATTTTCTGAAGTCCTTTATTATAATATTTGTAGCCTTTACTTCTAGATGAATAACCAAGAAGAATACCTTCATCTGCTCTGGGTTCAAGCTTACCAATTTTTTCATCAGTCCTTTTGATGAAACATTTGCTTCCAAAAACTTTAAAGTGTTTTACAGTAGGAGGCTTACCATACCAAAGTTCATATGGAGTTTTATCGCTAGTTAACTGAACATTATCTTTGTTGAGAATAGTCATGGCAGCAAATGCAGCTTCACCCAGAAGGTGGCAGGAGTTCCAGATTCATCAATCATAGCTTAAGCCATTTGTTGAACTGTTATGTTCATTATTTCTACTATGCCATTTTGTTAAGGAGTTTTGGCAATAGAGAACTGCCTTTTTATTCCATGTTGTTCACAAAAATCAAATAATTCATATGATATGAATTCTCCCCCTTGATCAGATCTAAGATATTTGATTTTTTGATCTAATTCATTTTCAACTAAAGCTTTGAAGGCTTTAAAGTTTTAAAATGCTTCATCTTTATGCTTTAGTAGACCTATCCAGCGCATTTTAGAAAAATCATCAATGAATAAAATAAATCATTCTTCTCCACGAGGTGACTTTCTCCTTGTTGGTCCACATAAATTAGTATGTATGAGTTCAAGAGGCTTACTAGCTAATCCTTCCTTTTCATTGAAATGAACTTTGGTTTTCTTACTGACTTGACATGGTTTGAAAATGGTATTTTCTAGGATGCTAATATCTGGGAGATCATGAACCGCCTTGAGTCTGCATGCTTTTCTTATTTGAGAAAAACTTAGATGCTGCAATCTCTTGTGCCATAACCAGTTTTCATCTGTTTTTCTTAGATAACATTGTTTTTGTCCTTCTTTAAGTATGTATATATTGTTTGGAGTTGTTGTACCTTTTATTATGGTATTTCCTGTATCAATCTCATGAATGACACATCTATTTGATCGAAACACAACTTCATTTCCTTGATCACATATTTGACTAACACTCAGCAATTTGTGTCTTAAACCATCAACATACATGACATTTCTATCTTTAACCTTTTCTTTCAAATAAACAGAACCTTTACCTTTAATGACAGCTGGTGTGTCATTTCCAAAGGAGACATTATTTTCCTTTTCTAAAGCATTATATGAATGAAGTTTCTCTTTATCACCTGTCATGTGTTTGGAACATCCACTGTTGATGTACCATTGATTCTCTTGTACTTCTGCAAACAAAGCTATGCCACATATTTTTGATTGAAATTCCTTCTCTCTCCATATCTTGGAATTTGATGAGGCTTTCTCCTTTTGAAGAGTTCCCCGAAATTTTCTCCTGCATTCAGATTCTTCATGACCAAAGTTATTGCAAAATGAACATTATATTTCATCTTCAAGAGGAGAAAATTTATTATAGAACTTTTCTTGATTCCTGTTATGCTCCTTTGATTTTGTGCTTCTCTAACCATGATAGTTTTATAAGAAACACATTGAGCAGCCTTATGCGCAAAGTTATGGCATGAAAAACATTTTCCATTAAAGAAGTTTTTGTGATCATAGAATCTTTTTCCATTGTTTAACTGTTGGTTGATTCTTTTGTTGATGTTCATCCTTGGAGTAAATTGAGCATGATTTGCCTGATGACTACTTTTAGGATTTTGCTGACAATTGACATACCGTTCATTGGACTTTACTGTATCAAGATAACTTCTAGTGGAGGCTGACGACTTTTGTGATTGGGATGATTCTTTAGTATATCCAAGACCTATCTTTATAAGAGGAGAACGCTGAACTTTGATGATTTCATTTAAACTTTCTAATCCTTTAGCAAATCTAAGATTAAGAGATTTTGTCTTCTCAAGTTCTTTTCTTAGACCCACAACTTCACATTCTAGTTTTTCATTGTGATTTTCTCTTTTAGTGAGTTGATGTGTCAACATGTCTATGATCATATTCTTTTCTTCTAAACATATTTTGAGTTTTTTTATTTATTCAAGAAAGTCTTCCTCTTCTAAGGCATCCAAAAAATCATCATTGTCATAATCCATGAGTAGTTTATAATCTTGTTCAGTTTCATCTTCATCACTATTAGATAATCGATCACTATCTTCATGGGTATAGTAACTTATTCTATTAACAGCCTGTTTTCTATTTCGTTTTTCATATTCCTTTCCCTTTTCATATTTATATTTATGAGGAAATTTGGAAGCATAATGGATGACTCTACCACAAGCAAAGCATTTGAATGGTAGCTTACCTCTGAATCTTCCAGAACCCCATTGAAGCTTCTTGATAAAGTTTGCCTCATCTTCTTCCTCTTAAATATATCTTGATTCATTGTTCTTTTCCTTTTCTTTTCCCTTAGTTGAAGCTTTGAAAGTGGCTTCTCTCGTATTTTATGGACATCCTTTCCTCATTTCAAAGGCTGTTAGAATTCCATGAAGTTCAACCATAGTAATAGGTTGAAGATCATGCTTTTCTTCTATGGTAGATACCTTTGACTCAAATTTAGAAGACAAAGATCTTAAAATTTTCTCTACTAAAGTAGTCTCCTTTATTTCTCCACCCATATTCTTCTTACAGTTAACAATCGCATCTACATGTAGAAAGTAACTAGCAATACTTTCATCACTATGCATCTTAAGAGTTTCATACTGAATTCTAAGAGTTTGGAGCTTAGCATGTTTTACTTGGGAGTCTCCTTCATAGCTCTGAATTATTTTGTCCCATATCTCTTTGGCTGCCTTGAGTTGCATGACTTTGACGCATAATGATTCTGACAGACATCCCAATAAAGTATTGACTGCTTTGGCAACGGTTTCATATAACTTCTTACTTGTTGAATCTGTAGGTATTGCTGCTAGAAATTGATATCCTCCTTCCACAATTTCCCAAACATCGGCTTCAAGCGACTGAAGATAGGCTTTGGTTCTTATTTTCCAATATACCCAGTTGTTCCCATTGAAGATTGGTGGTCTGATAGATCCCATGTCTTCGTGATTGATCATCTTGAAAGATCTCACTTGAAGCGATCAAGCCTCTTTTGAAGGACCTACTCTGATACCAATTTTTGGAAATAATACTGAGAGGGGGGGTGAATCAGTATTTTCAATTCAATAACTTTTCAATTCCCAATTAGATTTATATACGCTACTTCAGTGAAGTGAACTTGCGTGTGTATGCAAATGTGATTAAGGAAACCAACGTATACCCAAACAACTCATGATTTAGTCAATTTATCACGTGTTGATCTTTAATCAATGCATCAATATCTTATTATACAGTAACTATGTGAAGTAATAGCATAATAAACCATCACACATAAACAACACACATGAACGCCAAGATTTAAGGTGGAAACCCAATGTGGGAGAAAAACCACCTACTGCTGTCATCTATGTCTTCTTTTAATATAAAAAAAATTTGTTTACAATCTTGTACTGGTGCAGACTCATACCAGTACGCAGGCACCCACCTGCAGAATGCTACAACCTTCTCTCGTTTTCCATCTTCTACTAGAAGGGAGCTACAACCCCTTAGCTCTTGTACTAGCCGATGTGTTTACTAGTACGTAGGCAGTGGCCTACAGAAGCATACAACCTTCTCTCTTCTTACAGGGACCACGTTTCATTAATTTTCAAAATGGATGCTCCCGGTACACAACAACACAATATGAAGGCTTTATTTCATCAAATTTTCACACTGGACCCATCAGAACTTTGAAACTTAGATTGCATCAACCAACATTCAGTTAATCTAAATAGTCATATCACTGTCACCAGAACACTGTGCTAAACCTAGAAACCTGCATCATCATTCAAAATCAGCTGCAACCTCAAAAATCATACATCAAATTGTATATGCTCCTTTACTAAACCGAACCTATGTGTATACGCTACTTCCTTTAACCAAACCTACGTATACCTTCAAAACTACCAAAACATAAAACTTCTGAATCATGTTTGTACCAACCAACAATATTATGAACATCTACTGTCAATTTATAGAGCTCTAAATAGTCAGTAGTAGAGATAAACTTTCTCACTTAAACAATCAATCAATCCAACACAAAACTCCCAATGAATTCAATTTTACATTCAGATCTAAGAAGAATTCATTGACAGACATCAGTAAAGCAATAACACTAATCAGATCAATCATTTATGAATAATAGGCTTTTCTTTGCATACGCTACTTGGAAGAGTCGAACCTACATGAATACACTCCTTTATCGAGGTGAACCATCATATAGATCTGCAAATATTAAATCACAACTTCGATGCTATTCCAGAATTTAGACATATCCAGATCATGACATTTAAAGAATAAAACATGTGAAAGCAATAAGATCTAGCCCAACCAATATCAGATCATTCAATGACAAGTAATTTTAGGTCTCATGATCCTGATCCAACATTGAATTCAAGGTGCACAAAATATTTCAGATCATATCACAATCATAGCTCCTGCAACATAAAATATACTTCAAATAAAAGTATTCTTGAGAAACCCTTTCACTTGCACACCTGGCCCTTTGATATTCTCCTCCTTATATCAAATTTTCCTTCCTCAATACCTCAGGCCAAAAAATCACTTAGAGTCTATGGTATTCTTGGATGGGATCAAATAGTCGTTACTCCGCTCAAAATTGTGGGCTAATACCATGGTATTGACCCTTGGTATTCTTTACTCTTGAATTTTCTTAATTTTCCAACCCATATGCGCTTTTCCTCTTGTGAAAGTGCGTGCATATGTATACAATCTTTTTGTTCTATGAACCTACATGTATATGTAGCTTTGTCGAGCTGAACCTGTGTATACAACTTAAAGTATCTAAAAACATCCTTTTCCTTCAACTTATTGAATCTGATCAATAGACCTTTGTTCCAACTTCTTGTTCTTATGTACTAATGCTGTGTTACCTCTGAATTGACATGTTATATGGTTAGTTTCCTTTTATCAAATCTGAGTTGACCTGTCAATGAGTTTCCATAATGGACAACACTTGTATCATAATGCCAACAACTGGTTCCATTTGAAGGCCTGCCATTTCCACGGATCCCACTGCTGAAGATGGAAGATTGGGACCTCACAGATCATGCTAGGTTTCCTCAGTTAGTGACAGATAACTATATGAACCGTTTCTACTATGCAAGTTTGGTGTTACTACGCTAGAGACGGTGGAATGGATCCATGGTGTGGGTAATTTGGGATTATTGAATCTGTTTTGGGTGCCCCATTATCATCGCACCACCATCAACACAATTTGTGTGCACCAACTGCTCACTCTGGTGCATGATGGGTGCTTGTCTAGGAGGGCCTATCACCATCATTGACATGCTTATCCAAAGAATCATGCACCTGCCATATGAGGGATTGAATCTGGCCAAGGAGTTTGGTGGAAACAGAGGAGAAAAGGTTCTGGCAGAAAGAATGAAGAAGTAATTTGACCTCGTGAAGAAGGCGTGATGATATTTAGTCACCTCCATAAATGACCCCATAGAGAAAATTTCCACACAGATCTTAGCAGGGAAGGTAATGAGAAAGTGTTGCACGGAAGAAGTTATAGCACCTTTGGTCTCCCTAGCTGCACAGTGCGCGAAGGGTGTGCAGTTCAACTGATCCAGGTACTTGTGCTAGGAATTCCTCGTGAATTGCCACGAGGCCCAAGATGAGACCAAGCCATTCCTTTACACTTGGTTGTTGCTCTCTATTGTTTTGGTTGTGTGGGATCTGTTAGAGGATTGCTAGTTTCCTTCGTTGGAAGAAGGATTACCAAAGGCAACTCAATTCATCTCCCTGTGGGATACAAAGGACCTTGCACGGATCACAAAAACAAAAATATTTTGGGTCCTGATGGAAGAAAGCTTTCACATGGCCATTAACTAGTGCCCAAGGTTGTCCCCGACCTTGTACACGCAGTTGTCAGCCTATGTAGCATTCAAAGCTGACTTCCATCGAGTATACATTCAAGCGCGAAAGGATCCACTACAGAAAGCATGACTTGCCATACTTGGTAACAGAGACAGACGTGTATGAGGTGATTATGCAATGGCCAATAGAGTGGGCGCCCCCTTCGACTTAGATGTTGGAACCAGTAAGGGCGTGGGAAGTTTGGTAGCACATAAAAGAAAGGAAGCAGCCAAGCAAGCTGCATAGAACCTGGTCATGTAGAGGAAGAAGAAAGCCATAGAGAAGGCTCAAATGGAGAAAGATCACGCTACTAAGGATCAGGCTGAACAGGAGCAGTGCGAGTCAGAAAGAAGTGTCAAATCCCCTTCGCCAAAGACCGTGGAGGAGGAATAGTCTGAACAAGGCAGCGGAGGAGATGAGGGGTTGAGCACCCCGTTTCCTCTAAATAAGCACAAACAAGAGTAGAGGGAAGGTCCCCAAAAAAAGCAAAAATCGGACAAGTCATAGAGTGATCCCATGGTATTGACAGAAGGTGATCTCGATGAGATCAAAGATAAAATAGCAGACACTATGACTGAAGTGTTTTAGTAGTTCAAGCAACAATATATGCAGATGTTGAGGAGCATCCAAAAGGATCTATGCGAGCTACAAATATAGGCCAACAGGATACAGGTGGGTGCTGGTCAAGCAAGCATAGCACAAGTGAGCCTGGCCCCAGGCACAAGTCAAGTAGTGGAATTGGTAAGGACCCTTGATATTCAAACTATTGCATTACCAAAAGGGTTCCTACATGCAGAGTCAACCGATGATCACATCATCTTAAGCACACTTAAGAACATCGGGTTGAACATTGCAGCACTCCACAATGACATTCTTCACACACTTCATGCAAGGGTGATAGAGGAATTAAGAGCTCGGGATCAACGTGATCTCAATCTTATCAGTGAATACAAGGTGAACAACCAGTCGATGTTCATTGAGAAGATGTAGGCCTTGAAATAAAAGGAGATGATGTAGGCATAGAGTGTTCGCTGGAGTCCGTAGTTGCAGACGCATGTAGAATATTTCCTGAGTTTCACATTCCTGAGGACACACAACAAGAAGCAAAGATCAAGAAGTTAGTCACTGGTGTGTGCGAGCCAAAGGCAGAGGTTTGTCGAGTTCAATTCAAAATCAACATGAAAATACCTGAGTTACAGTTAAAGTTATAGCCCATGACTCCACCCAAGGCCAAGGAACGACGCAGAGCCACCATAAAATAAGAGATGACCACCTTAGATGCCATAGTTGTTGATTGTTCGACATTATTTAAGCAGGAAATGGAGTTGGTGATAACTCTGCAGGAAGATCCAAACCTGTAGATACTGAATATAGAGGCCGGGAGTTGCAGAAATAGTATGATGAAGTCTGGGCAATGATGTGCTCCATTGCAAGAGGGGAAGAAACTCCTTGTGCGAGTAGAAGCAACACAAAAGAAGGAGGCCTTGATTAAGGCCAAGCTAGGGCCTTGACTAGATGAAGCTTACGAGGTCGCAAACAACATTTAGGAGAAGCTAACAGGGTTTCTACAGATGCAAGAAACAATGAGGCTGGATGTAGAAGGACTAGCTATAGAAAAATTAGTTGAAGAAGTGAAGTAGGAAGCTATGCAAAGTGTTGTTGAGGTTGCAGTAGTTCAGGTGGAGCTAGGGGCCCTTCGTAGCAAGATCGCAACGCCAGCCGAGTGACTCAAGGGAAAGCTTTGATGTAATTATTGTAAGTAATGTAAAGACTCCATGATTTGTGGATGCAGAGTGCGTAGATGGTTAGGAGTCAAAGGGGTTTTAGCCCCTTGTTTTTGTAAAAGTTGATTCAGTTTTGAGATCCACCCATGGTCCATGGACCATGGGATTGTATGTAAAAAGCTATAAGTAAGGTTTTCTTAGAGAGTCTAAGGCAGAGATAGAAGGTAATGATGGATAAGGAATGAAGTCTTGGAAGTCTTAGCGCAAATAAGTGGGTCTGATAGGAAAGAAAGGCTCTGCAGTTGAGTGCACAGGGAAGTGTTGAGTTTGTTTTTGAATTGGGAATTAGTAAAGAAGTTGTTTATGGAGAAATCTTGTGTATTGTTGTTTACTTTTGTTTATGACTTATGCTGTTGATGAATAATATGCTTATGAAATATTGATATAATGATGCGTGATTCTATTGAATAACTATTAGATGATGTATGCAAGAATGTTTAAGTAATTTCGCAACGACTATGTTGAATTATGTTATGTTTACTGAATAGCTTAAGTAGATCTACACGAACACTAACTAAGGGTTGTTCTCTGATGTGGGTAAGTGGGTAAATCAACTGATAAGGATCCGCAAAAGCTAACTGTAGACCTTTGCAAAGGTCTCAAGACTATTATGAATAGAGTTGTAGTGTTAAGCCCTAAGGGATTATAGATCTCCATGAAGGCATGTCTAAGGCACTAAAATACATCACACTGATATCTGGATGCGGAAACTGGGTTCCAACATCCCACCAAACTACTTCGGGTGAGAATGCATCCTGCACTACATGGGTTTTTTTCGAAAGGGCTAGTAGTGTAGGGTTTTGTTGGTTGGTGCAACTAACTCTGAACTTGGGTCTAGACCCCCTAAGCCAACTGTCAACCCTAAGAAAGTCACAATTATCAAAGGTTGAAGTAGAGAAACTACTTAAGAAAAGTTTCATCTACCCTATTCCTTTAACTGAATGCATTTCAAATCTAGTCCCTGTTGACAAAAGGAAAGGCATAATTAGGGTATGCATCAATTTTAGAGATTTGAATAAATATTTTCCTAAAGAAAATTTCCCCACTCCATTTATAGATAATATTATTGATGACTGTGTGGGAAATGAAATATTTTCCTTCATGGGAGGATTTTCTAGATATAATCAAATACAATTGGTTCCATTCTCTTGTGAGAGCAAGTGACTAAATCATCCAAATAATCTTCAATTATATGCTTGATGTCATGGAAAGCGTATGACCTAATTCATAATAACAACAATAAAATCTGGTTGAACCCTAATAAGTGAATTTTCATAGTTACATCTAGTCAGTTTTTGGATTCATCATATATAATGAAGGGATTCGTGTTGATCCTTTCAAGGTTGAGGAAATACTTCAGTTTCCTCCCTCGTCAAACATTCGTCAACTTCAAAGTCTCCAAGGAAGAGCCAATATTTTATTGAGATTTATCATAAACTATGTTGAGATCATGAAAGGATTTACGTGTTTACTTAAGAAAGGAGTTCCATTCATTTGGGACGAATTCACTCAATGCTTGTTTGATGCTTTGAAAAGGGCATTGACCTCTACTCCTCTTCTGAGTCCACTTGATTATAGCATAGATTTCCTTTTGTACTTCATAGTAGCATAATTAACTATTGGTATGGTTTTGGTTTAGGAAAATAATGCCCTTAGGGAGAATGTGATTTATTATCTAAGTTGTGGCTTAGTTGGTCCTAAACTTCAATATTCTCATATTAAGAAATTGGATTTAGTAGTAGTTCATGTTGTTCAACGACTTTGTCATTATATTTTGCTCAGAAAAAAATTTGTATTGGCTAACGTCAATCCATTTCAACTTATTCTCAATAGGCGAGTGATTGGGGATAAATACAATAAATGGATTTTCATTTTGCAAGAATTTTATCTCGATTTTATGTCAGTTAAGTCAAAGTCGTTGGTATTCATAGAATTAATTTTGAAATTTCCTTGTGAATAGATGTTACTTATGAAGAATCATCTCCAGATGAACACCTTTTTTTAATCTCTTCACAAGATCCTTAGTATGGAGACATCATTGTATGTCTCCAAACTTCAAATTTTCCTCAGTCTTTTTCTAAGGATAAATGTAAAAATTACATCACTTGGATAAGAATTATCTGATCATTGATGATACTTTATACCATTGCAGGATTGATTCAATCCTTAGACATTATTTAACCTTAGAAAAATTTGATTTGGTTTTGAATGACTACCACAATGGAGCTTGTGAAGGCCATCTATTTGGGCTTGCTACAACCAAAAAAATCTTGCATGCATGTTATTTTTTGCCTTCAATTTTTAAAGATTGTATTGACGTAGTCAAAAAATTCCATCCTTGTCAAGTTTATACTTAAAAAATGTGCGCTCATCCAAGTCTATTTTTTCTTGTTATCACTGGCAATCCATTTACTAAGTTTGGTATTGATTTTACTACTTGTAACTCGGTTTTGGCTATGGGCCACAAGTACATTATTGTAGAAGTAAACTACCTCACCAACTGGGTCGAAGTTGTGCCTAATTTTAATAATGACAGTGAGACAACAACACTTTTTATGTTCAATCAAATCATTTCACGCTTTGATATTCCTAAATCTATTTTCACTGATCATGGTAGTCACTTCCATAATAAGATGATGTCTGAGTTGGTTTTGAAGTTGGGATTTCGACAGGAGCATTCATCTCCTTATTATCCTCAAGTTAATGGACAGGTTGAAGCCATAAATAAATCCTTTAAGACTATCCTACAAAGGACAATTAATCAAGCTAAGTCCAACTGGCACATCATGTTATATCATGTGTTATGGGCATATTGAATGTCTCTTAAGGCTACAATGTGTTTCACTTCCTTTTAGTTGGTTTATAGTTTGGAGTCTATATTTCCTATATAATATGAGATTCCATATCTTAAGTTAGGTGTCCAACTTCTTCAAGACACCTCAAATCTTGAACAACACCTTATTCATTTGGAACATCTTGATCAACAACATCAGGATGTCACCACAATGAATGAGGCCCATAAGAAAAGATTCAAATCTCAGTATGCCAACTCTATACGACCTAGGGTTTTCTCTGAAGGTGACCTTGTCTTGGTTTATGACCAAGATAAACACACCTTAGGAGTAGGAAAATTCAAACCTATGTCATACAATCCTTTCATCATTAAAATGGTCTTGAAGAAGGGTGCTTATGAATTGGTTTATTTTGAAGGAAATGTGTTTTTGGAGCCCAGAAATGGCCTCTATCTCAAGAAGTATTATGCCTAGGCTCTTGCCTAGAATTTGCTTTGTTTTGTAAATATTGTACATAGTTTTAGTTCCTATTTATAGGTGTCGTGGTGATGATGATATTTTTGATCTGCTTTGGTAGGATTCGATGGATGATTTAGTGTATTTTGGATTCATAGATTGCACTAGTAGACATACTAGGAATTTAGCTTTCGCCGCCTGGGTAATACATTATCCATCTAGTCAGTTGTCGGTTGCAAGAGGCATATGTATTGGTCCTGATTCTAATAATATGGCTGAGTACAATGTCATTATTTATTTACTATCTAAAGCATTATCTTATGCTATTGAATCATTAGTAGTTTATTTCAATTCATAATTAGTTGTATCTCAATTAAATAAGGTTTATTGTGTAAGGGATCCTTTATTACATCGTCGATTTCTAAGAGTGAGATTATTGCAAATATCATTCATTTTTATTACTTTCATTCGCATTCCATGATCAGATAATGCATTTGGTGATTCTATAGCTAACCAAGCATTGAATTGGCATATTAATCATTTTCCATGTTCAATCAAAATATAAAAAATCATTTATATATACGATCAAATCATCATGAAATATTTGTATATAGATAAATACAATATGTCAAAATATTATAAAATGTGGCAAAATGTCCTACAAAATTAGGGCTTAAGTCTGATCATGTCCATATATCAAAAAAATCATTCATCTAAAATACGAGTCTGTGGGCCCTTCCCTGTATAAGAATCCTAGTAGAAGACGATGGCATTCACCAGTCATCGAAAGAGTCACACCCACTCTCATGGTACTCGAACCACTCATCAGTGTACAACCTTAGTGAGATCCTCTACTACTACCATTGGAACCCGTCGAGTCAAACTCTCCATGTTCCTCTAAACAATATGAACCACTCTCTCAGACTTAGGTTTTTCTCTCTCTGCTTCTCTATAGCGATGCCTATGCCTCAGTAGACCCTCAGGTATCACTGGTTCAATATCTATATCATGATAATTTAATCTTGTAATATTTTTGTTTCATGAAAAAATATTTTGAATTTCTTGAGATTATATTAAAAAAATTAAAAAATCAAATATGTTAAAAAAACAAAGCTTACCAATGTTTCCCCATGCAGCTCCTTCTACAAGTACTAGCTCTAGGTCTACTAGGAATTCTAATCCTACATAAGGGTAATCCTCTATGGCCACAAATTGTTGCTCCCACTAGTGGAAGAACTCATCATCAAAGATTGCCTGAGTGACGTTGCCTCTGCCAAGTTACTTGATTAGATTTGCCCATCTATCCATCACAGGATCTCTAGAACTGCTGATGGAAGTAGCTACTCTGGGTCGTAACGCCAGAACCCTCTCAAAAGCAAAAGAGTAGAGGATGGTTCCATAGCCAAAATTATTCGTCTTCCCCCATCTTACTGATGTTAATTATTTTTTCATATTGGTTAAGAGAATTGTGCACCAGTCATATACTACTAGTTTTAAGCATTCCACTACCAGAAACATATATGGTCAAGAAGCCTGATGTAATGAAGTTGAACCTGCTATCCTGACAATAGTAAATAATATTATCTTGATGGGAAGGCTTGTGATTTCTTTTATTAGGACTTGTGATCTGACCTTGTTAGTATCTGGTGTGTAGTACACAATAATGTAATCAACAATATTGAGGCCTCCATGGGCCTTCCCTTTCAGATCTACTGCTTCTCCCCTTCGAGAAAGTCCTATTATGAAGTAGATATCCTCTACTTCAATCTGTAAAGGCATGTCATCTATGATGAATTGTTCCTGCTCTGGGTCCCAGTAATGAATCAACATTTCCAACAATCGAGTATGAGTTCTCATGTTTGGCATCATGAATAATTTGAGCAATCCGCAATTTTTCAATCCATCCAATGACTCTTGATCAAATAATACCTCATTATAAAAATTATTGTCCTCTCTCTCTCTCTCTCTCCAAATGATCGATATCCTAAAAAATGAGGAATTTTCATCTGTTAGAAATTTATTTTTTTAATCTTACTTCGTGAGTACATGATTTTTATAAGAGATAGTTGCATACATACACAACCTTCCCTTAGTGAAATCAGGTATAGGCATTTCTATACGTGGATTTCAAACCCCCAACCTACGTACATGAAAAGTGGTTTCTTAAATTAATTTTTTTCTCAATAATTCGATTTAATCTACTAGATTTTTTGATCAAATGGACAAGATTAAAGTTATGAATTACGTGGAGTTCGTGTTTGCTAGATTTGTTGGTGGATTTGCCCAAATTTTCTCCAACATTTCTCTTCTCAACACTTGGATGGTAGAAATGAAATTGGGTGAGTTCAAAAATGCTTTTTACAGCCAAAATGAAATAAAACCATTCTCCTAAAGTTCATGTTTAAACTTTATTATTTTAATTTATGAACTTTTGACCCTTTTCTTGAAGTATTAGGAAAATATATTTTTAGGGTGATGAACATTTTTCATGTCTTAGTCCTATTTATTCCATCGCTTTGACTCCACAATCGCTAACCTATCATGGCAGGTATTGTATTATAAACTGGCATATAGGTTAAGACATATCACTTTTCCTATTGTATTATTCATCTTAAACTCATACTATGATATTTAGCCATAGGGTTGACCCCATTATGCTGTTATTGTTTAACCCCTCTCACTTGGACTTTTAAAATTGTAACATAGTGTGCTGGGATAGGCTCCCTTCGGTCAATTTTCGAGTAAAAAGCCCAAGTTTTGTTATATACAATGTAAAATATCCACAAATTGTGGTCGCGGAGTGCGTAGATAGTAAAGGAGTCAAAAAGGGTTTTACTCTTATTTTATGTAAGTTGAGATGACTTTTGAAGATCTATCCATGGTTCACGGACCATGGGATTGTATAAATAGATGTCTCTTAGGGATGTCTAAGGGAAGTAAGTAATAAGTTTATGGAAAGAGTCTATAGGGTTAGTGTAGGAGAGTAAGAAGGAAGGCTTTGTAGTTGTGTGCACAGAGGCCTAGAGTAGAGTTCGCAGCTGAGTGCACGGATTTTTGTAGCTGAGTGCGTAGGGAAGTCTTGAGTCCATAAGTTGAACTCATTATCAATAAAGAAGATTATTACTAAAATTCCTGTGTTTACCCATTTACTTCTGTTATGTATGAATGGCTTTATGATGTGATAAATAATGCTTGTATGAAATAATGATGCATTGATGCACGACTTTACATGGTCTATATTGTTATATGAACGCAATTGAAATTAAGTGTTTACACAAAGATTATACTATTGCATGTTAGAGTTATCGACACTTAAACAGATCCGAGTAATTTCTAGGTTAAGAATAGTCCTGGATGCACGTAAGTGGTTGATTAGCCTGTTCAGGGTCCCTAAAAGCTAGTCGTAGACCTTCGTGGAGATCTAGAGTCTAATTCAAGGAAGTTATATTGATAAGCCTTAAAGGCTTATCAACCTGTGCGAAGGCAGATCTAGGGTAAAAAACAACATCACGTTGATCTCTCGGTGCATAAACTTGGTTCCATCATCCCCCATACTTCTTCAGGTAAGACTTCAATCCATGCTCCATAGATTGATGTTGAAAGGGGAAGTAGTGTAGGGATTTGTTTGGCGCAACTAACTCTAAACTTGGGTCAAGACCCACTAAGCCAACAAATGGCTCTGTTGCTGGGATCAAGATTTTCATAAAGAGATGTGTGATGTCACATCAATAGAATCTAACAAAGAAATAAATTGAGAAGTGGTTGGATAGAAATATCCATGAATTCGTGGCACAAGAGAACAAAAATCCATGCCTAACAAAAGAATAGTGGTTGGACAAATATCTACACACAGAGATACATGAAATTTTCTTCGACACCTTCTTGATCGAACTGTATGAGTGCATCGCTAAATTGGCAGATAGCCAAGGAAGGTGGAGGCTTGAAAATCTAGTAGTGTGGACCCCGTAGCTAGTACGGAGGTTGGAAGCTTCTAAAGATAAGATTGCACACATTACTGACCACTGGCTAGATTGAGCCATAGGAGGATTTGTGATAGAATTCACGGTCAATACCTCAATCAGCTATAGTGAAGCAGAGTGACGCTTTTTCAAGGGCCGCGAGGTAAGTATTTGAGATCTTTGAATACTTGGATTAAAATGCTCTTGTGTGAAAAGTGGTTTATGCCACTGCCTTTATGTTTGGATCGATGCAAAGTGGATGATTCTTTAGAAATTAGGAGAGAACAAGTCCTGAATACAACCCATTGATAGAACCTCCTTTCAGTGACGATGAGGGAGTGGTATAGGCTTCACTACGAAGCGCTGTATAGTCGATTAAGCAGGGTTTTCCATGAATACCTCATCTGCCCACACCACCTCCACCTTCACCTCCACAACATACACCTTCACCCACACCACCACCACCTCTGCCACCGTTCAATATGTCGAATACCATGAAGTTTCCCATTTTCAAGGGCTTGGGAAGTGAGGACCTAGACCAGTTTTGGTTCATTACAAAGGTTGTATGGATGGCACAAAATATTATGGATGATCATATAAAGAAGGCGCAATTGGTTACTACTCTACAAGATCGCACGTTGACACAGTACATTAAGTACTGCACTGATAACCCATTAGCATCGTTAGCGGACAATCAGACTACTCTGAATAAGGAATTTTGGTAGGCCCAAGTCTGAATCACAATCAATCATTAGATTCAAGGAAATCATGATGATGCCTGGCAAAACACCTCAGGAATTGGATCAAAGATTGAAGTGCCAGATCTACGAAGCTAACATGAATCTCACGGATAGTTAGCACTGCGAATGGTTTGTAGCCTCACTCCTGCCCCACCTAAGGGTTGCTTTATCGCAACAAAAGATAGGGACAAAAGCCCTAGAAATTTCAATGAGATTACATGAAATGCCTATTTAGGATGTTGCTTTGGGAGTTCAGTATATTCATGTAGAATTGTAGAATCTCTACTTAGAATTACAGAGCTTGAAAAGGGAAAAAGCAGCTTGACTGGAGGTGCGCGAAGAAGTTTGGTGCTTCAAATGTAAATTCTAGGGGCATGATAAAGATCATTGCCCTGTCTTCACGAATTATATTACAAGAGGAGGGCCAATGGCTCTAAGGCATGAAGCTTTAGCAAGACCAAGTACAGGACCCGCACTATGGTGTACTATTTGTCAGGTGGCTGGAAAACATGTTACAGATAATTGTCATTTGCTACAGAAGTTTGTACAAATGCCGCAAAAATTATTTTGTAACTTTTGTAAATCGGTGGGTCGCGATGAGTGTAATTGCCATTGCTATGAATTGATGATGTAAAGAACATTCGCGTATCGAATGCAAATAGAAACACGACCTCCAGATCAAGGCATTAGGGGAGCATGCGAAGGATATTAGGGGCATAGATGAGGCTGAGGAGGAGGAGGACCTGGTAGAGATCGGGGACAAGTTATTTTCTATAATTACAGAGTGCTAGGACACTATGCATGGGAATGTACAAACCACACGTGCCCGTCATGCCAGTGTTGTATTCAGCTTGACCATGCAATAGAGGAATGCCCTATATTGATATCTAAGAAGTAGGAGGGGAAGGGGCAGCCTTAGCAACCTACCTAGAATCTACAGATGATGAGGGTTGAGCCCTGCAAGGAGGATCCAAATGGGAATATTGTGCTGTGAAGTGGAATGATGACTAGTGATGATAGAGGGAAACAACCTGACGAAAGTGGATGGATCTGCAAGGCTCCAGAAAGGGAGGTTGGGTTTGATCTAGAGCGTGTGAAGGAGACATTCATGGAAGCAAAGAAAAGCTTCGCTGAGGCCTCTACCTCAGGAAGTCAGGACAAGCTACCTAAAGAGGTTGACCGCTCCATGCTTAGTACCTTCTTGGAGACTTGTATGAAGTTTTCGTGTGATATCAAGGCCATGAAAGGGCTACAATAACTGATAAATAAGTGTGCTGGTAAGGAAGGTGCTCCTAAAGGACACTGTGTCGTTAGAAAAAAAGGAAAACACAATATGAGAACAGGGCACGAAATGAGGCTTACTGCGCAAATTAGAGAGTATGAGATGGACCAAGTTATTTTGGATTTGGGGTTGGATGTGAACGTTTTGCCTAAACAGATGTGGGAAAGAATGGGGAGACCTACACTGCAATGGTCTCCGATTCAATTAAGGATGGAACACCAGCAAAAGATTATTGCTATGGGGTATTTGCATGGAGTGACTATAGATATAGAAGGTTCGAGCACGCTGCCCAATTTCGAAGTGATAGAGATTGTTGACGACATCAATCCATACCCCACACTCCTAGGAACAAGTTGGGCTATCAACATGAATGGGGTTATCAATTTGAAGAAGTGGACTATGTCGTTTGAAAGAAAATCACTCCACGTAGTAGTACCATTGGACCCTGCAGAAGGACCACGCTATACTGAACGAGTCCGCGATTATGAGGAAAGATGATGATTTGGATCAGATCTATAAGATAACAATGCGAGATCAAGACTGGGTTAATCTGATAGCTGATGGACGATTTGCATGGGACCACAAAAGTTCCTATACATCAAATTCAGATGAAGAGTTGGAGCATTAACAGAATATATTGCACGAAGTATCTATGCTACAGTGTAATATGATGACTAAATCATTGCATTGTGTATCATCGAAGGTAAGAAATCTACCATATTATGATGGTCTAACTAATGTAGATAAATTTTTAGATGCATTTGAAAGGGAAGTACCTGAGAAATATCACTTCCAAGAATAGGATTTGGCACTGCGTGCTATGCCCACATGGTGGTGGTGCATAAAGTCAGTTTTGAAGAATAGCATGAGTACAGAAGAATGATGAGATTGTTGTTTGGTCACCCCAAATGTTTGACTAACTGAGAAATACAATGGAAGAAATGATTTGCGTGATCATTTAGCAAAATGGACTAAGTTCTATGGAATGGAGTCGTAGCCAGAGTGGGTGCATATATTCTGTCACACTTTGGACATCATTCCTATGAATTGGTACCTGGAAACGAAACTCCGCCATGGCACCGCAGAGTTGGATATCTTAAGGGAAGGATTTTTGATGACCTTCAGCTTTGAGGATGGGTTCGAAAGCATCGATGAAGCACTGCAGGAGGTTAAGGAAACAATCTTTAGAATACCATAGGATCCTTTGGAATTGATTCAACCAGATTGGAGCACCTAGCTACGCATACACTGGAATGCTATAATGTGACTACTAAAGGAGACGATGATGATCCAAGGAATATTAAAATTCTAGAAATAAAAGGCCACCACGAGGTAGAGGGACTATAGATAGAGAATCCATACATCACCATGCCATTGAAAACTAGGCAGGTAAAAATTGACACAGAAGCGGAGCCAAATTTTGTGAAGATTGGGGATTATTGGGATGATGCCACAGTAGATAAGGTCGCTGAGTTGCTCCGTGAATATCAGGATTTGTTCCCTACAAAATTTTCATACTTGAAAGGTATTATAGGAGACTTGGGCATAATGAAGATTACCTTGAAGCCAAACATGAAGCATGTCAAGAAGAGGCCATATCACCTTAATCCCAAATACAAGTGTTATCGAGAAAACTAGTGTCTATGCAGAGCTGCTAGTCCCACTAAGGATGGTAGCTACCTTACAAACAAACAAACTAAAACTACTTTCATTTTCCTTTATGAGAAATAGATAAGAGGGGAATAAGGAGACCAACCTCTGTCTTGCGCTTGGTTCCTTGCTCGATTCCTCTCCCTTCTGATAGATCTTTGCCACTCGCTTCCTCGTCTACCCAGCTTCAAAGAGCACCTGTGGAATCAAAGCAACATAACACTATCCAAGAACATAGATCTATTATCATAAACAATATAGGACCAGATATATATTGACCACACAAATGCATATAACATCAATCATACAAGAATGTGGAGGAAAACTTGAATAGCTTTATTGATAATTAAGAAAGAGCAAAGAGGATTACAACCAATTGTTCTGACCCAGCATCATCCTCTCAGCAAGAAAGCCCTTTTTCACCTCATGAAAAGCTTAGATCACCCAACACTATGATATTGCACCAAGAAACCAGTAGCACTTCCTTACAAGATACAAAATTCCAGCCTCCAACCTCCCTGGATCTCTGGGATGAGAGATCTATATATAGATATTTGCATAGGTGTGAGTCAGCTCTGGGTTTTTGATTAGTGTCTTCTCTCTGATAGTTCTTGTTTCCACTTGGAGATCTCATTGATCTCTTACTCATGCTTGGGCGATTCTGAGAGGTAAGTGTCACAGGAGAAGTTTCTGGAAGATTCCATGATCATCCACCTCACACACTGTCTCCGCCACTTGTCTATTCTCGTCCATCGCACCCTATAGAAGGGCTTTTCAGTATGCATCGCACCTCCTGTGTGCATTTAGGTGGGATGCATCGCACCCTCAGCACTGAGCAATCAGTATGGTCCAGGTTTGACCATTTCTAAGTAGTTTTTCGTGGAGAACTTCTTGGAGATGATGTAATCAGTTGACCTTGTTCTTTTAGGGGTTGGAACAACACTTTTAGGGACTTAGGAGCCCTTGGTTTATGGACATTTATGATTGGGGTTGCAGTGCCCAAATATGTCTATAACAGTTGCCCCCTAAAGCATGAGGTCGTTAATCTTTTGATGTCGGGTGAAATGCTTTATCTTGAGGATCCGAAGTTTTTTCAAGCTGGAAGGCGACCTGTAATAAGATACAATAAAATACATTATCTTCATAATATTTTCATGATCTAGCTGAGGCGGGCATTCCCATGCTCAGATTTATAAATTCATTTTCATGTACATAAGACAGACAATCGTCTGTGCGCAGACTAATGATTCTGGTAGAGCCATCATCCCTTAGGTTGGATGATTATCTGTGCAGCAATGATGTACATTTGATGTCTTTATTTTCTTGAATATATATCGTAGCTCGGATGGATGAAACTAGATCCGGGGTCTTCAATCTCATTCGATCTTCACTCAAAGTACAAGTCGATCCATGTGAGAGATGTTCTGGAGTCAAACATGGAAAGACATCGACTGATTACCAGCCAATGATGTAAGCTGTTAACAGGCGCGAGAGGAATCACCAATAATGATGATGACCCTCAAGGTACTATAGTACAATTCACATGGTGTGAATAAGGGACTTGGCGTCAAACACCACGCAAAATCTTTCGGTCGAAGGCCATTGATGTAAACCTGTCGCCGGAAGTGAGAAACTTGCCATTGAGGCATGCAAGCTTCAAAGTACTGAAAAGGTTGTTCCTAGATCGACTTCTGGATAATGAGCTAATGTCGACAAGAAGTGATCCATCATAGGAGGGCCTTAGTGAATCCCACATCAATGACATGGAACGGAGCAAATGATTTTAATGGAGGTGAAAACGATCTGATGACATAAGGTTCAAGGTGGCGGTCATGAAAGAATGGAGCGTAAATGTATTGCAGTGGATGAGACACAGGTGAATTCTCTAAGCGACTTCTCTTGAACATATCTACGACACTGACATGATGGATTGGTAGTGTTAACCCCAAATATGGATGGTGTGATGGACCAATGGTGATATGACCAGTGAACAGAACAACCCAATCTGACTCAGATGCGGAATGAAAGTGTCATGTTTAAGAGCGACTTGCTACCAATAAAGTTTCTTCAAGTTTTCTTCCCAATTTTTCCCCATTCATTGCTGACCAGTACCTCTTTATTTTTGTCAAGCTTGAGGAGGATAACATATGCTTGTTCTATAATTTTCCCTTTGGGCAAACCCATTGCTATGTTTTAACGAGCCTAGCGATAGTGAAACTCGTTCTTGTCTGTATGGACAAGTTTGTCGCTATTTGGTTTTAACGAGTTTAACGACAAAGATAACTCGGTCCTTTTCAATTTTAGAGAGTCTGAAAGGGATGTAAAGAAAACTCCAACAATCCTTTTTCATCATATAATCCCTTGAGTCCGAAAAAGTATAAAATAATACAAAAGGGATGGATTTTTGGTAATTTTAACGAGCCGAACAAAACATGCGCTCGATCTTCTTGTGTAATAATCCCTTAGGTTCAAAAAGATTAAAATCTAAAGGAGGGATAGCACTTCCGGTCACTTTAACGAGCTAGAGAGGCCAATTTCTCGGCAATCTTTTCATATTTTATGAGTCAGATGAAAAGAGCTTAAAGGAGACTTGTTTTTTAAGGAACGAGTGATAAATTCGGGTAGCAGCTAATTCCAGGTAAGGTTTGGAATTTTCCAATCACGGTAGTGGCACAAGGATGGCTAACAGGATCACTCTTCACAGCTATTCCTCAAAGAGGGTAAACAATCAAATGGAGCTGAATGATCGGCCAATACAGAGTGGAGGTGATGATGAGAACACGACCAAGGCTTCAAAGGCTGATGATAATGCATTCACGATGGTTATTTACCGGAAATAGCTTCATTTTTTAATGAGCTTAAACTCTAGGAGAACATTTGTTCATTGCTTATGTTTATTTTTTAACGAGCTTGAATTCCGCGTTAAAACTACTCGAGGTGGGTTTATTTTTTAACGAGCTTTAACCCTGTGGTAACACTACTCGTGGCAGGTTTATTTTTTAATGAGCTTGAACCCTGCGGTACACTGCTCATGATAAGTTTGCATGCCCCCAACATAATAATGCAAATCAATGTGCATGCCCCCCAAGCTTCATTACATTCATCTCGGTGGCTAGAATGAAGGTTTACCTTCGAGATCTTCGAAAGACTTGACTTTGATTTTACGAGATCGTAATCAAAGACTCGATTTGGAAAGGGAGTCGTTTCATTTTTTAATGAGGTTGACACAGTAAAATAACTATCTTCGAAATCCACCGTATTTACAGTATTTGATAGAAAATCAAAAACTGAAGGATGATTAAGGTTCCTGGAATAATCTTCATGGTAATCCGGAAGATGGGAGCGACGATGGTAATATTCCCATGGTGCCTCTCCTATCATCATTGATTGAATGATTCCTTCATCTGTAGAATGTACATGCGACCAAGGATCTGAATAGGTGCCATATTCCATAGACCTATCTATCCAAACACTCGATGAGCGTTGATTTGGGTTTTCCCCCTAGGCCAAGAAAATTGATTGCTACAATATTTCTAAAATGGTGATGATCCATGCTGACAAAATGTTTAGGAATATTCCAAATCGATTAGATATAGAAGATTTCATATTGCAGGTTTCCACTGTGGCCACTTCCGCCAGATTACTTGGAGGCGGTAGGGTAAAAGTACCCATTAAGGCAGGGTCTTTTAGGAGACCTACTCTGATATTTTGAAGTGAATGATTGCTTCCATGGATCATTGGAATGCTTCCCGTAACTTGTGAACTGTTGGGGAGAAATGTTTGTTGGTCAATGATTGTAATTCCTCCTTGAAAGGGAAATGCAATCTTCCTGAAGTAGGTCGACACAACTGCGGCCATGGCATATATCCAGGGCCTTCCCAGTAGGATGTTGTAATCAAGGTTTCCGCTGATTACTTCAACATCAATTTCTATTGTTTTTCCCCCTAGTTCAACTTGCAAGTTACTTGAAATCCCATATGGAGTGTATGATCATCCATCAAATTCTTTTAACATTGTTGACGATCACGACAAGGGTGGTGAGCCTAAATTTTTCCAGCAACTCATCGACATAATACATGTAGATGCCCCCTCATCAATAATTGTTCGATGAACAGTTTTGTTGAGGGCTTTCACTTGAATAAGGAAAGCTAGTTGAGCTGGTAACTGAGGGTCATATCCTTTGCGATTAAAGGATACAAGATTGGATTCCGTTGGGTCAATCCCACCTATTACTGATAATAGATCCTGCTTTTGGAGAGGCAATTTTGCGGTACCTCAAGTGTTGACATAGCGGATGGTTATTGGGCTAGGTCCTCTACTATATTATAATTCTGTGCTACTTTGGCACGAGGTTTAAATGTCGATTTGTGTACTACTCCCTTTGGTAGCTTTATCATTGGTTCAGGAATGATGGGTGGCACAACTTCGGTCAAAGTTGTTGTCAAACTACTAGGTTGTTCATTAGCCTTGTTATTCGACAACTGTGGATACCCGTAATCTTTATTCCTTGTCAAAGCGTGTTAGATTTCTCATCTCAGGCAAAAGCGATGGTGAACCAAGTGCTTTCCAAGCAGTTGAGGAAAGGATACTCACAGAAGCTCCTTCATCTATGATGGTACCGGCCATGACCATTCTATATATTTGAGCGATGATTCAAAATGGTACACTAGCCGGTAAGCGGGGTTTGCGTAGTAGATTCCAATCGAAGGAAACAACTAGGTTGCTTGGAGGTGGGACCGAATAGATGGCCGGATATGACTCTGACGAACTTCCTTCCTGCGGTAGAGGAACGGGTAGACTGCCCCCATGTTCATCGGAGTCTGTGCTTATGAAAAGAATTTGGATGGTGTCATCCTTGTTCTCTTCGATGACTGTATCATTTGAAGATGGATCCTCTGAAGGCAAGACCGGGTCAGCTACCGCCTCGACCTTTTGAATTTCGTCTGGTGTGGATTTAGATGGTTTATCTTCAATGATAGACGCTTTGGCCGACCACAAGTGCGTGTCAGCCGGATTTTCAACTAGTGACGGACTCGGCAAGAGTTTCTTATATCCCGGAGGAAGTCATAACGGTGAAACCGGACGGTCGTCCAAAACTCTTTTAGCCTCATCTAGGAAGGGACAACAGTGGATGGCGTGATCACCTTCACATAATTTACAAGGAAATTTACATCTTCCTTTTTGTCCAGGGGCTTCACTTTCACTAGTTGACGGTGTACCTTCAACATGATCATCAGAGGTTGATGACACCGGATTGTGCAAACGGGTAGACTAGTCCCTTAAGATCCGAGGGAAGCAAGGACAATCTCGATGATAGTGGTCTCCTTTGCAAATGACACATGGCAATTTAGGCTTGGTCAGTGCAGTGTGTGGATTTTCGCTAGACGATGCTTGGTTGCCCCTTTTCGCCTTTGGCTCCTTCTTCTTCTTCTTCTCTTTCTTCTTCTTCTCCTTCTTCTTCTTGGTTACTTGATTTTTGGCCTTACCAGCTTCATCAAGCGAAGAGGAAGGAGGAGAGGAAGAATTGGATGAAGTGGAGGGTTGGGGGGTAACTTTGGTATCGTTTAGTTGCTAACTTGATTGTTCAGGAATCACGGGGTTCTGAACGACAGAAGTTGAGAAGAGCCATACGAGCAAACCAATTATCAATCCCGGAAGCGACAATGTGGCTGTATGGGGCATACCAACATCTCCCCAAGAGGAGAAGGGACTAGGATTTCCCCCAAGGGGAACTCCTTGGTTGGTGGGCTCCATTCTTCTCAACTTAAGACCAACATAGGAAAGGTGATATTTATTCCATTTAAAATAAATTTTAGACGCTTTAACACAACTTGTTTTTTCAATTTTTAAGAGTCGAGAAAAAAAAAAAAAAGATGACTCTAGTCGCCTTCAATTTTTAATGAGCTTGAAGTGACAAGTGCTCAGATGGACCTTTTCCTTTAAGGATTCCAAAAAGGAACAAAAGAGACTACTCTGGAAATCTAGACAGAGGGATTACCAAATCAATCGCAAAACTGCAGAATACTTTTTACGGTATGGCAGTCAATCTTCCCGAATGCTGTGTTCAGTGCATTACGATCGATAGGGCGGCAGACACGACTTCCTATGGATAAAGGATAAAGCCTATTGTGGTCTCCCAATATATACTCGACGATATGTGGGAGCACAAGTCTGTACTGGCACTTATCATCTCAAGGTGGAGGAATCACCCAACCAACAATGAGAACAACAGTTACCAGGCTTAACAACGCTGGAATACGTCTCTATCCTAGACTTCTCGATGTTGTGCGTTAGGTTCCAAAGCATTTTTAGATTCATTAAATTTATTTTACAGTTGATCTTGCTTAAGAAATTTTCCTTTCAGGTTCACCGCGTGATGTAGATATACAATTCCCAAAATGCAATCTAAGATGATAAGCAGTCGTTTAATCTTCTTTTTGCAATGAAAATCCTAGCTACTAAGGAAAGAGAGATGACGTTCTTTCAACATAGAGCAGAGAGCACACACTATATGCACTGTCCTAAATCAAACCAACAAACAGTCTAAATGCAAATTCATGTGCATGTATTTGTTTTCAGCCTTCTTAATGTGTGAATGATAAAAAGAAAGCTAAGCGTAAATCTGAATTATTTTTCAAAGCGACATTACTAACAAGTTTCTTTTCAAGACAAAATGAGGACAATGACGACACTTTGCGATTTGGAAATGAAAACTTGCTTTTGACACTTGAAAAATTACTAATTCAAATCAAATAAAAGAGTAACAGTGTAATCGACTATCAAGAACAATCAGATTCTCTTCTATGACTGAAAATGACACTTGCGACACTTTCAAATCAAGAAACGACATTACGATTACACTACTTCTTTGTAAAAGAGAACTGAAAATGGTTCAAAATACATAAAAACATTTACAGTCCTTTGCACAATAGAGGTGGAATAATGGCAAGGAAGGGGTTTTCAACAGAGGTGTACTGACTACAGGTAACAAAACTCTTGAATAGAGCTGAAAAGAGTGAACACAGAAACCAAATCTAGGAGCAGGAAAGGCCTTGTCTGATCAGCACACCTGTAACATAGTGAACTGGAGATGCAGCACACCTACTACACTCGGGAAGTACGATGCATCTAGAATTCACAGAAGAGACAGTGCGCTGGACCAGGGATGAGACTTTACTGGGTTTCGGGTCACAGATTGCAGCTCAGTTAAGGGATTTAGGCCAAGCAAGTGGTAATCAGTAAATCAATCACAGGGGTAGATCTAAAGAGGTTACTAGAGCCACCACAAGGGAAATTAGAGAGCTTGTAAATCACTTGTTCAGTTCATAAACAAAACCCGGAGATAGACTGAAGCAGCATTGATCTACTTTGCACTTGCATAGAAAATGCAGTTCGTAGGCTAGCTGGCTTAACTTAAGGCTCCGTCTGTAAGTTTATAAAGTAAACAAATGCAGATAAAAAACAATCTATTCGCTCCCCAGTGGAGTCGCCATTTTGTTATCGGGAAAACTAGTGTCTATGCAGAGCTGCTAGTCCCACTACGGCTGGTAGCTACCTTACAAACAAACTAACTAAAACTACTTTCATTTTCCTTTATGAGAAATAGATAAGAGGGGAATAAGGATACCAACCTCTGTCTTGCGCTTGGTTCCTTGCTCGATTCCTCTCCCTTCTGATAGATATTTTCCACTCGCTTCCTCGTCTACCCAGCTTCAAAGAGCACCTGTAGAATCAAAGCAGCATAACACTATCCAAGAACATAGATCTATTATCATAAACAATATAGGACCAGATATATATTGACCACACAAATGCATATAACATCAATCATACAAGTATGTGGAGGAAAACTTGAATAGCTTTATTGATAATCAAGAAAGAGAAAAGAGGATTACAACCAATTGTTCTGACCCATCATCATCCTCTCAGCAAGAAAGCCCTTCTTCACCTCATGAAAAGCTTAGATCACCCAACACTATGATATTGCACCAAGAAACCAGCAGCACTTCCTTACAAGATACAAAATTCTAGCCTCCAACCTCCCTGGATCTCTAGGATGAGAGATCTATATATAGATATTTGCAGAGGTGTGAGTCAGCTCTGGGTTTTTGATTAGTGTCTTCTCTCTGATAGTTCTTGTTTCCACTTGGAGATCTCATTGATCTCTTACTCATCCTTGGGCGATTCTGAGAGGCAAGTGTCACAGGAGAAGTTTCTGGAAGATTCCATTATCATCCACCTCGCAAACTGTCTCCGCCACTTGTCTATTCTCATCCATCACACCCTATAGAAGGGTTTTTCAGTATGCATCACACCTCCCGTGTGCATTTAGGTCGGATGCATCGCACCCTCAGCATTGAGCAATTAGTATGGTCGAGTTTTGACCATTTCTGAGTAGTTTTTCGTGGAGAACTTCTGGGAGATGATGTAATCGGTTGACCTTGTTCTTTTAGGGGTTGGAACAACACTTTTGAGGACTTAGGAGCCCTTGGTTTATGGACATTTATGATTGGGATCGCAGTGCCCAAAAATGTCTATAACAACAAGGAAAAGGTTCGCTTAGAGTTGGATAAGATGCTTGAAGCAGACATTATTGAACCAGTGGAGGAATATGATTGGGTGAGCCCAATGGTAGTCCAAGAAAAGAAACCGAAGGGAGAAATACGAATTTGTGTAGAACTCATGAAGCTCAATGATGCCTGCATTCATGACCCTTTTTCGATACCATTTATTGATGAGGTCCTGGATAGTGTTGGAGGGCAGGAGGCCTACTCATTCACTGATGGGTTCTTTGGATACCATCAAATTAAGATCATGCTAGAAGACAAGAGTAAGACCACCTTCGCGCTAGAATGGGGATGCTTTCAGTATATAGTGATGCCTTTTGGACTTAAGAATGCGTAGGTGATCTTCTCATGCGTAGTCATCATGGCATTCAAGGAATTCATTCACAAATTCTTGGAAGTATATTTCAATGACTAGACAGTGTTTAGGCTTGTAAAGTGCCATGTAGCCATTTTTTGTTCGATGTTGGATACATGGGGAAGGCATCAAATTGTGCTAAACCTGAAGAAATGCTTGTTCTATGTCCCTTTCAAAATATTGTTGGGTCATGTGGTGTGAAAGAAAGGATTAAAGGTGGACCCTACTAAGATCGTTGTCATAATTAATTTGGAGGCACCAAGAAGTGTCAAACAGTTGCGTGCAACACTAGGTCATACTGGATACTATCAGACATTCATCAAGAGTTATGCTCAGATTACCTCACCCATGGAAAAGTTGCTAAAGAAGGATACTACATTCTGTTGGAATGAAGAATGTTAGCACAGTTTGGATGTCTTGAAGGAGAAAATGGTTATCGTGCCAATCCTGGTATTCTCGAACTGGAAAATGAGTTCCACGTGCATGTAGATGCCTTGTGTATTGCAATAGGAGTAGTCCTAATGTAGGATGATGAAGGGGAGATGGATCATCCTATACTGTTTAGAAGCAGGAAGCTGTCAAAAGCTAAAAATAATTATTAAACGATAGAGCACGAAGGGTTGGCTATGGTGTACGTGCTCCAGAAATTCAGACATTACATGTTAGGCAGACATTTCAAGATGTATCTAGACCATTCTAAATTGAAGTATCTAGCCAATAAGCCTGTGTTTGGGGGGAAATATGCAGATGGCTTTTGTTGTTTCAAGAATATGATTTTGAATTAATTGTGAAACTAGGAAGATTGAATGCAGGACTAGACCATCTATCACACATTGAAATAGGGGAGGAGCCTACCAATTTGGAGAAAGGGTTTCCTAACGTGCAGGTATTCATGGTGCATGTAGGGGATAATCAATTTGCAGATATTATCCACTTCCTAACTATAGGAACGGTTCTGGAGGGATATACCAGTCAACAAAGAAAGAATTGGTGGTGCACGTGGTAGACTTTTCAATCATTGTGAGCCATTTGTATAAGACGGGATCAGAAAAAATACTTCGATGTTATGTGCCTAATTTTGAGAAAAATAGTATCCTCACTGAAGCTCATGGAGGAGTTGCAGGAGGGAATTATGCAGGAAAAGCAACAACGTAGAAGATTTTACGCGTTGGATTGTGGTGGTTGAGACTGCATAAAGACTCTAAACGATATTATAAGGCATGTGATGCATGTCAGAGAACGGGTAGGCCATCATGGATGGAAGAGATTCCTTTTGAAACTGTAGGTGTCATTGCAGCCATACGAGAAATGGGAAATTGATTTTGTAGGACCGATTCAGCTTCCAGGCAAGAAAACTAGTGTGCAGTATACCATCACTGCGACCGAATATTTGACCAGATCGGTGAAGGAACAACCTATGAAATACTGTACAAGGGAAACAACAACGAAATTCTTGTTTGAATATGTGTTGACCAAGTTTGGTTTCCCAAAGGTTTTGATGAGTGATTGTGGTATGCATTTTCTCAATGAAATGATCAACGTGTTGACAGAAGAGTTCTAAATTTACCATCAGAAGAGTACGTCATATTATCCTTATGCCAATGGAACGGTTGTGGCTTTTAATAAGATATTGGAGAATTCTCTGACGAAGGTTTGCAATCCATAGCGGAATGATTGGGACGTGCACATACCAACAATGTTATGGGGTTACTAAACTACTTGTAAAAGTCTTACGGGTCAAACACCTTTTAGGTGGTCTACGGCATAGAAGCTACAATGCCTATGGAACACATCATGCATAGTCTACATAAAGCAACTTTCATAGGAATGGAAAACTACAGAGCCTTAGAAGAACGACACATGTAGCTGATGGAGCTCGAGGAAGATAGATTTCTAGCCAGATTCCATCAACAGGTTCAGAAGAAACATGAAAAATCTTGGCATGATCGGCACATAAAACTGTGCACTTCAAGGTAAATGATTTGGTTTTATTATATGGTAGTAAGTTTGATAAGTGTTGAGTCACAAACTTGCATCTTCCCTATACACCTCTTCAACCTTCTTTTCCATTTACTTGATCCACCAAGCTATCAAATCATTGCATATTAGTTTAAAAAGAGCTTATAAAATGGTTTCCTAACTATGTTTGTGATTGTTGTTTGATTTAGATTTTTGTTCAATCAGCTGTGGAAACTTGTCACTTTCCACAGCCAGCTCAAGTTTCCGTAGGCATTTTGTTGAAGACTATGTTACAGGTGTCCACTAGAGAATCCGGCCACATGGGCAAGCTGCAAATGACATGTACATGGAGCGTGTCCCCTTTGTTCAGCCGAATCACTCACAAACAGCCATGGTCAAGGACGGTCAAAGGAGTGGTCAAACCAAGAGTTTTGCGGTGGCACAGCTCTTTTTTTCCCATGTGAAGTTTTGCGTGGCAAGTTCCTCAATCTCTGGAGGTGTGCTAACACCTGTGGATCAATCCGTGAACCAAATCGAACAGCCACCACTCCATAGATTTATTTGTCACGGCTACCATACTGCTAGATCTCAGGACGTGGAGATTTACGTGTCTGTTTGGGAGCGTAGAATTTAGGAATCAGTTATAGAATCTTCAGTTATAAATAACGCGTTATCATACGCTTGATAGCTAGCTTTTTACATGTAATCTTGACTATGATTACGAGCCCACTGTGCCGTGCTCTATCTTTATGTTTTGACTGCACTTTAATATATGAGAAGACATCATTATTAAGTTCAATTCGTGACTGAGTATTGATTGGCCGAGGTTGCAGAGGGCCCCTGTACACCAAGGCTCTGTATCTACTGTATAGTTTCTCGCTTTCTTTCATTATGTCACTTCTTTCATAATCGTTTACTTGTATATTATTCATGTTAACTGCTGTCCATATTTCCTTGTATGCTTTCTCATGATTGTTAGCTGATCATTATTTTTCTTTCAGGTTCTTGTAGGCAGCCCAGGCAATTTAAATAGTTTTAGTGACTAATGACATGAGATCATCTTGTCCTTTCTGCTGATTCATTTTCTGAGTTTTAATTCCAGCATTGTCATTTCTTTCAGTTCTGCTTTGCTTATTTACTTTTATGCAATTTAGATATCATATTACTCATTTGTTTATGATTACCTTCCTATAGCCAAGCGACTCAAATAGTGAGGAATCAGAATATTACTTGATGTAGTATGATTTAGTTTACTTTCCTGCAAGTTAGTGATTAAATTACTTATGTCATTTTCAGGGATTGAAGTATGAATGAGTAGTTTAATCTTAGTTTCATTTTATGCAATTTCATTTCCTGCAATTTAGATATCAGATTACTCAATTTGTTTATGATTACCTCCTATAGCCAGAGCGAGTCGAAAGGTGAGGGGTCAGAATATGAGTCGAAGTAGTGTGATTTAGTTTGTTTTGTTTACAATCTTTGAATTGCTTTGAGTTCAGTTTTTATTTTCTTTATATACAGTAGTAAGGATACTGGGCTTCATTGTCACTAGTTCACTGTTTTGGTACATTTTTATTTTCTTTTGAGAATTGATTTCATCACAGCTAGTTTGAAACCTTTTTGAGAACTTTAAAGTTTGGAAAATCATTGTAGAAATCACCATTACCATCCATGCTTGAATTTCAATCCTACCATCTCACATTAGGGAATCAACAGAAGATAAACCCAAAAGCAAACCAAAAACTCAAAAACGACAAAGAACTAAGAAATCGGTTATCTTGCATATACAGTGCACTTCACTTCAGCAGTTTACGACTCTCAGATTGACATTTTAAATAGCAATTTAGGACACACTAAATTGACCAAACATTTTGGCACCGTTATCGGGGAAGTGAAACTAGGTAGCCAATTTCTTAAAAAAAAAAACAAGAAAATTTCAAGGAAGGTAAAAATTGATAACTTTTCAAAGTATGCTCTCCTCTTGCACCTATTGTGATCTGGAGGATCAGAAAAGAGAGTTATTGGTTTAATAATTTTTTGAGTATGCTCTCTTCTTGCACCTAGAGTGACCTGGAAGTTCAAAAAGAGAATTATTAGCCTGACTTGAAGAAAAATAAAAAATGACATGCATAGAGCAAGAGATTCTAGGGGAAGGTTTTTAGCTACGGCCAAGAGTTCGATTTTTACAACTCCAACTACTTCAAGGAATAGACAAGAAACACCTCCATCATCTCCAACTCACACTCCTAGCCTTAGGATTCTTGGAATTCAAGAGGCAGTAGTTGAATTAGGAGACTCTCCCACACTATCCACAGAATCTGAGTTAGGAAGAGACCCTTTCTCTACTTCTACAGGAAAACACATTGTAATTGAGGAAGTAGAATCACCTGAAGAAGAAGAGGGAGAAATTCCTCCTCGCTCACCATTAGTAGAGGAACCAGAGGACTCTGAAGTCTCTGAGGAAACTATCATGACAGAGGAAGTAGTAAACGGATTTGGTAGAGGTAGAGGTAGAGGAGGAGGAGGAAACAATGGAGGAGGTAGAGGTAACAATGGGGGAAATAGGGATGGAGATAACTCATTCGGATTTCCTATAGTTGATGAGGATTCTTGAGCAACAATGAAAAACATCTCACCATCTGTCCTCCCAAACTTTCATGGGTTACGAAATGAGGATCCTGAAACATTTCTATTTGAGTTTGAAGTCGTGTGTCGAACTTATGATTATCTGGAAGACTCTCAAAAACTCAAATTGTTTCCTTCAACATTGAAAGGAGCTGCTTTGAAATGGTTCATGGGATTAGTCACTCAATCCATTAGGACTTGGAATGATATGAAACAAACATTTTTGGATAGATACCTGGACTATTGTATGCCCACCAATCACAAGGATGAGGTATTCAAAATGGTGCAAAGAGAAGCTGAAAACTTGGAGGATTTACTTGAAAGATTTCAATACAACCTGAAAAGAGCAAAAATGAATAACTTAGATGAGGAAACCTTGAAAGCCCTTCTATTAAAAGCCATTAGAGATGAATGGATAGATATTTTGAACATGATGGGAAAAGGAGATATATCTCAACTTCCACTCCATGATATAGTAGAGCTATGTGTCCATCTCTCAAGGGGAAAATCTAAAACTGGAAAAGGGCCTAGAGATCCTTCTCTCATTAGAGCAAACAAATCTGCAACTGGATCAGTAAGTAGGGCTGAGATTGGC
Source organism: Pinus tabuliformis (assembly GCA_031772625.1). Classification (NCBI taxonomy): domain Eukaryota; kingdom Viridiplantae; phylum Streptophyta; class Pinopsida; order Pinales; family Pinaceae; genus Pinus; species Pinus tabuliformis. Next base: position 434,466,791 of record CM062805.1, read on the forward strand.
AACATTTTTGATGAATTCAAAACTGATATTTTAGGGAGTCTTAGTGAGCAACTAGACACCCTTAAGATACAAAACAAGCAGAAAGCAGAAGCTGAAGCTTTGGCCATCTTTTGTCCAAAATGTAGGAAGAAACATGCTCTAAGGGAATGTCCCTTGGATGAAAAAGTTGTAGAAACATGTGTGATTTGTTTAGAAAACCATGACACCAAGGATTGTCCTTCAATTCCTGGACTCAAAGCTGTCTTTCAAGAAGATTCAAATTCAATTGAGTCTCTCTGTTTTGTTGCAAGGAGACCTTGGCAGGGGCAACAAAATCAAGGGTTTAACAACTCTATGAATTTTCAACCCCCACCAAATTGGAATCCTTGGCAACAACCTTGGTCCCAACCTCAAAATCCTTTTCAATCATGGGTACAAGGTATGCAAAATCCTTATGGGAGATTTGCTCAATTTTATCAATATCCTCCATCTTTTCAAAATCAACAAACTCCACAACTTCCAAATCAAAATCCACAACTATTATTGCCATTTCCACAACAACAACAACCTTCTCAACAAAATCCAAATTCTCAACTCTTGCTTCCATTCCAACAGAAGACAAATCAACTACCTTCCCAGCCACTGCCAAACCCCAACAATAAAACCCTCAAAATGTTTACATGGTAGAAGTACAACAATTTCCTACCTATATGATTGTTCCTCTTAATGATGTACAACTCAGATCTGGTAGAGTTTTAGACAAGCCTTCTATAGATGCTCAAAAGCAAAGCATTTCTGAGGAAGATTCTCTTGAAGCCAATAAAGGTTCTGAAGCACCTCTTCAAAACCCAAGCACTCAAAAAGAAAAATAAAAAGAGTCAACCCCCACAACTCCTATAGTTGAGCAACCTGCATCTTCATCTATACCTCCTTTTCCTGAAAGATTACAAATTGACAAAGGGGTGGAAAAACAAATCTTGTTGCCTGACTATGATTTTATAGATGAATTAAAGAATGTCTGTATCAAGATTCCCTTGTTACAAGCCATTAGAGAGATTCCTATTCTAGCAAAAACAATAAAGGAGTTGAGTCTTAAAAGACTAGGAAGGAAACCAAGAGATACAAGAAGAATCCACCTGGTAGGAAAATTTGCAGATATCATGATGGGAAAAATTACTATGCAGAAGTATGTAGATCTCGGTAGTCCAATTGTCAAAACACATATCAATGGGGTAGAAATTCCAAATACTTTGACTGATTTAGGGGATGCTATCAACATTATGAGTAGACAGACTATGGAACAGCTAAAACTTCCTAATCTTCTTTCTACACCTACTTTACTGCAACTTGCAGATTGATCAATTATCAAACCAGATGGTGTATTAGAAGGCATTTCGGTCTCCTTAGATTCTTGGGAATATCCAGTAGATTTCATGATTTTAACTCCCAAGAGTAATCTAGGATGACACCCTCTCATCTTAGGAAGACCTTGGCTAGCCACAGATAATGCTTTTATCAGTTGTAGATCGGGGGATATGTATATTTCTGATGGTAATTCGACAAAGAAATTCAATCTGTATCCTCCCGCAAAAGCAATTACAGAAATAGGAGATAATGAGTGGGTTGATGATGAGGATACTATACAACCTGTCTTTACCATTTCTGAAATCAGTGAAGATAGTCAAATTCTGAACACATTAGAAAACTTTGAAACACCTTCAGAATATGACCACACACAATTTCAGTTAGATTCTGACATTGAGTATCTATCATCTAGACAAATGTCTCTTTACTCTATGGCAGAATTTGGTAGTTCCACCATTGAGATCTTTCTAGGTAAAACATTGAATATCAACAAAAACTTGGAAAAATCACAACAAGGAGAGCTAACCAAAATCTTGCAAAAACATTCTACTGCATTTGCATGGGAGTATACTAATATGAAAGGTATTGACCCTAAGACTTTCATTCATCACATCTACATTGAAGAAAACAGTAGACCAATCAGACAACCTCAGAGAAGGATCAATCCAAACCTTAGGGAGATAGTGAAAGAATAACTCCAAAAACTACTCAATGTAAACTTCATTTATCGAATTTCAGATAGTCGATGGGTTTCTCCTTTGGTTATAGTACCTAAAAAGAATGGTAAATGGAGGGTATGCATTGATTACAGGGAATTGAACAAAGCAACTTTGAAGGATCACTTTCCTTTACCCTTTATCGATCAGGTATTAGATACTTTAGCAGGCAAAAAGTACTTTTCATTTTTGGATGGTTTTAGTGGCTATAATCAGATTCAGGTAGCACCTGAAGATCAAGATAAGACCACATTTACCTATCCATGGGAAGCTTTTGCTTACCGAGTACTTCCTTTTGGATTATTAATGCACCCGCAACATTTCAAAGGGCAGTACTAGGAATCTTTTCTGATCTAATCCATGATTGTGTAGAGGTTTATATGGATGATTTTACAGTTTATGGTGATTCATTTGAAGAGGCATTAGAGAATTTGGAAAAAGTCCTTATAAGGTGTAAAGAAATAAACCTTTCATTGAGGCATGAAAAATGCTTTATGATGTTTACTGAAGGTATTGTCTTGGGACATCATATTTCAGGGGATGGGATTAAAGTTGATAGAACAAAAGTTGAAGTCATCTCCAAGTTGCCTATTTCAAATTGTCAAAAAGATGTTAGAAGTTTTCTAGGATTTACTAGATACTATAGAAGATTTATCGAAAAATTCACCAAAATAGCATCTCCACTCTTCAAATTACTTACAAAAGACTGAATTCAAATGGGATCCTGATTGTCAATCTGCATTTGAAACTTTGAAAACAAGAATATATGAAGCACCCATTTTGAGAGGGTCAAATTGGAAACTTCCTTTCCACATTTCTACAGATGCTTCAGATACAGCTCTAGGAGCTATGTTGGGTCAAAAGGACTTAGTTCCTTATGCCATTTACTACACCAGTAAAAATTTGACTCCCACTGAGTTGAACTATACTGTGACTGAAAAAGAGTTCTTAGCTGTTGTTCATGCAATCAATAAGTTTAGACATTATATAACAGGCTATGAAACTTTTGTCCATACTGATCATTCTGCAATTAGATATCTAATGAACAAACCTGTTACTAATGGCAGAGTTACAAGATGGCTCTTACTTTTACAAGAATTCAATATTACTGTATTAGATAGACCAGGGAAACAAAATGCAGTAGTTGATTTCTTGTCTAGGATCCAAAATACTAATGAAGAGTCTCTTGTCGAGGATAAGTTTCCAGATGAATATTTATTTGTAGTAACTACTAAGACTCCTTGGTATGCAGATATTGCTAACTATTTGGTTACAGGGAAGCTACCTCCACATTTATTTCCTAGTGAAAAGAGAAGAATTATTCAGGAGAGTTCAAATTATTCATGGATTTCTAACGAATTGTTTAAAACAGGGCTAGATTGTGTGATCAGAAGATGTGTTCGGGAAGATGAAATGCCTGACATCCTCAAGGCATGTCATGATGAACCATGAGGTGGACACTTTCCTGACAAAAGGACGGCCTATAAAATCCTTTATTTAGGATATTATTGGCCTTCCCTCTTCAAAGATACGAAACAATATGTCAGAAGGTGTGACAGCTGCCAAAGAGTAGGGAAACCAACTCTTTCAAATGAAATGCCATTACAACCACAGGTACTCATCGAACCCTTTGAAAAATGGGCTTTAGATTTCATTGGACCCATTAATTCACCATCTAAATAGAAGAAGTATATATTGGTATGCACTGATTATGTCACTAAATGGGTAGAAGCCAAAGCATTACTTTCTGGTACTGAAAATTCAGTTGTTGATTTTCTTTATGAGGATATTTTTACTCATTTTGGCGTCCCAAGAGAAATTGTGACAGATTAGGGAAGTCAATTTACATCTAACTTGATGGAAAAGCTGATGGAAGAATACAAAATCAAGCACAGAAAATCTACTCCTTACCATCCGCAAGCAAATGGCCAAGTGGAGTCTACAAACAAAGTTATTGAGAACATCATCACCAAAATTGTTCATCTACACAGAAGAGATTGGACAGAAAGGCTTCCTGAAGCCTTGTGGGCCTATAGAACTACATGGAGGAATACAACAGGACATTCTCCCTATGAACTCGTTTATGGGAAGGAAGTCTTGCTCCCCATTGAGTTTCAAGTCAAGACTTTCAAGATGGCAGTTCAGTTGGGGATGAATCTATCAGAAGCCCAAAAGCACAGAATGGAGCAGCTGAATGAGCTAGATGAGATCAGACAAGAAGCAATTTTGAGAACTAATCTAGTTCAATATCAAAGAGTTAAGTGGCATGATAGATACATCAAAGAGAAAAAGTTTCAAGAGGGAGATTGGGCACTACTGTTTGATTCCAAGTTTAAATACTTTAAAGGTAAATTTCATACCCATTGGCTTGGGCCATATGATATTGACAAAGTCTTTAGCAATGGAGTGGTAAGAATCAAGACCATTGATGAATTTCAAACTCCTCTTATTGTGAATGGCCACTGATTGAAAATTTATCATAAGCCACTATCAAAAGAGGAATTTGTCAAAATGTTTCAAGAGAATTATGCAATAAGGCTGGTGAAGAAGAATCCTTCTTCCCCACCAGCCTAGCCTTTGTTTCTTTCAGTTAAAAAATAAATAAATAAATAAATAAAAATTGTATAAGCCTGAAAACTAATCACTGATTGGCGGTCTTATACAGAAAATATAGAGTGAAAATCAGGGACACTTGACAATCTATATTTTCCAAAAAAAAAAATCTTCTCTCCTTTTTCCATCTTCACCTCCACTTCATTTGCCATCCCACTCCATCTCCAGCTCATTTTCATTTCACTTCACTCCGCTTCATCTCACTCCATTTCATTCATTTCATTCCCTTTCATCACTAAATGTTCCTTTCAGGACCATTTTCACTCAGTTAGTTATTATCTAACTATCTTTGTTCAGCCAAGTGGGTGTTGTGTCAGTTTCTGCAGCTGGTAGCAGTTTCCGCAGCCAGAAGCAGTTTCCGCAGCCACCACTCTGTTTTTCAAATTCACAGTCAAAATGTTAGTGCAATAATCATGAAAATGCAGGTGTGATTGAGCATATCCTATGAAGATATGGAGCATCTCCAGACATCAATAAAGAGCAGTTGGTTAAAAGCTAATGGACAACAAATGACAAGGTTCCCAAAGGTATGAGCAAAAATTTCTTTCAAATAGCAACTGAAGGCACAATTTTTCATAGTTGTCAAACCATAAAAGCTCTACTATGTGCAATGATTATCATGATAGCTCCATTACCCATTACCATCCCACGACATTATTCCGCACACCATGCATTTATTCCTTAACGGTCCTATGATTGATTTTCGGGTTTAAACTCATAGTCGACCGCACTTTCATACACCACTTGTAATCATGAGATGTGACCTATTTCACTACGGCTCCTCTCCACCGCATTTTCCACAGCCATTCATTAAACGTGTAACATTTCGTACGCAACCGTTCAATTCAAAATCCCGACTCCTCTTCATTTCCTTACCATTCTATTAAGACCATCTTCTTCACATACATCTGCACTTCATTTTGTGAACTCACCTCGGCTGCTCATCCTATGTTTCCACTTGCAGTTCCGGAACATTCCTGTTACCTGTTATCCTCCAATTGCAACCACTGTGTTCTTGCCATAAACCCTGCAACCAAACCTCCTTACCTCTGCTAAACCCTCACACACAATTGAATTTTCAGTTGAATTTCAAAACAAAGGAAACGATAGGATGATTACTAAGGGCAGAACTGGAAGGACCTAAATATTTAGAAGGTTACCCTCAAACAAAAGATTTGCTGAAGAAAGCAAAATGGTTATGCTTCATCCAGAAATTTAAGGGCCATAACAAGGAGGTAACGAAAGCTTTTGCATGGTCTTTCAACGGCCAGATGGTGGAAATTGGAGACTTAAAGCTCACAGTGACTGAAGCAATAGTAGCAGCTGCCACAGACTTGCCCCAAGAAGGTGAGCGATGGTTTAAAAACAAAAGTGTGGATGAACAGGCATGGATAATTATGCTACGAAACCCAGGTATGGACGTTACTGTGTTTACGAAAGGAAAACCTATTCATGCATTGAAAGAAGAATGGGCCAGCCTACTGTTAGTTATCCAAAAGTTTATCACTTGCGAAGGATGCTTTGGTTCAATGTACATGTACCATGCTAGGTTGTTGATGAACTTCTTAGAGAGTCAAACTCTTAATTTGCCTTATTTCTTACTGCTGAGTTTGAAAAAGATGAGTACCACAGTCCAAAAGCACATAGGAAATATAGAACCTCATCTATATCATCATGGACTTGTAAAGATTCTCATTGAAGACCAACTGAAGAAAAACAAAGATACCTGGGAACAATTCTTAATAAGAAATTACTTTCAAGAGCCATCTGAGGCACCTGAAAGTAGTACACAAAAGACATCGAGAAGGAGTAGGAGAAAAGAAAAGAGTGCCATAGTCCAAGGCTCTCCTATTACCAAAACTCAAGAAGTTGGTCAAAAAGAAAAGGAGAACAGAACTAAAGACAAGAAACAGAGAAAATTGAAAGGCAAAAGAAACATAGAAGAAGTCTACCAATCACCTGAACCATCTATAGAGGAATACTATCAAACATTGTCTAAGAGACTAATGCATCTTTAAAAACAGGCTGCTACAGCAAAGAAAAAGGAAAAAGGAAAACAAAGCATAGAAGAAGGGAGTAATAGTCCATCATATTTAAGAAGAAGCAACAGGCTTAGAGGAAGGGGGAGCAAAACACAAGTAAAACGGCCCCACTTCATTGACTTGGGTGGGGAGACACCTCCAGCTGGCCGTAGTCCACCTTGTCCTCAGCCAAGTATTGAAACTAGTCCTCCACATGTTGATGAAAGCCCTTCTCGGCCAGAGTTAGAAAGCAGTCCTCCTCCTCCACAAGACTTTGAAATCAGTCCAAGAAAAACACCCGAAATAGATCCAAGTTAATAGGAAGTGTATGACTACCTTGAATCTTTAGAAAAGACAGCTGCAGGCCTGAGTACCACTCTGCCCCACATGACACAAGATGCACAAGTCCAATCCTTAAAGCAAGAAGTGTTTGAATTAGAGGTTCTAAACATGCATATTAAGCAGGAAAATGAAGCACTTAAGGAGCAGATCAAAGAGGATAAAATTATTCATGATAATACTATGCTTCATTTGGGACTATGGCAAAAGAAGAACAAGAAACTAAAGAAAAAGTGCAGAAAGTTGAGCAGAGAATTGATCAATCTCAAATTCAGATATCTGATAAGGAAACCCAGGATGTTGGTAGCACCAAGAAAGAAGAAAAGAGGACTAGATGTCCTAGAAGAGGCTTCAGAACATATGGATTAGAGGGGAATGACTAAAATTTTGGTTGCATGAGGACATGCAACACCTTCATAGTGGGGGTATGTTGAGTCCCAAACTTGCATCTTCCCTATACACCTTTTCAGCCTTCTTTTCCATTTACTTGACCCACCAAGCTGTCAAATCATTGCATATTAGTTTAAAAAGAGCTTATAAAATGGTTTCCTAACTATGTTTGTGACTGTTGTTTGATTTAGATTTTTGTTCAATCAGCTGCGGAAACTTGTCACTTTCTGCAGCCAGCTCAAGTTTCCGCAGCCATTTTGTTGAAGACTATGTTACAGGTGTCCACTGGAGAATCTGGCCACATGGGCAAGCTGCAAATGACATGTACATGGAGAGTGTCCCCTTGGTTCAGCCGAATCACTCACAAACAGCCATGGTCAAGGATAGTCAAAGGAGTGGTCAAACCAAGAGTTTTTCGATGACACGGATTTGTTTTTCCCACGTGAAGTTTTGCGTGGCAAGTTCCTCAATCTTCGGAGGTGTGCTAACACCTATGGATCAATCCATGAACCAAATCGAACAGCCACCACTCCATAGATTTATTTTTCACGGCTACCATACTACTAATCTCAGGACTGGAGGTTTATGTGTCTGTTTGGCAGCGTAGAATTTAGGAATCAGTTATAGCATCTTCAGTTATAAATAACGCGTTATCATATGCTTGATAGCTAGCTTTTTACATGTAATCTTGACTGTGTTTACGAGCCCACTGTGTCGTGCTCTATCTTTATGTTTTGACTGCACTTTAATATATGAGAAGACAACATTCTTAAGTTCAATTCGTGACTGAGTATTGATTGGCCGAGGTTGCAGAGGGCCCTTGTACACCAAGGCTCTATATCTACTGTATAGTTTCTCGATTTCTTTCATTATGTCACTTCTTTCATAATCATTTACTTGTATATTATTCATGTTAACTGCTGTCCATATTTCCTTGTATGCTTTCTCATGATTGTTAGCTGATCAATGTTTTTCTTTTAGGTTCTTGTAGGTAGCCCGGGAAATTTACATAGTTTTAATGACTAATGACATGAGATCATATTGTCCTTTTTGCTGATTCATTTTCTGAGTTTTAATTCCAGCATTGTCATTTCTTTCAGTTCTGCTTTGCTTATTTACTTTTGTGCAATTTAGATATCATATTACTCATTTGTTTATGATTACCTTCCTATAGCCAAGCGACTCAAATAGTGAGGAATCAGAATATTACTTGATGTAGTATGTTTTAGTTTACTTTCCTGCAAGTTAGTGACTAAATTACTTATGTCATTTTCAGGGATTGAAGTATGAATGAGTAGTTTAATCTTAGTTTCATTTTATGCAATTTCATTTCCTACAATTTAAATATCAGATTACTCAATTTGTTTATGATTACCTCCTATAGCCAGAGCGAGTCGAAAGGTGAGGGGTCAGAATATGAGTTGAAGTAGTGTGATTTAGTTTTCTTTGCTTACAGTCTTTGAATTGCTTTGAGTTCAGTTTTTATTTTCTTTTTATACAACAGTAAGGATACTGGGCTTCATTGTCACTAGTTCACTGTTTTGGTACATTTTTATTTTCTTTTGAGAATTGATTTCATCACAGCCAGTTTGAAACCTTTTTGAGAACTTTAAAATTTGGAAAATCATTGTAGAAATCACCATTACCATCCATACTTGACTTTCAATCCTGCCATCTCACATTAGGGAATCAACAAAAGATAAACCCAAAAACAAACCAAAAACTCAAAAATTAAAAAGAAATAAGAAATCGGTTATCTTGCATATACAGTGCACTTCACTTCAGCAGTTTACGACTCTCAGATTGACATTTTAAATAGCAATTTAGGACACACTAAATTGACCAAACAATAAGTTTAGAGGGAAGTTTCAGATGCACTAGCTAGGACTGTATGTCATCAAATAAATTATAGATGGTGGAGCAGTTCAACTCACAAAGTTGAATGGAGATCCATTTCCAAGAAGGGTAAATGGAAGTCGATTAAAGCCATACACAGGGGATCCAACCCAATGACTACATGATGGTAGCATAGTCTTAGCGCTCCAGGAAGCAGCAAGGGAGCATGGGACTATAAACTACACTACCTAGATTGTAGAGCTATGCGACAAGGGGGTTGCACGAAAAATGGTGGTGTCACAATACTAAAAGAGGCACGAAGGGAGCTGTGCTATAGAGGGAGGTATTGGGCAACACAGCCAGAAAATGACCGTTACAGTCACTAATCATGATTTGACTGCCAAAACACAGTTAAGAGGAGTGGGCAGTGGCATTTAAGGCAATTAAGGCTGAAATATTTGGAGATCAGCCACCAAATCAGCATTTATGAACAGATTTTGGGGGAAGCGGTCAAATTTGAATTCAAATTCACCTATAAATTATGCATGGCTGTTGAGTGAAAAACACTTTGCATCCTTAGAGTTTTTATCGAGTTGTGCTGTCGATTGCGTATGAATCGCTTGTATTGGGAGGATTTAGTTGTGAGCCCTACTTTTGCCAAGTTATCAGAGGTAAATTAGACATTCATCCTGGAAAATATGTTAGGACCAAGCCCTGCGAAAACTATGAGTACTGGTGGATATGTCGCTTCTAAGAGAGCGGTTTCATAGGTTGTGAGCATGGAGGCTCCAACTGCTATGCCTACAGTGCCAGGATCACCTAGGTTGAAACCTACACTGGTGCGGGAAGTCCCCAATCCAAAGAAAGACAAGCAGAAGAAGCTCATTCCAATGCATGAGTCATAGAGGAAGCATGCTACTACCCAGGCCCAGAAGAAGGAAAAACAACTGGCGAAGGACAAGGGGAAAGCGGTAGATTTGGAGGCTGAAGAAGGCATGGAGGATATTGATGCTGAGGTGGTGGAGCCTATCTCCAAACTACCGGATTATATTCCCCCATGTAAGGGAAAAGTGAAGGTCCCTAAGGACCCAGATGCAGGAAAATCCCACCTAAACACACCACTATTACCAGAGAGCACCAGTTTCGAAGGTCCACACTTGGCGCAGATTCCCCATTTAAAGTTGGAAGACTGGGATTTGGCAGACCACGAGAGGTTCCCCCCACCTTGCAAAATAGAACTATATGAAAAGAGTATTTTAGAAGGAATCAGGTGTCACTACATTGGAGCCTGTGGAGTGGATTCGCGAAGTGAATCATTCAGGGTTACTGAACCTATTGTAGGTGACCCACTACCACCACTCCAAAATCAAACTTATTGTTATCAAGCAGTTTCTAACCTTGGTATTGTTAGAGTCAGTATTTTCATACTGCCACCAGTGATAAAATATGATCTTATAAAGTGGTCTTTGGGTGTCAAATTCAATTTTTTTCATTTCAGTGAGTCTTCAAGTAAAAGTTTGGTCACTAGGTATTAGGTATAGGATTGTTTTCACTCATTCCTAAGTTTTCCAAGTATTGGTCCATGTCACCATTCAGCTGAGTGTACCATCATTCAAAGAGTTTTCATCATTATTTCAAGTTCCAATGGGTCATTTTACACCTTGTTTGTGCTTCAGTTGTTCTTAAGTAAGGCTCATTTCCCTCTCCTAGGGTTTTGAAGGTAATTTTCCTTGGATGGTCAAATCATCAACAAAAACTTGTATCCTGATGCTCATACACCTTCCCCTATCCTTAATATACCTTCTTAAACACTTTCCATCACTAATATCCCTCAAATTCATCATTTTCCCACAAACCCTAGCCTATTGCTACAATTTGACACTTTTTTAGGTTAGGCTTGTGTTTTTCCATTTTGGACCCCTTCCCCTCACTCAATCCTTGAAATTCCACTTTCTCTTGCTTCCTAACATTCCTCCCTACTTCCAAAAGTTTTCTCAAGAAATTAGAAGCCCCTCATCCCCTTCATTTCCCTTCATTTCTACAAATCCCCTGTTCCACATATCGGGATAGGTTTTATTCAAATGATGTTTTGGGGAAAGAAAGGATGAATTTGAAAACATTAAGAGAGGGTTTTGTCCACCATAGACCCAAGACGAAAAACCTCATTCATTTTTTACACAAGTCCCATGGTTTGGGAGAAATGTCCAAAACATCATTTTCCTCAGGGGAGTTGATGCACTTCTGGAGTGACCTTGGGAAAATTAAGCTGTATCCTAGATTGAGTGACCAAATGATTTTCTTGATGAGTCAAATGATAACTAGACATAGAGGGCTTTCCAGTGAGATATCATTAGCTCAATTTTGAGTTGAGGAAGACCTCCAAACGTTGAATGCAACAACACTTTGCATTTTGGCAGCCTCATTCTGTACATTTTGACCACTCTTAAGAGATTGAGATTTTAGAAAGGAAAATGAACTCCAAAATAAAAAATTCAAAATTTTCTAGAATGTAGAGAAGACAAGCTTTCCAACGAGTTATCCCATGCTCAATTTGGACATCAGGAAGGTAGTCAAAAGTTGGATTGAAGTGGCGCTACATGTTTAGGAGGTGGCACAACGCATTCAGGAGGTGGCGCTGCATGTCTGTGGTTGGCGCTATGCGTTGAGAAGAAGGGACATAAAGGCCTCAAACTTCATAAAAACTTTAATATTTCCCTCTCTTCCCTTCATACAATTAAATTTTCCTCCCATGCTACATTATTGGTTTACATTCAAACTTTTAAACATAATTCCACATGGAAGATGTGAAACCCTAAATTCTCCCTTGGTTATGCCTAAACCCTAAAGCCAAATTATTCCTCCTATAACCTATCACTAAAACTCTACACTCTTTCCCTATTACATTCCATAACATCCACAACCCTTTATCCCTCTTCCCAAAAAGAAATATCTCAAACAAACCAAGCCCTCCCTCTCATTTTTATGTTTCCTACTCCCTCATTCATTTTCTAGCCCATAAGGTCATCTCCCATCCCCTCACTCCTAAATCACTCTCACTCATTCCCTTCTGTTGATGCCCCGAAAATCGTTGTATCAACATTGGGGGATAACCACCCGGTCCGGACCTTAATACAGCTCATTTTCCGTTTGGAATGGTGGCTCCAACTGGGGATAATGGGACCAGTTTCCCAGCAATAAATAAACGGGATGAATGAATGATTGATTGACTAATCTAATGATAGGCAAATAACTTAATTTATCAGCGAAATAAAAGAATTACTACTAATCTCGGGAACTATTGTACTTTGAAGTGTAGCGCTTGATGATCTATGTTTATTAACAGGCATATAGATGACTCCATCTAATAAACATGGACATTTATTCATTCAAGGATTACTTTGCTTAAATAGTTAAACAAGGTGATTAACGCAATATTGCTACACTCATCGTTTATATCATCAACACATATATGATCAAAAGAAAAGCATTACCCTAAACATCCAATAGTGGAGGGAATAAAGAAATGCTGTTAAAACACATACATATATTCGATAATAGCAAAGGCGATCAAATAACAATTCATATAAAAAGAATGGATTCAGACATAGATAATAGTACCATATGAGCTACGAGTCACTCCCAATATCAATCGCTATTTGAAATTCTTCCTCTAACGCAGAAATACTTTCAAACAAAGACAGTAGTGCACATTTGCATAAAAGCTTCTTTGCCAAAATCAGAATGATTGGTCCAATTTTATAAAAGAATATGCCTGAAGTACAGTAGTGCAACTTCAGGCTTTAAGTCATGTACAAAACTTTACGGCCCTTTCTAAAAACATGAAAGGGTCTATAAATATTGAATTAAACTAACTATCTATGAAACTGAAATCCTACTTAATTGGTATCAAATGATCTTGAATATCTCCTTATCAGCAACCTGGCAGTCGGCGGCATGAATCATCAAGTAGGTTGTTTGCCTTTAAACTTGAGCCGACTTATCGCAAGCATTGGCTCCACTTCGCGCGGTCTGTTGAGGCGAGAGTTAAGCTGGGCGGCATAGGTGGCATCTTGAATATCGGGGATAATATACCCAATTGCATCTGTAAGGCATTTGAGGGTGGCTCTTTGACTGTGTGGTTTTACCAAGAAGAACCAATAGGTGTCCCATGTTAAATTGTTAATTCTAGCAATTAATCTCCCCTTTTCCTCTAGATCTGGATAACATGACTGCTCCAATGTTTTCACCGCTGTCAATTTACCTGGAGTGCATTGGGAAATCATGTTTGACAAGTAGAGAGTATTATTAACCAATTCAACCAAATTACTTTTGGTTGATTTGCATCTTGAAATTGCCCTCTCTGCTTTCATTAACTGGGACTGCCTTTCTGTAAACAATATTTCTTTATGTGACTCTAAAATTCTTGGTAAATTTGCCGCTTGTCCCTAATCGATATCTTGCCAGTCAAGAAATTCAGTTAATGTTTCTTCAGCTTGATCCAAGTCTGTTCTAGCCTTTTCTGTTTGTTTACTTATTGATGTCGTCAACTCGCATAGTGGTTCCGCCTGGGCGATTTGTTGACATAGAAGCTTGGTTTGTGTTCTTAATGCCTTATTTATCTGTAATGCTTCTAATTTGAATTCGGCTATCTATGGAAGATCCTTTGTCTTCTCAAGCTGTGCTGATAGTTGAGCAATCTGCTCATCTTTTGACTTCAACATTTGTTCATTTGCTGCCCTCAGTTGTGCCAAGGCCTCAGACAACTCTTTCTGCTTTTGGATTGTGCTGTGATCAATCCTCTGTTTCTCTTCCCCCAATTGTTGAGTTAATTGATTATTTATTTGCTGTTGTGTTAACAATTGTTGTTCTACCTACTCCGCTTTTTGTTGTGCTTCTGTTAGCTGTGCTTGCAATAAAAAGATTTCCTGGTCTTTTGTTTTTAATAAAAGACTCACCTCTGATGCCTTGTCTATTGTTGCTGCCGAATAGGCTCTAGCATATTGTGATAGTTTTGTTAGGTCATCAGAGGGGTCAAATTCCTCCTTCCAAACCACATTGCCCGTGACTGTTTGTTCTGGGAAAAGGGAAGGTTGATCAGTCCTTCTCCTCTTCCTCTGTCGTTTTACCACAGGTTTGTGCCTTGGGCTATAGAAGACATCCAAGGGAGGAATTTCTTCTATCTACAAAATAATTTGATCGGAGGGATCCTTTGGGATTATTTCTACTTCCTTTGAACTGGGTTGGCCGCTGGTTCCACTTGGAACCTATTGTGAAGTGGTTTCCTGTGTATCTTCCGCTTTCGAAGTTTCGGTGTCCTTTGAGCATTCAAGACTACTGATAATTGAATCAAATTGCTCCCATTCCTGGAGCAATTTGGGATAAATTTGAGTATCCACATTCACCTCTATGTTGCTCTGTTTCTGCTCTTTAGTCTGGGTTTCCTCTTGCACTTTCTCCTATTTTTCTGTTGTAACCAGCGGTTCCTTTGAATGTTGTTGTTCAGGCTCGCTTGGTCTTGTTGCTGGGGTTGTTGCTAACAGATCTAGAGGCAGAGTTTGCAACCTCTGTTCTCTAAGTCTATTGAATTCAACTAACCCTTCATCTTTGTATTCCATTATGGCCAGCGATCTAACTTGATACATTGATTCAGCTGAGGAGAACAGGTCATCAAACTTATCTTCTATATGATCAAACTTTGTCAATTTGGCCTGTTCAAGAGCATTATAGGCGACTTTGTTGGGATCAAATCGCCTGTTAGGGAGAGTCGCTAGAGTTAATGATTTCATCTTCGTAGCTTCTTTTTCTGCATGTTTAAAATCATGCAAGGTGTAGACACGACATCTCAGAGGAAAGGAGGGCCAGACCTGCTTCTTATTTTTCTTTAGAGTTTGTGTAACTCCTTCGGCAATAATCTGATAGGCTATCTCCCTTGCCAGCAGTTTGTCAGGTATGTACAAAGGAAGGACATGAGGTTCGGCTTCGCTGTCGAAAACTCTTACACAAGTAAATTTCTCCTCTCCGAACCATCTTCCTATTGATGTTAAATCAATCCCTGCTTGGTAAGAAATTTTGGGAGCAGGTTTATTAAAAATAGAATAATGAATGGGTAACATGAAGCCGTTGCAGACTTGGTACAAATGGTGCTTATAGGAAGTCTTCCACAATTTCTGATGGTATATGTGAATAGGCATGGGGTCTTATGGTGTCCACCTCCAGCCGACTACAGGAAACTCAAAATTAAAACACAGGGTATCTAGTGTATAAGCACTATAGTAGAATGGGGAATAAGCCTTTCTAAGATGGAAGTTTTAGTTCTAAAACTAAGAACTATTGTCGCTAGCTTATCTGACAGTATGGTTGCCCAATCCATTATCTCACTATTACATGCCACTTCCATCAAGGGAACCATTTCTATAGTGAAATTAGCGGAATTGTGCAACCCCCACAATCTACACATCATTATCCCAGCATAAAAATACAAAGAACATAGAGAATCAACAGAGTACTTACCGAAAAATTCATGCTTGTGTTTCGCCATATTTTTCCTCCATTCCCGAATGGGTTCGGATTCATTTTCGTTCTCATTTCGGAATTTCTCCAGAAATGCCTTGTTGTACTTCTTCTCTGGCTCAGGCAAATGATACATTTACCTCAAATCATCAGCCCTGAATGAACCGAAGATTCTCCCATCTCTAGTGCAGAAAGTTCTGTCTGTGATTGGGATTTCCTCAATTGCCCACTTTACTACATCTGTATATGGGAGAATTTGTTCCCGAGCCACTATCCGATGAAGGAAAGAGTCGGCCAAGACTTTCAAAGTACCATCAGATTTTCTATTGGAACCCGCTGTACCTTGTACTACCGTCACCTTTGGTTCTTCGGCTTCGATGAAATTATAGGTACTTTGCCAAGTGGTCTTGCCAAGTCCTGAACATGTAGTATCAGATATTAATCCTTTCTTTTTAGTTGCTGGATCAACGACGACTTGTCCTGTGGCTGGTGCAGTGGAAGCGGTTGCGGTTTTCTTAGACTTCTTCCCCATTCTGGTTGAATCTATTACTTCGGAAGAATTCTGCATAGTAGTGGAAATAAGCGTAACACAGAGAATTGGTAGCGAAAACCAAATACGAGTGAGATATATTGATCAATGCATGATGAGGGATTAACTTAAAGTGGCCGCGGATACAATCTATGAGAAGATTTTTTAAGCTTACTATTTCATTAAATGGCTGTTAAAACCTGCCAATCCTTTAAATGCCCATCATATCGCTTATCGGCCGAATGATTTGTTTAAGCGTGCCTTGGATGTTTTGGCGGTTGAGCATAGGTGAATCACTATTTGAAAGATAAGGCTTTTAATACGAATTAATCATAATACCTCTGCTTTAACGGTTTTTTGAAGTCTGCGCTTTTGGCTTTATCGCAATCGGGCATCGGGGAAAACTTAAATCTTTATATTGACACCTTTTGGAATCCCCGATCGCCGATAGCGATATCGCATCGCATCGTATCGGGAGTATGGGCACTTTAAAAAACATGCATGGTATATCCCCAATCGCCGATAGCGATATCGCATTGCATTGGAGCGAAAGGGACGTGATCGCATCGCATCAGAGCGAAAAGCATTTTATCGCATCGCATCGGAGCATGAGGCACTTTTGTTATGAGAACTTATTATTGCCAATATCCGATAGCTGACTGCATGTCATCGCATCGGAGAAAACCAATGGGCCTTTAAGTTATGCCTCCTTTGTCATTGCGATATGCGATCTTGCGATCGCTTTATCGCAATGATAAAAGATTAATTATTTATATTATAAGACCAAATAATTGGTTTTTCAAAAAGGTTTTTTATAATGCTTTCATTTTTTTTTTCGGACCTTTTTGAATAATACAAAGTTGATACCAATTAAAAATAAAAAGGGACCCATTTCATATTATAGTTTTAAGAATAAAATGGTATGAAATGGGGGGTTGTTGTAGAGCACAACAATTGGTGATTCACTGGAAGAAACAGTTATCTCTAAAAAGTATGGAAATACTTAAACTTTTTCGAAATAGAGTTCTCATCAAAGGGGAAAATTCTAATATAACTAGGTATATATGCACTCCAAATAAAATGAAACTATCTTTGCTAACTTCCTCTTTTGTTTAAAATTAGATACATTCTAAGTTTTAAATTGGCCATTAATGGTTGATAGTGATAAAACAGAAAACCTTTCCTAATCAGCTTTTAGAATTGACTCCTTTGTCATAGGTAGAGCCTCTGCTGCTAGCAAATGTTCATAGTTTCGACGGGGATACCTTTTAACCATGCTATTGTCCATTGTCCTGCTCATTTGAGAGTATGATTAACAGAGTGAATTCAAAACATGCTTTTCATCTTTTGTATTTCTTTTCCACTTTTCTGTTATTTTGTAAGATAAAAAGCCATTGTCCTGGTTTGGTGACCAGCTTAGTGACAATGCCATTCACTAGTAGTAATTTAACCGAACAAGCTGGCTCGTGATGAGACCCCTTGTCTTATAATTCTAAGCCATTACCCTGTTTTGGTATGCAGTATTGGTAATGTCGATTAAACTATTTCCCTATGATCATGGTAAGCAGGCTTGTAATAAGACCCCTTATCTTTTGTATCAAATATTTTAAAATTACACTCTAAGTAATCATAAGCTTTGGTGAGTGGGATGGACAATTTTCTCCTTAAGAGTAAATGGATGACAAGGTAAGAGTTAAGGATGCTGAAATTGGATTAGTTTCTATTTTGATATTGATAACCTTTTTGTGACCAATTTATAAACATAAAATGATTTACAATATTTCTAAACTTTGGGAAGCATTCACAAACATTGAAGTGGAGTTTCAGAATGCAATTACACCTAATTTCCCAGAATTATCCCTCTTGTTTAAGACTTCTATTACTTTAAAAGTAAATATCAAACCTACTTGTTTTGAGTAACTTTGAAGTACAGCAAAGGTCAATGGTAGATATCTCACAACTTTATTTTCTAATGATCCTACAAACTATAAAATTCTAAAAAAGGGGAGAAGGGGTTACCTTCTCAATTGAAGAATTTCTTTAAGATAAGGCCATTAACAGGGAGAGAATCTCTCAAACCTGATAAATCTTGTAATATGAAGGTTGAATGGCCTATCTTCTCATAGATCTGAAATGGCCCAAGCCACATCTTTTGGAACTTGGTGTGTTTTCCCTTGTCCTCATGGGCTTTGTCCCATTTCAGGACCAAATCACCGACTTGAAATTGTTTTGAATCAGATGAGACTAAATCAAAGGATGACTTGATGATTTTCTGATGTTTTGCATGAATAACCTTGGCTTTTTCTCTTTCCTCTTCTAATTTTAAAATTTGGTCATGTCTAAGTTGAATAGAAGAAGAAGGGCTTTCCTCAATAAACTGCACTAGGGCTAGAGAAGGCAGAACAAGATTTGTTGGTAGCACTGCTTCTTTTCCATATACAAGGTTGAACGGGGAAGATCCTATGGAAGCCTTTTGCGTTATCCTATCAGCCCATAGTGCGAATATTAAGGATTTGTGCCATATTTTATGATTCTGTTCGATGGTTCGCTTAATAATTTTAATCAGATTTTTATTTGTAGACTCTGCTAAACCATTACCCTGGGGATAGTAATTAGCAGAATATTTTAATTTAAATCCTCTTTTAATAGCGAAATCAAACATAGCATTGCCTGAAAAGTAAGATGCATTATCGAAAACAAGAGCATTTGGGACGCCAAACCTGGTAATGATGAATTGATCTATGAATTCAATGATTGCCTCAGAATTTGTTGTCTTCAAAGGAATTGTTTCAACCCATTTAGTAAAATAATCAGTAGCAGTAAGGATATACTTATGCTATTTGGAAGAATGAGGAGTAATTTCCCCAATGATATCCAATCCCCATTACTCAAATGGTTGTTCGATGTTGACTGGTTGCAAAGGGAAAGCTGGTTTTCTTTGCCTTCCACTAGAAGTTTGACAATTTCGGCATTTCCTTACATATTCATGAGCATCTCTAAATAGAGTGGGCCAGTAATATCCAGCATGAATGATTTTATGGGCTGTTATTTCAGCTCCAAAATGTCCTCCTGCTGGTCCATCATGTAATTCCTGCAAGACCTTTTGTGCTTCAGGTTTTTCTAGGCATCTTAATAAGATTGAATCATAATTTTGCCTAAAAAGCACATCATCAATAATTGTGAAATTTTTTGCTTTTAATCTAATGGCCCTTTTTTTTTTGTAAGACAGGTTAGGAGGTGCATACCCATTTTTCAAATAGAAGATTAAGTCAGCATATTTTGATTCCGAATCAGTGATACTTATCTGGTTGATTTCTTGGTTTGATCTGTATCACCTAATTCTGGAATGTTGGATGCTCCTGCTAATAACCTGCAAAAACCTTGGCCTCTAACAATCGTTGCTGGTTTAATTTCTAAATCATATTCTTGAAGTGTTGTAACCCAGTTTTCCCTTTTTTCACCTAGTTCTCTTTGGATTAATAGTTGCCTTACTGCAGGGAAAGGAACTATAACTTTTGTGTGGGCTTTTAAAAGGAAGGGTCTGTAATGTTTGACAGCTTTATATACAGCAAAGGCTTGTTTTTCTACCTTGGAGTAATTCAATTCAGCACCCTGAAGATTTGAACTATAGAATGAAATGGGTGCTTCTGAATTGTGATCATTAATCTGTGTGAGTACTGCTGCATAAGACAAATCGGATGCGATAGTATACAGTGTGAAATGATTAGAAAAATTGGGGGTATTTAAGGCGGGGGCATTAATTATTGATTGTTTGATTAAATCAAATGCTTCCTTTTCTGTTGATCCCCACTAAAAGACTAAATTTTTCTTAATCATAGTTTGAAGTGGCAAAATGATTTGAGAAAAGTCTGGAACAAATCTTTTGACAAAATTGATTTGGCCTAAAAATGACTGCATGGATTTTTTATTATGAGGGAAAGGGATTTCAGAGATTTCTTCGATCCTATCGGGATCAATATAAATGCCATCTTTAGACACAATAAAGCCTAAGATCTTTCCTTGGTCAAGAGCGAAGAAAGATTTTTTAGGGTTAAGTGAAATACCATATCTTTTGCAGCGTTGAAAGATTTGATTTAAATCATGCAAATGATTGGACTTCTCTTTAGAAAATACAGTAATATCGTCTAGGTAGATGACTACTATTCTGTTCATCAACCCTTTAAAAGCTATATCCATCGCTCTTTGGAACGTCGCTCCTGCATTAATAAGTCCGAAAGGCATTTTCTGATACGCATATGTTCCCCATTTTGTTCTGAATGTGGTTTTGAGTTGGTCATCAGGATGGACCAAAACTTGGTTATATCCTGAGAAACTGTCTAGAAAGGACATTAATTCAGAGCCTGCTACTGATTGGAGTATCTGCTCCATAGTAGGTAATGGGAAATTATCTTTTAAGCTCGCCTTGTTCAAATTTCTGAAATCTATACAAATCCTAATGTCACCATTTTTCTTTCTGACTGGCACCATATTGGAGACCCAGTTTGAGTGCCGAACAGGAAAAATAATCTTAGCTTTCAAGAGTTTATTAAGTTCAGATTTTATTTGACTCTCTAAGTTCGGATGTATTTTTCTCAACTTCTGCTGAATTGGTTTCTGTTCGAGAAGCATTGGAATGGTATGCTGGATGATGGATGTATCATATGTCTTTAAATCATCATATTTCCAAGCAAAAACCTGTTTATTTTTTCGTAATAGTTTAATGAATGCTTCATTTTCTTCCAAGGAAAGTCCTAATCCTAAATTAATGTTTTGAGGAGTTTGCTCAGTGCCAAGGTTTATCAATTCAAACCTTAGGGTAGAACTTTGGAGCTTTGTATTGGTCACAGGTTTAAACCTGTCTTTAATATCATAAAGATCCTCAAGCTTCACCATAGGCTTAGGGAGTGAATTCTCCTCGGGTTTACCTCTCATTTGAAGGTCATGCTCGTTTTCCTCAATGATTTGATCATCATAGGACTTTTCGGAAGTTAAAAACTGTAAAATGTCTTCATCGTGGTTGAATACTCTCCAATTAGTTACATTGTTGGGAATTGATGGCCTAAAAAGCAATTCTACTGAAAATCTATCTGGGCTATAGTCTTCGAAAGGTAGGAGCTTGGAGGCAACATTGGCTACCAGGTCGGCTATGGAATTTTGAGACCTGGGAATAGAAGAAATATTGAATGCTGAAAAGTGGGAGGTGAGTTCCTGTACCAGTGATTGATAATGTTTGAGATGGGTGGAAAGATAATGAATTGTATTCCTTACCTGTTTGATAATAATTTCAGAACCTCCAAACACTTTCAAATATTGGACCTTGAGGCCAATAGCTTTATATAGTCCTTGGACTAAGGCTTCGTATTCTGCTGTATTATTCGTGCATTCAAATTCTAACCTACAGGATAGCATTGTTTTTTCTCCTTGCGGGCTAATCAAAATACATCCTGCTCCTGAGCCCTCACTAGATTTGGACCCATCAAAATATAATGACCAAAATAAAGAAGTATTAACAAATTTATTTACAGTTTTCTCAGTATCATTGAAACATCTTGACCTATCTGTTTGTGAATAATTTTCGATCTGAGATGTAAAATGGTTTACTAAGAAAGGGGATGGTTGGGCAACGAAGTTGCCAAATAATGACTTTGATGAATAATTCCCCAAAATGTTGTTATTAAATGCTATTGGTTGGTTTTCTTGTTCAAATTCAGTAACTGTATGGGTCATATGCTTTTCCCGATCAATTCTTATTTGATTTGGCTTACCCTTATAGGGAAGCCACATATGTGACCAATCAGTAGAAATATACCCATGTAGTTTTTCAGACCAATCCCTACTCAAGATCAAACCATAAAATTCAGGTATATTGGCGATCAAGATATCAATCCTTTGTACTATCTTGGGATCAGTAGATAACCTGATAGTTACGGAGTTGATCTCTCCCAAAACCTGTACTTTAGTCCTGTCCAACTGTACAATATGAATAGCAGACTTCTGGGGTTCAATGTTCAATTTGGAACAAACTGAAGCTGGCATTATGTTAGAAGATGCCCCTGAGTCAATCAAGTAGTTGTGCAGGTTTCTATTATAGATCTCATAGGTTAGAAGGAAAGGTGGAGTATGAGAATTTGATCTATCTCCTATTAGGACTGCATCAGTAGCTTCGACCATACCAGAAGGTGGTTGACCCGTATCATTTGCAGCTTTAGCACTGGGAAGAGGTGAAGTAGGAACAACATTTAATTCTTTGAGAAGAAATTTTTGCTGATGTTTCAATTTACTAAGTTCAAACATGGTAATGTTTGCCTTGGTCTTTTTCATGTCATCAACAATGTTGTAATCCATTGAATCAGTCACTACCAATGTCTTAGTTGTTAATGGAATTGTTGAGGTTGAAGGTTGGTTTTGTGGAATTGTTACAGGTGGCTTTTTCGGGAGAGCCTTTTCTTTTGTTGTAGCAACACCTGCACTTCTTTTCTTCGAAGTTGTCTGAACAGGTTTGGAGGTACCTCTACTCCTGGTAGTGACAGGAAATGCTTCTTCTTCATTTTCTATGTCAGAGTTAGGTAATATAAAATCCCACATTCCATGACATTCAACAACTTCCTCTTCTTCATCAGTTGGTGTAGTTGTTTCGTCTTCTCCTTCTTCAAGATCTAAATCTACATTTGATATAACATTTGGTGGTTTTGATTCAGTTTTCTTATAATTTCTAAAGGGTCTTTTGGTTGAGGTTTCGGCTACTTGTTTTTTGATTTCAACCATTTCATTTGACATAGTTTTGAGGACCTTTTGTAGACCCTCCATGTCATATGGATCTTTAGGGGTTTTCTTCTTTGAATCATCTTTAAAAGAAACTTTTTTGGCTTTTCTATCTTCCAGAGCAGCTTTCTTCTCTAGAGCATTAATACGTTTCTCCACAGCAAGTGCTTCTTTCATGTTTTCAGCTAAATTAGGTTTTCCAGCCCTGTCTACAAAAATAGCTATATTGGCAGGTAGGGTAGTTATATACCATTCGCTTCGGATTTGCTCACTTGGTTTGGAGGCCGTTGGGATTTTATTCAAGAGTTTATTGAATCGCGCATTAAATTCCTTAATTGGTTCCTTATGCTCTATCCTAAGATTGGAGAGATCATTTATTAGTGTAGCCAAGGACCTATCATCACCATACTTAGTAAGAAACTGTTCTTGGCAAGTCGTCCAACTGGTAATGGAACCAGAAGGTAAAGAAAAATACCAGGATCCTGCTGATCCTTGCAAGGTATAAGGGAAAAGTCTAACGACAACATCTTGCTCTGTTACTCCCTTCAAATTAACTGCCAACATGAAGTTATTAATATGTTCCTCAGCTTGTGTTCCATCATCTGGGTTAAACTTGGGTAGCCATTTTTCAGGTGCATCAGGTAATGCATGCAATGGAGCAGGCATATTGACTGCACCAGGCCTGGTCCATGGATCTGCCATTGTAACTGCAGTAGTGGATGATATTACTATTGAACTTACAGAAGTTTGGGAAGGAGTTAATATTAAGGATTGCGTAGTTTGGGATGCTGCAGTTGCTAATCCTTGATGAACAACAATGTGTGATGAGGGAGTGGATGGTTGACTTTGCACGGGTGAAGGTGAGATGGAGGATGTCGATGAAATTTGTTCACTGTCAGATCCTTCAGTGTTTTTCTTTGCCTTTTTCCTTTTGGGTAAAGGGAACTCAGTGGGTTCAATACCGAGCTTTCCGCTCTGAAGTCTGGTGAGAGGGTGAGGTAAATTAAACTGCGAAGTCGCACTGTTTTGAGATACCTCAGATTTCTGTGGTGAAATCGAGAATCTCTGAAGTTTGTGGATAAGAGACTGGACTTCAGGGGATTCAAGACTTAGTTGTTCTGGAGTATGATGGGTTTGAGCAGTGGTAGTTGATTCCTCTTCTTCTTGTTTGGATACTGGAGAACCAACATGCAACTGGGAAGTACGAGGTGATGCAGAGGGAGAATTAATCTTAGAATGGCCTGAAGATTTGGGTTTGCTTGCCATTCACAGTTGAGGCCCTCCTTCTAGCGCCATAAATGTTGATGCCCCGAAAATCATTGTATCAACATTGGGGGATAACCACCCGGTCCGGACCTTAATACAGCTCCTTTTCTGTTTGGAATGGTGCCTCCGACTGGGGATAATGGGACCAGTTTCCCAGCAATAAATAAACGGGATGAATGAATGATTGATTGACTAATCTAATGATAGGCGAATAACTTAATTTATCAGCGAAATAAAAGAATAATTTACTACTAATCCCAAGAACTATTGTACTTTGAAGTGTAGCGCTTGATGATCTATGTTTATTAATAGGCATATAGATGACTCCATCTAATAAACATGGACATTTATTCATTCAAGGATTACTTTGCTTAAATAGTTAAACAAGGTGATTAACACAATATTGCTACACTCATCGTTTATATCATCAATACATATATGATCAAAAGAAAAGCATTACCCTAAACATCCAATAGTGGAGGGAATAAAGAAATGCTATTAAAACACATACATATATTCGATAATAGCAAAGGCGATCAAATAACAATTCATATAAAAAGAATGGATTTAGACATAGATAATAGTACCATATGAGCTGCGAGTCACTCCCAATATCAATCACTATTTGAAATTCTTCCTCTAATGCAAAAATACTTTCAAACAAAGACAGTAGTGCACATTTGCATAAAAGCTTCTTTGCCAAAATCAGAATGATTGGTCCAGTTTTATAAAAGAATATGCCTGAAGTACAGTAGTGTAGCTTCAGGCTTTAAGTCATGTACAAAACTTTACGACCCTTTCTAAAAACATGAA
Organism: Pinus tabuliformis; assembly: GCA_031772625.1. Lineage (NCBI taxonomy): Eukaryota > Viridiplantae > Streptophyta > Pinopsida > Pinales > Pinaceae > Pinus > Pinus tabuliformis. The sequence continues at coordinate 434,491,930 of CM062805.1, forward strand.
AGGGTCTATAAATAGTGAATTAAACTAACTATCTATGAAATTGAAATCCTACTTAATTGGTATCAAATGATCTTGAATATCTCCTTATCAGCAACCTGGCAGTCGGCGGCATGAATCATCAAGTAGGTTGTTTGCCTTTAAACTTGAGCTGACTTATCGCAAGCATTGGCTCCACTTCGAGCGGTCTGTTGAGGCGAGAGTTAAGCTGGGCAGCATAGGTGGCATCCTGAATATCGGGGATAATATACCCGATTGCATCTATAAGGCAGTTGAGGGCGGCTCTTTGACTGTGTGGTTTTACCAAGAAGAACCAATAGGTGTCCCATGTTAAACTGTTAATTCCAGCAATTAATCTCCCCTTTTCCTCTAGATCTGGATAACATGACTGCTCCAATGTTTTCACCGCTGTCAATTTACCTAGAGTGCATTGGGAAATCATGTTTTACAAGTAGAGAGTATTATTAATAACCAATTCAACCAAATTACTTGTGGTTGATTTGCATCTTGAAATTTCCCTCTCTGCTTTCATTAACTGGGACTGCCATTCTGTAAACAATATTTCTTTATGTGACTCTAAAATTCTTGGTAAATTTGCCGCTTGTCCCTGATCGGTATCTTGCCAGTCAAGAAATTCAGTTAATGTTTCTTCAGCTTGATCCAAGTCTGTTCTAGCCTTTTCTGTTTGTTTACTTATTGATGTCGTCAACTCGCATAGTGGTTCCGCCTGGGCGATTTGTTGACATAGAAGCTTGATTTGTGTTATTAATGCCTTATTTATCTGTAATGCTTCTAATTTGAATTCGGCTATCTGTGGAAGATCCTTTGTCTTCTCAAGCTGTGCTGATAGTTGAGCAATCTGCTCATCTTTTGACTTCAGCATTTGTTCATTTGCTGCCGTCAGTTGTGCCAAGGCCCCAAACAACTCTTTCTGCTTCTGGATTGCGCTGTGATCAATCCTCTATTTCTCTTCCCGTAATTGTTGAGTTAATTTATTATTTATTTGCTGTTGTGTTAACAATTGCTGTTCTGCCTGCTCCACTTTCTGCTGTGCTTCTGTTAGCTGTGCTTGCAATAAAAAGATTTCCTGGTCTTTTGTTTTTAATAAAAGACTCACCTCTGATGCCTTGTCTATTGTTGCCGCCGAATAGGCTCCAGCATATTGTGATAGTTTTGTTAGGTCATCAGAGGGGTCAAATTCCTCCTTCCAAACCACATTCCCCATGACCCTTTGTTCTGGGAAAAGGGAAGGTTGATTAGTCCTTCTCCTCTTCCTCTATCGTTTTACCACAGGTTTGTGCCTTGGGCTATAGAAGACATCCAAGGGAGGAATTTCTTCTATCTGCAAAATAATTTGATCGGAGGGATCTTTTGGGATTATTTCTACTTCCTTTGAACTGGGTATGCCGCTGGTTCTACTTGGAACCTGTTGTGAAGTGGTTTCCTGTGTATCTGCCACTTTCGAAGTTTTGGTGTCCTTTGAGCATTCAAGACTACTGATAATTGAATCAAATTGCTGCCATTCCTGGAGAAATTTGGGATCAATTTGAGTATCCACATTCACCTCTATGTTGCTCTGTTTCTGCTCTTTAGTCTGGGTTTCCTCTTGCACTTTCTCTTGTTTTTTTGTTGTAACCGGCGGTTCCTTTGAATGTTTCTGTTCAGGCTCGCATGGTCTTGTTGCTGGGGTTGTTGCTAACAGATCTAGAGGCAGAGTTTGCAACCTCTGTTCTCTAAGTCTATTGAATTCAACTAACCATTCATCTTTGTATTCCATTATGGCCAGCGATCTAACTTGATACATTCATTCAGCCGAGGAGAACAGGTCATCAAACTTATCTTCTATATGATCAAACTTTGTCAATTTGGCCTGTTCAAGAGCATTATAGGCGACTTTGTTGGGATCAAATCGCCTATTAGGGAGAGTCGCTAGAGTTAATGATTTCATCTTCGTAGCTTCTTTTTCCGCATGTTTAAAATCATGCAAGGTGTAGACACCACATCTCAGAGGAAAGGAGGGCCAGACCTGCTTCTTATTTTTCTTTAGAGTTTGTGTAACTCCTTCGGCAATAATCTGATAGGCTATCTCCCTTGCCAGCAGTTTGTTAGGTATGTAGAAAGGAAGGACATGAGGTTCGGCTTGGCTACCGAAAACTCTTACATAAGTAAATTTCTCCTCTCTGAACCATCTTCCTATTGATGTTAAATCAATCCCTGCTTGGTAAGAAATTTTGGGAGCAGGTTTATTAAAAATAGAATAATGAATGGGTAACATGAAGCCGTTGCAGACTTGGTACAAATGGTGCTTATAGGAAGTCTTCCACAATTTCTGATGGTATATGTGAATAGGTGTGGGGTCTTGTGGAGTCCACCTCCAGCCGAGTACAGGAAACTCATAATTAAAACACAGGGTATCTAGTATATAAGCACTGTAGTAGAATGGGGGAATAAGCCTTTCTGAGACGGAAGTTTTAGTTCTAAAACTAAGAACTGTTGTCGCTAGCTTATCTGACAGTATGGTTGCCCAATCCATTATCTCACTATTACATGCCGCTTCCATCAAGGGAACCATTTCTATAGTGAAATTAGCGGAATCGTGCAACCCCCACAATCTACACATCATTATCCCAGCATAACAATACGGAGAACATAGAGAATCAACAGAGTACTTACCAAAAGTTCCATGCTTGTGTTTCACTGGATTTTGCCTCCATTCCCGAATGGGTTCGAATTCAGTTTCGTTCTCATTTCGGAATTTCTCCAGAAATGCCTTGTTGTACTTCTGCTTTGGCTCACGCAAATGATACATTTGCCTCAAATCATCAGCCTTGAATGAACCGAAGATTCTCCCATCTCTGGTGCAGAAAGTTCTGTCTGTGATTGGGATTTCCTCAATTGCCCACTTTACTACATCCGTATATGGGAGAATTTGTTCCCGAGCCGCTATCCGATGAAGGAAAGAGTCGGCCAAGTCTTTCAAAGTACCATCAGATTTTCTATTGGAACCCGCTATAGCTTATACTGCCGTCACCTTTGGTTCTTCGGCTTCGATCAAATTATAGGTACTTTGCCAAGTGGTCTTGCCAAGTCCTGAACATGTAGTATCAGATATTAATCCTTTCTTTTTAGTTGCTGGATCAGCGACGGCTTGTCCTGTGGCTGGTGTAGTGGAAGCAATTGCGGTTTTCTTAGACTTCTTCCCCATTCTGGTTGAATCTATTACTTCGGAAGAATTCTGCACAGTAGTGGAAATAAGCGTAACATAGAGAATTGGTAGCGAAAACCAAATACGAGTGAGATATATTGATCAATGCATGATGAGGGATTAACTTAAAGTGGCCGCTGATACAATCTATGAGAAGATTTTTTAAGCTTACTATTTCATTAAATGGCCGTTAAAACCTGCCAATCCTTTAAATGCCCATCATATCGCTTATCGGCCGAATGATTTGTTAAAGTGTGCCTTGGATGTTTTGGCAGTTGAGTGGAGGTGAATCACTGTTTGAAAGATAAGGCTTTTAATATGAATTAATCATAATACCTCTGCTTTAATGGTTTTTTGAAGTCTGTGCTTTTGGCTTTATCGCAATTGGGCATCAGGGAAAACTTAAATCTTTATATTGACACCTTTTGGAATCCCCGATCGCTGATAGCGATATTGCATCGCATCGTATCGGGAGTATGGGCACTTTAAAAAACATGCATGGTATATCCCAATCGCCGATAGCGATATCGCATCGCATCGGAGTGAAAGGGACGTGATCGCATCGCATCGGAGCGGGAGGCACTTTTGTTATGGGAACTTATTATTGCTGATATCCGATAGCTGACTACATGTCATCGCATCGGAGAAAACCAATGGGCCTTTAAGTTATGCCTCCTTTGTCATTGCGATATGCGATCTTGCGATCGCTTTATTGCAATGATAAAAGATTAATTATTTATATTATAAGACCAAATAATTGGTTTTTCAAAAAGGTTTTTTATAATGCTTTCATTTTGTTTTTCGGACCTTTTTGAATAATACAAAGTTGATACCAATTAAAAATAAAAAGGGACCCATTTCATATTATAGTTTTAAGAATAAAATGGTATGAAATGGGGGGTTGTTGTAGAGCACAACACCTTCATACAACCTCAAGCCTTGCAAACAAGACTACGGGGACTTGGAAAACACAGGCAGTGACAGTTCGACAGATAGACGTTGGCATCAGAGAAAACCACATAAGGGAGGCAGAATTATCAGGGAAGAGCCATCAAACCTCAGAGAATTGTAGGCCTCTCAATTTGTTGTCACTTGTTTCAGATATCTTGGGTGCTATGAGTTCTGTGAGCAGGTAGAGAGAGTTCAAAACCACCTTGAACTCACCAGACTTTTTGTAGCTCATCTTCAGGACAACAAGGTGAGTCTTGCTGGGGTGACATTCACAGTCTCACCTTCCATTATTGCGGATGCCACTAGGATTTTGAATGTAGGGGAGAAATGGTACAAGGCACAAGACCTGGATGAACATTATTATGAGCCTTATATCAAACCTAGGTATAGAAATGAGGCGAAAAGACTTTTTCCTTTCAGATTCCTTAAGGACAAGTATGCCCCCATAATGAAAATCATCATGAAATATTTCACTTGTGAGGGAAGATTTTCTAGGTTGTACACCTATCACATCAGGCTTCTCATGCATTTTACTAGGGTGAGGATGTTAAACCTGCTTTATTTCTTGTTCAAGAGTATTGAGAAGATGGTCCATTTTGTGCAAAAAAAGCCATACCCTCAGCAAATGAGCAGTCTCTATCATTATTCCCTGATCAAGGTGATTGTGCTTCATTATCTTAGACTTCTCAACATCTCTTGGGAGACATTTATTTCTCATGACATCTTCAGGTGTCCTCAAATTCCTCCACCAGTGTCTCAAGAATCAGGGGGACCTTCTAGTAGTGCTGAGATGAAAACAGATGAGGAGGCCAAAGAGATTAGAGCTACTGAGGTGCCCAGGACTTACATGACATATCAGAGGGACACAAGGAGATTGTTTGCAGCTGATAGGTAAGTGTTTGCTCCATAGGATGTGGAAGGGACCTTGCCTTCATCATCAATCTATAGGCAAATGCTTGCTCCACAGGATGTGGAAGAGGCTTTGCCTTCTTCATCAACACAACAGGTATAGGTGTAGTAGCTGCTAAAAGGGAAACAAAATATGTCGGAGGAAAGTATTGATGATGAGGAGAAAGAGAGAGACTTTGATTTGACAGAGCATGATGAGCCGGAGCAGCATTATACTCATCATGGCATGGAAATAATTGACTTAGAGGCTCAGGACAAAGAAACATGAAAGGACATCATCATACAATAAAAGGAGGCTCAAGTCCAAGATTTGATGGACAATTTGGAGAGGGCCAAGTATGTCATCACATATTTGGAACAAGAGAACAAGTAGTTGAGTGACAAGCAAGTCCTCATGGAGCTGGAACTTCTCAAGGTAAAACGACAAAGTGAAAAAGAGGCACAGGTCACTTTGACTCCTATTGAGAAGGAGATTGAAGAGGATAGAGAGACTTGGCTTGAGAGAGTAAATTTGCACCTAGATAAGCTGTTGTAGAAGGCCAATAGGAACAACCAGATGATCAGGCACATGGCCTACCATTACAGGACTCGAAACAAAATTTGCAACATGAGGGTCAAAAAGATGAAAGCTAGGCTAAGGCAGGCTCTAAAAGGCAAGAAGGAGGAGCATAGGCTTAGGTTGCTTGCTGAATATTCCTTGGCTCATCAAGCTACTTGATGATGGTGTTTCTCACCAATTTTTATCAAGTTTGGAAGAATTTTTGTCATTTGAAAATTTTGAAATTTTAAACACATGAAAGCATGCTCAACACATGGCGCCATCGGCGCTGCACTTTTCCTAGGGGCACCCAATGCATAAATGGTTTGCATTTTTGGATTCATAGCGATGAGTACATGCACCCTATGGATTTTCTAAGTTTTTGGGGCAGAACTGGTCCACCAAAAGGTCAAAAAACACCCTAAAAATGACCTTTCTGCCACTTTTTGGACACATAGAAGTAGTCTTGGGAGAATCAAGTTTTGAGGGGTCAAATGAGCTTCAAATGAAGAAATTATAGGTTTTTTGGAAATTAGACTTGAATACCTTTCCAATGAGATATCATGAGCTCAATTTGGATGTCAGGAAGGCCTCCAAAAGGGACCTAAAAGTGGCACTGCACGTTGGGCCAGTGGCACTACGCATAGCGAAAATTTTACACAAGATGGTTATTTTTCCATTTTTTGACTGTGTTCATGAATTTTCTCTCATGGAGGATGTTTTACCATTGTAAGTGATGGCTTGGCATGTAAATATGATGGATAATTAGTAGTATAGGGTATATTCATTGCATTAAAAGTCAATTTGAGCTCAAATGAATCAGTTTTTCACTTTTAAAGGCAAGTTTTTAAGATGCCTATATTCCTGTTTCTTGTTTAGTGTTGGTTAGATTAGCTCCTCATATTAGGGATTCGACCCCTAAGGATGGGAGAAGGTTGAAACAAAGCCTATATCCTCTTCTTCTTTCTCATTGTTGAGGGTTGGACTTAGCTAGATGCTCAGACGTTGATTGTACATCATTTTGTAGTAGTTTAGTAGGAGATTAATAAGAATTGCAGCTATTTTTATGGGATCCATGTGGTATGGAGTTTTAGTATAGTTTCTTATTTTGTTATCATATGTTAGTATTTTTTGTGTATTCTATTAATCATTTCATTGCTTCTAAGTGAATGCTTTCAAGTTTATAGGCAAAATTCATTACATCAGTGCTCTGCTTTGGGAAAATATTCACCATTTCATGTTTTCTACAGTTTGGGAAGGATCCATGGTAATCACATGCTCTTCCTAGCCTCTCACCAGTCTTAAAACATCTCACCCATCAAGCCTTAGAGTGCTAAACCTTATGCCTACCTTGCCCCTTCGAACACCCTACAATTTTGACCTAATTCCCTAGACCTAAACTGTTCAACTCCTCCTCATCCAGCAAAACCCTTTCAAAATACAATCAAAACTTCGTGTTACTATACCTAGCCTAAAATCCTTTTCCTAATCTAGTCATCTTGGCTAAAATCCTTACGGAGAGAGTCCTCTCCCGGGCTAGTATGGCTAGCTACTTGGCTAAGTGTGGTTTGTGGTTACCCTGGCATTGCCTTTCTTCAGCCTAAGGTTCAATCCAGGTGATAATAGGTACATGACAGATTCTTGTGGGTGAGCACGCTGATACCTATCATTGATACGCTGATCCATCAGATCACTTTGTTTCCACACTCAGGGTTGAATCTGGCTAAAGAGTTTGGCGGAAAGACGAGCGAGCGTGACCTCACAAATAAAATGAAGGAAAAATTCAAGCTCGTGAAGAAGCTACACAGGTACTCTATTACCTCAATCACCAACCCCGCAGTAAAAAGTGCTACCTAGATCCTTGTTGGAAAAGCCATGAGAAACTGCCGCGCGGACAAGGTCATGGCACTAGTTATTTCACTAGCTACATAGTGTGTAGAGGGCGTGCAGTTCAATTGGTCGTGCTACCTTTGTAGTGAGTTCCCTGCAAACTATCGAGAGGCACAGGATGAGAGTAAAACATTCCACTACGCATGGTTGTTACTTTCCATTGTATTAGTGGCTTGGGATCTGTTCAAGGACAATCAGTTTCCTCCCATGGACAAGGGATTGCTAGAGGCTACACAGTTTTCATCCCTCAGGGAAACAAAGGACATCGTGCATGTCACAAAGACCAAAGTCTTCTAGGTGATGATGGAGACGAGCCTCTGGATGGCCATCAACCAGAAGCCAAGGTTTTCACCAACTATGCTCGACCATCTCTTCAAGTACGTGGAGTTTAATGCTGATTTTTACCATGTATATATCAGGGCGTGAAAGTATTCGCAACAGAAATGGTTCGACCTCCCTTACTTAGCTACGGATGAAATAATTCAAGAAACTATCAAGCATTGGCTGATAAATTGGCATTCTCCATTTAATTTGGCTACAGGCACCAGCGATTCCGTGGAGAAGAAAAAGAAGAAATCAACCAAGTAAAAGGTCTAGCAGTTGGCCAAGAAGTGTAGAAAATAGGTCGAGGAGAGGGACCGGGTGGAAAAGGAGTGTGTCATGAAGTAGTAGGTTGAACAAGAAGAGCATGACTCTAAGCATAGTGGTAAGTCTCCTTCACCCCAAACAGAGGAGGAGGAGAAATCAGAGCAGGGCAGTGGCGGTCAAGAGGAACAAAGCACTCCCTTCTGAATAAAGAGATATAGGATTGGCAAAAGGAAGGGCCGTGGAAGAAGTCAAAAGTGACAAAGTCATCACTGGATCCAATCACTTTGATAGAAGGTGACCTTGATGAGATTGGAGACAAGGTATGCGATACCACAGTGGAACTGCTCCAACAATTCGAACAATAGCAACATCAGGTGCTAAGTACCATTCATAAGGATCTGCATGAGCTGCAGATCCAAACTAGCAGGATCTAGGAGGGTGCAGGGTAGGTTAGTGCTCCACAGACAAGTTTGCCATCGAGAACTAGTTAGGAAGTAGAGATGGTTCGGTCACTTGATCACGCCACTAGATGGATCCTTGAGCACAGAGGCAGATGATGATAAGGTCATCGTAAGTTCTTTGAAAAACATTGGTCTTAACCTAGCCACACTCCTCAATGAGTATTTTCACACGCTGTAAGCAGGTGTGATAGCAAAGTTCAGAGCTCTGGAGTAGCGCAAACTAAGCCTAATTAGTGAGTATAGGGTGAATAATGATTAGATGTTCACCAAAAAGACAGAGACATTGTAGGAAAAACTGAAAATTTAGGGGCAGAGCGCCTAGCTAGTGGCCGCAATGGGAGAAGCATACAGAACTGTGCTAGAATTGCATATCCCAAAGGAAGCACTGTTGGAGGAAAAGATTAGAAAACTTGCTGCGAGCGTGCGTGACACCAAGGCAGAAGTGGCTAGAGTTCAATTTTAGATGAACATGAAGGTAACAAAACTGAAGTTGAAATTGTAGCCTTCCACCCCGCCAGAGGTAAGGGAACAACATGAAGCCATTGTTAAGGATAGAGTTTCTATGGTGGATGTCGCGGTGTTGACTGCACCATGCTACTTGAGTAGGCTATGTAGGTGGTCATGGCCTTATAGGAGGATCCCACCCTACATGTTTTGAACACAGAAGTCTACGAGCTCTGGCAGAAATATGATGAAGGGTGACAGGGCACACTGTTGCTACAACATAATGCCTTGCTAAGTTGCAGGAGGCTAAGTAGCTGCTTACACAAGTGGAAGTAGCACAGAAGAGAGAGGCATTCCTTAAGGCCGTATTGGGGCCTTGGTTGGATGAGGCCTACATAGTCTCTGCCAATATTCAGGAAAAATTGGTAAACTTGTAGAGTATGTAGTAGAAGATCAAGCAGCATAGTGGAGGACCATCCATAGAGCACTTGGTGGAAGAGATCAAGAAGGCGCCATGCAGAGCGTGACTGAAGTAGCGGTTGCATAAGTGGAGATGGGGGATCTTCATAGCAAGATCTCCGTGCCAGCCGATTGACTTGAGGGCGAGTCACAATCTTTATGTTGGGGGCCTATTGGCATAGGGTCCACTGGGTTAATTTTTGGGAAAAATACCCATGTTTTGTTATATACAATGTAAAATCTCTGTAAATTGTGCTCGTAGAGTGCATAGAGAGTAAAGAAGTCAAAAAGGGTTTTACTCTTCTTTTATGTAAGTTGAGTCAGCTTTTGAAGATCTTCCCATGTTTCGTAGACCATGGGATTGTATAAATAGATGTGTCTTAGGGATGTTTAAGGGAAGTAAGTAAGAAGTCTATGGAAAGAGTCTAAAGGGTTAGCAAAAGAGAGTAAGAAGGTATTCTCTACAGCTGTGTGCGCAGAGGCCTAGGGTAGATTCTGTAGCTGAGTGTGCAGACCCCTGCAACTGAGTGCATAGGGAAGTCTCAAGTCTGTAAGTTTAACTAACTATCAATAAAGAAGATTATTACTGAAATTCATGTGTTTACCCATTTACTTATGTTACAAATGAATGTTCTTTATGATGTGATACATAATGCTTGTATTGAATAATGATGTATTGATGTGTGACTTTACATGGTCTATATTGTTATATGAATGCAATTGACATTAAGTGTTTACGTGAAGATTTTACTATTGCATGTTAGATTTATCGACACTTAAATAGATCCAAGTAATTTTTGGGTTAAGAATAGTCTTGGATGTGCGTAAGTGGCTAATTAACCTATTCAGGGTCCATAAAAGCTAGTCATAGACCTTCGTGGAGGTCTAAAGGCTGATTCAAGGAAGTTATATTGTTAAGGCTTAAAGGCTTATCGACCTATGTGAAGGCATATCTAGGGCAAAAAACGACTTCACGTTGATCTCTAGGTGCATAAACTTGGTTCCAGCATCCCCCCATACTTCTTCAGGTGAGACGTCAATTCGAGCTCCATGGATTGACGTCGAAAGGGCCAGTATTATAGGGATTTGTTTGGCACAACTAACTCTAAACCTAGGTCAAGACCCACTAAGCCAACATAGTAGTAGAGCCTTTCCTTTCACGAGCTTCCTATCTAGATCCTCTCTAGCATATCTCACCCATTATGCAAGTATTGTGTAGGCTTGGGAGTCCTCTTTAGTTCCACCATGACTTTGCATTGAAGCCTCATTCTTCTTATTCTTCACTATTTTCTAGCTTTTTACCCTACAAGTTCCCATGTGTTAAGTTGTAATAATGCATTTCATTTTGACCACTTATATGACTTTTGGCCTTAAGCCGACTTCATTTGGACTTATGTATAAGCCACCTTTTACCATGACATTTTTCAAGTTCAAACCATGCATTCATAAGCCTTTGCAACTTGACACCCATTTTTTTGTGGAGAGAACATCCCCTAAGTGTTAATGACCAACACTTGCCACATTGCATTGAGCATAGGATTGTTCCTATCTGAGTAACTAGTGCATTTTCCCTTGACACTCATTCTCTCCACTATATTATAGGCATTATTTTATTCTTTTTGCAGGATTTAAATATGAACAAGAAAAAAATATATTCCAAAACGAGTAGGAATGAGATAGTTTCTTTATTATTTGATGGAAACAAGATTCAGTCATGTCTCCCTTGAAAAAATCATTTAAAATGAGTCTTTCCTCCATTGGGATGGGACTTAGTTTGACTTTCGGGAAGCCATAACCCTGTTCTTGAGTCAGTCCTCCTTTGATTGGTTATCTCTTCCAATCATATGGAGATTTTATTAATTCCTCAGGCATTGCAAACTTATACAAAGTTATCTTATGCGACCATAAAGTCACATCAAGTCATGATTTTGTTCAAGAGTAAACCTATTCTCGGACATTTGATGGTGTCTCTTGACTCAATTTTGTCAGTCATACTTAGTCTGTCAAATTATTCTCAGTATCACATCAGCTACATGGTCCTTCACTCCTGCTAGTTAAGAAGGTCCCCATTGACATCTTACTAGCATGTATTCTCTTATCAACTTCGACAAATTTCTCTGAGAGTATACCTGGAGTTGTACCTTGGCCCTATTTACATCATTGATAGGTGACATTGTGCTCAACATCGATTAGTATTATGGGTCTTTAACTGACTTGTTTCCCTTGTGTTCGACAATAGCTTACATTATCACACATTGGGATTTGTACAATACCTTGGTTTCCATTTGATCCTATTGGTGGATTCCTTGCGTCTATGTCAGTTTTCATTATTGGCTGGTTTAGAGGATTTATTTTTTGTGTTAGCCATATCTTGTGTATGCTGGAAATGTACTTTGGAATGGTTACTTCATCTCTCTTCGCCCAAGCTCTTACAAAATATTGGTTTGCAGGTTACACTTGCACTGGTCGATGTGGGAAGCCTTAATGCCTTCCTTCTAGTGAATATTTTCCCATCAAATCAAAATCATTTCTCTAGGAACAAAGTTGAGAGTCATTTATTCGGTACCTTACACTACAAGAAAAAAGGACATTGGTGAGGGGCGAAAAATGTCACCATAAGCTCATTGGCGACAGTCAAAAGAGCATTTGTCACCAAAAACTGAACGTCACCAAAGGTGGTGTCACCAAAAGTATAGGTGTTGTAGTGACATACAACTTCCATCACCAATAATGATTTATAATGATGAATAATGACTATCACCATTTCATATGAGCAATGGTGATGGACCATAGCCTCCATCACCAAAAACTGAACATCACCAAAGGTGGTGTCGCCAAAAGTATAGGTGTTGTAGTGACATTCAAATTTCATCACCAATAATGATTTATAATGATGGATAGCGATTGTCACCATTGCATATGAGCAATGGTGACAGACCATAGCCTCGGTCACCAAAAATTGAACGTCACCAAAGGTGGCATTGCCAAAAGTATAGGTGTTATGGTGACATTCAAGGTCCATCACGAATATTGATTATAATGATGGATAGTGACCGTCACCATTTCATATGAACAATAATGATTTATTGTGATGGATCTTTAATGGCCATCATTATTGGTGCATATATATGGTGACATTCATTGACCGTCACCAAAAGCCACATTACTAGAAGTATAGGCGTTGTGGTGACATTCAATGTCCATCAAGAATAATGACTATAATGATGGACAACGACCATCACCATTTCATATCAACAACAATGATTTATGGTTACAAACCTTTGAGGGTCATCACTATTGATGTGTATATATGGTGGCATTCATTGATCGTCACCATTTCATATTTTTGGCGAGGGTCGAAAAATGTCACCAAATCTCATTGATGATGGTCAAAAGAGCCTCCGTCACCAAAAGTTAATCATCTCCATTCCATATGGATGTCAGGGCACGATGGAATCGAACCACCAACCTCCTGCTTGTAAAGCAGGTGCTCTTCCATTGAGCTAGCACCCTTTAAAGAATTATATTTTTTAAAATTATACCTTGAAACTTCATAAATTGTAAATTTTACAACTTTCAATAAATTAAAGCCTCAACAATATTTTAATAAACAAGCAAAGCAACATCGAATATGTAGGTCCCTACCTAATGCTTATTGAAGTTATGAAAATTGTGTGGAGGGCAAAATAGTTATGTATAAGAGAATCAATATGTTCAATTGAATACTCAATTAGAAGTGAAACTCTGAAGACATTTATAACCTATAAATGACCTACAACTATCAAATGCACCAAATATTGCAAAGGAAATGTCATAAGTGGATATCATATGGAAGAAGAGGAGGCAAGGACTTGGAACCCTTGTACATCTTGGCATGCCTTAGCACTTGGCACATCTTAGCTTGTTTGACATGTCTTCATACTATCTGGCACATCTTAGCATGCCATAGCATTCCCTAACACACCTTGGCATTCATGACCTCACAACTAGCATTTCATTTTTCCATGACATGGGAACCTTACATTCACTAGAACACCTTGACACTCCCTAGTTGTCATGCCCTCTGTTATCCTCCATAATGTCCCTGGCTGATGAAGAGATCGACGGAGGTAACCAAAAACAAAGATTTTAGTTTGGTAGCTAGCCCTACCAAACTAGAGAGGGCTCTCTCTATGAAATCATAGCCAAGAGATGTTTGGAATGTAAAGGATTTTAGGCTAGATGGCTAGGGTCAGGTGGGTTTTTGGGAAATTTAGGGACTTGGAACTCTATCCACCGGTGTCTTGTCTGGAAAGGACTTTGTTAAGGAGGCAAGGACTTGGAACTCTGTCTAGGATAAAGCACCTAACATGCATGACAGAAGCTCCCTAGAATAGAGTACCTCCTACCTAGAAGAGTGTACCCTGCTCAAAATATAGAACCCTTCTCTACTGTTCACTTTTCTTAAAGATAAATCTGTGCATAAAATAGTACTAAGAAAAACACCTAAACTAAGAAAAGTGAGCATCTAAGTCAAACTATAGAAGTATAATAAATATGTCTCTATATAATTTTGGAAACACTAGACAAATATTCTTTCATACAACAACAATAAGATGCCTAAAAGCGATGCGATTCTTTCATCATTGTTATACCTTAACTGAAAAACTGGAACCTATAACATGTACCCCAAGGTTGTATACATTTGCTGAAGTGTAGATTGAAAGGATATGCTGAGATGAAGTACTATTGAAGGAGAAACACCTTCAAAACAATAGATAAAGTCTATTGTGAATTCAACCCATTTGCACACATACCAAGGCTGCTACTGGGTACACTTCTCTGTTGAATAAAAACTAAAATGTATTGTAGTGCTACTGAAGGAAAAACACCTTTAGTGCAACACGAATAAAACTCTAACAAATATTGTCACCATGCCCTCGGTTGTCGATGATCTCATCAATATAGGTAACAACTTCGATAATTCAAAAACCAAAAGGTGAGATGCATAGATCATTTGAAATTACAGATTTGGGCATACTTTATTATTGTTTAGGAGTGTTAGTATAGAAATGCAAGGTAAATTTTTGCGTCTTTATGTCACATGCCAAGGATGTGAAGAAATACATAAAATATTAAATAGCATGGTATAAGTCGATTGTAGGTTATTTTGAAACAGGAATGGAATTCTCCTTGTGTGGGTTCTAATCTAGTGGGTATAACTTTAAATAAGAAACTAATAGTTATGGGATTGAAATTGTCTCACAATTCATGAAAAGTCCCAAATTTGTTCACTAGAAAGAAGTAGAGTGAGTCGTCAGGTTTATGGAAGGGAACACCCTATTTAGAGGAAGATAACTTGAAATTAGTCGGGCATATTATTTCTCATCCTCTTGCATGTGTGTTCTTTGAAAAGATAACCACATCCAAAGACTCAATAACAACTTTGGTAAATTTTATAGATGTGAAGCACTTCTGAGAAAACCCATCGCTTAATGACAATTGAGTGAGGAATATGTTGAAGGATTCAATCTTGCACTCAGTCATAAAAAGGAATTTGGGGTATACAGCATCTTGCCAACAAACCGAATCCAACCATAATGTGAAAGGCAGGTTAACTGCGAAACCTCTTTCCCACTTTGTAGTATTGTTCCCTCTTGAATTCCAACAGGTATCTGGCTACTTAGATCCACAAAACTCGTGCCAGGTAAACTCTACATGATACAATTGTGACATGCAAGCTTGACACACACTCTAGTTTCCCTCTAAAAGAGGGTAAGTCAAAATATTATGACAATCTTAACTATAATTTTATCATATAATATTGAGGTATTGCATGGAATAAACAATATACTATCAATGCACTAATGAAGAACTCAACATAAACAAATTTCTTATTGCTACAATAGTGCCTCTTGGGATTCTCAGATAAAGCACCTAACCTGCATGGCAAAATCTTCCTAGAATAGAGTACTTCCTACCTAGAAGTGTGTCCCCTTCTCAAAATATAGAACCCTTCTCTCTTGTGCACTTTTCTTAAAGATAAATCTGTGCATAAAATAGAACTAAGAAAAACACCTAAATTAAGAAAAGTGAACATCTAATTCAAACTATAAAAGCATACTAAATATGGTTGTATACAATATTGAAGTATTGTATGGAATAAATAGTATACTATCAATGCACTAATGAAGAGCTCAAAATAAACGAATTTATTATTGCTACAATAGCACCTCTTGGGATTCTTGGATAAAGCACCTAACCTGCATGGAAAAAGCTTTCTAGAATAGAGTACCTCCTACCTAGAAGTGTGTCCCATGCTGAAAATATATAACCCTTCTCTATTGCGCACTTTTCTTAAAGATAAATCTGTGCATAAAACAGAACTATGAAAAACACCTAAATTAATAAAAGTGAGCATCTAGTCATACTATAAAAGCATACTAAATATGGCTATAATCAATGTACTTCTTTCATTTCTACTACAACCTCATAGGAAAAATATAATGTACAACATGTATCCCAAGGCTGCATGCATCTACCAAAGTTGCAGACCGAAAGTATCTACTAAGATGAAGTATTGTTGATGGAGAAACACCTTCAAAACAATAGATAGAGTCTAATGTGCATTCAACCCATCCGCACATAGGCCAAGGTTACTACTAGGTACACTTCTCCCCTAAATGGAAACTATATTGTATTGTTTCTCTACTGAGGGACAAACACCTTCAGAGAAACACAGATAAAACTATAACATATATTGTCACTATGGTATTGGTTGTAGAAGTTCTCATCAATATAGGTAACAACTTCGATAATTGAAAAACCAAAAGGTGAGCTACATAGATCATTTGAAATGATAGATTTGGGCATACTTTATTATTTTTTAGGAGTTAGTATAGAAAATGCAAGGTATCCTATTGCATCTTTATGTCATATACGAAGGATGCGAATAAATACAAAAAATATTAAAT
This sequence comes from Pinus tabuliformis, assembly GCA_031772625.1. Classification (NCBI taxonomy): domain Eukaryota; kingdom Viridiplantae; phylum Streptophyta; class Pinopsida; order Pinales; family Pinaceae; genus Pinus; species Pinus tabuliformis. Next base: position 434,508,325 of record CM062805.1, read on the forward strand.
AGCATGGTACAAGTCGATTGCAGGTTCTTTTGAAACAAGAATGGAGTTCTCCTTGTGTAGATTCTAATCTATTGGGTATAGATTTAAATAAGAAATTTATAGTTATGGGGTTGGAATTGTCTCATGATTCATGGTAAGTCCCAAAGTTGTTCACTAGAAAGAAGTAAAGCGAGTCGTCAGGTTTATGAATGGGAACACCCTATTCACAGGTAGATAACTTCAAATTAACCGGGCATTTTATTTCTCCTCTTCTTATACATGTGTGCTTGCAAAAGCTAACCACCTCCGGAGACTCAAGAACAATCTAGTAATGTTTATAGGTGTGTAATGCTTCTGAGAAAACCCATCACTTAATGAAAATTGAGCGAGTAATATGTCGAAGGATTCAATCTTGCACTTAGTCATAAAAAGGAAGTTGGGGTATCCAGCATCTTGCCAACAAACTAACTCTAACCATAATGTGAAATCTAGGTTAATTGTGAAACCTCTTTCCCACTTTGTAGTATTGTTGCCTCTTGAATTCCAATAGGTATCTTGCTTCTTAGATTCATAAAACTTGTCCCAGGTAAACTTTGCATGATACAATTGTGATGTGCAAGCTTGACACACACTCTAGTTTCCCTCTAAAAGAGGGTAAGTCAAAATATTATGACAGGCTTAACTATAATTTGATCATACATTGTTGAGGTATTGTATGGAATAAACAATATACTATCAATGCACTAATGAAGAACTCAAAATAAATGAATTTATTGTTGTTACAATAGCACCACTCTTGGTATTCTCCAAGGAGCCACTAATTTATACACATTTGGAATGTTTACTTGGTCTACAGAAAGATTAAGCAATGGTAGTGATCACTCTTTGCCCTCGCATGGAAGGTATATACAGAGTTAGCAATAAATTGATTTAAAAGTGAGGTATATGCCTGAAAAATAGGAGTTCGACTCTTCAACTCTAATTTACTGGTAAGGAAACATTCAATTGTAAATGCTTGGTCTTCTACAGTGTAAATTTCTAGATAAATGGTTAGCGTAAATTTGTCCATTGTCCACATATCCCAAAAAACCATGTATTTATGGACTCTGGTTGTGTGTAAGAGAGGGGAGATCACATAAATAATCCATTATCAAAAGAAAAAGTTAAAGAACAACATTCTATGGAGAAGGCTTTTAAAATTTTATTAAATACCTTAGAAAGTTTGAAAGGACATAACTGAAGCTTCCCTCTCCTTCAACACTTCATTAAATATGCCCCTTTCCAATGCAGATGTGGCCTACAGAATCATAATCAACAAATAGAATATGAAAAGTAAGTTTAATGAATTAAAATAGCTTTGTTATACCTCAAGAAAATGGACTATGAGAAATTGGATTCATTCTCTACAAAAGATGATATAGCTAGATCTAATTACATTTTTAACTGAAACAAAGGTAAATTGGATTCATGCTCTACAATATATGATATAATGAGATCTAATGACATTTTCAACTCAAACAAAGGTAAGTTGAGTAAGATAAAGCTCCAAAATGATGGCATCCAACTTATGAGTGGCAGTTACTATATATATCTAGCTAGAGGATATAACATAAATATATTTGTTATATGTGAAGATAAAAAAATGAAAGAAATGTGAAATTTTGACCATCAACTATAAGTTCCTTTCAAGGACTAGACCGAACCATAACATTGTTATCAAGATAATCAACTCACCCATGCTAGTACGCTTCTAGTAGTTTCATGATAAAACTCAAACTCAATAAACTTCAAACAACATAAATTAACCAACAATATGTCTGATGTCGGTTACCTAAGGATTATATCATACTAAATTACCTTTTGCATCTAAAATTGAAAATGATTGTGGAAGAAATGAAGAAAAAACAGTGATTATGATGGATGCATGTGATGAAATAAAAAAAAAAGACCTTTCTTCTTCCTACTGATGAGCCTTCTAGGGGACTCTTGGATGAAGTTGATCCTAATATGCTTTCTGAAATCAAAGAGACACTTTCTAGGTACTCTGATTTGACGGAAAACAACCCTAATGCTTATGAAAATGAATATGGAAAGCAATAAGAATCGATGAACCTGGTATTGAAGAAGGTGTCTCAAAGTCTAATATGGATAGTATTTTAAATTTCTACAGCTAGCAGAGGGTTTTCCTAGTTGGGTTCCCTAGATTTTTCAATTTTTTTCTATAGTGTGACTATGTTTTATTTCTATTCTATTCCACTGCAAATTGGTAGGGATATTTTTCGTCTTCATGCAACAATTAGTTTCATATTTATTCATTCAAGTAGTAGCAGAATTTCAAGGAAATTCTAAAGGGACAATTAATCTATATTTTCACTTATATCTTTTGCAAGTAAAATTCACAACTAAATTTTCATCCAAAGTGTTTAGGTTACTAGCAAGTGGTGTCACGTCATATCTCAACATTGAAAGGCATAAATCATACTATTTAATAAGGTTGAGACTTCAGATACAAAAATCTTCCCAAGTTATGCAAGAAAGAAAACTGTTGATTTTTAGTTCTAAATCTATCTAACCAGAACAAAGATATGCCATTTGCAACACCCTCTAGTCAAAGTTATTCCTGGCCTCATTCAACTCAATTAAGAATATGTCAATCTCGTTGAGATTCCTTCTTCATTTCATGCTTCTAAGTTATATATTTATGCAACCTAATATATTGTTTATGTTAAGTGATTATTCATTAAAAATTATGTAGTCTGTCCAGCACATCTATGTAATTTTCTGATCAGTTTCTAGGAAGAATCTATCAGACATTTGCAACAAAAAATAGAAGACTATTTTAGTACATAGTGCTATAAAACTCTAATCTGGAAAAAGTATTTTGGGTTGTTTCACTAAAAATATTTACAAAATTTTCAATCCCAAAGCCATTTCAGGGAGGATTTTAGTTAGGGAGAAATTTAGTATTATTTTTGGAAAATTCGAATGCAAATAAAAGAAATTCTTCCCATTTGCTCAAAAGATTCCAACACCAAATATCAGTGAATTCACAGAACTTAAGATTTGGAAATAATTAAATTTTACTTTGCTTTTCTAGGACCATATATGAGTGAATTCACAAAACTTGAGATTTGGATTCTAGAAAAACTTAAATTTCACCTCATTTATTAGGATTGGAAATTCCTTGAGATACAAACATGTAGCATTAAGGATCTACTTTGCTTGTTTAAGGACAATGTTCAGTTTATAAATATTGATACAAGAATACTTGTATACATGCTTGACACAGTTCTTTGGTCACAACTAATGAAACTAAACTCCATCAATACATAACAGACAAGGTAGAATCTAAGAGAGCATGTACTTTTCAACATATACTCTAACAAAGATAAACATCTATAAAGTCATATAAAGTTGTCACCACACCAAAGAAGGAATTAAAAACCAAAACAAAAATAGGAACAGGCTTGGATTTTTATGTTTACTCTAACAAAATGTTAAATAGGATCGATATCTTAAAATGGAAAATAGTGTAGTTGATTATGATTTATTGAGCCCAAGGGGTTAGCCCAACCGAATGTCATTAATGTTACTAGGTATTTGGCTAGTTCTTTGCTGGCAGGTGACTTGTTTGAAATCCCTTGGGTGAGGTGCACTACTCAATGCCAATGGTTTTACCAGGGATGCCATCCATGAATGTGGTCAAACATCCATTGGGATTCCCTAGAGAGTTTTTCTTGGAAACAAGAAAAATAGGATTTCCTAAAGAGAAATTTTGAGATGCATATAGTGTACACCCAATAAAATCAACTCTATAGAGACAAACCATAAAAGAAGGAAAAATGCATATGCTTTTACCTATGTTCCCTCGTTTTCCCTCCTACCCCGTGAAAAGTGAAAATATGCTACTCTTAAACTTAGAAGAAAGGATGAAAAAAATAGCGAATTTTGAACTAGTCCTCCTTGTGTGGAAGAAGCCTAAAAGTGGGGTGGAAATGCAGTGAGGTTAGAAACGAACTCTTAAAATTAAAAGAAAGGATGAAAAAAATAGTGAATTTTGAACCAGTCTTCCTTGTGTGGACGAAGACTAAAAGTGGGGTGGAAATGCAGTGAGGTTAGAAATGAAACATACCTGGGCGTCATTAATGGAATGAAGATCTAATGGTGGGGGATCTAAGGTGTGTGTACTCCTCCCTATGTAAAACAAGACTAAAAGTGGGGTGTAAATGTAGCGAGGTTAGAAATGAAACATACCTAGGCACCATTAATGGATTGAAGATCCAATGGTGGGGTTTGATATCAATCTGCTACTAGTAAAACCTTAATTCACAACACTCTTCAATCTCATTTTCCCTCCCACAATGTGAAAAGTGAAAATATGCTACTCTTAAACTTAAAAGAAAGGATGAAAAAAATAGTGAATTTTGAACCAGTCCTCCTTGTGTGCAAGAAGACTAAAAGTGGGGTGGAAATGCAGCGAGGCTAGAAATGAAACATACCTGGGCACCATTAATGGATTGAAGATCCAATGGTGGGGTTTGATATCTACTGGCAAAACCTTAATTCACAACTCTCTTCAATTTCATTTTCCCTCCTATGAAAAGTGAAAATATATACTAGTTTTCCCTCCACCCTATGAAACGTGAAAATATAATGCTTGTTTTAGAAAATAAATGAAGACTGTAATTAGGAGGGCTTTGTTACATCACAATTAACACTGAATTTTTTCAAAAATGTTAAAATTTCCCTCCCTAAAAAACAATAAATACAATATTTATAGAGTATAGAGTAGATGTGTAGGTGTAATGCAAGTATGTAAACAATTCTAAATATGGGCTTAGTTAAAGAATAATAGTAATAATAATAATAATAATCAAAAGTATGGGGATGAGTGCAAAAAGCTAAATGTTGGCTCAATTAATAATAAAAATAATAAAATTCAATTTGTTATATTTTGATTTTGTTATTAACTTGTGAATAGGTTTTGTTACAATACCATGAGCCATTACCATGGCTTATCAATACCTCAAGCCCAAAAACCATAACTTATTTCACAACCAAAATATTTTATAACAATATGACAAGATTCTTAACCATGGATATTCACCCCACACTTTACAGTGGATATTATTAACTTGTAAAAATTTGGTTTCGTTATAATACCGTGGGCCAATACTATGGCTTATCAATACCACATGCTCTAAAAACATAACTTATTTCACAATCAAAATATTCATAGCAATATGAAAATATTCTTAACCATGGATATTCATTCTCACTTTACCATAGATATTATTAACTTGGAAATATACTTTGTTACAATACCATGGGCCAATACCATGGCTTATCAATATCACATGCCCAAAAAACATAAATTATTTCAAAATCAAAATATTTTATAAGAATATGACAGGATTCTTAATCATGGATATTAACCCCTCCTTTATCATTGATATTATGAACTTGTGAATAGGCTTTGCTACAATAGCATGGGCTAATACCATGGCTTATCAATACCAAATGCCAAAAAATCATATCTTATTTCACAATCTAAATATTTTATAACAATATGACAAGATTCTTAACCATCGATATTCACCCCCACTTTACCATGGATATTATTAACTTGCAAATAGGCTTTGTTACAATACCATGGGCCAATATCATGCCTTATAAATACAACGTGCCCAAAAACCATAACTTATTTCACAATAAAAATATTTTTATTTAATTTTATTTTATAACATTTTTTATTTCAAGCTAATAGGAAAAGGGTTGTAATTAGTTTTGAGATATATATAAACCCTCTATCCTCACGACTACTAAAAATATTCCCATACAAATTAAATTAAGGTTTTAATAAAATTAAAAATGAGAATATGTTTGTATTTAAAGATGTCAAATTTATATAATAAAAATATTAGTAAGAACCAACATAAATCTATCTTAACTAAGGATCCAAGTGATGATAGCAAGAAAAGTGAAGGGAAGAGAGGGGGAGGGAGATAGTGACAAAGATGGAGGGTGAGAGAGAGAGAGAGAGAGAGAGTGATGGGGGAGACAAAGAGGAGGTAGGAAGAGAGAGAGGGGAGAGAGAGAAGAAGAGAGTGGGGGAGAGAGATATGGAGTTGGAGGGGGAGAGAAAGGGAGGAAAGAACTAAGGCATAGGGAGATAGAGGTGGAGAGAGAGGGAGGAAATAACTAAGGCATAGGGAGATAGAGGTGGAGAGAGAGAGGGAGTGACAAGGGATAGATGGATAGAGAGAGAGGGAGAGAAGAGAGGACGGGAGAGAGAGAATAGGTGGGGATAAACATAGGGAGAGAAGGGAAAGAGAGAGAGAGGGAGGCACAAAGATGGAGTGGGGAGAGAGAGAGAGAGTGATCCGGGGGGGACAAAGAGAGGTGAGAGTGAAAGGGAGAGAGAGGACTAAGAGAGAGGAGAGAGAGATGAAGTTATAGGGGGAGAGAGAGGGAAGGAAGAAGAAAGACATAGAGGGAGAAAGGTAGAGAGAGAGGAAGTGACAAGGGAGCGATGGAGAGAGGAGAGATAGAGGGAAGAGAGAGAGGCAGAGAGGAAGAGGGAGGGAGAGAGAGATAGATATGGAGAGAGAGTGTGTATGTTTTGGGGGTGAGATAGGGAGAGAGAATAAGAAAGAGACACATAGATACTGTTGGCTTGTATGGGCCTGACCCAGGTTCAAAGGTCATTTAGCCAAGCAAATCCTGGTACTACTAGCCCTTTCGACAATAGTCCATGGAGCGTGGACTGAGGTCTCACCCGAAGTAGTATGGGAGGGTGCTAGAACTAGGTTTCCGCACCTTGGGGATGTTTGATGGGCTTCTAGAAGTTCGCAGTCTGATCCATCGCTACGTGCACTTGCTATTCCTTCGCAACCTGTGCTGCTATTTCCGCACAGCCCTACTTGGGGCGTGACCCATATAATACCTAAGTTCCTTGCTAATTAACTGATTACTTAATTTGTGTGTGTGAGATTTATGGTTATTATAGCCTATTTAGCAATCATATCAGTGCGCATGATACATACACTACTATAAACATAAAGACGATAATGCACAACAAATACATAGAAATAAGAATCAACTTCTCTTTATTAATATTCAATCTCAATTACAAACTCGACATCGCCCTGCACACTTAGCTGCAGGGGTCCGCGCACTCAGCTGCAGACTCTACTAGGCCTCTACGCACTTAGCTGCAGATCCTCTTCCTACTACTACGACCCAATACACTTAGAATCCTACTCTAAGCTTGAACCATTCCTTCGCTACTCACTCTATCATCAACTATCTTTTCAACTTAGAGCCTTGCTCCATTTATACAATCCCATGGTCCGCGGACCATGGCTAGGCTAACATGACTTTACATTACATTAAATTAATTTAGGTTGGACAGCCCTATGACTTAACCTCTACTTCGCACTCCGTGCCCACAATTCGCTGACTCTTACAAAACCTTTGACCAAAACTTGGGCTTTAAGCCCCAAAACCTACTGTTGGGGGATTCCATGCCCAATATTCCCCCAACACAATCATCGTGACTCGTCTTGAGTCACTCTATTGGTGCGGTGATCTTGGCACGAAGCCCTCCAATTGTTCATGTATGTCCCGGAGGTCTGCGGCGCACTATTCTGCTATTTGCTGGACCTGTTGTATTCTTTCTTCTGAGTCATCCATGTGTGGATCATGTCATTTCTTTGGTACCGGCTTCTGGTGCATGTGTTTATAATCTCGTGCCTTTTTCCAGCTCCTTGGGTCGTGAAGACTGTGCTTTGGCTGGTTAGTCAGATAGTCGGGCCACCCGTGTAGGGCTTAAGGTGACTGCCAATTACTTTTCCTGGGAAGGGTTCTCCATTAAGTTTGACTAGCTAGATTGCTCCTCTGTCTGTGACCTCCTTTACCATGTATGGTCCCAACCAGTGCATTCTGAATTTTCCTAGAAAATTTTCAAACTTACTGTCATATAGTAGCACTAAGTTGTTTACCTTGAAGGTGCGCAACTTGATATGGTAGTCGTGCTAGGCATTTTCATGCTGCTTTTGTACCTGTTGATGAAATTCAGCCAGAAACCATTCTTCCTCGATTTCTTCTAATTGTGTGAGCCTTTCTTCTAGAGCTTTGTGGTCCATCATGCCTGTGAGCACTGTTATTCGTAGACTAGGTACAATGAATTCCATCGGCATGATGGCTTCTGTACTGTAGACTACCCGAAAGGGTGTCTGTCCCATCAATTTCTTGCACGTTTTCCTGTACACCCATAACACAGCAGGTACGCGCAGGTCCCAGTCGTTCTGCTACATGTTACATACTTTGGTCAGCGCAGTCTCCAGTATTTTATTGAATGCCTCTACTATCCCATTGGCCTGTGGGTGGTATGGTGTAGTTTTCTTATGATACATTTGGAACTCTTCTGTGAGCACACTGATGGTTTCATTCAGAAAATGTGTTCCTTAATCACTCATTAAGATTTTAGGACAGCCAAATCGTGTCAACATGTTTTCCAATAAAAACTTTGCAGTTGTAGTGGTCGTACAGTCCTTGACAGGTTGTGCATCTGCGCATCGTGTTAGGTACTCCATTGCAGTAATGATGTGGTGTGAAACTGTCTTTCCTTGAGGTGTGATTGGGCCAACAAAGTCGATCACCCATTTCTCAAATGGCTGCAGTGTCATTTGGGGATTCAGTGGCATTTCATCCCGTCGTGATGGTTTGCCTGTCCTTTGACATATATCATAGGCCTTATAGTGTGCTTTCGAATCCTGGTGCAGGGTCAGCCACCATAACCTTGTGCGAAGAATCTTCTACGTGGTCACGCATCCTGCATAGTGTCCTCCTGCAGCGCCCCCATGTGCTTCCATGAGGATCTGACCATGTTCAAATTCAGGAACATATCTTCATAATATCTCATCATTTCCCATCATGTAGAGGTGCCTTGTGATGACAAAAATTTCTGCCGCATGCACCACCAATTCCTTTTTCTGTTGGATTGTGTACTCCTTTGGTGAAATCCCTGTTGTTATAAAATGGATTATATCTTTGAAGTGTCCATCTGTGACATGCACTGCAAAGAGCTATGCGTCAGGTAGTCCCTCCTCCAAATTTTTTGGTTCCTCGCTTGTCTCAATTCGTGACAAGTGGTCTAGTCCGGCATTTAAGCATCCCAGCTTGACTATGACCTCAAAATCGTATTCTTGAAATAGTAAAATCCATCTGCATATTCACCCCCCCAACACAGGCTTGTTCACCAGGTATTTCAACGTGGAATGGTCGGTATACATCTTGAAATGCCCTCCAAGTAAATAGTCTCAGTATTTTTGGAGCGTGTACACCATTGCCAACCCCTCACGCTCGGTGGTAGAGTAGTTATTTTATACTTTGGACAATCTTTGACTTGCAAACATGATCGAGTGATCTACACCCTCCATTCCTTCTTGTGTGAGTACGGCTCCCAACACAATACACAACGCATCAACATGTACATGAAATTCCACGTCCCATTTTGGGAAGACCACGATTGGCGCAGAGGCTAGTTTCCCCTTTAGGATATCCAAACTCTTTATGCAATCATCATTCCAGCAATATGTAACATCTTTTTTTAATAGCTTTTCCATTGGCGCAATTATTTGGGCATAACTTTTGATGAACTTCATATAATATCCTGTGTGTCCCAAGGTAGCGCACAGTTGTTTAACACTTCGTGGTGCTTCTAAGTTTAGGAAAACGACAATCTTCGCAGGATCCACCATCAGTCCTTGTTTGTAGACCACATGTCCCAACAAGTTTCCAAAGGGAATGAGGAATGTGCACTTCTTTAGGTTTAGCGCAATCTGGTGCTAGCGGCAAGTATCCAACATCAAACGTAAGCTTTCTACATGGTGCTTAACTAATCCAAAAACAATCCAGTCATCTAGATAGACCTCCAAAAGGTTGTGGATGTATTCTTTGAACATGGCTACCATGATGCACGAAAATATAACTGGCGTGTTCTTCAGTCCAAATTGCATCACGATGTATTGAAAGCAGCCCCATTTTGTTGTGAAGGTCATCTTGCTCCTATCTTCTGGTGCGATCTTGATTTGATGGTACCCTGAGAACCCATCTGTGAACGAGTATGTTTCTTGACCACCAACATTTTCTAGTACTTCATTTGTGAATGGCATTGGTAATGGATCATGTACGCAGGTGTCATTTAGCTTTTGGAGGTCTACACATATTCTTATTTCACCCTTTTGTTTTTTCTCCTGTACTACCATAGGACTCACCCAACCGGATTCTTCCACTGATTCAATAATTCTGGCTATGAGAATTTTGTCTAATTCATCATGGACCTTTTCTTTATACCTCAGATTCAAGCGGTAAGGCCACTTCTTAACTAGCTTTGCGTCAGGTTTTAGGGTGATCTTCATTACCCCTAAATCTCCCACGATCCCATTTAATTTCGTAATTTTTGTTGGGAACAAGTCTTGGTATTCATGAAGTAACTCATCGACCTTATCAACCGTGGCATCATCCCAATAGTCACCAAGCGTTGCATACTTTGGCTCTGCCTCCATTCTAATGTTGACCTGCTTCATCTTTAGTGGCGCGGTGATGTCAAGGTCTTCTAGTGATGGTCTGCGAATCTTGTGAGACCCTTCTATTTCTGAAATGTGAATTTTTCATGGGTTCTCATTATCCTCTTCAATATTTACATTGTAACACTCTAGTGCACCACTGAACTATGTCGCCCACTTTGGCTGAAGTACTCTCATTGGCTTCTATGGTATTTTGAAGATAGCGACTTTTACTGCTTATAGCACATCATCAACAGTATCTAACCAATGATCTTCAAATGTGAATGTTAACAAAAATCACTCGCGCAAGACATCCCATTCTCTCGTACCATGGCATAGCTCTGTCTCAATATACCAATTCATGGGTATGACGTCCAAGGTATGGTAGAATAAATGCACCCATTCAGGTTGTGGCTCTTCCCCGTAGACCTTGGTCCATTTCTCGAGGTCCGTGCATGGATCATCTCATCCGTCATATTTGTCTACTAGTTGTAATTGTGGTTTTCCAAAATGCAAGCGCATCATCCTTCTGCATCCATGCCAGTTCTCAGAATTTCCTTGACTTGTACCACACCATCGTGTGAGTGTTGTGCGTAGTGCCCACTTCAGCATATCGAACCACTACTGTTCTAGTACTGCAACTTCAAGTTTGCTAAGAAATTCATCCACCGCTGTTAATCCATCATATGTCAGTATCTCCCTTGCCTCTGTGGTCACCCAACGCAGTGATCTAACCATCATGTTGCAATTAAGCGTTGTTACTTTGTGTACCCGATTCTTCCGTCACTCTATCTCTCTGTCAGAATCCGAAGTGCAGGAGCTTTTGTGCTCCCACAAAATCCTTCCATCTACAGTCGAATGCACCCAATCCTCTCCTTGTGTAGTTATCTTGTAGATATAGTTGAGATCGTCATCACTATCATCGTCGCGCACTGGTTCAATGTATCGCACTCCTTTGGTTAGATCTAGCGGTACTACTACGTGTAGTGACTTTTTCTCAAAGATCATTTTGCGCTTCTTCAGATTTATGACTCTATTCATATCAGTAGCCTAGTCTATTCCTAGTAGCACGGGATAGGGATTGTTGTCATCGACAATCTCTATCACTTCAAAATCCACCTACATGCTCGCGCCTTCAATATTGACTGTCACCCCTTGCAATCTTCCCATGGGAAAAATATTCTGTTGGTTCGCCATTCATAACTGAATAGGGGACCATTGTAATGTGGGTTTACCCATGCATTCCCATGTTTGTTTTGGTAATAAATTTGCATATGAACCCAGATCTAGGATTATCTGATCCATTTCGTACTCTCCTATTTGCGCAGTCAACCTCATCTCCCTTCCTATGTGCAATGCATGCTTTCCAAGTTTTCAAACCACATGTAGTTCTCCTAACCCTGCACACTTAGTGATAAGTTCCTACAACCCTTTGACTGCCTTGCCGTCGCACAATAGTTTCATGCATGTCTCCAGAAAGGTAGTGAGCATTGAAGGATCCATCCCTGGTTCTAGTTGATCCCTACTACCTAAAGTGGAGGCCTAAAGCTCTTCTTAGCTTCCATGAATGTCTCCTTCGCACGTTCTAAGTCAAACTCGGGTTCCTTTGTAGGAGCCTTGTGAACCCACGCACTTTATTCTGGCTCCTTCCTTTTATCATCACCGATGGCCATACCACTCCTAAGCATCATGTTTACATTTGGGTCTTCTTCGTGCGATTCAGACATCATCATTTGTAAATTCTAGGTTGGAGGGGGTTGGAGTACCCCCTTTTCGTGCATCCTCGCTATCAGTGAAGGGAAATCTTCTGCCTCATGATAAAACTAATTACAGTACCAACATGATATCCTAGTTGGGTTCGTACAATCATGGGCATAATGCCCTAGCCCTCCGCAATTATAACAAATTATCTAGCCGCAACCCCTTCCTGGTCCCATTCCACCTCGACCCCGACCGCACCCCTGAAACCCAGTGCGCACCATCCCTACGTTTGGGTTGAGGTCTCACGTTTTGGCCTGCACCTTGGAGGTAGGCGTTAGATCCATCATTAGTTCATAGCTTCGACAAGTACATTTGTCATGGCCTACCAACGTGAAGAAATTACAAAACAATTACTAGGACATTTGCGTATACTTCTACAATAGATGACAATTATCTGTGGTGTGTTTTCCTCCTATCTGGCAGATCGCACACCATAATTCAGACACCATGCTCGGCCCTACCTGTACCTCCAGTCTTAACAGAATTAGCCCTCCCCCTACCAAGCAGTTTGCGAACACTGGACAATGGTCCTTGTCATGCCCTTGGCCTTTGCATTTTATGCACCATACTTCCTCGCACACCTCTGGCCGAGTTGTCCTGTCCTATTTCAAACTTTGCATCTCCAGACATAGATTCTATAGTTGCGAGTGGATTTGTTGGATTCCCAACCCAGGGTCTTGTATAGGGGTCTCAGGCAATCTCATTGCCATCTCCAATGCTTTGGCTTGGGTGGAAAGTTTTTGTTGTGACAATGCCATTCTTAAGTGTGGCATGAGTGAGGCCACAAACTATGCATGATGTTGTGCATCTGTTAATGTCATATTGGCTTCACAGATCGTACTCTTAATGCTTTGGTCCAGATCCTAGGGGGTCTCGCCCAGGAGCATCGTGATCTCCTTAAACCCAGTGATTGATTGTGTCTCTGATTTTGGCCTGCTAAATTCCCTGTTTAGCGTGGCCTAGATCTCTGCAATTCATGCGTTCAAGTGGTCATTAGAATTCTTGATATACCACGTTAAGGCATGATCCTGCAGTGCACTCACCAATGTTTCCTTTTTAATATTATCATCCACAACACCCTGTGCTTCCCATACTGCTCATGCCAGGAACCAAAATTGGTCTGGATCTTCATTTCTTACTCCTCTGAACACCTGTAGTTTGATCACACTCATCCTACTAAACTACAATGGTGGCGTAGGTGGAGTGGGTGGAGATGGAGGTGAGGAGGGTGAAATGGGTGGCAGTGTGGGTGGAGGTGGTAAATGCGGAATTCTCTGTCTTATCAAACTGACCAGACTTCTTGTAGAAACTTTCACGACCTCCTCCTCGCTTTCCCGTGAGGGTGAAATTAAGGGACTATTTTCCAACTCTTCACTACTTCCGCTTCTGTAGATCTTCCCTCTTCACGTAGTCCCAAACATTAATTTATTTGCATAACTCGCTTTTCACACAATAGCATCTTAATCCAAGTGTTCAAAGATTTAATATACTTACCTCGCGATCCCTTAAAAAAACGTCACTCTGCCTCATTGCAGCTGACAGTCATGTCTATCGTGAACTCAGTGATAAATCCTCCTACTATTCAGTCGAGCCAATGGTCCACAGCTCGTGCTATCTTATCTTTTGATGCTTCTAGTCTTCTCACTAATTTCGGAGTCCACACTATTGGTTTTTTGAGCCTATACCTTCCCTGACTATCTGCAAACTTCACAACTCATATACAAGTAGCACTCCAACCACTATTCCTTAGATACTTGCAGATTTCTGTTCTCCTGTGCCATGAACTCATGAATCTTCTTGTCCAATCACTTTTCAATTTCTTTCTTCATTGGGTTCCAGTGGCACAACATCAAACATCCTTTATGCAGATCCCGATCCTGGCAATGGAACCATTTGTTGGCTTGTATGGGCCTAACCCAAGTACAGAGGTGGTTTAGCCAAGAAAATCCCTGTACTACTAGCCCTTTCGGCAACAGTGCGTGGAGTGCAAACTGAGGTCTCACCCGAAGTAGTATGGGAGGGTGCTAGAACTAGGTTTCCGCACCCTGGGGATGTCTAATGGACTTCTAGAGGTTCATGGTCCAACCTGTTGCTACGCGCACTTGCTATTCCTTCACAACTCATGCTGCTATTTCCACGCATCCCTACTTGGAGCGCGACCCATAAAAGACCCAAGTTCCTTGCTAATTAACCGATTACTTAATTTGTGTGTCTAAGATTTATGGTCATTACAGCTTATTCAACAATCATATCAGTGCACGTGATACATAAACTACTATAAACATAAAGAAGATAATGCACAAAAGATACACAAAAATAAGAATCAACTTCTCTTTATTAATCTTCAATCCCGATTACAGACTCGACACTACCCTGCACACTCAGCTGCAGGGGTTCGCGCACTTAGCTGCAAACTCTACTAGGCCTCTGCGCACTCAGCTGGAGAGCCTCTTCCTACTATTACAACCCAATACACTTAGAATCCTACTCTAAGCTCAAACCATTCATTTGCTACTCACTCTATCATCAACTATCTTTTCACCTTAGGTCTCTCTCTATTTATACAATCCCATGGTCCATGGACCATGGGTAAGCTAACATGAATTTACATTACATTACTTTAGGGCGGACAACCCTATGACTTAACCTCTACTTCATGCTCCGCGCCTATAATTTGCGGAGTCTTACAAAAAATTTGACCAAAACTTGGGCTTTGAGCCCCAAAACCTATTGTGGGGGGATTCCATGCCCAACATATACAAATATAGATATTATATAGTATTATATAACTAGCCTAGATCCATCTTAACCTGGATCTACCAAGCACCAAAAAAAAGGTTTTCACATCAAGAGATTGGATCCCTCTCGACGCTTGATAGATCTGGGTTAAGATGGATCTAGGCTGGCTTAATAAGTTTGTTGTTGTATTTGATAAACTAACACCTTTTTTATGGTTGTGTTTGAAAACAATTTTTCCATATTTTGTGCATTTATCATAATAATAATAATCTGCTTACCTTTTTTATGCAATGATTTTGTTGTTAGTTTATACAAATAGACATGTTATACTTTTGGAATTTGAAAAGGAAACACACGCTCTTAACTTGGTTGCATTGAAAACATTTAAGTGTAAGAAAGAAACATGCCCTCTTAACTTGGCTATATTACAAACATAAGTGTTCTTGTATACTAGGTGGGTGCAAACAAGAGAGAGTATATGGTAAGTGGATTAAATAGTTAAAAACAAATGTTAGTTAAGGAGAAAGTTACAAAAATATAATAAATAGGCTAGGGTTAGGTTATTACTAGTTTGGGACATCTAAAGTTGAAGGTACATTTTATGGAGGTGTAGTCTAAGCCCTTGGGTGTAGGGCACATATTATGGGTATCTTGGACTTTTGGTGTGTGTTAATGGTGTCAACTAGTGGTGGAGTGTCCAACCAATGAGTAGGAAAAGTTTTCCATTTACAAGGTTGGCATCAATCAAGTATTCTCCCTCTCTACCCAACTCTAAGATGAGGAGTGTGCATAATGGACTTATTATTGTAACAAATTGCAAATATTTGATTATCTTTAAGTTCATGGGCTTGAAGTGGCTGCCTCAACCAACAAATCTTTAAAGGAACTATGTGTTTTTCAATTAAACCCTTGTGGTCAAGGAGCTACAAAAGAGGAAGGCCTTATGGCTATTTTTAAGGGGTTGTAATGACCCTCGTCTTGTGGTAAATATGTAGATATGATGCTAATGGTCTCGATCTTAGTACATTCACGTATATAATGTAAATATTTTCCTATCATCTTGAATTGTGTAAATATCATAAATATTTTGTGGTTACCTTGATGTACATGTTGAAGTTCCACTTGCATGATTATGGGAAACACTTCTCAGTTATCCTTGTGTACATGGGGAAGATCATAATTACTCTATGTGATAAAAACACCTAGTAATATTTTCACACTAAACACCACACAATAAACCTAACCCTAATATCTTAGTGAAGAACAAGTAACTAGCTAGACTCTAGAAGGGTTTTTGGATTGACTGTTAGTGAACTCTTTGCAGTTAGGTGTGCCAATGTGTGGTGAGTGCTAGTGAGTGCTAGGGAAACACAAGGGAGCACTAGGTCAAAATGCATGGAAATGAATGAATAAGAGTGTGTGACAGGGAGTTTCAATGAGTTCCAGGTGTGGTAAGAGGGGAGTGACATGGTATGCTAAGCAGTACTAAGTCAAATGAACAATTAAGATTTTGTGACAAGAAGTGTCAGTGATTTTAGGGTGTGCTAAGGAGGGAGTGGCAAGGTATGCTAGGCAGTGCTAAGGCATTCTAGAGGCCAAGGAAACATTACAAGATGTGCTAGGTGCTAAGGTGTTCCAATGCATGCCAGGGAGAGTTATGGAGTATCAGGGAAAAACAAGGGAGCACTAGTTTCAAATGCATGGAAATGAATGAATAAGATTGTGTGACAGGGATTGTCAGTGAATTATAGGTGTGCTAAGGAGGGAGTGACAAGGTAT
Organism: Pinus tabuliformis; assembly: GCA_031772625.1. Lineage (NCBI taxonomy): Eukaryota > Viridiplantae > Streptophyta > Pinopsida > Pinales > Pinaceae > Pinus > Pinus tabuliformis. The sequence continues at coordinate 434,525,154 of CM062805.1, forward strand.
GCTAGGTAGTTCCAAGGAATGCTAGAGTGCCAAGGCGACATGCCAAGATGTGCCAAGTCCTAGGGTGTGCCAATGTGTGTCAGGGAGTGCCATGAGAACACAAGGGAGAACTAGTTCAAATTGCATGGAAATGAATAGATAAGAGTGTGTGATAGGGAGTGTCAGCAAGTTCCAATTGTGTTAAGGAGGGAGTGACAAGGGTATATTCTAGGCAGTGCCAAGGCATGCTAGAGTGTCAAGGCATGTTAGGGAGTGGAAAATCATGCCAAGGAATGCAGGGGATGATAATGTGTGCCATGTAGTGCCAATGGATTGTTATACATGCCAGATGTTATGGCATGTGAAGATGTAAACTATGTTGCTTAGTTGTTTTATGGGCACTGTTGGATGTGAGCCTTGACTTGGTAACTTGTTAAGTGGAATGAGTTAATATTGGACATGAGAAGCCTAAGATGATTTATAGTCTATTATGGGAACAAGGCATAGTCTAGTTGTAGTAAATGTAACTTGGTAAAGTTGTTTTAGTTGAGGTAGGACTTGGTTGGGTGCATAAGTCTAAAAGAAAATAAGGGTAGTTATGAGGGAATGATAATTAAGGAGTGCCATGGCATGCCAAGGAATGAAAAGGCATGTTTCAATATGCCAGATAGTGTCAATGCATGTCAAGGAGTGTTTGGGAGTGTCAGTGAATCATAAGGGAGAACTAGGTCAAAGTGCATGGAAATAAATGAATTAGAGATTATGCTAGGGAGTGTCAGTGAATTCTAGGTGTCCCATGGATGAAGTGTGTTAGGAGAATTTCATATTAGGATTTGTAGGAGGAAAGCAATTGTGATAAGAGGATGGAAAAAGAAGTTTAAGAAAAAGGGAGACTTTGGTCTAGAAACAACACTATTTTTTCAATGACTTGGTTGGGTTACCAAGTCACAAAAAAAGTAAGGTTATCTATGAGGGCATGAAAACTAGGGAGTGCCAAGGTGTGCAGGGAATTTCAGGAAGTGCTAACACATGTTATAAATTTCCAAGGAATGTTAGGCATGTCAAGACATGCCAAGCTCTAAGGCATGCCAATGTGTGCTAGGTTCTAGGATGTGACACCAACACAAGCTAGGGATTGCCAAGGAAACACAAGGGAGGACTCATTTCAATTAAATATAAATTAATGAATGTGTGTGTGTGATAGGGAGTGTTAACAAGTTATAGGTGTGCTAAGGAGGGAGTGACTGTAATATCCCTCCCCTTAATAATAAATAATAAGTAATAAAAAAAAAATAATAAATAATACAAATAAATAATAATAATATAAATAATAAATAATAAATCATAAATGTTAAATAATAAATGATATTTTAGCGGTATTGAAATCAGTAAGCCAAAGGGTAAATGGATGTAAAATCAAAGGATTTTAATTTTGAGATAGATGATTTAAATAATGATGCTATCACTAGGAAGAATATATGACGAGAGATTAAGACTCAAGATGATGAGGCTCATGTGAAATTTAACGATGTACTTAGATGATTATACCGTTGGTGTAAATAATCAACTACCTAGTAGAAAGAAGTCAAACTGATTATTGAAAAGTAATTGACAACTTGATGAAGACATATTGACGATGTGTCATGCTATCATGGTAGGAAGATAATGATGTACATATGGTTCTTATAGTGATAAGGTATCCATACAATAGTAGCGATATGCATAGATATTATGATGTTATGTCAAGATATATTGACATATTCATTTACTAAGTGATGATAGGTATTTAATGTTCAATACTCATGATGGATATGATATGTATAATGTGGCATAGGAATTATGATGCTATAATATGAGGATTATTGACATGTGGTTCATTTATGAGAAGTCATGATATGTCTTTAATATAATTATGTTGATGGTATAACTGAAGCATGTGATAGTTCCGTACAAATCTATGACATGCATGAGCATGCAGTTCCTTATTATTCATAATGTTGTAATTAACAAAGGTGAACGTTCTTATGATGACATGCAAGAGTTGGCATGTGGATTATTTCCTATGATACTATGATGGTATGGTTAATGCATCGGATGCATGTGGAGATGTGATGATTCACAGGACTCCACAAATGGGCCGAGAGGGCCAGTTTATTTGATGATCTCGTGCGAGCCCATATGCACGAGGGAGAATAAGTAACACCATATGGGCTGGGGACAAAACTCAATCAACAATACATATGCCAGTGGTTCCTTTGCCTTGGGTATAGCTCTTGATGGATAGCTCTAGAAGAGCTATGGAACCATCTTGAGGAGGCCAAGTGCCTGATGTTCTAGGCTTGGTGCCTGTTATTGGATTGGGATGCCGAAGTCTGGAAGGGATGTAAAGGACTTCGATGCCTGGGGTTGTGCGCCTTAGTAGTTGTGGAGGGAGTGGGCCAGCCTTGCCAGATGCCTGGGGTCATTGAGTACCGGACCGGATTCCTGCCTTGGGGCAGATGAGGTCTGAGTTAGGCGCGAGCCTTGGGGCCAGCCTTGGACTAGGATACAGACCGGGTTAGGCTTAGCCTAGTGCCGAAAGTGGGAAAAAGGACAGAGATTCCTTGAGATTTCCCGGGGTGTTGGGGACTTTCGATGCCTACTGGTTATACTAGTTCAGCAGAGGGTGTTGGCAACAGGAAGTAAATAAAATAATAAATAATAAATAATAGAAATAATACATAATACATAATTCAACATAACTTCGGGACGAAGTTCCTTAAAGGGGGAGAGTATGTCATATCCCTCCCCTTAATAATAAATAATAAGTAATAAATAATAATAAATAATAAAAATAATAAATCATAAATGATAAATAATAAATGATATTTAAAAAAATACAAGAAAATAAATAAAAATAATAAAAATAAAAATAGTAATAACTATACTAAAGCTCTAAATAAGAATAAAACAAAGAAAACAATAAAAAAATCAGTAAAGCTATCAAAAAGAAGAAAATAAAACAAGAAAGCTAAAAATCAAAAGAAAAGTAAAGAAATAAAACAAGAAAGCTAAAAATCAAAAGAAAGTTGCATGTAGACACATGGAGTGTGTGCATGTAGTTCCCCTTCCAATGTTTGTTCTATTTAATAGATGGTGAGGAAGATGAAAGGCATTCCTGAATTCCATCTTTCCAAAATTCTATCTTTCATTCTCTTGGGAGAATGGTGTTTTAAGACATAGGAGTCACTGGCAGTAGTACGTTGATTGAGGGCTTGGGGGTGGCCAGTTGTAGCAAATCCTTGCACAATTGAGCCTACGGTTGGGTGGAGAGTTATGTAATATCCCTCCCCTTAATAATAAATAATAAGTAAAAAAAATAATAAATAATAATATAATAATAAATAATAAATAATAAAAATAATAAATAATACAAATAAATAATAATAATATAAATAATAAATAATAAATCACTTAATAATAAATAATAAAAATAATAAATCATAAATGTTAAATAATAAATGATATTTAAAAAAATACAAGAAAATAAATAAAAATAGTAATAACTATACTAAAGCTCTAAATAAGAATAAGACAAAGAAAACAATAAAAAAATCAGTAAAGCTATCAAAAAGAAGAAAATAAAACAAGAAAGCTAAAAATCAAAAGAAATGTAAAGAAATAAAACAAGAAAGCTAAAAATCAAAAGAAAGTTGAATGTAGACACATGGAGTGTGTGCATGTGGTTCCCCTTCCAATGTTTGTTCTATTTAATAGATGGTGAGGAAGATGAAAGGCATTCCTGCATTCCATCTTTCCAAAATTCTATCTTTCATTCTCTTGGGAGAATGGTGTTTTAAGACATAGGAGTCATTGGTAGTAGTACGTTGATTGAGGGCTCGGGGGTGGCCAGTTGTATCAAATCCTTGCACAATTGAGCCTACAGTTGGGTGGAGAGTTGTCCCCAAACCTTGTTGTGGTAAGCCTACTTCTACGACAGGTAAGAACTATTCTTACTTGAATTTAATGTTAATTAGAAAAGTTAATTAGATATTTATTTTTGGACTGTTACAGTGACAACATATGATAAGTAGTGCCAATAGATGATAGAGTGATAGGAAATCCTACTAAGATGTGAAAAGTGCCATGGTGTGCCAATGTGTGCCAAGGAGTGTTAGGGAGTGTTAGGGAAACACAAGGGAGCACTAGGTCATAATTCATGGAAATGAAGGAATAAGAGTGTGTGGCATGGAGTTTTAGTGAGTTCCAAGTGTGTTAAGGAGGAGTTACAAGGCATGCTTGGCAATGCTAAGGAATGCTAGAGTTCTATGGCGACATGCAGCAGAGATGCGCCAACGGGTGTAAGGAAGTGTTAGCTGGGAGTGCTAGGGAAACACAAGGGAGAACTATGTCAAAATGAATGAAAATGAACAAATAAGAGTCTGTGATTAGAAGTTTCAGTGAGTTCTAGGTGTGATAAGGACAAATTGACAAGGTATGCTAGGTAGTGTTAAGGCATACTAGAGGCTAAGGTGATATGCCAAGATGCCATAGGTGCTAGGGTGTAACAACACGTGTCAAGGAGTGATAAGGAGTGCTAGAGAAACACAAGGGAGAACTAGGTAAAAATGCATGGAAATGAATGAATAAGAGTTTGTGACCAAGAGTGTCAGTGATGTCTAGGTGTGCTAAGGAGATAGTGACAAGGTATACTATGTAGTTCCAAGGAATGCTAGAGTGTTAAGGTGGTAGGCCAAGATGTGTTAGGTGCTAGGGTGATATAGGGAGTGTTAGGGGGTTCCAAGGAAACATAAGGAAGCACTAGTTCAAAATGCATGGAAATTAATGAATAAGAGTATGTGAGAGGGAGTTTCAATGAGTTCTAGGTGTGTTAAGGAGGGAGTGACAAGGTTATATGCTAGGTAATTGCAAGGTATGCTAAACTGCCAAGGCATGTAAAGAAGTGCCACGGTGTGCTAAGGAGTGTCAAAGCATGCCAAGGAATGTAGGGGATGTTAACGCATGCCACATAGTTCCAAGGAATTCTAAGACATGTCAGGTGCTATGGCATGTCAAGTTGTAAATTGTGTTGCTTAATTGTTTTAGACCAAGGTTGGATGTGATGAGCCTTGTCTTGGTAACTTTTTAAGTGGGATGAGTGAGATTGTACATGAGTACCCTAAGGTGAGTTACAATTAGTTCTTAGGTGAACAAGGCATATGTTGAATTTCCATGACACATTAGAATCCGGGTTTGGCCTTAGAATTTTTTATGCGAACACACTCAAGTGCCACAACACGTCTACTATGCAGAACAAAATCAGCCATGAAAGAAAAAGTAATGGATTGAATGCACATAGTTTAGGGTCTCCACATCTTCATATGTTAATGCTTGTTATTTTGATATACAATAGCCATTTATATGTCTGGTGTAAGACTCCTCTGGAGATTTCTATCCAACAACAACATCTCTGTGGTAAAAGGTTTACTGTCAGATGTTACTCCATCAAAAATAACAACCAAAAGGGACCTTACTGTGCACACAGATGAAGAATTAAGAATATTTTTATCTATGACTATTGATGTGGAAGTATGGAACAAAATTACACATGTAGAAAACCTTTTTGTTCAACCAATCTAGATCTAAAAAGGAAAATGTATGATTATATATACATGTGTGATAGTATTTGGAGAAATGCTAACCTAAGCCACAAATTTGTTGATATTTTTATGGAGCTGACCTATAATTGTTCCTAAATTTAATAAACATGTAAAATAGGACTGAATTTTCAATACAAAATATAAATTGATAAGAACATGGCCAAATTGTGAAAGTGTAAAAATTGGTATGGTTTAACTGGACTGATCCCTTTGAAAAGTCTTAAATGTGGTAATGAAGGTTGAGCCTCGTTCTAGAACCCCTTTGGGCATCCATCTTAGGAATTGGTGTAGGATGCAACACTTTAGAATAATTTTTGTAGCAGTGATGTCAACACTTGTATAGTGACATGGGGTTGGAGTTGGCCTATCAAAGCTCATTGGGTGATGCCTTAGGTGATTTGGAGTACGAGGGCATGATTTGATATTTAGTTTGCATCGAAGAAGATTTGGAGGCTAGATACTACAGAAAAAACCCTTGTTCTTAACAGGGAAGCACATGCCACTGAAGGAAGTAACAACAAGTACACAGATTTGAACCTCAAATCACATCACTATTTATTACTCTTTGAAACAAGAAATAACTAAAAATTTCAAACACTACTATTCACTTTTCCTTTAGCCTAGAAGGTACAATGAATCTGGAAACATGTACAACAATGTCTCAAATTTCTTAACTCCCAATCATAATGCACCTTCCTTGCATGGATAGATAAGGCAATTAAAGTATGTTGCTAGTGAATATGATATGAGATATGTAAACATGCTTCCTTAGCGAAGGCTAAGAATTAATAACTAGGGAAGTGATCCTTTTAACTATGCATGAAAAAGCTAAATAAAGCAAAGACTTTCACTACTCCAGGTGCCAGAAATGAATCCACTACCTAAGGTAAGTGCTTTGCCCAGAATATGATATTAAGGACTTAGAAACTTTGTTGCTTACTTCAAGAGAGGTGTATGCCAAATAGAACTAAGCTATCATGCACTATCCTCCAAATTCATTCACCTTTAACAGAAATCTTGTGCCCAGAAAAGGACAAGAGACCAATATCCAACAGAATTCGTTGACCAGCCAGAGACCCTTGTGCTCAGACAATGAGATAATAAGCGAATGTCAACTAGGGTGGAATATTTCACCACTGAAACTGACAAGAGATAGAAGGGGTGAAAAAATATCAGACCTAATGCTAAGAACAAATGAATTAATCCACCCCTGGTGATCCAAAATGAATTCAATTCTTCTTTATTTATAGATTTTCCAGAGGGGTTTCATATTCTTAAGTGAATGAGTAAACCTTACTCCAAACCCCAAATTTAGGTTTTTTAAGCCCAGTTTCCCCAAAAATTGTCCAACAATGGGTATTTTGGGGGGTTTTTCCCCTTTATGGAGGACTATAGTCTATGGGGATGGATAGGATATTATGTCCTATTCGTCCTCAATTTGTAGAGGATGTTACATGGCACCTAATAAAAGAAGCAGTGCTTTAGTTTAGGAGGTAGTTACTAAATGCTTATTTCTTTCCACATAGGACATACATCTTGAAAAAATGATCATGGGGTACAAATACTACAAAAGGCCTAAATCTTACTAGCATTGTGTTGGGCATGGAATACCCCCCACAGTAGGCTTTGGGGCTCAAAGCCCAAGTTTTTGTCAAAGGTTTTGTAAGGCTCCACAAATTGCGGGCGCAGAGTGCAAAGTAGAGGTTAAGTCATAGGGTTGTCTACCCTAAAGTAATGTAATGTAATGTAAAGTCATGTCAGCCTACCCATGGTACGCGGACCATGGGATTGTATAAATAGAGTGAGTCTCTAAGTTGAAAAGATAGTTGATGATAGAGTGAGTAGCAAAGGAATGGTTCGAGTTTACAGTAGGATTCTAGGTGTATTGGGTCATAGTAATAGGAATAGGCTCTGCAGTTGAGTGTGCAGAGGCCTAGTAGAGTCTGCAGCTAAGTGTGTAGACCCCTGTAGCTAAGTGCACAGGGCAGTGTCGAGTCTGTAATCAGGATTGAAGATTAGTAAAGAGAAGTTGATTCTTACTTTTGTGTATTTGTTGTGCATTATCTCCTTTATGTATCACGCGCACTAATATGAGTTTTGAATAGGTTGTAATAAGCATAAATCTTACACACACAAATTAAGTAATAGGTTAATTAGTAAGGAACTTGGGTATTATACGGGTCACACCCCAAGTAGGGCTACGCATAAACAACAGTACGAGTTGCGAAGGAATAGCAAGTGCACATAGCGATGGGTCGAACCGTGAACCTTTAGAAGCCCATCAAACATCCCAAGGTGTAGAAACCTGGTTCTAACACCCTCCCATACTACTTCAGGTGAGACCTCAATCTGTGCTTTGCGGACTATTGCTAAAAGGGCCAGTAGTACGGGATTTGCTTAGCTAAATCACCTCTGAACCTAAGTTAGGCCCATACAAGCCAACAAATGGTTCTGTTGCTGGGACCAGGATCTGCATAAAGGATGTCTGATGTTGTGCCACTGGAACCCAACAAAGAAAGAAATTGAAGAGTGGTTGGACAAGAAGATTCACGAGTTTGCGGCACAGGAGAACAGAAATCCACAAGTATCTAAGGAACAGTGGTTGGAGTGGTGCTAGTGTACAGAAATCCATGAAATTTTCTTTACATCCTTTCTGTCTGATCCATATGAGTGGATTGCAAAGTTAGCAGATAGTTAGGAAAGGTATAGGCTTGACAAACCAATAGTGTGGACTTTGGAATTAGTGTGCAGACTAGAAGCATCAGAAGATAAGATAGTGTGATCTATGGACCATTGGCTCGCCTAAATAATAGGAGGATTTATCGCTGAGTGCGCAGTAGACACGACCATCAGCTACAGTGAGGCAAAGCGACGTTTTCTCAAGGGACTGCGAGGTAAGTATATTAAATCTTTTAAGATGCTATTGTGTGAAAAGCAAGTTATGCGAATAAATTAATGTTTGGGACTACGTGAAGCAGGAAGATCTATAGAAGCGGAAGTAGTGAAGAGTTGGAAAATAGTCCTATAATTTCACCCTTGCGGGAAAGTGAGGAGGAGGTCACAAAAGTTTCTACAAGAAGCACGGTCAGTTTGATAAGACATAGAATTTCGCATTTACCACCTCCAACCACAACACCACCCATTTCACCCCCCTCACCTCCATCTCCACCCACTCAACCTTTGCCACCACCGCAGTTTAGTATGGCGAGTGCGATCAAACTACCGATGTTTAGAGGAGTAGGAAATGAAGATCCGGACCAATTCTGGTTCGTGGTAAGAGCAGTATGGGAAGCACAGGGTGTCATGGATGATAATATTAAAAAGGCAACACTAGTGAGCGTGCTGCAGGATCGCACCTTAACGTGGTATATCAAGCATTCTAATGACCACTTGAATGTAGGAATTGCAGAGATCCAGGCTTGCTAAACAAGGAATTTAGTAGGCCAAAATCAGAGACACAATCAATCATCAGGTTTAAGGAGATCATGATGCTCTTGGGTGAGACTCCTTGGGATCTGGACCAAAGGCTGAAGAGTATGATCCGCGAAGCCAATATGACATTAACAGATGCATAACATCGCACATGGTTTGTGGCCTCACTCATGCCACACTTAAGAACGACGTTGTCACAGCACAAACTTTCCACACAGGACGAAGCGTTGGAGATGGCAATGATATTGCATGAGATCCCTATACAAGAGCCTAGGTTGGGAGTCCAACAAATCCACGTGCAACTGCAGAATCTATGTCTCGAGATGCAAAGTTTGAAATAGGACAGGACAACTCAGCCGGAGGTGCGCGAGGAAGTGTGGTGCATAAAATGCAAAGGCCAAGGGCATGACAAGGACCACTGTCCAGTGTTCGCAAACTACTTGGCAGGGGGAAGACCAATGCCATTAAGACCGTAGGTACAGGTAGGGCCGAGCATGGCATCTGCATTATGGTGCGTGATCTACCAAATAGGAGGAAAACACACCATGGATAATTGTCATCTATTGCAGAAGTATACCTAGACGTCCCAACAATTCTTTTGTAATTTCTGTAGGTTGGTAGGCCATGACGAATGCACTTGCCAAAGCTATGAACTAATGATGGATCAGACTCCTGCCTACAGGGTGTAGGCTGAAATGCAAGCCCTCAACCCAAATGTAGGGATGGCGCATGCTGGGTTTCGGGGGCACGGTCAGGGTCGAGGTGGAATGGGACCAGGAAGGGGTCATGACCAGATAGTTTGTTACAATTGCAGAGGACCAGGGAATTATACCCGCGATTGTACAAACCCGACTAGGATATCATGTTGGTACTATAGTCAGTTTGATCATGAGGCAAAAGATTTCCCTTCCCTGATAGCGAGGATGCATGAAAAGGGGGTACTCTACCCTCGTTCGACCTAGAATTTACAAATGATGAGGTTTGAACTGTGCGAAGAAGACCCAAATGTAAACATGATGCTTAAGAGAGGTATGACCACAGGAGATGATAAAGGGAAGTAGCCAAAAGAAAGTGCGTGGGTTCGCAAGGCTCCTACAAAGGAACCCAAATTTGACTTAGAACACGCGAAGGAGATATTCATGGAAGCTAAGAAGAGCTTCATGGAGGCCTCCACTTTAGGTAGTAAGGATCAACTAGAACCAAGGATGGATCCTTCAATGCTCACTACCTTTCTGGAGACATGCATGAAACTGTTGCATGATAGCAAGGTAGTCAAAGGGCCACATGAACTTATCACAATGTATGCAGGGTCAGGAGAACCACACATGGTCCGAAAACTTAGAAAGCATGCATTGCACACAGGAAGGGAGATGAGGTTGACTACGCAAATAGGCGGGTATGAAATGGATCAGGTAATCCTAGATCTGGGATCAGACATGAATTTACTACCAAAACAAACATGGGAATGCATGGGTAGACCCACATTACAATGGTCCCCTATTCAGTTATGAATGGTGAACCAACATAATATTTTTCCCATGGGAAGATTGCAAGGGGTGACAGTCGATATTGAAGGCGCGAGTGCATAGGTAGATTTTTAATTGATAGAGATTTTTGATGATAACAATCCCTATCCCGCACTACTAGGAATAGACTAGCCTACCGATATGAATGGAGTCATAAATTTGAAGAAGCGCAAAATGATCTTTGAAAAAAAGTCACTACATGTAGTAGTACCACTAGATGTAGCCGAAGGAGTGCGATACATTGAACCGGTGCACGACGACGATAGTGATGACGATCTCGACTATATCTACAAGATAACTACACAAGGAGTGGATTGGGTGAATCTGTCTACAGATGGAAGGATTTCATGGGAGCCCAAAAGCTCCTACACTTCGGATTCAGACAAAGAGATAGAGTAATGGCAGAATCGACTGCACGAAGTAACAACGCTTAATTGCAACATGATGGTTAGATCACTATTTTGCGTGACCACAGAGGCAAGGGAGTTGCTAACATATGATGGATTAACAACGGTGGATAAATTTCTGAGCAAATTCGAAGGTGCAATACCAGAATAGTAGCAGTTCGATGCGCTAAAGTCGGCACTGCACGCAACACCCACACGATGGTGGGTTATGCATCAAGGAAATTTTGAGAACTGGCGCGGATGCAAAAGGATGATGCACCTACATTTTGGAAAACCACATTTACGACTAATAGACAAATATGACAGATGAGATGATCCATGCATGCACCTCGTAAAATGGACCAAGGTCTATGGGGAAGAGCCACAGCTTGAATGGGTGCATTTATTCTACCATACCCTGGATGCCATACCCATGAATTGGTATATTGAGACGGAGCTATGCCATGGTATGGGTGAATGGGATCTCTTATGTGAGGGATTTTTGTTAACATTCACATTTGAAGATCGTTGGTTGGATACTGTTAACGATGCGCTACAAACAATAAAAGTCACTATCTTCAAAATACTGCAGGAGAAAATGAGAGACTTCAGTGACATTGGGTGACATAGTTAAGCGACGCACTAGAGTGTTACAATGTAAATATCGAAGAGGATGATGAGTACCCATGGAACATTCACATTTCAGAAATAGAAGGCTCTCGCGAGATTTGTGGACCATCACTGGAAGACCCCGACATCACCGCACTGCTAAAGACGAATTAGGTCAACATTGGAATGGAGGTAGAGCCAAAGTACACAATGCTTAGTGACTATTGGGATGATGCCATGGTCACTAAGGTCGTTGAGTTACTCGGCGAATACCAAGACTTGTTCCCAACCAAAATTATGGACATAAAGGGGATCATGGGCGGTTTAGGGGTAATGAAGATCACCATGAAACTTGACGCAAAGCTAGTTAAGCAACGACCTTACTACTTGAATCCGAAGTATAAAGAAAAGGTCTGTGATGAATTAGAAAAAATTCTCGTAGCCAGAATTATTGAATCAGTGGAAGAATCTGATTGGGGCTCAAAGCCCAAGTTTTGGTCAAAGGTTTTGTAAGACTCCGCGAATTGCGGGCGTGGAGCACGAAGTAGAGGTTAAGTCATAGGGTTGTCCTCCCTAAAGTAATGTAATGTAAAGTCATGTCAGCCTACCCATGGTCCGTAGACCATGGGAATGTATAAATATAGCAAGGCTCTAAGTTGAAAAGATAGTTGATGATAGAGTGAGTAGTGAAGGAATGGTTCGAGCTTAGAGTAGGATCCTAAGTGTATTGGGTCGTAGTAGTAGGAAGAGTGTTGGGTCCCTATAATACTAGTGATTACCCCATTACTATTGTAGCTATACCCCCTATTTATATTGTTGTGCCCATATTACCCCCATATTGTTATTTCTGTGCCCCATAGAATCCCTCTATTGTTATTTTTGTGGCTTTATATTATTATTGTTAGGTCGGCTGGATTATATTGTGACTCCTTAGACTCCTATATATAGAAAGGAGGTTTTTTCATTTGTATCATCCAAGAATTGTTCATTTATGTAATGTAAAGGAGGTTGCCCCCTCGAAGAGGCTGAATTCTAAGGCGTGGATCTCTCTTTTCTATCTTTTTGTGAGCTGGTTTCATAACATTTGGTATCAGAGCTTTGGATTCTAGGGTTTCGCTGCTCCAAACAGGCCATCGTGGCATTTTCGCTATACCTTTGTTTCTGTGACGTTTCAGAAGTTTAAAAAAAAACCCATTTGAGAAGAAATCGTGTTGAACCTTGGGTCCGAATTTCAGAGCTTTTCGCGCGATATTTGCAGAGATATGATCTGAGGAAGTTGGTCTTTTTGCAGACTCCTGAATTACATTCAAAACAGGTGACCTGGGGAAAAGCGTCATAACTTTCTCTCTGGGGATCAGATTGAAATTTCGTAAGAAGGTACAGAAGGAGGATGGACTGTAGTTTTTTGTATGTGTTTCAGATTCAAAGGTTGAAACAGGGACTCGTGGCACGTCGTACAAGTTCTCTCTGCTAAACCAGTCTAAAAGTAAGTCACTGTGGGAGATTTCACATAACTCTTCCTTGGAGAATCCAATTTGGCTCAGACTTGTGGCATTGGAAAGAGGACGTAGAAGGCTACTACAGGTAGCAATTTCAGAATTGGAGGATCCGAAATTACAGAGATACATCAGATTCAATATCAGGCTTCTATAAAGTGAAAAAAGGTGTGTAGTTTTTTTTTTTAATTTTGTGTAAGCTTGGTTTAACGGAATTCAAAGGGCATAGTAAAACATTATTATCGGTAACTGATGCCCCAAGGAAAGAAAATGCAAACACCTAGCAAGGAACCTGAAATCTCTAGCATGACTAATGAAGAAGAGGAAGAAATGCTACATGATATATCAAAATTACAAGAACAAGTGCAACAAATGTCACGCTCACAAAAGCTAACAGAAGCCAAGATAAGTGGCATGGAATCTAAGGTAAATGGCGTGGAATCTAAGATAAAGGGCATGGAAGCTAAGATGGATGGCATGGAAGCTAAGGTGAATGGCATGGATGCTAAAATTGATGGCATGGATGATAAGATGGATGAATTGAAGAAGTTGCTACAAGAAAGGGTCACTAATGGTGAAAAGGTAGTAAAGGAAACTCATGATGAGAACAAAAGAAATGTTAATCATGATTCCATAGACTCTAATGTTGGATCGAAGACTCACCATGTTCCAAAAATCGATATGAGGAAGTTTGATGGCAAGGATCCCGCCACATGGATATTACAGATGGAGCAATTCTTCGATCTCAATAATGTGCAAAACACACAAAAGGTACGTATGGCAACTTTATATTTGGAACCAAATCAGTTTGTATGGTATCAATGGCTTTGTTCTCGTAAACAATTTATCACTTGGGCAATTTTTACGGAAGAATTGATAGCACATTATGAGGATACAAAAAGCAACACTTTTTTTAGCCAATTGATAAGTCTCAAACAAAAGGGTTCAATAATGGAGCACATTGAGGAGTTCCAAAAATTGAACATAAGGGTAAAAGATATTCCAGAGGAGCATAGGATTGATGTGTTCATAGGGTCTTTAAAGGATAATATCCAACATGATGTGCGCCTTTGGGAACCTGATTCATTAGAGAAGGCATTCAGGTTAGCAAGAAAAATGGAAAGAAAAATTATGGCAACTAGGAAGCATACCGTTCACAACTATAAAGACGGAAGTGTTGTTGCCCATAGTCTTCCACAACCTACAAGGTTGACACCACAACAATTGAAAGAAAAAAGAGCAAAAGGGCTTTGTTACAATTGTGATAGAAAATACACAAAAGGTCATAAGTGTGCTGAGAAGAAATTATTCTACATAGATTGTGAAGAGGAAGAAGAAAAGGAGCAAGAAAGGTCAAAAGAAGAGGATATATTCCAGGAACAAAGCCTAGATGAAGAACAAATAAATCCGACCATATCTTGTAATGCATTGGCGGGAATTACCACTCCTCAAACCATCAAGATAGAAGGACAAATCAAGAAAAAAAAGGTAATAGTGTTGATTGATTCAGGAAGCACCCACAATTTTATTCATTGTGGGGTAGCAAAAAAATTGAATTGCTTCCTATATCCAGCACCAGAGTGTCAAGTGATGATTGCAAATGGAGGAACAATAAATTGTTCTAGAAAGTGCCATAATATCAAGCTATCCATGGGAGAATATGTATTGACTAGCCCAATGCTTTCCATTCCAATGGGAGGTGCTGATGTTGTACTAGGAGTCCAATGGCTACAATCCTTGGGTACAATAGCTTTTAATTTTCAAGAACTTTTCATGAAATTTTCTGTGGAAGGAAAGGAAGTTGAATTAAGGGGTATTGCAGGGAAACCAGGAAAGATAATCAGCTCTAATGGCATGACAAAGCTTCTAAAAAAGGAGCAAAGAGGTGTAATTGCACAATTATGTTCGCTAGATGTTTCCACATTGGAATCATCTATTTCTCCAGATCTCCAAAAAGTCCTGGACAATCATTCCAAGGTATTTGAGACTCCCAAAGGTCTCCCACCTATGCGTGATCATGATCATGCTATTCATCTGATTCCAGGAAGTGTTCCTCCAAACATCAGGCCGTACAGATATCCATATGTCCAAAAAAGTGAAATTGAACGTATGGTTGCAGAAATGCTAGAGGCTGGTATAATTCAACCGAGTCAAAGTTCTTTCTCAGCTCCAGTAGTATTGGTGCACAAGAAGGATGGATCATGGCGCATGTGTCCAGATTATAGGGAGCTCAACAAGCTCACTATTAAAGATAAGTTCCCCATTCCTGTTATTGATGAATTACTGGATGAATTGCATGGATCAATTTACTTCACCAAGTTGGATCTTCGTTCGGGATATCATCAAATTAGAATGAAGATTGAAGACATTCCGAAAACAACATTTAGAACTCATGAGGGTCATTATGAATTTTTGGTCATGCCTTTTGGCCTTACCAATGCACCTTCAACATTTCAAGGTTTGATGAATTCAATTTTCAAACCATTCCTTAGAAAATTTGTGTTAGTATTTTTTGATGATATACTAATCTACAGCAAGTCTTGGAAGGATCATGTTGAACATGTTGACAGGGTGTTACAACTATTGGAGGAGAAACAATTATATGCAAAAAGATCCAAATGTTTCTTTGGAGTCCAGGAGGTGGAATATTTGGGTCATATTGTATCTCATGAAGGAGTTAAGGTAGACCCTAGCAAAATTAAAGCCATTAAGGAATGGAAAATCCCCACATCCATAAAGCATCTGCGAGGATTTCTTGGGTTGACAGGGTATTATCGCAAGTTTGTTAAGAATTATGGGAGAATAGCAGCACCTCTAACAACATTATTGAAGAAAGATTCATTTTCATGGACTTCGGAAGCAACAAAGGCCTTTGAACATCTTAAAGAGGCAATGTGCCAAGCACCGGTCTTAGCTATGTCGGACTTCACAAAAACCTTTATTGTGGAATGTGATGCTTCAGGAAATGGAATTGGTGCTGTTCTAATGCAAGATGAAAGACCCATTGCTTTTGAAAGTCGTCCAATCAAGGGAAAGTTTTTAAACAAAGCTATTTATGAGAAGGAAATGTTGGCAATACTCCATGCACTTAAGAAATGGCGACCCTACCTAATGGGAAGACACTTCAAGGTAAAAACGGATCATGATAGCCTTAAATACTTTTTAGAACAAAGATTATCCTCTGAAGAGCAACAAAAGTGGGTCACAAAGATGTTGGGTTATGACTTTGAAATCATCTACAAAAAAGGGAAGCAAAATGTGGTGGCAGATGCACTCTCAAGAAAGGATGAGGATGTGGAAGCATTGTTGTGTTCCATTTCTATTATCCAACCAGATTGGATAAACGAAGCAAGGGAGGAATGGAAGAACGACGAAGAAGTGTGGGCACTTATTCAAAAGCTACAACAAGATTCCAGTACTTCTGATACATTTAGCTGGCAAAATGATTCGTTATGGTACAAAGATCGCTTATACCTCTGTAAGAATTCCCAGCTAAAACAAAAGATTCTTATGGAATTGCACACTTCTCCCTTAGGAGGGCACTCAGGATTTTTAAAAACTTACCACAGGGTTAAGAAGGAATTTTTTTGGGATGGCCTTAAATCAGATATTCAAAAGTTTGTGGCGGAATGTTTGGTTTGCCAGCAAAATAAAGTTGAAACAATTAAGACACCAGGTCTATTACAACCTTTATCCATTCCAAGCCAACGTTGGGAGGAGGTTTCAATGGATTTTATCACAGGTTTACCCAAGTCTGAGGGAAAGAGTGTCATCATGGTGGTAGTTGACAGACTTACCAAGTATGCACACTTTTGTGCATTATCACATCCATTTAAAGCCAGTACAGTTTCTACTGCATTTATGGAAACAGTTCAAAAGCTACATGGAAACCCAAAGATTATTGTAAGTGACAGAGATCCCATTTTCACTGGAAATTTTTGGACATAATTATTTTCTTGTCTTGGTACTCAGTTAGCTCATAGCTCATCTTATCATCCTCAATCTGATGGGCAAACTGAGATAGTAAACAAATGTTTGGAAGGATATCTTCGTTGCTTTGTATCTGATAAACAGACACAATGGGTCAAATGGTTGCCTCTAGCTGAATGGTGGTATAACACTTCCTTCCATACAGCAACAAAAATGACCCCATTTATGGCACTTTATGGGTATCAACCACCATCCATCACATCATATTTAAGAGAAAATTCTAAGGTTCAGGCAGTGGAACATCACATCAAACATCAACAACAAGTCCTCCAACTCTTAAAGGATAACCTCATGTTGGCACAAAATAGAATGAAACAACAGGCAGATCAACATCGCAGTGAAAGAAGTTTTGATGTAGGTGATTGGGTATTCCTACGGCTACAACCATATAAGCAAATGTCCCTAAAGCAAGCTAAGAAGGATAATACAAGGTGTTGGAAAATATTGGTACTATGGCATACAAATTGGAGCTTCCTGCAGCTTCTCGATTGCACCCAGTTTTCCATGTTTCATGTTTAAAGAAGGTTATAGGTGACAAGCTCCCAATTCAAACAATATTGCCAGAACTTGATGAGGAAGGAAAAATTATATTGGAACCGGAAGCAATCACAGAAACAAGAACTCGACAGCTATGAAATCGATCAATTTCAGAGTATCTTATCAAGTGGAAGAACTTATCCGCTGAAGATTCCACATGGGAGGATGAGAATTTTATGCAGAAGTATCCAGAACTGCTCAAGCGTTGAGGACAACACTTTGTTGAAGGAGAGGGGCATGTTGGGTCCCTATAATACTAGTGATTACCCCATTACTATTGTAGTTATACCCCCTATTTATATTGTTGTGCCCCTATTACCCCCATGTTGTTATTTCTGTGCCCCATAGAATCCCTTTATTATTATTTTTGTGGCTTTATATTATTATTGTTAGGTCGACTGGATTATATTGTGACTCCTTAAACTCCTATATATAGAAAGGAGGTTTTGTCATTTGTATCATCCAAGAATTGTTCATTTATGTAATGTAAAGGAGGTTTCCCCCTCGAAGAGGCTGAATTCTAAGGCGTGGATCTCTCTTTTCTATCTTTTTGTGAGCTGGTTTCATAACAAAGAGGCTCTGCAGCTGAGTACACGTACCCTTACAGCTGAGTATGCAGGGTGGTGTCGAGTCTGTAATCAGGATTGAACATTAATAAAGAGAAGTTGATTCTTATTTATGTGTACTTATTGTGCATTATCTTCTTAATGTTTATAGTAATTTATGTATCACACGCATTGATATGATTACTAAATAGGCTGTAATAACCATAAATCTTACACACACAAATAAAGTAATCGGTTAATTAACAAGGAACTTGGGTATTATACAGGTCACGCCTCAAGTAGGGCTACGCAGAAACAGCAGCACGGGTTGCGAAGGAATAGCAAGTGCGCATAGCGATGGGTGAGACCGCAAACCTACAGAAGCCCATCAGGCATGCCCAAGGTGCGGAAACCTAGTTCTAGCACCCTCCCATACTGCTTTGGGTGAGACCTCAGTTTGCACTCCATGGACTATTGCCGAAAGGGCCAGTAGTACCGTGATTTGTTTGGCTAAATCACCTATGAACTAGGGTCAGGCCCATACAAGCCATCACATTGTCATAGTCCAAGAATAAAACCCTTTCAGGTGAAACAAGGTTAGTACCACATATTACAAGCACAAATGACAAATTCAAAAACAATATACTTATTCAATGAAAGAATGATTAATCATATTAGCACACTTTAAATTTAATATCTCTTGAGTTGTAGTGTCAATCAAAATTTCTTAGGTTGGATCATAATTAAGCACTCAATGTTGTTTTTTCCAATTTGGGGAAAAGGAGGAGCTCTTGGTGACAATGGGATGATCAAGCTTTTCAAAAGGGAGCTCTGCTATACTTTTCAACATACAAGCCATTCATTCTACTGGAGGAGATATAGAGAAGCCTTTAATAAGGAACTTTCCAAGATCAATTTGGAGGAAAATCCATTTTCAAAGCTTAAACATAGTTCTAAATTCAAACAAGAGTATTCATTTTTCAAAACAATTATTAATTACCAATAATTATTAATTACCAATAAATTGGAGCCAAGCTAGCATGTTGACCATTTATTCTTCCACTAGACAAGGAAGCATTTATGGAAAGTCCTTGGCCCTTTGATCCAGTATTTGATGTAAATCTCTTGATTAGAAATGTAATAAGAGATGTAGTTTATATTAAGGAAAAGGTTAAAGTAGAGGACCAGTTAATAATTATCTCTAAAAACTCTCAATAGAATCCTAACATATTTGAAATGGAAAAGGATAACTCCATGGTCATTTTTTGCTTTAGAAACTTTGCTAATTTCCATGATTGAAGCATGTATTCATGCCTTGAAAGAAGCTCACAAATGTTTTTGATATTGGTTGAAGCAAAGAAAATGTGCAAAGTTACACTCACATAAAGGTATGGAAAAATAGTATGTGGAGCTTGTTGTACCAAACTCCAAACAAACAATGGAAAAAAGGTGAAAATCCCAAGTCAAAATGTATGTGTAGCTTTTGTCATGTAGAGGTAGGTGTTACCTCCACACTCTATAGTGAAGGCTTTACGACGCAAGTGACACAAATGCTTACATGCAAAACTTTGGATTAAAAGGAGTGGAGCTTGATGCTACAAGTCCACTATTAACCCACTTTCTGTATGAGTTACAGGAGATACAAATAATGAGATATGGGAGATATAGAGTAGATACTATTGTTATTCAAATTTAATAAAAAATATAACTATGTCTTCCTCGACATAAAAGAAACATCTTCCATAAAATATTTTCTCCATGAACTTGACTTAAAATGAATAACTTCCGTTGACACACCCAACCGCAAATTGAAACGATGTCGATGGGCCAATTTCAGTTTAGAAAATTCACAATTAGTTTCAATTGTAATATCTCCTATTTTCAATTCAGATTTCAGTTACAAGTAGTGAAACAAGACTCATCGAGCAATCGTGATTAATCACAAGTCCGAATATGCTCGCAAACCAAGTGATCCAATCTAAATATTTGCAAGTAAAACTCACATTGACCAATTTTAATTCGTTGTCAATGCAATTTTGACTTGAGACTTATCGATTAAAGCAAATTCCTGTGATTGATTCCAATTTATTCGATTTTCAACCTTGACTCGACAAGTACGAGTTTTTCAAGTTTAGGTATGTCACATTGCTAAAAACTAAACATCAGTCGTTCCAAAATTTATTTCTCATTTCTCACGCCCAAAACTCATACATTGAAAACTATAGTAATCAATCACTACTCATTATTACATAGTCTAGACTCAATAGCGGGGAACTACCAAGGTGAGCCTAAGTCTAGACTCCATATCGGGCAGTCGCCAATGTGTGCTCTATCCATACTCCATATCAACCCTTGGGCAGTCACGCGTCACCTTTAGCGTGTGTTACCTTTAGGCTTAGCCGCTTCACTATTCAACAATCGAGGTACATTGGAACTTGGCTTAAATAATAGGTATATTACTATATTGAAGTTTCAATGTCGTTTTCAATGGCAAGTTTCAAGTTTCACTGTTCAACAATCGAATGTTTGGCATATTCCTTTGGTTATGACTTTTAAACCCTATAAATGGGGCTTAAATAGATTTTTAAAATGCACTAAGAAATGGTTTCATACCAACCATCGACCAAGTCATCAAGCATTCCTTCCTTGGTCGATGTCTTACCGACTTCAAAGGCTTTAACCATGCATTCACAACTTTGGGTATTTTTGTTCTTCCAGAATCTGTTATTGATGTATTGGTTCAGTTGTCTTATGCTAAACAAACTTTCAAATTCATATTACAATGCAATATATGTCGATAATATTTCCTTTAGGTAGAATTTCCCCATATATACCTAATTGTGTTTCAAGGTCATAATGATATATTAGGTCGAAATGTGCTTGTGTTGCTAGACAGACTCCTGTTTGATCCTTAACAAAACCTCATATCCTTTAAAACCAACCCTCTTGTTTGCAAAGTTATATATGGAATTTTTAATTTTAATTTTTTATTGTATTTTACAGGAGCTAAATTAAATAGAAGGCACAACTCCAAATCTAAATAAAAGTCGTAATTTAAACACAATTCCAAAACAACATCAATGCCGAGGGAGAAGGACTTTGCTTGGGCTTATTGTGACAAGATTCTTGGAGACCCTAAGCTCCTTTGTAAATTTTTCAAAGCGAAATGTAGTGGAGGCATTTATAGCTTCAAGTACCACCTTGCAAAAATACCCAGCCATGATATAGGCCTCTGTAAAAAGATTGACGAAAATGTCAAACACTAAGCAACCTTGGCCATTGATATGTTGAGTTAGCATAATGTAAAGAAAGAAAAGAAAAAAAAAGAAATGGGAACTTCTGGAGTTGACAATTTTTCTTCCACTACCCCATTGTCATCTCCCTCTGTTGAATCCTCAATGTAGTTCCCAAGTTTCCCACACATGCCTCAAAGTCCAAGTCAAACTCAAGGCCAAATGAATCCTCCTACCTTCAACATTGGAGGTGGAAACATAAAAACCTTCTTTTCTCCACACACAAAACCCAGTTCCCAACCTACATTGGATACCACTAGTTGGAAAAAAAAATATCCATAGTCAAGCAAGGAAGGCCATTGCTAACGTTTGGTACTATTCTGACATACCTTTCCACTATGCCATAAGTCCTTATTGGAAAGCTATGATTGATGTAGTTGTTGCTGTAGGTCTAGGGTTCAAAGCTCCTTCATTAGAGAGAATTAGGACAAATTTTTTATTAGAAAGTGTTGAAGATGCCATGCTTGTGCTATCTGAGTTTCGTTCATCATGGGTAGAAACAAGGTGCATGATCATGAGTGACGGATGGACATATCAAAGGAATAGAACTTTAATAAATCTCCTTGTATCTTGTCTAGTAGGTACAATGTTTCTCAAATCAGTGGATGCCTCAGACAAGGTTAAGACTGCACAACTTATTTTTGAAATGATGGAGGAAGTCGTTCAAGAAGTGGGAGAAGAACATGTTGTACAAATTGTTACTGAAAATGCAGCTAATTATATGGATACTGGTAGACTTTTTGAGATTAGGCACCCCACTATTTTTTTGGACCTATTGTGTTGCCCATTGTATAGATTTAATGCTTAAGGACATTGGTAAGCTTCATTGGATGCATGAGGTTCTGGAGAAGGAAAAATCCATAACCAAATACCTATACAACCACATTATTGTCCTAAAAACCATGAGAAAATACACTGAAGGTAAAGAAATTGTTCGACCTACAGTGACTAGATTTGCAAAAAATTTCATATCTTTGCAATTTGTGGTTGAGAAAAAGATAAATCTGAAGAGGATGTCCTTGGGACCTGAGTGGATGACATCTAAACATTCCAATACCTTTGAAGGAATTGAAGTTTTTGCACTTATATTTAATGATGGTTTCTAGAAAGATGTCGAGGGATTATTGTTGTGATGGAGTCCCTTGTTAGAGTTCTCAAGTACTTCAAGTCTTTTAACTTTTTCATGTTTTGAATTTCATTTCAATCTTCTTTTTGTTTTCAATGTTTCATATTAATTTAAATTTGAAAGCTTGAACTCTTAGGATGGTTGATGGTGACAAACCTGCTATGGGTTACATTTATGAGGCGATGGATCTCGCAAAGGAGGCCATCAAAATAAGATATGGGGATGAGGAGGCAAAGTATATTCCTCTTTGGGACATTATTGATGAACACTTGGATAGGAAATTGCATTCCCCCCTACATGCTGCTAGGTACTTCTTAAACCCATAATATTTTTATGATAAGAGAAAATTTAATGAGGATGGGGAGGTTCACAGAGGACTTATGACATGCATGGAAACGTGCTTCCCTGATCCAGAATTTCAAATTCATGCCTTTTCCCAACTTTAGGATTATAGAGCACCACCTAAATTATTTTCCTATACTAGTGTTATATGAGAAAGGTCTAAGGTGCTTTTAGGTACCCTTTGAGGCTTGAAGGCTTTATCAGTTCATTGAGTTTGTTTAAACTTTATTTTGTATGTTAAATGTTTTATTAAAATTTGTTTTCCTTTTAAGTTTTTACTATTTAGTATTTAGTACGTCTACTCACGAACCCTTGCCACTTGCTAGGTCTTTGGCGACAAAACATTTGTAGTGATACACCAGATTTGAAAAGATTTGCCATTCGAGTCTTAAACCAAGCATGCAGTGCTTCAGGTTGTGAGTGCAACTAGAGCATGTTTGAGAAAATGCATTCTAAGAAGCGCAACCGATTAACACAAAAGTGCTTAAATGACCTTGTATTTTTCCATTACAATCTAAAACTTCGCAACAAGAAAATACTAGGTGAGAACCTGAATTTGAAGGTTTCATAATCTAATTTGGAATTTAAAGTTTAAACTTTAAAGTTCAAAGTAAAACTTAAATTCACATTTCAAGGTCTCATGATAATGATAGGTTTGGATCATTCACCAATAGACCTTGAAGAGATAGATTTGCAAACTACAAATGCAGTAGATTGGATCCAATTAGAGGAGGCTCCTCTTTTAAGCCTACATGATGTGGACTACTAAAAAGGTATGTTTTTAATGATCATTTCAATGGCTTTTCAGTGGGACTTTTGAATCTTTTACAACATGAATGTGGAAAACAATAGAGAATTATGACAAAATATGTGGAATTAGTATGCAAGACTTAACCGCTGATAGTTGTCATTCTCCTGTGCAGGAAAGGGTAAAAACGAGGAGCTGTTGTTCCAAAGAAAAAGACAAGAACAGGGTAACTACTATCCCTTTGACGAAGGACTGAGTGCAAACGAGGCTAAGCAGGTTGAAGCAAACCGGTCCAAAAAAGGAGGAGAATGCATCAGCTCGGCGGAGGAGAAAAGAAGTGATTAAGGATTAACAGTTTGGCGAATCCCTCAGGATCTTCAATCCTGAGGGATCACTGCTTTATTTATCTTATTGCTTAGACATCTCCGCCATTACCCTTATATAAAGGAACGGCACTGTTAGTTTTGGGGACGATGCTTTTATGTAACTTTTTGTTAAGGATTGAACTTTGATCATCGAGTCTCGTTGAACTTGGCTCATTGTACTTTCTATTTCATGCATTAATATAAACTTGGTGATTATCTTATCTCTGCATCTGGATTAACTTAAAGCGGTGTACCCTTGAGGCTAAGGGCCCGACCCCAGAGGACACTTGCTTCTGTATCACTACGATTTGATTTCTGTGTGGTTTTCTTATCGTCGTTAGTTGGTAATCTGATATGCTTTATAAGTTACATCATATGCTCTGTTAAGATTCATTCATTAAGGTTCTTTATATTAACTCTGCATTATATCATCAATACTTTCAGAGTTGATTCAATATTACTAGACTTAATTGAACATTGTTATCATTTTGTTACGGAGCTTTAATGCTGTGTATGTGTGTTCAGGAAATTATCTGAAAGATGTGTTCTTTATGATTCAGGATTAATGTCGTTCCATTTTGAAACACAGTCGTAATTCCTGTTAATGATTGGTGTTAAATCAGATTACTTTTCCAGAGTGTTGTGTGTGTGTATGATTTCCACATGCTGTTCCATAATTAGTAATTAATGTTGTTCCATTAGTTGGTTGTGTGATTTGCTTGGAGAATGAAAGATTGGAGTTTTGATTACAATGAGTGAATTTGAGTTGATAGGATAAAGATTGATTACTGCTCGCGAGGTTTAGTTATACGATTGTTGTTCCATTTTAGAATTGTTGTTCCATTTTAAGCATTGTTGTTCCATTCTAGATTTGCTGTTCAATTTCCTATTTTCCGTTCCATTTTTATCTGCTGTTTCATTTACTTGCATTTGGTGTGAGAGACGATCTGTGGCTGTAGTCAGCCTCGGCATTTACTGCCTCACTCCCAGACCCGTGGTCCATGCCCTAATTTCCTTTCCATCAGTTTCTAAAGGGATGGGCTATTGTTGTCGAACCGTTGACTGATAAAGTCTCCTAGCTTTAAGAGTGTGTGCTTTAGTCATTTGAAGTAACTTAGTCATAGACAAGCATCAGTTTACTCTTGTGTTTTTGTAGAACGCTGTACTACTAGCATTACTCTGACAAATAGCCTCAGATTGAGTCACTCATAACCAAACACTCTCGGATTGACATATTAATGTGAGGTAATTAGAGGTGAAAGAGACCCTTTTTATAGCTCTATATTTTGGCACCGTTGCCGGGGAAAGAGTGTAGCCATTTGTCTTTTTTCAGAGTAGTGTACAAACCTGTTAGGGAAGAGTTGGATCTTAAAAACGGAAGGTAAGAACCTGCGTGCAGAGCATGTAAAATCCCTGCTCCACTGTCCGCTTTCCTAACAGATTTTCTCTTGCTTTGTTTGAATAGAATTTAGTAGTTCATTTGAGTGCATGACTAAGCAGAAAAAACTAGAAAAGAATATTAAGCTTCCATCCAAACCCGAAAAAGCTAAGGGGCTGGTGACCCTTGGCCGAACAACTTTCATAGACGAAATCTATAAGAAAACAGAATCTCAGCCATCAGTAGGTCCCAGGAAAATCATTTCTAAACAACCTACTAGTTCCCTTTAGGCCACAGGATCACCATCTGTAGCCTTTGCTGAGGTGCATAGTCAAACTGAAGAGTAGGACTTTCAGGAAATTGAAAATTCTACTCTAGAACTATTGCAGGAAGGGAATTGAGCAACTTTTACGAAGGAGAAGGAGAAACAGGGGAAACCGAGGAACCAAAATCTCCCATTGGAACAGATCAGCCATTAAACAGCTCAGATAAGGGGAGCGCTGCGAAAATCATTGTTGAAGGAGTCCAATCTCCTCATACATCAGGTATTCCTCTTATCCCAGATAAAGGAAGTGCCATAAAAACTATCCCTGCTAAAATCGTTCCCTCTCAACCTAGGAATACCCTCCTAGATATCCCAGAAGGTTATTGGCATATATTCGATCCTATGGCTCAGAACCAGCCAAATACTCAAACCTCTACATTACAATATCCTATAGTAGATTCTGCAGCAAATGCGCCCATGAAAGCTATCCCTCTTCAACATATCCCTACATTTCACGGTCTCACATCAGAAGATCCAGATGCATTTTTATTCGAATTTGATGTGTTGTGTATGGGATATGATTACACCACCGATCCCCAGAAATTAAAATTATTCCCCTCTACATTAAACGGGGTAGCTTTAAGATGGTTTATGGGACTAGGTGGTGGGGTCATCAACAATTGGGATCAAATGAAAGAATCCTTCTTAAAAAAATATCAGGATTATTGTAGGTCTAGAGAATTGAAAGATGAAATATTCCAAATGACAGCCAACCAAATGAAACGTTAGAAGAATATGTGGAACGTTTTCAATACAATTTAAAAAGATCGCCTTATGCATCACTACCTTTACCTGATAATGTGTTAAAAACTGCATTGATAAGGGGCATGAAGGAACAGTGGATTGAAACATTAAACATCATGGGAAAAGGGCATATTTACCAAGAGAATTTTGCTGACATTATTGATTTATGCATCAGGAGTTCGAGAGGTAGCACAAGAATAAAACCGGCAGAATATGATCGGTTTGCAAGAGACAATAAAATATCAAGAGAAGGAGTAACGCGTGTGGAGATTGGAAATTTATTAGAAAATTTCAAAACTGATATTCTAGGGACACTAACTACACAACTTGATATTATGCAAGCCAAGCAGAAGCAGATGGAGGCAGAACAGAATTTGGCAATCTTTTGTCCCCGATGCAGAAAAAAACATAGTCACAAGGAGTGTCCACTGGATACAGTCCAAACATGTGCCATCTGTACAAACGATCATCTTAAGGAAAGCTGCCCCTCACTTCCTGGATTAAAAGCAGTATACAAGGAAGCAAAGGAAGAACCAGAATCAGTGTACTTGATCAACCAGCGCCGCCAGTGGCAGCCAAGACAATCTGGTATGTTTTCAGACCTAACCTCTTCTTTTCAGCCTCCACAATATAATGCTCAACAATATAATATGTGGCAAAATCAACCCCAACCCCCATTTTCGAACTGGTCACCACCGACATTTCCTTCTTCAAACCCGTGGCTGAATCAGCCAAGCCAATCTGGTTGGCCGAATTTCCCTTATACTCCACCATATTGGCAAAATAGCCCATATCCTCCACAATGGACTCCCCCTACTTCAAAAAGTTCACCCTGGCAGACAAACTGGCAAAGATCGATGCAACAGCCAGTAGGAACTATTCCGCTCCCTCAACCTACTCTGCCAGCTCTACAACAAAATCCCCAGTCTAATCTGAGACCGCAACTCCCAGCCCAACCCAACCCCAATCCAAATAACAGACCGGTCCAATCTCTCCAGATCATAGAATCACCAGAAATAGGACCCGACCTACGAGAGTGTAACGATCTTCAATTACGATCTGGACGTATCATTGAAAATGAGGGAGATAAAACAATTCATATTGAAGATCAGTTAGTAGGAGAACATCAGTTGCAACAAGAGGATGTAAATAAGTAGCAGACTCATAATCAAGCAACTACATCCTCTCCCCCGTTCCCAGAACGATTAGTCATACCTCGACCTTTACAGTATCTTGACTTTGACATTCTGGGAGAATTACAAAATTTGTATATAAAAATCCCGTTCCTCCAAGCCATTCAAGATATTCCTATATACACAAAAACCATTAATGAATTGTGCATAAAGAAACCAAGGAGGAATATAACAACTAATCCAAGAGTCCAAGTAGTCGGTACTTTATCTGATCTATTGTCTGGGAAAGAAACACCCATTAAATATGAAGACCCAGGAAATCCAATTGTAACTGTTCAAATCTACGGTAAGAATCCGTAGGATAAAAAGCGGAGGACCAAAAATCGCCCTGCTGATCAAAACCCTGCTGAAGGTCCAACTGCTGTTCCAAATGAAGCTGAAGGTCCAGCTGCTGTTCCAAATGACGCTGAGGGACAGACTGTTGTTCCATTTGAAAGGAAACAACTGCAAGCTGGTATTTGTGTTAAAAAAGAAAGGGACAACAAGGAAATTCAAATAGAGGCACCACCCTCAAGGGTGATAAGGGTTCTGAACTCAAAACAACGTAATAAGAAAGTTCAGGTAAAACTCCCGGCCTCCACTGATGCATGGAAAAGAGATCCAAAGATGAGGACCTTGCACAAGGGATTGAAACAGGCTCAGCAAGAAATGGAAAGGCTTAGAGAGCAAACAGTCCCTCATGAGAAGTATGAAGAACTACAATAGCAACTAAGGAACGTCAACCAATTCGAAAGCCAGGCCTTTGAAGGGTGGCGAAAGGAACAAGAGAAAGTTGCAAAGGTAACCCGTAGGCTAGATACTATTATCAAACAGATGGATACCTTGTGTTCTTTATACAATGACGTTTTAGCATGTAGGGCCCCTGCCAAAAACTATGCTCTGTTTTTATTGGAACGATACTTACAATTAAAAATAAAAGCTGTTAAAGTAGGTGCCCCGATACAAATTAACACTGTCAATGACTTTATAGATTGTTGTAAACATTATGGGGTGAAGGTCCAGAGATTGCTATGTGAATTTTATTTGCATAACCTCGTGCTAGATCAGGAGACTGAGTTGAACCCTGGCCCTTTTGTTGGGGACATTCAATTGCAAGCATTCATCTCATTCGGGGTTAATCAGATCAAATGGCTCAAAGCTTATAACATTTTCCAGAGGCAGGAAAATGGCCTAGACTTGTGGGTAAGGGCTGAGCCTAGGGACCTAGTACGGTTATGGAAAGCACATAGAAACCTTATGAGAACTTTGGGTGTCATCAAAACGTTAGGACCCATGCACGAGGCACTCATTCGACAAAGTTTAGAATATTTTCTTTCTATCAAAGACCTCGCCATTGATGCAGCCAAATTCCAGTACCGAATCTCTAATCCAAACATCCAGCTTAGGGAGCCATTTAAGTATGAGAATTTTCAATTAGCTGCCAACCATTTGAACCTCTATGGCGAAAGCATTTTGAGGGCAGGACCATCCTGGTTAGGATATAGATTTCGCAGTCCAATTATCTGGCACCCTGCACCCGGATATCAAGCCCTATATGAGATGCTTGAGGGTCAAACAGGCCAGTTCTTTGACTACCTAGTCACTCACCATGGTTGTAGGCCTCTGCATGAGATTCCTTCTCCGGCCTATTCTCTCACTGCTTTGCATGTCAACTACAACATTTTCATGAGGGCATGAAACAGGGTAAGCAGGGGGGTGTGTGGAGTACTAAAAAGGTATGTTTTTAATGATCATTTCAATGGCTTTTCAGTGGGACTTGTGAATCTTTTACATCATGAATGTGCAAAACAATAGAGAATTATGATAAAATATGTGGAATTAGTATGCAAGACTTAACCGCTAGTAGTTTTCATTCTCTTGTGCAGGAAAGGGTAAAAACGAGGAGCTGCTGTTCCAAAGAAAAAGACAAGAACAGGGTAACTGCTGTCCCTTTGACGAAGGACCAAGTGCAAACAAGGCTAAGTAAGTTGAAGCAAACCGGTCCGGAAAAGGAGGAGAAGGCACCAGCTCGGTGGAGGAGAAAAGAAGTGATTAAGGATTAACAGTTGGTGAATCCCTCAGGATCTTCGATCCTGAGGGATTGCCTCTTTATTTATCTTATTGCTTAGACATCTCCGCCGTTACCCTTATATAAAGGAACGACACTGTTAGTTTTTGGGACGATGCTTTTATGTAACTTTTTGTTAAGGATTGAACTTTGATCATCGAGTGTCATTGAACTTGGCTCATTGTACTTTTTGTTTCATGCATTAATATAAACTTGGTGATTATCTTATCTCTGCGTCTGGATTAACTTAAAGCGGTGTACCCTTGAGGCTAAGGGCCCGGCCCCGGAGGACACTTGCTTTTGTATCACTACAATTTGATTTCTGCGTGGTTTGCTTATCGTCGTTAGTTGGTAATCTGATATGCTTTATAAGTTACATCATATGCTCTGTTAAGATTCGTTCATTAAGGTTCTTTATATTAACTCTGCATTATATCATCAACACTCTCAGAGTTGATTCAATATTACTAGACTTAATTGAACATTGTTATCATTTTGTTACGGAGCTTTTATGCTGTGTATTTGTGTTAAGGAAATCATCTGAAAGATGTGTTCTTTATGATTCAGGATTAATGCCATTCCATTTTGAAACACAGTTGTAATTCCTGTTGATGATTGGTGTTAAATCAGATTACTTTTCCAGAGTGTTGTGTGTGTGTATGATTTCCACATGCTGTTCCATAATTAGTAATTAATGTTGTTCCATTAGTTGGTTGCGTGATTTGCTTGGAGAATGAAATATTGGAGTTTTGATTACAATGAGTGCATTTGAGTTGATAGGATAAAGATTGATTACTGCTCGCGAGGTTTAGTTATTCGATTGTTGTTCCATTTCATAATTATTGTTCCATTTTAAGCATTGTTGTTCCATTCTAGATTTGTTGTTCAATTTCCTATTTTTCGTTCCATTTTTATCTGTTGTTTCATTTACTCGCATTTGGTGTGAGAGACGATCTGTGGCTATAGTGAGCCTCGGCATTTACTGCCTCACTCCTAGACCCATGGTCCATGCTCTAATTTCCTTTCCATCAGTTTCTAAAGGGATGGGCTATTGCTGTCGAACCCTTGATTGATAAAGTTGCCTAGCTTTAAGAGTGTGTGCTTTAGTCATTTGAAGTAACTTAGTCATAGACAAGCATCAGTTTACTCTTGCGTTTTTGTAGAACACTATACTACTAGCATTACTCTGACAAATAGCCTCAGATTGAGTCACTCTTTGAAATAACCAAACGCACCGGATTGACATATTAATGTGAGGTAATTATAGGTGAAAGAGACCCTTTTTATAGCTCTACACATGACTTGAAGAACTTTTAGAGTTAAGCAAGTGGAGGATTGGGAGGAATCGCTTCTAGTTCTCACTCTTAAGAATCTTAGACACTTAGTTACTATTTTTTTCTAATTAGTATGCAGTTGTTTGTAAACGTTTAGAAGCAGTTGCTTCTAGTTCTATGTAGTCACTAGTTAGGAGTCATGACTCAGTACTTTGGATCATGTTTGGACTCATAACATATATGAGATTCTTATTGATTCATGATATTTTGGACATCTATTGATATTATGAATTGTTTGGACATGGCTTTACTAAATATCAATGAAAACAGTTTTTTTTTAATTCAATATATGTGTATATTTTTATTTATTGAATTCACTATTT
The DNA here is from genome assembly GCA_031772625.1 of Pinus tabuliformis. Classification (NCBI taxonomy): domain Eukaryota; kingdom Viridiplantae; phylum Streptophyta; class Pinopsida; order Pinales; family Pinaceae; genus Pinus; species Pinus tabuliformis. The sequence goes on from CM062805.1 coordinate 434,556,511, forward strand.
TTTTCTTGTTTTTTCTCCAATCTGATTAAAACTCTTAGCTCTTTTGCCTTGCTGATTTATTGTCTATTATGAGTCTGGTAACATTGGTTACAAGTTTCATTCTTCACTTATGAGTGCTAGGTTGTGCTAGAGTGTGCCAATGCATGCTGAGGAGTGTTATGGAGTATTAGGACAACACAAGGGAGCACTAGGTCAAAATGCATGGAAGTGAATGAATATGAGGGTGTGTTGGGGAGTGTCAATCAGTGCTAGTTGTCATGCCAAGAAGGGAGTGACAAGGTATGCTAAGAATGGGTAAGGCATGCCAGGGAATAATAGGGAATGTCAAGAAGTGCTAGAGTGTGCTAGGTAGTTCCGAGGTGTGCGAACATGTACCAAATAGTGCCAAGCCATTCCAGGTGCTAAGACATGCTAGGATGTGTAGGGTGCTAGAGTATGCCAATATGCATCAAGGAGTTTCAAGGAAAAAGAATGAATAACCAAGCTAGAATGAAAGGAAATGAACACATAAGAGGGTTAATAAGTCGGGACTTTATCTTTTTCAAAAGGGAATGCTAGGCACACTAATAATATGTTCCAATACATGCCAAGTGCCAATGTGTGCCAAGTGCTAATTTTTGTCAATGCAATATTATGCCAAGGAGTTCCAGGGCATGCTAGGGACTACAGGGAATGCCAACACATGATAGGGGAGTGATATGCTATGCTATGGCATACCAACATGTGCTTTGGTGTCCTACTCATGGAAAGATGTTCTAGGTACAAAGATGTTCCAGGTACAAAGATCTTCCAAGACATGGGAGATGCCAAGGAATGTTAGTGTATTGTTCCAAAGCATGTTAAGGTGTGCCATGAGTGTTGGGGAGTGCTAAGTATCTCTCATTAATAGAATTGATAGAGATTTATTATGTATTAAGTAATATAGTTCCTGCACATACTAGTGGTACTTTATTTAAAGGAAATTTGCTAGATAATAAACCTAATAGAGATGAATCATGTGTTGACTTATAGGAAGACTATATTCTTATGACTTGAGGGAAATGATACACACTAATTACTTCTTAACAAATTGACTGGCTATTATAATCACTATGACCTTGGACACATAATGAAAAAGACTCCACAAAAATGGTCTTAAATCATTATATTTTGAAAAAAAAAACATAGTAACAAGTACACAGCATGATCAAAAACTCATTGGAATGGTCAATGATGATCATTTTTTGACCATCACCACAAGTAACCAAAAAGAGCATTGGTGAGGGTCAATAAAAGATTGTCACTCGAAGTGTCACCAAAGAGAGAATTAGTGATGGGCCTTTAATGACCCTCACCAAAAGTGTCACCAAAGAGAGAATTAGTGATGGGAAATTAACGAGCCTCACCAAAAGTGTCTTTGAAAATGGCTTTGGTGACAAACCTTAAAGGACCATCATTATATACACTTACAACAACGATTTCTTAAAGACCGTCACCATATACGACATTGGTGATGGACCTTAAGGTCTGTCACAGGCATGAAGCATCATGAAAAACTCATTAGAATGATAAATGATGACAAACATTTATTAATCATCACCAAAAGTAACCAAAAAGATCATTGGTGATGGTCAATAAAAGATCATCAGTAGAAGTGTCACCAAAGAGAGAATTAGTGATGGGCCATTAATGACCCTCGCCAAAAGTGTCACCAAAGAGAGAATTAGTGATGGTCCTTTAACGACCCTCACCAAAAATGTCATTGAAAATGGCTTTGGTGACAAACCGTAGAGGAACATCACTATATACACTTACAACAATGATTTTTTTAATACCGTCACCATATGCAACATTGGTGATGGACCCTAAATGTCCGTCACAAGCATGGCCCTCACCAATGACCTTTTTTCTTGTAGTGTTAGTGTTTCTAGTCATTAGTGCCAGACTCCTTCACTATCGACAATGATAATGCATAAATGTCTCCTGATTGGTAGAATATTTCAAGTGTTCAAATTCAACACATTTATTCACACTTGTTAGACTGTATTGGGGTACCTTGACACTCATTATCATTATTTGTGAGTTGTCTTATGTTTGGTAATGGTATACATCAATGACCGTAATCAAATGGTTTCTCGCATGGTCAACTTCAGCTCATTTATTCCCATAGTGTAGAAATGTACAATATATGGTTGGTGAAGACCTCAAGTTGTGTCAACATCTTGGTTCACTTGACAACTCCTTTAGTTTTCTACCAATGATACCTCCCACCTTTATATGTTGCAATCCTTCACAACAAAATATTATATTTTGGCACCTGAGTTTATGCAGTACCACTATTGCACCTATATGACTTGGTACTTTTATGAGGATCAATTATGTAACATCATTGATCAGATATTCTTCTATGTGTGATAGTGAGACATATCTTCATTATGTTCCTTCATGGCTATGATATAATGATCCATTATGTATTCTTCAGCTCCTTATGTACACTTATGTATACATTTTGGATCTTCTTTATACTTGATAAACGAACGTGCTTTATTACTTCTTAGCATGGGTATGCCCACCTTAAACATGAGTTTTATTTCTGACTCCTTCCACACGTATTCAATGGGCTGGGATTTGGTGATCTCCTCTAGGGTCTTCAGATGATTCCTCTCTCTATACTTAATATATTTCAGCTATCATGTACCCCTTTTGACCTCATATATTAGGGGGAATCTGTTATAACATCATTTAGCACTCTTGTAGACTTGATGCTCTTTTATGGCCTTGGGCAATCCATTTTCCCATACAAAATTGATCTTATATTAAGAAATAATATTTCAAATTCAATACCTGACTTTTCCCACACTAAATTGCATACATACGCAGATCCTATAACACCACACCCACATATACCATTTGAAAAAAAAAAAGTTATTTTTCGGGCGGGATTTACTAGTTTTACAGAGAGCCCACCTACATAAGCCCATCACATAACTAAAGTAACCAATTTCAGGTGGTATATATACACCATTGGGTATTTCTAATTCATACAAGAGAAGGGCTATCAACATTATACCCATTTTTCTCCTAGATCAATTATGTTTTTCTGTGCCTCCTGCACTCATAGTCTCTAGGAAACCCTAGTTTCCTTTTCAAAGTTGAACATCATTGTTATTCTCTTGACTTGTGAGAAGATACTAGAATACCAAATATGTGAAGAAATATAACCCAGAACATAGAACAATGAGAAATAACAAAATTTATTTTATTATTCAGAAAGGAAAGCAATGTTCACTTGCCTCTTTAGGGGGGAAACCTCCAATAGAGCAGGGCTCGATTACAAAATAAGACATGACATTCCTCAATGGGGAGTTTGTATCCTTTATATAGGATTCATACATGCAATACCATGGGTCAGTACCATGGTTCTTATTAATACCATATATCTAATACCATGGCCCATTTGCAACTAACTGTGGTCCCTTCTTTAAATGCGGGTCAACCACTTACAGTTATTAATATGGGCTTTATTGACTCTTTAACTAACTAAAACTATGACTTGACCCTATTACATAAATAAGGGGGCTAGGGTTGGACCGTAACATGCCCTTCCCCATAAAAATAGCCTTTTCCTCAAGGCTGAAGCTCTGGAAACTGCTGAAGTATAATGGTTGGTTCCCAAGTCGCATCTTCTGGAGAGGTGTCTTTCCACTTAACAAGGACTTCCTTGATCGTGTGGCCGTGCATGTTCCGTTCTCATGTGTCAAGAACCTGTTCAGGTTGGAGCCAAATTGAACCTTCTTTATCCAATTCCGGTAGACTGGTTTGAATTCTGCAATTGTTTCCAACCACTTTCTTGAGGCATGAGACATGGAAGATGGGATTGATTTTTGTAGTGGGTGGCAAGGCTAGCTTGTAGGCTACTTCTCCAATGCGCTGAAGTATTTGATACAATCTGTAGAATTTTGGAGATAATTTCTGAAAACCCTTATCTTTGAGTGATGTTTGCTTATATGGTTGCAGCCTCAAGAATACCTAATCACCTTCTTGAAATGTGTGCTCTGAATGATGTTGGTTTGCTTGTTGCTTCATGCGATTTTGAGCTTAATGGAGATTATCTTTGAGGTGGGTAAGCACTGTTGCACGGTTCTATAGGAGTTGATCCACTGCTTGTACCTTACAGCATCCTGGGATATAAGAAGTAGGTGAAGGGGGGAGTTGACCATAAACAGCTTCATATGGAGTCATCTTGGTGGTGGCATGATAGTTAGTATTATACCACCATTCGGCTAGAGGTAACCACTGTACCCATAGATGTTGCTTTTCTGAATTGAAACACCTGAGGTAGGTCTCCAAAAATTTGTTGACTACTTCAGTTTGACCATCAGTTTGGGGATGATGGCAAGTATTGAGTTGTAGTTGGGTACCTTGTAGCCTGAAGAGTTCCTGCCAAAAGTTACTGGTGAAGATCGGGTCACGATCAGACACAATGGAAGTGGGCATGCCATGAAAGATTGAGCCACCAAAGCGGGTGTAAAAGGGTGGGGTAGGGTGCAAAAATGAGCATACATAGAAAGTCTGTCCACAACCACCATGATGACTGACTTGTTGCCTAACTTCAAAAGACCAATAATGAAATCCATAGAAACCTCCGTCTAGATTGAGGCAGGGATGGGCAATGGCTGTAAAGTGCTTGGGGATTTGACTGTTTCTCCTTTGTGGCACTGACACACATCACACTCAACTACAAAAGTAAGAATGTCCTTTTTCATGCCTGTCCAAAAGAATGAACGTCGAGTGCAAGCATAAGTCTTCTGAAAGCCTGAATGGTTTGTAGTGGAAGATGAGTGCAACTCTACCAAAATGTGACTTTTGAGGGTGGATGTTGGTGATATCACTACTTTTTCCTTGTAGTGAAGAATCACATCCTACTATGAGTATCCCGTTGTGGAATTTGGATCTGCCTGCAATTTATTAATGAGTTGGGAAAGCGAAGGATGTGAAAACCATTCCTTGCAAGCCTCTTCAATCCACTCTGGAATGGGAAGAGAGATTTCTAGCAGGGTGCTTTCCTCCTCAAATTGGTGTGATAAAGAATCTGCTATGACATTTTCATGCCCTTTCTTGTAAATTATCTCATAATCATATCCCAAAATTTTAGCTAGCCATTCATTTTGTTGTGGCAAGGATAGGCATTGCTCCAAAAAATATTTAAGGCTTTGATGGTCTGTGCAGGTTTGGAAATGTTGCCCCAATAAGTATGGTTGCTAGGTATCCACTTCATGTGAGATGGCCATCATCTCCTTCTCATAGGTAGATTGTCCCAAATTTGTTCCACTTAGTTGTTTTCTAGTGAAGGCCAAGGGTCGAACTTCCTACATTAAGACAACGCCAATACCCATACCTGAAGCATCACATTCAATCACAAAAGGTTTGGTGAAGTCAGCTAGTGCCAATACAAGAGTGGAACACATGCCATGTTTGAGAGCTACAAATGTGTGTTTCGCTTCATCATTCCAGAGGAATGAATTTTTCTTGAGAAGGTGAGTGAGGGGTCTAGCAATGCGACCATAATTGTGGACAAATTTGTGATAGTATCCAGTGAGACCCAAAATTCCTCTCAAAGTCTTCAAGGTCTTTGGCTGAGGCCAATCCTGCATTGCCTCGATCTTTTTTGGATCCACCCTGACACCTTCACGCCCCACAATGTGGCCCAAATACTCGACTTCTTTCATGCCAAAAGAGCACTTGGACAATTTGACAAATAATTTATCCTTCTGGAGAAGTTGCAAGAGTAGGTCTACATGCTAAAGATGTTTTTCCTAGGTGAGGTTGTAGATGATGATTTCAGCAAAGAAAACAAGGACAAATTTTCTGAGATATGGTTTGAGCAGGTGATTCATGAGGCTCTGAAAAGTTGATGGGGCCTTACAAAGACCAAATGGCATGACCAGGAATTCATAATGGCCTTCATGAGTTTGGAAAGAAGTCTTTGGAATGTCTACTTCTTTCAATCAAATTTGGTGATAGCCCGAGCGAAGGTTGAGCTTAGTAAAGAATTGAGCCCCATTTAGTTCATCCAACAAATCATCAACGATCGGGATGGGAAATTTATCTTTGACCATCAGCTTGTTGAGGGCCTTAAAGTTTGGACAAATACGCCATTCCCCATCTTTCTTGAGCACCATGACCATAGGCGATGAATAAGGACTAATGCTAGGACGAATGACACTGGCTTCCCGAAGTTCCTTGATGATTTTCTCAATTTCATTCTTTTGGGCAAAAGGATATCTATATGGGTGCACATTTGGTGGTTGTGCCCCTGGGACCAAAGTAATGCTATGATCATGGTCCCCTCTTGAGGGAGGAAGCTCATGAGGCTTGTCAAAGGCCTGCAGATGGTTGTTTAAGACCTGTTGCATCTCAGGATGAATATGAAGAGAAGTGGGCTTGAAGGCCTAGATGGCATTAAATTAAGATATAACTCCATGGTGGCCCTTTTTTAATAACTTTTCCATCTTATGCAAGCTGATGATAGAAGGAACAGCTGCCTGGAGTCTGCAGAGGGTATGCATGTGGTCATTCTACTTAAAGCTCATATATAACTCCTGGAAATCCATTGTGATTGGTCCGAGTGTGCGGAGCCATTCAGCACCCAAGGCAATGTCACACCCACCCATTTTGATGGACAAAATGTGGGCATTTAGGTGATAATACCCCATCTAAAGTTTGACATTTTCATAGTGGCTATCACATTTCATTGTCCCCCCATCAACAATCTAGACTTGGAAATTAGAGACTGCTCTAACAAAACAATGCACGACTTTGGCAACTCTTTGATGGATAAAGTTATGCATACTACCACTATCAATCAAGACTACTACAGGGTGATGTTTAATAAAACCTCTAATTTTGAGAGTTTGGGGAGAAGAAATTCCTGCTAAATCATGGAGCGAGATAACTGGTTCTTTTGGTGTAGCTGGGAGCTCATTGTCCAGCTAGTTGTCTTCATCTTCCTCCTTTGGTCCCTCAAATGGTGGGGCTTCCTCCGATGAAATGTGATTAGTAGCATCAATTTGAAATAATTTGGGTTCCTTGCATTTATGCCTAGGGGAGTATTTCTCATCACAGTAGTAACAAAATCCTTGCTCTCTTCTTTCCGCCATTTCTGTTGGTGACACCTTTTGGACCTTAAGTGTTTGGGTAGTGCTCGAAGCCTAGGCAGGGTGTCCCTTGGCTAGGAAATTTGGACGAGTCGACTGGGCCGCTAATGCGTATTCTACTTCATGAGCTATCGTGCAAGCTACTAGCCATGTGACTGGGTGGTGCATCCGGATGTGGGCTTGTATGGCATCTTTGAGATCACTAATAAAACATTCCAAGTAGAATTCATCTACTAGACCTCCTATGCGGAAGGCTAATGCTTCAAAGGCTTTAATATATTCTTGTAATGTGCCTATCTATTTGAGCTTAGTAGACAACCCAAAAAGTTATATTCATGATCAAAGTGATCGAAAAGGGCTTTTGAGAATATCTACCAAGTCATTGGCCTTGCACAACATTGTTGATGCAATTGCCACCATTGCCATGTTTCTTGGTACAAGTAAAGGCTTCCCACACTTAGCTTAGTCTCATCATCTCTGATGTGATTCAATGTGAAATATTTCTCCATTTTTGATAGCCATATGGCCAGATGAGAGCCATCAAATTTATACATGTCCAACTTGGGTGGTCAAGGGTGGGACTGTTGGTGGTTTCCATAGAAGTGAAGAGAATGGCTAGATTCGCCTTCATGGTTTTCATTAAAAGCATATGCCTCTGATTGTAACCCCGACTTGCCCTTTGTGATTGTGTCACTTAAGGACTAGATCTACTTTGTTAATTCATCCAAACTTTGCTCAAGGGTGTCTATCTTCTCATTGGCCATAACTTGAGCTCTGGTTTGTACCATGCATAGATCCGGTGCACTTGTCATTACTAGAAAAAAAAATTTGGGACCACCCAAAAATTTGAAGCTAACAAGTGAATGGTACCACTCCAATGGAGTTTTACTCCTCGCTTAGGAATACTACAATAGCCAATTCTTAGGAAAGTTAATCCTGACCAATGTCATATGAGAATCACCCCAACATATAGGAGCCACAAGCCTCCCCGTACAAATAATTAGATCTGTCTGCGAACCCTCTGTTATCACTCAAAATTTTCTTAAGGTTAAAGAAATAAATTTCCATGGTAACCATAAACCTAATATTTTAGACTCAGGTTCTAGCAAACCGAAGTCCAGAGAGGGCTCTCTCTTTATAATTTAACTTTGTTTTGGGTGGGATTTTAGGCTAGTTCTTAATGCTCATAAGGTTTTGATTTTAATTGGGTGGTGGAATTTTGGGAACAGATGGGCAAAGCAAGCCTTCAGGCCATTGGGCTATGGATTCAATAAAAGAGTGGCTTAACTGGATCAGATCAATCATTAAAGGAGGAGTTCACACGATAGGCTAGCACAACAAAAAGAAAATCTGCAGGTTCAAATGGATGAGGTAGTCCTAACCAGGGTAAAAGGGCAAGGAAGAAACCTTAAATCAGAATCAAGATGAAGAACATAAGGAGATCAGTAGAAAAGGGCAACTAATAATCATTTACTATGGACCAAAGGAGGGGAACTACGGAAGTAAGGGAGAAATTAAGAATTCCCAGACTAAAATAGTTTAGTAGAAAACAGTGAGAAAGTAAATAGTCAAGACAGAGAGCATTAAAGCTAATTCTGAAATATCATTCCTTGTTTACTACTCAGATTTCATAGAGAAACATGTGAATATTTATAAACATGAAGAGATAATACTTATTTGATTTCCACTGTGCACAAGAATCCTGTGAAATGTCTTTAACTTTGTTCCATGATCCACCAAGCCAATCTAGTCTTGATTACAATAGCTCCTTAACTTGATATGAAATGTCTATAGAAATGTCTTTTAATCCACCTGGAATACTTCAAATGAAGAAGTATTTATACAAATTCTACACTGAAATATCTTGAAAAAATATCAAGATTGGTTTTACAAATATCTCAAACTGTTTTACATTAATAGAACTTAAATAAAGGACATTGAAAACTAATGAATCTATTTGTCACTACTTTTATGGATTTATGATGACAAAGAAGTGAAAGTCGAATTTGATAGCAACTCTTAATTGATGATGAGGCATCCCAGTCACTAACTGCATCCTTTCTTTGTGCATTCTGCTCCAGCAATTCTGCAAGATTAGGGTCCATTGATACCTTTGTATATCTCAATCTGTGATAGATATGTAAAAAGTGAAAGAGGTTATTGTAGATAAGTATGTTTTGAGATAAACCTCTCTTAGTTTCCCAAAATTCAGCTCCAGTTGTTCACAATATTCTCTGCAAAAAGATGTCAAAAACAGGACTTTACACAGTCCGAAAAATAGGCTGTGAAGACATGCACTTATCTCACTTTTGGTAATACCTGTTTAAAAAGTGAGATAGGTTTTTGTAGATTGGTTTATTAGGAACACAAACCTCATTCATTTTCTCCAAATGAATCGTGTACTAGCCACAATAGTTTCCGAAAAACTATGACTTAAATAGGAAATTTCTGAAGAATGTGTTAGAGTCGATCTGGTCAGCCCTCCGTCAGAGATCAAAACTCTTTATGCATTTCATTTTTAGGTGTCCCACTCCATGCATTTAGCTGCATTCCACTAGGGGCATGCCATGATCTGACGGAGAAGGTCATGCTACTCATTTCCCCTCATGTCTAGCTCCTGCTGGCTTAGGTCTTTTGTCAATGATCACCAAAGTCCATCACAGTCAAGATCTGGTCCTTTAATGGACAAAAGTCATTTTCGGTCATTAGGTCTAGGGATTAAATCAATTTGGTCTTTAAATATGTCTAGTAAATCCATGCAGGCTAGAGTGATGCCCTTGTAAAGTAATGATTCACAGAGTTTCATCGTCATATTGATAAACTTCGACTGTTCTCCAAAACTCTGTTTTGAAGAAAAGTCAAACAGTGTCATGGGTGATAAAATTTTCAAAAAAGTCTTTAGTTGATCTCTTTAGGTGTAATCATGGTTCCCATGGCCAAATGTCCCATCAAGCAATCCTTGCAAAGAGTGTCGAAAATTTCATCACTTGAGCCAAATTCAGAGGAAAAGTGAAAATCAGGGTTGCTTTAAAGTCAGTGAAAAAGTGTCAAACATAACATTAGAAAGTGGGTATTTTGAAAAAGAAAAATTTAAATCATGACCTCCAAGTCTATACTTACAAATTCCCACCAAAATCAAAGTCATTTTGCAATCAAAGGCAGAGGGAAAACATTGCAAAGTCATGGAGAGTGCAATCGCGTGGTTTGGAGCAAGTTTGGAGGCCATTACAGGCGCGCGGCGCATATAGGCAGGGGCACGATGCACACACAGGGCACGTCGCACACAGAGCCCACCCGCAGTGCAAATTCCTAACTGGCATGGCACACACCCAGAGCGCGGCGCACTGGGTTTTGTGCGCGGCGCACACAGACAAAGCACCAGAAACGTACCAAAACTCCCTCAAAATTTTTGTGAAGCACATCAATTGCAAGGTAGGCTCGAAACATCACTTGTTCATTAAATTTTATGAGCGATATGGTGGTTTTATGCCTGTGATTGAATGCAACAAATTTCATAAATTCAACCACAAGAAGACACCAAAAAACCATTGATGCTAGGGTTGTATAAGTGTATGTTGATGCCAAGGCTCTATTTTTCCTACCCTACAACTTTTCCTTATTCCCCTATGCCATTTTTCCTATTATCACTACCCTAACACTACCAAACTCATATTCCCTTTCCCCTCCTCCTATTGGTCAATAAAAACCCCAAACCCTAACCTATCAAAATACCCAAAACCCCTACATATCCCTAAACAAAATTCTGACTATAACCCCTATTCCCATTACATTACTCCCCTCCTAATACTCCCTTTGTTTCATTGTTCCCCTTAGTGGCAGATATCAAAAACAACACCCAACTTCACCATCATCAAAGGGCAGCCTTAACACAGTATATAAACAGCAGTCATGGCATCTGAGGGTTCATCAAAGTATGAGGTGGAAACTCACAACGATACAGTTTTAGGAGAACAGGCTCCCAGGAGACATCACAGGAGTGGCAAACATGTCAGGGATGAGCCAAACACCCTCACTGAATTGCAGGCATGCCCTCTTGCTATGACATGTTTCCAGCACCTAGCATGTTTTGAATTTTGTCAAAGGGTGGCTAATGTTAGAGTTCATCATGAGTTGGCTCGTCTTTTTGTGCTTCATCTACATGGAGGTTAGTCTATCTTGGCCGGGGTCACCTCCACATTGACACCCGAAACTATCTCAGTGGCAACAGGCATACCAAATGTTGGAGAATAGTGGCATAAGAAGAAGAAGGTGGATAGGCAATATTATGAGCCTTACATTAAGGCCAGTTGTTTGAGGCCTCTCACAAGAGTCTTCCCATTCAGATATTTGAATGATGAGTATGCTCCGCTCATGAAATTGATCATGAAGTACTTCAGTTGTGAGGGGAGGTTCTCTCGCCTATATGCCTATCACATCAGGTTGCTCATGCACTTTACCAGGGCGCGGATGATGAACCTCCCACTTTTTATTTTCAGGAACATAGAGAGGATGAACAATTTCATGCAGCATAATACCCCTCAGTAGTATCTTAACAGTGTTTATCACTTTGCTCTTATCTGGATTTTGGTGGATCATCAGTTGGGATTGCAGGGCATTTCTTGGGAGGACTTCATCTCCCGTGACTTCTTTAGCGCTCCATAGGTAGTATCAGACGCATAGCATGAGATAGGTGGTCCTTCTCATTAGTATGAGCGCCATGAGACCACTACTATGCCAATATTCATCACCTATCAGAGAGGCAGGAGACATTTCTTTGCAGCGGCAAAGCGAGTGTTATCTCCACCCGGGGTGGAAGGGGCCTTGCCTCCTACATCGATGACACAGGAACAGGATAGAGGTAAGGAGCACATGCATGATGAGGGGCCTTCAGGTGAGCCATCAGGTGAACGAGAGACAGAATTCGTTCTCCTTCATGATGATGAGACAGATATAGAACCTACAAATGCAGAGCTTAGAGAGATCATCCAGGAGAAACAATCAGTGATTGAGGCCTTATCCCTTGACTTGGAGAGGGCTAAGTGGAACATGAAGTACCTGGAGGAGAGAACCAAGCAGCTTGAGGATCAACAGACGATTATGGAGCTACAAAACATTCGTGAGCATCGCCAAGTTGCACAAAGGAGAAGAGTTGAGCTCACATCATTGGAGTAAGAGATCAATGAGGACCAGGAGGCCCATCTCAAGAGCATTAACGTGCACTTGGAGAGGCTGTTAGACAAGGCCAATAAGGACCATGCCTTACTGAGACACATGGCTTTCCATTACAGGGCACGAAACATGAGTGCAAGGGCCCGGATAAAGAGTTTGAAGGCAAAATTGAGCAAAGCAACAAAAGAGGCAAAAGAGAAAGATCTGCTTTGAATCTTGGCTGAAGCTTCTTTGGCACAACATAGCACTTCATAGAGAACCTCCAGCCCAAATTCCAAAAAATTTGGGGAAATTTTGGGCACATGACAATTTTTTGGGCAAAACATAGATTTTTTCTCCCAGTGGCGCGGCACTAAAAATTGGGAAGTCCAAATGAAGAATGGTTTACATTTTTGGATTTAGCATGAAAAATCACGACTACTGGTGCTTGGACAAGAAATTTGGGCAAGATTTGAGTCTCCAGGAGGTCAAAAACACCCAAAAAATGACCTCTCTGCCCCTATTTTGACACACATGAAGCAGTCTTGGGAGAATTAAGATTTGGAGGGGCAAATAAGAACCAAATTCAGAAATTCTAGCTGGGTTAAAAAGTAGATAGGATAGGCTTTCCAACAAGCACACTTGGGCACATTTTGGACTCCTGCAAGTGCCTAAAAACAGGCTCCCAAGTGGCACAACGCACAGAGAAAATGGCGCGGCGCATACAGGAAAAAATGCCAAATTTGCCTCCATTTCGCGAAATTTCGATTCGTGACTTCTCCAAGTGGGCCCGCTCATCTACATTTCAGTTTTTTGGAAATTAAGGTGGCATTTAAAGTATTTTCTCTCCAGATTTGCTTCTATCCAAGTGGCGAAAGAAGGCAAACGGTCACCCAAGCCATTTGTCATGTTTGTAACGCTGCACCTGTAGCTGATGGTTGGCTCTTCATCAACATTTTGTAATGATTCGAGTAACTCCCCAACCCTTGGGAATTTTATCTCTTCATGGCACATTCTATAGATTGTATGCAAATCATTTGCAAAGGGTTGGTTGGCTTGTAACTTCTGGGAGACTATGGGAAAGAAACTCTGTTTCTTCACCGTATATTTTTGACAGAGAATTAATGAAAGGTAGTGACTCTGTTTCATGAGATTCACGTGGTTGTGAGTGTACCAAATGTGTCTCTTATGTTTCATATGTATTTCGTTATGTTTCATAGTTCAATTCATGTTCATTTCCAGTGAAATTTTCTGAGTTAGATAAGGTATAATTCAATTTTATTGCTCTGCTTGTGGGAAAATTTCATGTTCAGTGTTTCTTCTTCTGTTGAAAAGGATTCATGTTCTTATGCCCTTTTCACTCTCTTAAGAAATTCCTCCATTCCGCATTATTTCGAACTAAATTGCTACACTTTCTGCCTATCTTGCCTCATGAAGTAATCTGTGCCTTTGTATTAAATTCTCTGTTCTTTGCTAACCGTTAGTCCCATACCATCCCAGAAGCTCGGTCATTCATAAAAAATGTTTCTTGTATCCATATTCACTTACTAGTCTAAGATCAATATTTCACTGTAAGTCATCTCAGACCATTTTTTCTTATCTATTTACTGAGCGTGACTCGGAGAGAGCCCTCTCCTATTTTGGTAGGGCTAGCTACCAGACTGTAATAGACATTTTTGTGCCTTACAGCATTGAGCATGAAATGTCCATAATCTAAGGGATCCAAAGTCCCTAAACATGTTTTTCCTAGCCCTAGAGGAACAAGGCTAACAAACCACAGCAATTCACAGAAGTTCTCCACCAGAATCTGCTCAAAAACAAGTCAATTCAGGATCATGTCAATGGCTCCACTGGCTATCTGCGCTGAATGTCAAAGCCAACACTGGCTACCTGCGCTGAATGTCAAAGCCAACATTGGCTACCTGCGCTGAATGTCAAAGCCAACACTGGCTACCTGCGCTGAGCGAGATTGGACATGTGGCAAGCTCATTTCTCAAGGTGTCAAAACCCAGGAAGCTTCCAAAATGACACTTGCCTCAGGGAATTCGACTATGATGAGTAAGAGGTTCCAAAATCTCCAAGTGGAAGCAAGAACCTCCAAGTGGAATCAAGAACTGACAGAGGGAGAGGACACTAGTCAGATCTCAAGCTGACTCATCCTCTCTCCAAACATCTATATATGGATCTCTCCTCCATGAGATCTGGAGGTTGGAATTTTGTTATTGCAAAGAATTGTTGTTGGTTTGAGATCAGAATCATTGGGTGCTTAATGCTTTGAAGGGAGGTGAAGATAGGAATTCCATTTTGCTGGGAAGGAGATGCTGGATTGGAGCCCTATGGGTTGTATCTCTTCCTGAACCTTGTTATTCATCAATAAAGCTATCTTGGTTTCTCCTATATACTGGTGTATCTTTGATGTATGATTGCATTAGTATGTTTAGTTTACTTCTAATCCTGAACTAGTTATGAATATGAATCTATGTCTTGTGTAGTGTTCTTCTCTTGTGATCTTGCAGAAACCCGTTGAAGCTGGGCGAGTGAGAAGGCAAGTAGCTGGGAACTCTCCAAGAGAAGAGAAACTGGATCGAGGGACAAACGGAAGACACCGGTTAGTCCATCCATCTCTCTTCATTCTAATTCATAAAGGAAGAATACTAGAATAGCTGTCTCTGTTTGTTGCTAAGGCACTGTCACACCTTAGGTGGATAGGATCGTCCTGCATAGGCATTTTTCCCCACAACAAATTGGCGATTCCGCTGGGGAGATCTATTTAGTCATTTTATTTGTGTCTCTATCATTGTTTGTTTCATAGACTCAACAGCAACAATCGAACTGCATTTGCTCTTCTCAGATGCAAAGTAGACAGTTGTTGCTTTGATCCAATCACTGGATTTGTCTATGATCTGAACAATGGACTCACAAATGATTTGATGATCCTTTGTGATAGATCTTAGTACTCCCTCAAAGCATCCCTTTGATTGTACCTTGCTTGTTGCTTTTATTTGGCCTGAAACCGTTGATTAATAAGCAATCTGTGACCCAGAACCTAGTGAGAAACTCTCGTTTCTCCTTCAGCGCGAACCCTGTGAAGAGGTTCTGCATTTCAACGCAGGTCCCGTGAAGGCTACCTGCGCTGAATGTCAAAACCCCTGTGTTGAGGTTGCGCTGAACCAGTTTGGCCTTGTGCAGCTGGGGTTCTCTACTCTGTTTTGCCCTGTTTTGATCTCTGATTTTTGCAGCCTGTAACCAGCATAGGTACCAGTCTGATAACTCCTTTTCTCTGCTTAAATTCCACCTCCTTTTGTACAAAAAGACTGTGAGTGTTTTTATGTGTTTGTGGCGTCATTTATAGTTTTCCTTTGCATGAGTGAAATAATCATCCTATAGCCCTTGATTCAGATCTGTTCATTGTGATCTTAGGAGAGAGTTCATTGGTTGTTTACAGTTGATTATACATTTACTTTTGCTTATTGGTTTGAGTTTGTCTCTTTTAAGTGTCGAAACAAGTGTTCATTTCGAAAGTCATAAAGTGTTGTATTCTCTTCTACCCTTTCTGATTTTGAAAAAAGTAAACTTGTTTGTATTTGTCATTTAAAAGCAAATTCAAAGTTGTACAAAAAGCTTTCTTTGTAGGCATCAATACTAAGAAAGAGGAAAACAAACACCTGCATTGTGCATTTGCATTTTGATAGTTTGCATGCTTGATTTAGGAAAAGTGCATTAGAGTGTGCTGATTGCTCTTTGAGAAAAGATGGTGTCTTTCTTTTCCCTTAGTAGCTAGGATTTTCAAAGTTGAAAAGATATAAAGCTTGCTTATCATCTTTAGACTGCATTTAGGAATTGTACCATACATCTCGTGGTGATCCAGAAAGGCAAACTTCTAAAAAGATCAACCTAAAATAAATTGAATGAACTTAACAACGCTTTGCAACATAACACACAACATAGAGGTCTAGGCTAGAGACGTGTTCCGGCGTCGTAAAGCCTGGTGACTGTCGATCTCGTTGAAGGTGGGTGATTCCTCCTGAGGGACGATAGCGCCAGTACGGATTGTGCTCCCACGTACCGTCGCGTATATATTGGGAGACCCCTATAGGCATAAAACCTTTATCCTTAGGAAGCCGTGTCGGCCTCCCTACTGATCGCAATGCACTGAACACAACATTCAGGAAGATCGACCGCCCGTACCCTAAAAAGTATTCTGCGGTTTTGCGAAAAGTTTGGCACACCCTCTGCCTAGAACTCCAAAGCAGTTCCTTTTGGCCTTTTTCAGACTCTATAATGGAAAAAGTCCATCCGAGCATTTGTCACTTCGGGCTCGTTAAAACATCGAAGGAGACTAGAGTCATCTTTAGCTTTTTCTCGACTCTTTAAAAGTGAAAAAGCAAGTTGTGTCTAAGTGTCGTTAAAATTTATTTTAAACGGAACAATCACCCTTTATTCCTGCGTTGATCTTTAGGTTGAAAGGATGGAGCCCACCAACCAAGGAATTCCCCTTGGTGGAAATCCTAGTCCCTTCTCCTCTTGGGGAGATGTTGGTGCACCCCACATGGCCACTTTGTCACTTCCAGGATTGACAATTGGCCTACCAGTCTGGCTCTTTTCAACCAATGTCGTTCAGAACACCACTATTCCTTAACAGTCGAGTCAACAGTTAGACCAGACCAGAGTTGCCCACCAGCCTTCGACTTCATATAATTCTTCCTCTCCTCCTTCCTCTTCGCTTGACGGAACTGGTAAAACAAAAAACCAAGTTCCTAAGGAGAAGAAGGAAAAGAAGAATAAAGAGAAGAAGAAGAAGGAGCCAAAAGCGACTGGGGGCAAACAAGTGTCGTCTGACAAAAATCCACACACAGCACTAGCAAGGCCTAAATCGCCATGCGTCATATGCAAGGGAGACCACTTCCACAGAGATTGTCCCTGCATCCCTCGGATACTAAGGGACTGGTCTCCCCGTTTGCACAATTCGGTGGCGTCAACCTCTGATAGCCATGTTGACAGCACATCG
The DNA here is from genome assembly GCA_031772625.1 of Pinus tabuliformis. Classification (NCBI taxonomy): domain Eukaryota; kingdom Viridiplantae; phylum Streptophyta; class Pinopsida; order Pinales; family Pinaceae; genus Pinus; species Pinus tabuliformis. The sequence continues at coordinate 434,573,803 of CM062805.1, forward strand.
TCAACTAGTGAAAGTGAAGCCACAGGACAGAGAGGGAAAGCCAGATTTCCCTGCAAGCTGTGTGAAGGCGATCATGCCATCCACCATTGTCCCTTCTTAGATGAGGCTAAAAGAGTATTGGAAGATCGCCCAATTTTATGAGCGCAACTTCCTCCTGGATATCAAAAACTCCTGCCAAGTCCTTCACTAGTTGAGAACCCGGCTGGCCCGCTCAAGTGGTCAGCCGAAGCACCTATCATTGAAGATGAACCGTCTGAATCCATACCCGACGAAAGTCAAAAGGTTGAGGCGGCAGTTGACCCGGTTTTGCCTTCAGAGGCTCTATCTTCGAATGATACCATCACAGAGGAGAATAAAGACGATACCGTCCAAGTTCTCTTCATCAACACAGACTCTGACGAACAAGGGGGCAATTTGCCCATTCCTTTATCGCAGGAAGGAACTTCGTCAGGGTCATACCCGGCTGTCTATTCGGTCCCACCACCAAGCAACCTAGTTGTCTCGTTCGACTAGAACCAACTAGGCAGACCCCGCTTGCCAGCTAGCATACCATTCAGAATTATCGTTCAAATATACAGAATGGTAATGGCTGGCACAGTTATTGATGAGGGGACATCTGTGAGTATCCTTTCCTCTATTTCTTGGAAAGCGCTTGGTTCGCCAGCGCTTTTGCCTGAAATGAGAAATCTATCGGGCTTTGATAAAGGAACCAGTCGACCTTTAGGGATCCTCCCCAATGTGCCTATCACATTGAAAGGGAAGACCGTTCAAATGAACGTGATGGTCGTTCAAGGACCCTTGGATTATAACCTACTCCTTGGACGAGACTATATATATTGCATGGAAGCCATCGTCTCCTCACTCTTTAGAGTAATGTGTTTTCCGCATGAAGGAAGAGTGGTCAAGCTCGTGGACCAACTTTCGTTTCTCGGATCACGCATCGCAAATAGTCATGTACCATCCCTAAATGGTCTCTTCACGCAAGAAGTGTCTCAACCCACGGTCCGTCCCTCTGATGAGCACGAGTAATCCGGGAGGATATGACTGGAACCCAGGGAGCATGCGTCCTGGTCTGCTTCGGCAGAGAAACTTTGAGTATAGAGTAGGTTTCCGTGGGAGAATATGACTAGTCTGTACCCCGTCCGTCTAGGAAGAGGGTTATTCTAGAATAAGATTCTTTTGTCAAAGTTATGTGAGTTGACGGGCTACGTCGCTCACCTTTGTTTATCTCGGTAGACATTGCCAAAGAAGTATTTCATTCATGCCCGCGAACGAGACAATCTTTGGGTAACCTGAAAGAGGTAGGCCTCTCTCGGTGAAACGAATGTTTTGACGGAAATGAAGTAGAGGTAACCTTGAAATCGTACTTTATGCCTGGGGGCATGCAAACCTTTTGGAGTGCTAGCAAGGGGCGGCTATTTATTTTTTAAATTTTTAGGTCCTCCCTTTAAACCTGTAGGTCTAACCCGTTAAACTCGTAGGATTAGTCGTTTCTGCTTGCATAACGAAAGGATCCGGAGAAAAGCTTACGTAAGATCTAAGCTCCCTAAAAAATAGCATCTTCAATGAGACACTCTTATCATATGACTGGGTTAATCGAGCAGTTTTAGCACACAGTTCATGCTCATTAAAAAATAAACGCAAGATCCGAGCAGTTTTAGCACATAGTTCATGCTCGTTAAAAAATAAACATAAGATCGAGCAAGTGTTTCAATCCGCGTTTAAGCTTGTTAAAAAATGAACTACCCGGTAAATAACCATCTGTGAATGTAACCTTACCAGCCATTAAAGCCTTGGTCGTGTTTGCACCGTCACCTCCACTTTTCATTTGGCCGATCATTAACCTCCATTTGATTGTTTACCCATTTTGAGGAACAGCTGCGAAGAGTGATTTCAACTAGCCATCCTTGTGACACTGCCGTGATTGGAAAATTCCAACCTGTACCTGGAATCAGCTGCTAACCTGCTTTATCACTCGTTCCTCAAAAGACGAGTCTTCTTTAAGCTCTTTTCATCTGACTCGTAAAATATGAAAAGATTGCCGAGTTTTGGCCTTCCAGCTCGTTAAAGCAACCGGAAGTGCTATCCCTCCTCTAGATTTTAATCTTTTTGGACCTGAGGGATTATTGCACAAAAAGATCGAGCGCTTGTTTTGTTCGGCTCGTTAAAACTATCGAAAACTCATCCCTTCTGTGTTGTTTTATACTTTTTCGGACTTAAGGGATTAGATGACGAAAAATGAACTTTGGAGTTATCTTTACGTACCTTTTTAGACTCTCTAAAAATGAAAAGGGACCGAGTTGTCTTTGTCGTTAGACTCGTTAAAATCATTAAATAGCGACAAACTTGTCTTTAGACGAGAACGAGTTTCACTATCGCTAGGCTCGTTAAAACATAGCGATGGGCTTGCCCGAAGGGCAGGTTATAGAACAAGCATATGTTATCCTCCTCAAGCTTGACAAAAATAAAGAGGTGCTGGTCAACAATGACTGGGGAAAAATTGGGAGAAACTAAAGAAAACTTTGATGGTAGCAAGTCGCTCTTGAACATGGCACTTTTCCTCCGTACCACAATCGGGTTGGGTTGTTTCATTCACCGGTCACATCACCATGGTCTCGCCATACCATCCATATTTGGGGTAATGCTACCGATCCATCGCATCAGTGTCGCCATATGTTCAAGAGAAGTCGTTCAGAAAAGTCAACCGTGTCCCATCCACTGCCATACATTATCCTTCATCCTTTCATGACCGCCACCCTGAATCATATGTCACAGATCGTTTTCACCTCCATCAAAATCATTAGCTCCGTTCCGTGTCACTGATGTGGGATTCATTAAGGCCCTCCTTTGACGGATCGCTTCTTGTCGACATCAGCTCATTATCCAAGAAGTTGATCTAGGAACAACCCCTTCAGTACTTTGAAGCTTGCATGCCTCAATGGCAAGTTTCTCACTTCCAGCGATAGGTATACATCAATGACCTTCGACCGAAAGATTTTGCGTGGTGTTCGACGCCAAGTCCTTTATTCACACCACGTGAATTGTACTGCAGTACCTTGAGGGTCATTATCATTATCGGTGATTCCTCTCGCGCTTGTTAACGGTTTACCTCATTGACCGGTAATCAAGCGATGTCTTTCCATGTTCGACTTCAGAACATTTCTCACATGGATCGACTTGTACTTAGAGTGAAGATCGAACGAGTTTGAAGACCCCAGATCTAGTTTCATCCATCCGGGCTGCGATATATATTCAGAAAAAATAAAGACATTGACATGTACATCATTGCAGCAGATGATCATCCTACTCAAAGGATGATAATTTCATCAAAATTATCAGTCTACCATCAGACGATTGTCTACTCTATGTACAGAAAAATGAATTTATAAAGCTGAGCATGGGAATGCCTGCCTCAGCTAGATCATGAAAGCAGTTTGGAAAATAATGTATTGTATTGTATCTTATTACAGGTCTCCTCCCAGCATTGGATGAACTTTGGACCCTCCTGGAGAAAGCATTTCACCCGATAAACGGCCTCATACTTTAGGGGGCAACTGTTATAGACATTTTTGTGCCTTACAGCATTGAGCATGAAATGTCCATAATCTAAGGGATCCAAAGTCCCTAAACATGTTGTTCCTACCCCTAGAGGAACAAGGCTAACAAACCACAGCAATTCACAGAAGTTCTCCACCAGAATCTGCTCAAAAACAAGTCAATTCAAGATCATGTCAATGGCTCCACTGGCTATCTGCGCTGAATGTCAAAGCCAACACTGGCTACCTACGCTGAATGTCAAAGCCAACACTGGCTACCTGCGCTGAGCGAGAGTGGACATGTGGCAAGCTCATTTCTCAAGGTGTCAAAACCCAGGAAGCTTCCAAAATGACACTTGCCTCAGGGAATTCGACTATGATGAGTAAGAGGTTCCAAAATCTCCAAGTGGAAGCAAGAACCTCCAAGTGGAATCAAGAACTGACAGAGGGAGAGGACACTAGTCAGATCTCAAGCTGACTCATCCTCTCTCCAAACATCTATATATGGATCTCTCCTCCATGAGATCTGGAGGCTGGAATTTTGTTATTGCAAAGAATTGCTGTTGGTTTGAGATCAGAATCATTGGGTGCTTAATGCTTTGAAGGGAGGTGAAGATAGGAATTCCATTTTGCTGGGAAGGAGATGCTGGATTGGAGCCCTCTGGGTTGTATCTCTTCCTGAACCTTGTTGTTCATCAATAAAGCTATCTTGGTTTCTCCTATATACTGGTGTATCTTTGATGTATGATTGCATTAGTATGTTTAGTTTACTTCTAATCCTGAACTAGTTATGAATATGAATCTATGTCTTGTGTAGTGTTCTTCTCTTGTGATCTTGCAGAAACCCGTTGAAGCTGGGCGAGCGAGAAGGCAAGTAGCTGGGAACTCTCCAAGAGAAGAGAAACTAGATCGAGGGACAAATGGAAGACACTGGTTAGTCGATCCATCTCTCTTCATTCTAATTCATAAAGGAAGAATACTAGAATAGCTGTCTTTGTTTGTTGCTAAGGCACTGTCACACCTTAGGTGGATAGGATCGTCCTGCATAGGCATTTTTCCCCACAACAAGACTGAGTGTTGTTTGTGGTTACCCTGAATTTTGCCTTCCTTTAGCCTAGGGCAGATTTGGGTGCTAACATAGTGGTGACTCCACTAGGGAAGAAAATGGTTTGCTTGAAGATTGTTTTGCCCCAGTACATCTATCAAGCTCAGATCTTATGGTTGATGGTGAAAAATGATCAGACATAAGAAGACGGCTGAAATCATTCACTTGGCGACTCCATTCACTAAAGAATCCAGCAATCGGTGCTTCATGGTGACTCCATCGCAGAGAGGTCAGTAGCTTTGAGATTTTCAAGATGGATCGGGTTGCAAGAAGATATGCTCCCATGAGCCGAGATCACATTCCAGGCTTTCCAAATAAGATTCCGAAAGTAGATTGGTCAAGGAATTTGCCTACGTTTAAAGATGATGGTAAGAAGGACGTTGCTTTACGTCTAGTTCGATTTCACATGCATATTTGCAAGTTGAAGGTTGATTTTGCCTGAAGATTTCTTAATGAATATATTCCTGGCCACTCTAGAAGGTGAAGCCCAATCTTGGTATGAAAGTTTGTCGCCTGCTTTTATTTACTGTTTAAAGGATTTTCATGCCATGTTCCTTGAGAAGTATGAAGACTCTTATGCAGCATTAAGTTTAGTTCATGACTGTTGCAAATACGCTGATGGTTTTATTGAAAGCCTTGAAAAATATTATGAAGATGATAATTTCATGGATGAAGAGATGATCGAATCCCTATGTGAAAACCCATTTCAGCAGCATGAAGATGATCATGAAAATTTGCAGCAGAATCAAGATTGTAGTACGGTGGAAGATAAAGGAATTTTTCATCTTGACAGTCAACGAGAATTACATGAAATGGATCAGTAGTCTGAGGAAAATTTGTACACTCCTCCACTTGAAAATATTGAATAAAGTCACTGTTCGTGCAAGAGAAAATGAAAATCCATATCTCCTTTGTCTGAAGATGAAATAGATCAACTCTTGAACAGTCATGTTCCAGCTCAAGTTAACACAAATCTCCAGTGTGCACCCGGTCAAGATGGTGATGGTGGAAATTTTTCCTCTTCTGAAAGGACGACAGTCCTATGGGCAGCTTTATAGATCAACAGGCTGAAGATTTCCATATGGCTGGAAATGATGAAAGAGGAAGTTTTGTTTCAGATCTGGTGGAAATAAAAGATGATATGCAAGAAAATGATGTTCCAATATCAAATAATGGGGATGATAAATCAGATCAAGAGACAGATTATGATGAGGAAAGAGAGGGTTGCGTGATTGAGGCTACCTCAAATGGAGAAAACAGAGTTACAGACCTAACTATCCTTATCTCACCAGAACTAGATCTTCATGAGGAGGTAGCTCATTCCCTCTATGAACAACAAGATGAGATCTTTGTTCAAGTAAGTGAAAAAGTTTCCTTGGATGAATCGTTGGTAGATGATATAAATGTCATGATTGGGTTTTAAGAATCATTCGAAGTTTCTTTTCTCATGATTGATGAATGCAAAGACAATCGGGCTGTCATATCATATGAAGATGACCCACAATACATTCAGGCTACCGAAGAGCAGAACATTCAGGACTCCATTTTAGACTCTTCCTCATATGTTTCATGTCTTGAAATGTTTTTTGAAGAGGAAATCTACTCATGCACTTGTTCAGAATTTTTTGAGGACCAAGAACATACTCTTATTGAAGTACAGTGTGAAGAAAGATCAGAATCAAAGGAGAAAGACATCTTGTTTCCTCAGTAGGAGGGAAATCTTCATGTTTTTCATGATCCAATGGCAAATCTGTTGCAGTCAGCAGTGAAGGTGATTATTGCAGTATTCAGTTATGAAGGGAATCATGGTCAATTATGTTTTTGGAGGCCCAGTTACCAGTATCTGTTATTGACCAGAAGATCTGATTCGGAGAATCAATCAAGGAGGCTTCTACTTGATTGGTTACATTGGAAGACACATTACACATGATTGTACATATTGCATTAGTACGCAGGTGGCTGTCATCATGATTTGAAACCATCGAATATTGATGGACTACTGCCATTGAATAAGTTTTGTCAGTTCTTGTTTTATTTAAGTCAGTCATGAGTCATTTCCTTTTGTTAGAGTCAATTTTTTTCAGTCATTTCAGTTTGCATTGAGTCAGTTTCAGTCAAGTTTCAGTCAATAAATTGAGTCATGTTGGTTTTTTAGAATAATGGACTCCATAGCCCAATGGACGAAGGCACTGTCTAGCTCTTCCAGAGATCTGTTGTTCTTGGCACCTCCAAGCAGCTACCATCCCCCATTGGAACCAATGTTAGAGTCAGTCTAGTCAGCCCTCCGTCAAAGATCAAAACTCTTTATGCATTTCATTTTTAGGTGTCCCGCTCCATTCATTCAGCTGCATTCCACTAGGGGCATGCCATGATCTGACGGAGAAGGTCATGCTAGTCATTTCCCCTCATGTCTGGCTCCTGCTGGCTTAGGTATTTTCTCAATGATCACCAAAGTCCATGACAGTCCAAGTCTAGTCCTTTAATGGAAAAAAGTCATTTTCGGTCATTAGGTATAGGGATTAAATCAATTTGGTCTTTAAATATGTCCAGTAAATCCATGCAGGCAAGAGTGATGCCCTTGTAATGTAATGATTCACAGAGTTTCATCGTCATATTGATAAACTTCGACTGTTCTCCAAAACTCTATTTTAAAGAAAAGTCAAACAGTGTCATGGGTGATAAAATTTTCAAAAAAGTATTCAGTTGATCTCTTCAGGTGTAATCATGGTTCCCGTGGCCAAATGTCTCGTCAAGCAATCCCTGCAAAGAGTGTCGAAAATTTCATCACTTGAGCCAAATTCAGAGGAAAAGTGAAAATCAGGGTTGTTTTAAAGTCAGTGAAAAAGTGTCAAAAATAACATTAGAAAGTGGGTTTTTTGAAAAAGCAAAATTTAAATCATGACCTCCAAGTCTATATATACAAATTCCCACTGAAATCAAAGTCATTTTTCAATCAAAGGTAGAGGGAAAACATTGCAAAGTCGTGGAGAGTGCAATCGCGTGGTCTGGAGCATGTTTGAAGGCCATTACAGTGGCGTGATGCATATAGGCAGGGGCGCGGCGCACACACAGGGCGCGGCACACACAGAGCCCGCCCGCGGTGCAAATTCCTAACTGGCGCGGTGCACACCCAGAGCGCAGTGCACTGGGTTTTGCGCACGGCGCACACAGAAAAAGCACCATAAACATGCCAAAACTCCCTCAAAATTTTTGTGAAGCACATCAATTGCAAGGTAGGCTCGAACATCACTTGTTCATCAAATTTTATGAGCGATATGGTGGTTTTATGCCTGTGATTGAATGCAACAAACTTCATAAATTCAACCACAAGAAGACACCAAAAAACCATTGATGCTAGGGTTGTATAAGTGTATGTTGATGCCAAGGCTTTGTTTTTCCTGCCCTACCACTTTTCCTTATTCCCCTATGCCATTTTTCCTATTATCACTACCCTAACACTACCAAACTCATATTCCCTTTCCCCTCCTCCTATTGGTCAATAAAAACCCCAAACCCTACCTTATTAAAACCCCAAACCCTAACCTATCAAAATACCCAAAACCCCTACATATCCCTAAACAAAATTCTCCCTATAACACCTATTCCCATTACATTACTCCCCTCCTATTACTCCCTTTGTTTCATTGTTCCCCTTGGTGGCAGATATCACAAACAACACCCAGCTTCACCATCATCAAAGGGCAGCCTTAATATAGTATATAAACAGCAGTCATGGCATCTGAGGGTTCATCAAAGTATGAGGTGGAAACTCATAGCGATACAGCTTCAGGAGAATAGGCTCCCAGGAGACATCACGGGAATGGCAAACATGTTAGGGATGAGCCAAACACCCTCACTGAATTGCAGGCATGCCCTCCTGCTATGACATGTTTCCAGCACCTAGCATGTTTTAAATTTTTTCAAAGGGTGGCTAATGTTAGAGTTCATCATGAGTTGGCCCATCTTTTTGTGCTTCATCTACATGGAGGTCAGTCTATCTTGGCCGGGGTCACCTTCATATTGACACCCGAAACTATCTTAGTGGCAATAGGTATACCAAATGTTGGAGAACAATGGCATAAGAAGAAGAAGGTGGATAGGCAATACTATGAGCCTTACATTAAGGCCAGTTGTTTGAGGCATCTCACAAGAGTCTTCCCATTCAGATATTTGAAAGATGAGTATGCTCCGCTCATGAAATTGATCATGAAGTACTTCAGTTGTGAGGGGAGGTTCTCTCGCCTATATGCCTCTCACATCAGGTTGCTCATGCACTTTACCAGGGTGTGGATGATGAACCTCCCATTTTTCATTTGCAGGAACATAGAAAGGATGAACAATTTCATGCTGCATAAGATCCCTCAGCAGCAACTTAACAGTGTTTATCACTTTGCTCTTATCCGGATTTTGGTGGATCATTAGTTGGGATTGCAGGGCATTGCTTGGGAGGACTTCATCTCCCGTGACTTCTTCAGCGCTCCACAGGTAGTATCAGAGGTAGAGCATGAGATAGGAGGTCCTTCTCATCAGTATGAGTGCCATGAGACCGCTACTATGCCATTATTCATCACCTATCAGAGAGGCAGTAGACATTTGTTTGCAGTGGCAAAGCGAGTGTTATCTCCACTAGGGGTGGAAGGGGCCTCGCTTCCTACATCGACGACACAGGAACAGGATAGAGGTAAGGAGCCCATGCATGATGAGGGGCCTTCAGGTGAGCCATCAGGTGAATGAGAGATAGAATTCGTTCTCCTTCGTGATGATGAGACAGATATAGAACCTACAAATGCAGAGCTTAGAGAGATCATCCAGGAGCAACAATCAGTGATTGAGGCCTTATCCCTCGACTTGAAGAGGGCTAAGTGGAACATGAAATACCCAGAGCAGAGAAACAAGTAGCTTGAGGATCAGCAGACAATTATGGAGCTACAAAACATTCATGAGCATTGCCAAGCTACACAAAGGAGAAGAGTTGAGCTCACATCATTGGAGCAAGAGATCAATGAGGACCAGGAGGCCCATCTCGAGATCATTAACATGCACTTGGAGAGGCTGCTGGACAAGGCCGAGAAGGACCATGCCTTACTGAGACACATGGCTTTCCATTACACAGCACGAAACATGAGTGCAAGGGCCCGGATAAAGAGCTTGAAGGAAAAATTGAGCAAAGCAACAAAAGAGGAAAAAGAGGCAAAAGAGAAAGATCGGCTTTGAATCTTGGCTGAAGCTTCTTTGGCACAACATAGCACTTCATAGAGAACCTCCAGCCCAAATTCGAAGAAATTTGGGAAAATTTTGGGCGCATGACAAATTTATTGGGAACTCCAAATGAAGAATGGTTTGCATTTTTGGATTCAGCATGAAAAATCACGACTACTGGTGCTTGGACAAGAAATTTGGGCAAGATCTGAGTCTCCAGGAGGTCAAAAACACCCAAAAAATGACCTCTCTGCCCCTATTTTGACACACAGGAAGCAGTCTTGGGAGAATGAAGATTTGGAGGGGAAAATGAGTACCAAATTCAGAAATTCCAATTGGGTTAAAAAGTAGTCAGGACAGGCTTTCCAACAAGGACACTTGGGCACATTTTGGACTCCTACAAGTGCCTCAAAATAGGTCCCAAATGGCATGGCGCACAGAGAAAATGGTGCAGCGCATAGAGGAAAAAATGCCAAATTTGCCTCCGTTTCGCGAAATTTCGATTCACAACTTCTCCAAGTGGGCCCGCTCATCTACATTTCAGTTTTTTGGCACCTAAGGTGGCATTTAACGTATTTTCTCTCCAGATTGGCTTCTATCCAAGTGGCGAAAGAAGGCAAACGGTCACCCAAGCCATTTTTCATGTTTGTAACGCTACACCTGTAGCTGATGGTTGGCTCTTCATCTCCATTTTGTAATGATTCGAGTAACTCCCCAACCCTTGGGCATTTTATCTCTTCATGGCACATTCTATATATTGTATGCAAACCATTTGCAAAGGGTTGGTTGGCTTGTAACTTCTGGGAGACTGTGGGAAAGAAACTCTGTTTCTTCACTGTATATTTTTGACAAAGAATTAATGAAAGGCAGCAGCTCTGTTTCATGAGATTCATGTGGTTGTGAGTGTAGCAAATGTGTCTCTTATGTTTCATATGTATTTCGTTATGTTTCATAGTTCAATTCATGTTCATTTCTAGTGAAAATTTCTGAGTTAGATAAGGTAGAATTCAATTTTATTGCTCTGCCTGTGGGAAAATTTCATGTTCAGTGTTTCTTCTTCTGTTGAAAAGGATTCATGTTCTTATGCCCTTTTCACTCTCGTAAGCAATTCCTCCATTCCACATTATTTCGAACTAAATTGCTACACTTTCCGCTTGTCTTTCCTCACGAAGTAATCTGTGCCTTTGTATTAAATTCTCTGTTCTTTTCTAACCGTTAGTCCCATACCATCCCAGAAGCTCGGTCATTCATAAAAATTGTTTCTTGTATCCATATTCACTTACTAGCCTAAGATCAATATTTCGTTGTAAGTCATCTCAGACCGTTTTTTCTTATCTATTTACTGAGTGTGACTCGGAGAGAGCCCTCTCCTATTTTGGTAGGGCTTGATACTAGACTGAGTGTGGTTTGTGGTTACCCTGAATTTTGCCTTCCTTCAACCTAGGGCAGATTTGGGTGCTAACAGAATGTACCATTTCTGCTCTGATTTCATCTTTTAACCTTAAATTTCTTTTAATTGTTTTTCACTTTTGGATAAAATTCATTATTTCTGATGAAAGTGTTTTCATCTCTATTTAACCCTCACTGCCTCCATGTTTATTTTTACTGTTTATTTTTACCGCTCTGTTTTTTCATCTATCTTCACTTTGACATGAATCTGTATGCATTGTAATTGTCTTCCCTGTTGTTTGTCTTCATGCTAGTTTCTTTACTTGACATGGTCTTCAATCTGATACTCTTTAACTCTGATACACTTTGACTACTCTTTATTGTGTCATTTTACCTTCATTATATATTTTATGTTTTTATTGTCTATTTCAATAGTAAATCATTTAATTCCATGTTTTCTTTGCTTGTCTTTTAACTGTGTGTTTTATTTTGCATCTCTATTTGAATAGATTTGATAACCATATTGGATTAAATAGGTTTTATGACTAGTATTAAGACTATTTATCCAAGGTTGCGGTCTTTTGATCGCCTGTAAAACAAAACAAACTGTTAGGAAAATGTTGGGTTGATAGGGAGGGTCATTAATGGCTTTATCAAGCTTTATAGGTTTATGGAGTGAGTCGAAAGTGATTTCGGGAGGTAAACCATGTTTGAATTGGTTAGCAGAGGCTTCAGGTGGCATAGAAGGGTTACACAGGGTTTTACTGCACAAACAGGTGAAAACGAGCAACACTGGTGTTTTCATGTTTAAACGGGTAAACGTTTGATTTGTTTGAATTATGGCGCAAAGTGAATAGTAGACAGTTTGTCATGTAGTGGGTGGCGATATGTCGTTTTCTTCACACCATTTTTGGGCTGGAGTGGTTTCTGGGGGAGGTCGCCCGATGCCATTCATCGGGCGTCACATAGCGGTGGGGCCAAAAGGGAAACCATCCATATTGGGCAGGTAAAGGTCGGCCTTTGAAGGCTGCTTGATATGATCATTAACTGTCGGATCAAATGGGGCTTGATCATATAGTGATCGGGGTGGATTTTTGACATGAGGTTTAATGGAGGGGCTTGACGGAGGTTTAAGAGTTGCGGGATTAAGTTAATCAATGGATTATGGCTGATTAAGGGTGTCGGGGGTGATTCCATTGGCGAAGGGTTTTAGTTATTAATTAATCGTTGATCAACTAATTAACCCATTAATCATGTTATGATATTAATAAATTTTATGTTTCAAACTTTAGGGGCAGGGTATTAATATAAGGGTTTTGTTTTATAACTATATACGAGAAGGGTTTTATTGCTTTTTCGGAATTAATAAATATATAAATGTTAGAAATTAATATGGAAACAAAAAATCACTAAAGTGTAATGTATTCATTTACTTGTTATTGTCATAACACATTATACTTAGGCTTGAAGTGTTTTCAGGTTTTTTGAAGAAAAGGGGTTTTTCCATGGGGGGATGATCACTTTTTTCTAAGGTTTTATCCCTAGAGAAATGGATTTATTAGGGGAATGGGGAATTTGAGTGAATTTGAAGGGGGTGAATGTTCATGAGGGGAATTTTAGGACCTATAAGTCATTTGGCTAAGGGTATGGTCCCTCCAGAAGTCAGAGAAATGCTCTGAGCCCCTTTGACTTAAGATTTTGGGTACTTAAGATTTTTTGTTGGAAATTAGTTAAGTGAAAAATGTAATGAGTGAGAGAAGTTAATAGTTTGAGTTTGTGAACTTGATATATGCTCCATTTTCATCCATACTTAGAAATTTGATGATGAAGGTTGATTAATATGCTTTTATCTAACAATCATCACAATTCTACAACCATTCTTCTACTTACCCACCTACTCATCCTACCATTTTTACTTTTCTTTATTAGGGTGCATTTGAGCTCGCAAACCCTTATCAAACATTTTTCTTTCTTTTACAATGGTAATCTAAATAAATCTAACCTTATTACATCCAAGGGCTCAAATTAAACAGTTGAGCTCCTTTATTGACTTTACCTATCTACTTATTTGCCAAGATTACACTGTTTGGTCAGATTTTATTCTCTATCTATAAGCATGAAATTGAAAGCATGAAATAGCCAAGCTTAAACATTTTGACTATCATGGATTGTGGCATAGGTTACAAACTACACACAATCATTTATTATCCACAAAAAGTAAATAGTAGTGGCATTTTGACTTGCTCACTTTCATGGTCTTTTCTTTTCTTGGGGTTCATATTTTTTTTATCTTTTTTGACCTTTTTTATTCTTTTTGTCATTTGATTTTTCGTTTAGGACATACCCTCTTTACATTTTTTAATTTTTTGAATATGGAAAACATTTGCAAAAAAGCAAAGGTATGTATATATTACATGTTTAATCTCAGCCATTCAAAAATTATAACTCCTATTGGTATAGGAACCTAACACTCTCAACTACTAAGTGTGAGTAGGAATGTGGCAGTGACTGAACCCCTGCTGTTAGATCTAAATGGCGGATCTGATTGTTGCTGCTGCCACAAAACCCAACCTGCTAGATCTGATCTGGCAAAGAAGATGATGGGCAATTTGTAGAGAGACAAGGGAAGTATGGTCTCAAGGAGTGTCAAGTGCTATAGATTGCAATATACATAAGGGACCAATAGTAGTACTCGGCCCAATATTTCACGACACAAACTAAGGAGGATCAACCGTACCCTTAGTTGTACTACCCGACTACCCTATTGTATGCATGAGTAATCTCCCCGAGTGCTATTCGCGGTGTACTATAGTAGCAAGATAGCCAACGGTTTATCTATGGCGAGGATTCAGGTGAGCCTAGGGAGCTTCTGATATACCTAGAGGGTACGTGGAAGACAATTCGTGCTCGGTTTTGTCTAATGCGCTACTACTCGAAGGGGTACCCACCGGGGTTATAAAGGAGTCCAACAAGCGTGACCACCTCTTGTATTTCCTGTGTGCATGCCTCCCCAAATCCATAGGTTTATGCACTCAACAATAGATCTTGTGGTTTAAAGACGTCGGAACATGTCTCTAGCCAAATTTTTTTTTGCTAAAAATGGAGATCCCACTAGCCTTGGAAAGTGCTCTAATACCACTTTTTATGCTCTTGACTTGTGATAAGATACTAGAATACCAAATATTGCAAGAAATATAACCTAGAACACAGAACAATGAGAAATAATAGCATGTATTTTATTATTCGGACAGGAAAGCAATGTTCACTTACCTCTTCAAGGGGGCAACCTCCAATAGAGCAGGGCTCGATTACAAAATAAGACACAACGCTCCTCAATGGGGAGTCTCTATTCTTTATAGAGGATTCATACATGCAATACCATGGGTCATTACCATGGTTCTTATTAATACCATCTATGTAATACCATGGCCCATTTGCAACTAACTGTGGTCCCTTCTTTAAATGTGGGTCAACCACTTACAATTATTAATATGGGCTTTATTGACTCTTTAACTAACTATAACTATGAGCCGACCCTATTACATAAATAAGCAGGTTAGGGTTGGACCCTAACAATCATCCTTATAACATCTCCTTACACTTGTTATAGAGGTTTTCTTTTTGGATTGGGTTGGATGGATTCAGAGGAAGGCTTCGTCAATGCCTTTGGCTTGGATCAAGTTGTACCTTTCCTATACCTATTGTTGTTAATCAATAAAGGAGCTCATGTCTTATTCCTAATATGTTATTGTCTCATGAATAATAATTTATATGCTTATATGTGATGATGTAACATATATTTTATGTATGTACATTGAATTATCTATTATGTTTGTGCTTCTGTGAATTGACTTATAGGTCTGATCATTCTAGAAGAAGTAGAGCGTTTGGACACTACGTGAACATAATCAAATGTAGGACCTCCGGGTATGTTTCCAAATCCATGTTTGGTAATTCATATGTTTGGCATGATTGTTTGAATACACTTTGTTAATTATCTTGTTCTTCTTTGTTGAGGCTTTCAGCCCTTTCCTTAGGGAATGTTTCTCGCCAATAATTTTTTTGTGAATTTCCATGTTGTCATCATGTGCCTTGTTCTTCAGTACATTTTCCTTTAGGAGGTTTTATTCTATGATTCACAAGCCTCAATAAATGGTAACACCTCAGTAATATGGTTATTCATCATTTTGGTCAATTGAAGATAAATTTGTGGCTTCACCATGAATTCCCAGATCAAATCAAAATTAACCTTCAATATTTTTGTTGGGGCCTTCATTTAAATTTTGGAAAGGTTTTGACCCATTTTGAATGACCAAGGGACGATAAGGAAATGGGTGGCAGGAACGGTTGGCTGGCAGAACAAGAATTTGCGTAAGAGTTGCGGCAAGGTGGTCGCAGGAGGCAAAGGCAACCAAGGGGGTGGGAAGGTGTAGAAGAAGTCGAGGGGAAGAACTAGCAGTCCAAGTAACAGAGAAGGGATATAAAAGGAGAAGACCAAGAAAGGAGTGGGGTTAGATTTGGAAAGGTTAAGGGAAGGTGAAAAGGATTCTTGTTCCAACTGATGGAAGGGAAGATCGTAGGAGTCGAGAAGACATGATCCGTGAAGTTGCACAGTACCCGCAGAATTGACCCGGGTATTTTCTATAGTTGTTTACAATGGAAGCCAAGTGATGTTGTAATGGTTAACTGTTATGATTAATATAAATATATGCTAAGATCAGTTGTAGCTTATTATGTATCCAGGCCCTGTGTATGAGGGATCTTTAAGCTTTTTTTTGAATGACTTAATAATTGCATGTAATCGGTAGTTCATGTGACATCATGAGTATGTTGTTAACTCTGCGTTTTATATAATGTACTCATGTATTCGATCGAATTCCACTCGGTTAAGCCTTTCATGACTCCATTATGAACCCTTCTCCCTTTTGGTCACTGTGTGCCTCAGGTGAGACTCCTTGCCCTTTGGGGTAAGGTGAAAATGCCAGCACTGTCCTAGACTACAGGAAATCATTGTTGGCCTCCTATGCTTGAACCTAGGGTCTTCCCTTGATGACTCTCACGAGCCAACAAATGGTTCTGTTACAAAGACTTGAAGGTATGAGGACTGGTTCAGACTATGGTGTCGAGGATATTAATAAGAGAGATCAGGGGTTGGTGGAACCATAGAGTAGATCAATTTGTAGTGGAGCAGGCTACTCGTAGAAGTCAAATGATCAACAAGGTAAGCGAGGAAATTTTATATGCTGATGACACTAATGATCAGTATGAAATTTTTTGGTGTAAGTTCCCAGAGGATATATACCGTTGGTTAAGAAGGATGAAGAGGTAGACTCAGCCAGGTGGATTGGTGACAGCTTGCCGAAGCTAGACCTCGTCGGGTGTCGCCTTGCTGCAATAGTTGGATAATTATTTGACTAGAGTAGTCAAATTTTGGGTAAGGACTACAGTGGACGGATATGTAGTTGAGTTTTCCATAGAGAGTTATTAGTCTTTCTCAAAAGAAAAATTTGTGTTCGGCTCAGGACTGTGAGTCGAGTTGATGAGGGAAGTCCTGACGTGGATCAAGATATTTATGGTGGAATAAGGACTATTGTCTTCGCCCGCTACGGGGATGGCAGTGTAAATCTCTAATACTAGGGGGAGACGTAGAGGGGGGAACACTGCCAGTTGAGGGATATAGATGTTGTTGAAGGGACATATGTTGAAGAACTAAAGAAAGTAATTAATGTTATGGTGCAGAGAACAAAACTACTAGTGGATAAGTGGTAGGTGAGGGTGATTTAGACTCTATGGAAGAAAAGGATGGGGCCCCACCAAGTAGGAGCGGTGAGGGGAAAACCTCGAGTTGAAGAGGAAGGAGAAGATGGTAATAGGAAAACAGAGAGTGGTGAAGGAAGATGGAAGAGTCAAGGAAATGGAAACAAACATTCCCTGCAGGTTGCGGAATCTATATGGCAAGTACAGGTTGTTACATACAGATCGCAAGAAAAGGGGCTGCATGGGCACAAAGAAGGAAGCAAGGATGATACAGGTGAGGTGATGAGGAGGTTATTCAATGAAGAGGAAGCATCCATTAAGAGTCAGCAGCAATACCCATGAGGTGAAGGTAGTGTTTCCCCTAATCTTCCCTTGGTACTTTATCACAATACGAAGGAATTTATTATTAGCTTAGCAAAGGCAGTGCGAGTATATAGCGCGTGGGAGAAATACTGACTCCACTTCAACATTGTGAGTGGCATAGGAACCAGTAATATTAGTAACCTAGGATTACAGGGATCCTAGTAGCCAGGCAGCAAGGGGTTTGTGTTGATAGCGCATACCCAGATAAATATGGTGGGATTTTTCACCAGATACCCTGAATTTATGGGAAGAGGAAATGAGGATGTAGAGCAACACTAGTATCTTTGCAAAACTATTTGGAGGGTCAGTTAGACTCCTGAAAATGTAGGGGTAGTAGAATTCCAAACCATGCTAAGAGAAAGGGGTCTGCACTGGTTTATAAAGTGGGCAGAGCATAATCAAAACCCCACAGAAGATTACATCAAGAGAGGGTTTGTGTAGGAGTTTAAGGTACCACAGACGGATCAGCAAGGGTTATCAAAACTTTGGGAGATTAAGCAGAGGGAAGGAGAGATAGATTGGGAGATTATTCAAAGGTTTAAGGATGCCATTTCCAAGTTGAGTTACAATCTGGACCAAAACCACCAGCGGGACTAGTTCATTAAGGAACTATTGCCTTTGACCAGAATGCTACTAACACAACAGAAGATAGGAACCCTCTAGGATGCATTGGAACAAGTATCATGCATAGAAGTGATGGCAGGATACCCACATGACTAGAGGGGAGGGGCGAGCCTGCAAGACCCACCGATTCTAGGCCTGTAGAACTAGATCGCGACCTTGATGGAGAAATTGAATGATCTTCAGCCAATGTGTCTAGCTAGACCCAATTTTTGGTGCACCCACTGCATGGTGGAGGGGCACATCATGACGGAATGCTCGAGGTTGTGAGTAATTAATCATGTAGGTGGGGTTGTGAGGTCGTCAAGAACCCAACCAACTGTAGGAGTTGCGACAGTGGGAGCGCAAGGAGCCTTCCCAAGGAGGAATACTCAGGACTTTTGTGAAGTCTGTAGGGCATATGGACACCTGCCACGGATGTGCTCCATCTTGAAAAAGTACTCTAATGTCCCCAATAATACCCAATATGAGGTTTTCGCATCAACGATGCACACCGATAAGTGTCGAGCACTGGATGCCCTAGCAGAAAGGCTGGATAGGTCCACGTTCAGGGTCAATGAATCAAACCAGGGGGGATGAGGAGGAAATTGGTGAAGAGGAAGAACAAGAGGAAGAGGGCTTGTAAGGTGTTACAACTATGATAAGGAAGGGCATTTTTCTAGAGAATGTCTACTGCTGAGGGGACCCTAGTGCTCACAATGTTGAATTAATATCCACACAACAGAGGACTGTCTGGAACTCATTGCAAAGTGAGAAGAAGGACCAGATAGAGAGGGCCCAACTTGGTGAATGATGAATCATGGACCGATGATGGCCTCTCCGCAACAAATATTAATATAGTCACCAGGGGAGGGAAGAAGACAGGGGAGGACCGCTACACAAAGGACCCCCCGCCTTAATCCTTAAAGTGACATCTTCACAGAAGGGGTATAAGCCTGAACACCAAAAGTAATACTATAAGGAGACAGCTAAGCCGTTTGAAGGGGAGACCATGGAGAAGGATACTAAAAGACCATAGAACCACATGCCTGATCACACCTAGCCAATTGGAGAATGGTTTAAACCGTTCTTGAAAATTGTTGAGGATGAAGACATGTGGAAGGAATTGAGGAAAAGTCTAAAGGCTATGGTATCCCTGGAGGAAGAGGATGTGGATTGACCAGGTGCAGGGTTGCCAAAGAAGGCTTCAAGAAGAGTGAAATGGAACAAGAGAAGAAGTGGCAAGGAGTTCTAAATCAATGCGCAAGCGGCAAAATTCCAAATAAGAGACACCATGCTAGACTTGGGGTCAGATGTAAACATCCTACCTAGGAAAACTTGGTAGGAAATGAGGAAGACTCAATGAAAATACTCACCAATTCAAATAAGAATGGCAAATCAGTATTGCATACTTCCAATTGGGAGATTGGAGAATTTAGAGGTTGATGTGGGGGGGGTGAATACCCACATGGAATTTGAGGTGATTGACATCATGGGGGATAAGGACCCATACCCAACACTCCTGGGGATTAATTGGGCATACAAGAACTACGCGGTCATAGACCTGAAGAAAGAACTAATGATTTTCAAAGTAGATGGGTTAAGGGTGATCTAACCATTAGACCCATACCAAGGGCCTAGGTTCATAGAACCAGCAGATGACAAGGATGAGCCAGAAGGGTTAGACTAACTATACGCGCTCACCATAAGGAAGAGGGAGGACTACAACAACCCCACGACCGAAGTATTAGTAAGCTGGAGAAGTATCCAAAGCTCGAAAGCCAGCTCATAAGCTGCATGGGATGCATGGCAGTAGGGGGAATACAAATTGACCACTAGACAGTGTGCGATGATAAGCCGAGTAAACTAGGGAGAAAGGGAGATAGATGAATACCTGGGGTACCATGGCCTTGAGCTAGTGGAAAACTTCTTAGATAGAGTAGATTGGGAAGTAACGTAGGATCAAAGGATCTCCTATCTAAGTGTCAGCCTCATGGAAACTCGGGCAAGATGGTGGAGAATGCATTGCAATACACTGAAAGACTGGATGAGCATCAAACAAAACATGAGGAAAAGTTTTGCTCGAGATGGAGATCAACCATAGGATAAGGGAAAATACAAGGGAAATTCAAGACCAGAGGAGCACATCAAGGATTGCATGGTCAATTGGAAAAGTAGAGGAATGTTGAGGGCTTGATGTGTAAAAGAAAAAAAAAATGATACCCCCCACCCTTAGGCTGATACATACCCTTGGACCTGTTCCCTGAGTGTTGTATGTGCAAGAGGAGCTCTATTAGTAGAAAACAGATTGGGATACTATGGAGGCACAGTTTGTCAGTGAATTCTCATTCAGAGGGGATGAGACACAAATAACAAGGCCACTCCAAGAAATAAAGGGATTTCTATTCACACCAGAGTTGTTGGTTGAAGGAGGGTCCGACGAAAGTTTTCTGCAGTATTTGTATGAGATAGAGTTGCCAAGATATGTAGCATGCGATAGGGTATACACAGGACCAGATGGAGATGATGGGATGGAGGGACTGAGATATCTAGACTTTGGGGAAATGGAAGGGAACAGGGATATCTAGGATAGCCCCCTAACGGAAGGTGCTCACCTTCTACCAATGAAGCTGAGGAAGTAGAATGTTGGGTCAGAGGATAAGCCTAAGATAACATTAGTGGGAGACTACTAGGATGATCAAACCACCAAGGAAATTTTCAAGCTATTGCACAAATATCAAGACCTATTCCCACCTTCAGTGGTAGAACTGAACGGAATAAAAGGAAACCTTGGGTACATGAAAATTGCCTTGAGACCGAATGCCCGACTAGTAAAACATAGACCATACAGATTAAACCCAAGGGTGAAAGAGAAAGTTAAGAGGGAAATTGACAAAATGTTGGAGGCAGGAATCATCTTCCAGTGGATGAAGCTGAATGGATAAGTCTAATAGTTATTTAGAACAAGAAGGATGCAACTGAAATCAGAGTATGTGTTGACTACAGGAGCCTGAATAATGCATGCATGCATGTTATAGGCATTTTTGTGCCTTGCAACTCTAAGCATGAAATGTCCATAAACCAAGGGCTCACAAGTCCCTAAAAGTGTTGTTCTAACCCCTAAAGGAACACGGTCAACAAATTACAGCTTCTCCCAGAAGTTCTCCACCAGAAACTGCTCAGAATAAGTCGAAACAGGATCATTTCAGCTGCTCCACTGGCTAGGTGCGTTGCATTGCACCTAAATACACTAACTAGGTGCGTTGCAACGCACCTAAATGCACTATGAGGGTGCGTTGGGCGAGAAATGACAAATGGCAGTGTCATTCCGCGAGGTGGAGAGACAATGGAAGCTTCCAGAATCTTCTCCTATGACACTTGCCTCACTGAATTCGACCAAGGATGAGTAAGAGGCCTTCAGTCTCCAAGTGGAAGCAAGAACTGACAGAGAGAAGACACTAATCAAATCATAAGCTGACTCATCCTCCTTACACATATCTATATATGGATCCCTCATCCCAGAGATCCAGAGGCTGGAATTTTGCACATTGTAAGGAATTGCTGTTGGTTTTGAGACAAATATCAGAGTATTGGGTGATCTATGCTTTGTTGGAGGTGAAGAGGGGCTTCTTTGCTGGGAGGTTGATGCTGGGTCAGGAATCATCGGTTGTAACTCCTCCTGGATCTTTTCTTATTTATCAATAAAAACTATTTGAGTTTTTCCTCCATGCTTTTGTATCATTGATGCTTGTTACATTTGTATGGTTAACTTAAATATGATCCTAAGTTGTTTATGAATATAGATCCATGTCTTTGTATAGTGTTCTTCTTCTATGATCTTATAGGTACTTGGTGAAGCTGGGCAGGTAAGGGAGCAGGTAGCTGGAAGCTGTCAAAGAAGAGAGAGATTGGATCAAAGGATTAGCGCAAGACACAGGTTGGTTCTTCCTATTCCTCTCTATCTATAGTTCATAAAGGAAATACAAAAGTAGTTTTTCTCTGTTTGTTTCTAAGGCAACTGTCACACCTTAGTGGGATAGAGCAGTTCTAAATAGACACTTTTCCCGGTAACAAAATGGCGACTCCACTGGGGAGAATGTCTAATTAGTTTGTTTGTGTATCTCTTTGTTGTTTGTTTCATAAATTTATAAGTAGCATTCGAACTGCATTTGCCATAACAAATGCAAAGTAGACATCTGCTGCTTCAATCCATTCACTGGATCTGTTTATGATTTGAACAGCTGATTCACAAACTATCTGATTGCCCTTGTGATAGCTCTTAGACCCTCCTTAGATCTACCCCTGATTGTGCATTACTGATTGCTTTCACTCGGCCAAAAACCAAAGACTGAACTGCAAACTGTGACCCAAAACTCGGACAGATTCTCGTTTCTGGCCCAGCGCAGGTACTGTTAAGAGATCCTGCATTTCAACGCACTTCCCGAAAGGGAAACCTGCGCTGCAATGCAGTTTCTCTGTGTTACAGGTGCGCTGATCAGACTAGCCCTGTGCAGCTGAGGTTCTTGTGCTTCATTCTTTCCAGTTCTGTCTCTGAATTTTGCTGCC
The DNA here is from genome assembly GCA_031772625.1 of Pinus tabuliformis. Lineage (NCBI taxonomy): Eukaryota > Viridiplantae > Streptophyta > Pinopsida > Pinales > Pinaceae > Pinus > Pinus tabuliformis. Next base: position 434,596,318 of record CM062805.1, read on the forward strand.
TGTGATCAGTATATGTCTGTTTAAAACCCCTTTTCCTTGCTGTTATTCCGCCTCCTTTGTACAAAAGAACTGTAGATGTTTTTGTGTGTTTGTTGAGTCGTTTACAGTTTTCCATTGCAAAAGTAGAATAGTCGTACTGTCGTCCTTTGATTTAGATCTGTCACAAGTGTCGATTTCGATCATAGGAGAAAGTTTGATTGCTGTTGATGGTCGATTATACTTTTACTATTGCCTTTGGTCTGAATTTGTGATTTTCTAGTGTCAAAAACGAGTATTCATTTCAAAATCATAAAGTGTTGTAATCGTCTTTATCTTTTGATTTCGAAAAGAAGCTTGTTTGTGTTTGTCGCTTGAAAGCAAATTCAGATTTGTACATCAACTTTCTTTTAGCATCAATACTAAGAAAGTCGAAAACAAATACATGCATGTGCATTTGCATATAGACAGTCTGTTTTGCTTGATTTAGGAAGGTGCATTTACAGTGTGCTCTTTGCTCTTTGTGAAAAGATTGTGTCTTTCTTTTCCTCTAGTAGCTAGGATTTTCATTGCACAAAAGAGATAAAAGTTTGTTTATCATCTTTAGATTGCATTTTAGGAATTACATCTACATCTCATGGTGAACCCAAAAGGAAAACTTCATAAGCAAGATCAACTTAAAATAAATTCAATGAATCTAACAACGCTTTGGAACTTAACGCACAACATTTAGAGGTCTAGGCTAGAGATGTATTCTAGCGTCGTAAAGCCTGGTAACTGTTGTTCTCACTGATGGTTGCGTGATTCCTCCACTTTGAGACGATAAGTGCCAGTACGGACTTGTGCTCCCACGTACCGTCGAGTATATTTTGGGAGACCCCTATAGGCTTAAATCCTTTATCCATAGGAAGCCGTGTCTGCCGCCCTATCGATTGCAATGCACTGAACACAGCATTCGGGAAGATTGACTGCCGTACCGTAAAAAGTATTCTGCAGTTTTGCGATTGGTTTGGTACTCCCTCTACCTAGACCTCCAGAGCAATCCCTTTCGTTCCTTTTCAGACTCCTTAACGGAAAAGTTCCATCTGAGCACTTGTCACTTCAGGCTCATTAAAAATCGAAGGAGACTAGAGTCATCTTTTGTTTTTTCTCGACTCTTAAAAACTGAAAAAACAAGTTGTGTCAAAGCGTCTAAAATTCATTTAATTCGGAAATATACCTTCCCTTTATTTTAGTTGATCGAGTAATCTGCAATCATGGAATAAAGTCAATTGAAACCCCGTCGTTCGCAGAGGCTTACAAGTCAACCGTCTTTGTCTCCGGAATCGAAACTAGTACGAACAAAGCGAACTCGTTTAACCGGTTCCAAATCTCCTATAAAAGTTAGAACAAGTGTTCCAACGAGATCAGAGACTCCGGTTACTCCAAACATTTTTGGAATCCCTGCCTCTACAGAAGAAGTTCAACAGCCACAGAAGGACAGTGATACTGATCCTAGTTTGAGAATAAATGCTTGTGTTACCGAACCAGTTCCATCTACAACCGGTTCGAAGAGTCTTACTCTTCAAACATCTGTCGCTGCCGATTTCACACCTTCTTCGGCACCAGAAATATTTTAAGGACCTGATGGTCTTCCCCTTCCACCTGGTCTGATTGCAATAGAAGAAATTGTAGAAGATCCTCAAACAAGTACTCCAACGCAAATGTCTGAACAACCGACAACATCTAGGACTATGTCATCTGACACAGCGACGGCAAAACTCCCTGCTATCACTCCGACAATGTTCGCCGGTATACCATCTGTCCCGACTAGCTCTCAACCGCTAGAAGGAGCCCACTGAGGGGCTATTTCGACAGTATGGTCCGTTCCTGTTTGTTCATCCGGAATAATATCTGGAAACTCTTATGTTGAGTCTCAACAAATTTATCCATTTGGAGGCCAATTTGGGTAGTCCGGTCCCCAAGGGCAAACAATTCCCTTGAGTTCTAGATTACCACCGTATGGGGGGCAGTATGCCCTTTCATTATCCCCTCCGGGAGGATATCCATACGGGAGTTCACAACAACATTAAGGTTACACTAGAATTACCTCAAGTGGTTGGGTACCTATACTACCTCAACAACCAAGAATTGTGTATTCGATGCAACAATGCGTACCTATGTCGAATATCCCGACTACGCCAGCTATTGTGACGGTGTTTCAAGTTCAAACGCTGCCTGTTGTATGCCAACCTCAGGTTTCTCAGGTTGTAATGCAATTGCCCCTTGACCCTGCGACTCAACCACAATCGCCGACTAGTGGAACGACGCAGGTCCAGACGGGTACAATTACCCCTCACCTTGGTCAAACGGTTAGTATCGTGCAACAGCACATGGCTTCACAACCATGGCTGGTGCAATACCAACAACCGCAATTCCAACAAGTATACCAAGGTTCTGAGCAGCAAATCTTTGTGAACAGTGGATAGCCGTACATTCAAAACGATCAAAATCAACCATTTTACAATGGTCATGTCCACCAACCTTACCAAACATACCAGCATCAAATGCATTATGCCGGTATGCAAAGACCAACTGCTCAGGAAATCCCATCTTATCCTAGGTATGCTTCACCTAACCTGAATCAGCAGTTACCCTTTGTGGCAACCTTAGAGTTACCTAATTTAAATCGGTTAACAAATGATCCAATTGCTTACGCCCCTTGGTGGCCAGCGATTCCGCATAAACTTCCATAAGATATTCCTAAATTTAATGGAAATCCGGGTGAAGATCCATCGAATCACGTGATGACCTTTCATCTATGGTGTTCATTAAACACCCTAAATGATGATTCGATAAGACTTCGCCTCTTTCAGAGGACGTTAATGGGTCCAGTGGCAAAATGGTACATTGAATTGCCTAGAGTTTCGTTCGACAACTTCAGTGCCTTAGCCACAACCTTTTTAACCCATTTTCAATTACCAATAAGGTACGAAACGAGAACAGAACTTCTTACCAACTTCAAACAGACAACGGCCACTCACATATCTGATCATATACATGAGTGGCGACGTCATCGTAGGATGGTAAAAACGTACGTCCCCGATCAACTCCTAGCTGAATGGTTTATCAAGTCATTACTGCCTTCCATCACGGAAGATGTGGCAAAGGGGGGAGTCGTAACAGAAGAGCAAGTTATCGCTCATGCACAATATCTGGACTTGATTTACACTCAGTCCGGCATGCTCTACGACAAAATACCTGACGCCCCTAGACCGGAATTCTCAATTCCTCCTCCTCCTAAATCAAACAATGACTCTCATGCCGGCGATGGCGTGATTGGCACAACAGACACGAAATCGACAAAGGCTACATCCAAAAAGGCCCGTAAGATTTCAGGTCAAAATGCAAAAGATGAGCTTCTTGCTTCGGAAGTAAATGTCGTATCGACAGACAAAGGCAAAGAAACCAAACAACCAGGAAGCAAGAAGAAAGGCAAAGGGAAGAAGAAGAAACATGAGGAATCATCACCTGAAAAATCTTCTTCAAACCCTCCTGGAAATAGGAAACCAAAAACTCCATGCTTTATATGCGATGAGGATCATTGGACCTCAGATTGTCCACACAGAGCGGAGGTTAAAAAATTCTTCAAGAATTCAAAAACCTCCACAGTGTTAACTGATCCGTTTCCAAATCCAAGAACAAATCTGGTTGAAAGTGGAAATGCTTCCCCGTCTCAAGTGCTAATGTTGTCGGTTTCAAAACAGGAAAATGATGCTTTGATATCGACAAGGAACAAGGATTATGGGAATTCATCGCTGTCGAACAATAAGGATAAAGATCAACCAAGTAGTTCGACAACAACTTTGACAGAAGTTGTGCCACCCACCATTCCTGACTTAACGATAAAACCGCCAAAGGGAGTAGTACACAAGTCGACATTTAATCCCCGCGCTAGAGCGGCACAACATTATAACATAGTGGAAGATTTGGCCCAATCGCCATCTGCTATGTCGACTCTTGAAGTACTACAAAATTGCCCATCCCAAAGGTAGGCTTTATTATCGGCCATTGGTGGGATTGACCCAAAGGATTCCAATCTTGTATCCTTCGATCATAAAGGATACGATCCTCAATTACCAGCTCAACTAGCTTTCCTTGTTCAAGTGAAAGCCCTCAACAAAACTGTTCATCGAACAATTATTGATGAGGGGGCATCTACATGCATTATGTCGATGAGTTGCTGGAAAACTTTAGGATCTCCAACCTTGTCGCGATCTTCGACGACATTAAAAGCATTCGACGGAAGGACATATACCCCATATGGTATCCTAAATAACTTGAAAGTTAAACTAGGAGGGAAAACGGTAGAAATAGATGTTGAAGTCATTGATGGGAATCTTGATTACAACATCCTACTATGAAGACCGTGGATATATGCCATGGCAGCTGTTGTGTCGACCTATTTTAGAAAGATTTCATTTCCCTTTCAAGGAGGGATTACAATCGTCGATCAACAAAACTTCCTCCCCAATGGTTCTCAAGTTACTGGAAGCATTCCCATGATCCATGGAAGCCCCCATTCGCTTCAGAATATCGGAGTAGGCCTACTAAAAGATCCTATACTAATGGGAACTTTCGCTCTTCCACCTCCAATCAATTTGGTGGAAGTAGTGTCAATAGGAACCTGCAACATGATATCTTCTACAAATATCTCAGAAAACGATATCGACATGGATCATGCAGTGGTTTTTCCCCTAAGCCCAACGGAAATGTTATAGCATTCAATGTTCCTAGCATGGGAGGCAAACCCAAATCAACACTCATCAAGCGTTTGGATAGATAGGTCTAGAGAATATGGTACTCCTTCAGATCCTTGGTCGCGAGTGCATGTCACTGACGAAGGAATTGTCCAATCAATGGTAATTGAAGGAGCACCATGGAATGATTCCCACCATCGTTCTCTTCTTCCGGATTGTGGAGAAGATACTCAAAATGACCTTTATCATCCTTCAGTCTTTGATTTTCTATCAAATACTATAAATATGGTGGATTTCAAGGATGGTTCTTATCTCGTGTCGACCTCGTTAAAAAATGAAACAAGGAGTCATGAGGATAGTTCTTTTACTCTATCAACCTCATTAAAAAATGAAACAAATCCCCTTTCCAAATCTCAAAGGTAAACCTTCATTCCAACCACCGAGTTGAATGCAATGACGCTTGGGGGGCATGCACCTCGATTTGTGTTATTATGTTGGGGGCATGCAAACTTATCACAAGCAGTGTTACTGTAGGGTTCAAGCTCATTAAAAAATAAACCGGCCATGAGCAGTGTTACTGCAGGGTTCAAGCTCGTTAAAAAATAAACCCGCATCGAGCAGTTTTAGCACATAGTTCAAGCTCGTTAAAAAATAAACATAAGACATGAGCAAATGTTTCCACCCGCATTTAAGCTCGTTAAAAAATGAACTATTCCTCGGTAAATAACCACCGTTAATGTAGTACTTCAGCCATTAAAGCCTTGGTCGTGTTTGCACCGTCACCTCCACTTTTTCATTGGCCGATCATTCACCTCCATTTGATTGTTTACCCATTTTGAGGAACAGCTCCGAAGAGTGATTTCATTAGCCATCCTTGTGACACAGCCGTGATTGGAAAATTCCAAACCTTACCTGGAATCAGCTGCTACCCGTTTTATCACTCGTTCCTCAAAAGATGAGTCTCCTTTAAGCTCTTTTCAACTGACTCGTAAAATATGAAAAGATTGTCGAGCCATTGGCCTCTCCAGCTCGTTAAAGGGATAGGAAGTGCTATCCCTCTTCTAGATTTTAATCTTTTTGGACCTGAGGGATTATTACACAAAAATATCGAGTGCTTGTTTTTTTCGGATCGTTAAAAGTATCGAAAATCCATCCCTTTTGTATTGCTTTATACTTTTTCGGACTTAAGGGATTAGATGATGAAAAAGGAATTTTGGAGTTACCTTTACGTTCCTTTTCAGACTTTCTAAAATTGAAAAGGACCGAGTTATCTTTGTCGTTAAACTCATTAAAAAGATTAATAGCGACAAACTTGTCTATAGACGAGAACGAGTTTCACTATCGCTAGGCTCGTTAAAACTTAGCGATGGGTTTGCCCGAAGGGAAAATTATAGAACAAGCATATGTTATCCTCCTCAAGCTTGACAAAAATAAAGAGGTACTGGTCAGCAATGACTGGGGAAAAATTGGGAAGAAAACTCAAAGAATCTTTATTGGTAGCAAGTCGCTCTTGAACATGACACTTCCACTCCGTGTCCGAGTCGGGTTGGGTTGTTTCATTCACCGGTCACATCGCCATGGTCACACCATACCATCCACATTTGGGGTTAATGCTACCAATCCATCACATCAGTGTCGCTGACATGTTCAAGAGAAGTCATCCAGAGAAGCCACCTGTGTCCAACCCACTACCATACATTATACTCCATTTTTTCATGACCGCCACCCTGAACCGTATATCATTAGATCGTTTTCACCTCCATCAAAATCATTTGCTCCATTCCATGCCATTGATGTGGGATTCATTAAGGCCCTCCTGTGACAGATCACTTCTTGTCGACATCAGCTCATTATCCAAGAAGTTGGTCTAGGAACACCCCATTCAATACTTTGAAGCTTGCATGCCTCAATGGCAAGTTTCTCACTTCCGGCGACAGGTTTACATCAATGACCTTCGACCGAAAGATTTCGCGTGGTGTTCAACGCCAAGTCCTTTATTCACGCCACATGAATTGTACTGTAGTACCTTGAGGTTCATTATCATTATCGGTGATTCCTCTCGCGCTTGTTAACAGTTTACATCATTGACTGGTAATCAAGCGATGTCTTTCCATGTTCGACTTCAGAACATTTCTCACATGGATCGACTTGTACATCGAGTGAAGATCGGACGAGATTGAAGACCCCGGATCTAGTTTCATCCATCCGGGCTGCGATATATATCCAAGGAAATAAAGACATTAAATGTACAAGCATTGCAGCACAGATAATCATCCTACCAAAAGGATGATGTCTCTATCAGAATCATCAGTCTACAATCAGACGATTGTCTGTCCTATGTACATGAAAATGAATTTATAAAGCTGAGCATGGGAATGCCCGCCTCAGCTAGATCATGAGAAACAATATGAAGATAATGTATTGTATTGTATCTTATTACAGGTCTCCTCCCAGCATTGAAAGAACTTCGGATCCTCATAATAAATCATTTCACCCGACACCAAAAGGTTAACGGCCTCATACTTTAGGGGGCAACTGTTATAGACATTTTTGTGCCTTGCAACTCTAAGCATGAAATGTCCATAAACCAAGGGCTCCTAAGTCCCTAAAAGTGTTGTTCTAACCCCTAAAGTAACAAGATCAACAAATTACAGCTTCTCCCAGAAGTTCTCCACCAGAAACTGCTCAGAATAAGTCAAAACAGGATCATTTCAGCTGCTCCACTGGCTAGGTGCATTGCATTGCACCTAAATACACTAGCTAGGTGCATTGCAATGCACCTAAATGCACTATGAGGGTGCGTTGGGCGAGAAATGACAAATGGCAGTGTCATTCAGTGAGGTGGAGAGACAATGGAAGCTTCCAGAATCTTCTCCTATGACACTTGCCTCACTGAATTCGACCAAGGATGAGTAAGAGGCCTTCAGTCTCCAAGTGGAAGCAAGAACTGACAGAGAGAAGACACTAATCAAATCATAAGCTGACTCATCCTCCTTACACATATCTATATATGGATCCCTCATCCTAGAGATCCAGAGGCTGGAATTTTGCACATTGTAAGGAATTGCTGTTGGTTTTGAGACAAATATCAGAGTATTGGGTGATCTATGCTTTGTTGGAGGTGAAGAGGGGCTTCTTTGCTGGGAGGTTGATGATGGGTCAGGAATCATCGGTTGTAACTCCTCCTGGATCTTTTCTTGTTTATCAATAAAAACTATTTGAGTTTTTCCTCCATGCTTTTGTATCATTGATGCTTGTTACATTTGTATGGTTAACTTAAATCTGATCCTAAGTTGTTTATGAATATAGATCCATGTCTTTGTATAGTGTTCTTCTTCTGTGATCTTACAGGTACTTGGTGAAGCTGGGCAAGTAAGGGAGCAGGTAGCTAGAAGCTGTCAAAGAAGAGAGAGATTGGATCAAAGGATTAGCGCAAGACACAAGTTGGTTCTTCCTATTCCTCTCTATCTATAGTTCATAAAGGAAATACAAAAGTAGTTTTTCTCTGTTTGTTTCTAAGGCAGTTGTCACACCTTAGTGGGATAGAGCAGTTCTAAATAGACACTTTTTCGGGTAACAATGCATGACCTATTTCCCATGCCCTTTAGTGATGAGGTCCTAGACAATGTTGAGGGGAATGAAGGATATTCATTCACAGATGGTTTCTCGGGTTACCATCAAGTCAAAATAGTTGAAGAATATAAGAGGAAAACAACATTCACTATGGAGTGCGGGTCATATGCCTACAATGTCATGCCATTTGGACTGAAAAATGCACAAGCAGTCTTCTCAAGAATTGTCATAGCTGCATTCAGAGATTATATTCATAAGTTCCTAGAAGTTTACATGGATGACTGGACAATATACATTGAAAAAACACACCAACCTATTAAGAATAATGTTTGAAAGATGCAGACAATTGTAGATCTCCTTAAACCTCAAGAAATGTATCTTCGCAGTCCCCTTTGGAAATCTACTAGGCCATATCATCTGCAAGGATGGAGTATGTGTAGACCCTGCCAAGGTTGCAGAAATTATCCACATGGAACCACCGCGCAATGTCAAAAAACTAAGAGAATCATTGGGGCATGTAAAGTACTACAGGTGATTTATCATAAATTACACATCCATCATGGCTCTAATGGAGAAATTACTAAAGAAAATGGAAGAGTTCATTTGGACTGCGAAATGCTAGACAACCCTAAATAACTTAAAAGAGAGACTAGTAAGAGACCCTATATTGGTGTATCTTGATTCGAACAACATTTTCCATGTGCACATCGATGCATCAGGAATAGTGCTGAGAGCAGTCTTAGCACAACTAGGGGAGAAAGACATGGACCATCCAGTGTACTATGCTAGCAATAATTCATCTACTATGAAAAGGAACTACACAAAAACTAAAAGGGAAGCCCTGGCAATGGTGTACTATCTCCAAAATTTCAGACACTACTTACTGCGCCCACCATTCAATTTTTTCACAGACCATTCTGCACTCAAGTTTTTAGTAAACAAGCCAGTGCTAGAGGGGAGAATATGTCAATGGTTGTTGCTGTTCCAAGAATTCACGTTTGAAGTAGTGGTAAAGCCCGATAAACTCAATATGGGACCAGACCACTTCTCACAGCCAGAAATAGGGGAAAATGAAGGAGCAGTAGATGATCGGTTGCTTGATGCCAATTTATTCAGAGTAGAGGTGATTCCAGACCACCTGGAACAAATTGCGTCATTCTTGACAACTGGTCACTGCCCAACAGAATACACAGTAGCACAGAGATGACACTTAGTAGTTAGGGCAGCAGATTACCAGCTAATTGCGGGACACCTTTATAAAATGGGCTTAGATCAAATATTGACGCACCGTGTCCTTCAACATGAAAGGAATGATGTCTTATGGGAGTGCCATGCAAGGGTCACAGGAGGTCATGTAGGAGGGAAGGCCACCGCAAGAAATATACTCCACATAGGTCTATGGTGGTCAACTATCCATAAGGATTCTAAAGAATTTGCTAGGACATATGACATATATTAAAGGGTTGGAAAGCCATCGAGACGTGATGAGTTGGCTCTACATCTGGTCCACACAGTGCAGGTCTTAGATAAGTGGGCAGTAGACTTCATTGGACCCATTTCTCCACTAGCAATACATTCACGAGCAAGGTACATCATAACAACAACATAATACCTCACAAGGTGGGTAGAGGTGACATCTGTAAAGGACTACATAGTAGAAATAGTGGCAAGGTTCATATTTGAGAACATCGTTTCACAATTCAGATGCCCGAGGAGCCTCACAAGCAACCAAGGCACACATTTCCTGAATGAGACCATTGAGTCTCTACTAAATACATTCATGGTTCAACATAAAAAGAGCAGCCCGTACCACCCACAAGCCAACGATGAAGTTGAAGAATTTAGCAAGATACTGGAGAAAGGACTCACAAAAGTCATATCTGCCAATAGGGATGATTGGGATGAAAGAATACCCTCGACCCTATGGGCATATACGACGACAGTAAAAATAATCCATAAGAAAACTCCATTTCAACTTGTATATGGAAGGGAAAGGGTAGTACGAGTAGAATTTATACTACCCAGCATGTTCATCTTAGAGGCAATGAGAATGACAAACAACAATGCCTTAAGAGAGCAACTAAACCAACTGATGGAACTTGACGAAACTTGGTTTTTAGCAGAATTCCATCAAACAGTAGAGCAGCAAAGGTAGAAATCTTGGCATGATAGGCATATCAAGAGGAAGTTGTTTGGGGTAGGGAAACATGTGCTCCTTTATGACAGCAAGTTCTAGAAGTTCCCAGGGAAATTTCAGATGCACTAGCTGGGTCCATTCATAGTAATAGAAATCCAAGAGTGAGGTGCAGTTAGGCTTGCAGAACTGGATGGAGTTTTATTGCATGGGTGGGTGAATGGCGCATGCCTGAAGCCCTTCCACAACTGGGAAAATAAATAAATAAATAAAAGAAAAAAAAAAAAATCATCATCAATAAAATGGGCGGCAGATATCAATAATATTGTGGCAGAGTTTTCTCTTACTGCAACCCATTTTTGGTTGGGGGTGAGAAGTAGCTTCAGTAGGCACACATGTAGTCCCCATCAATAGAGTCTTTGGGGGGGGGGGGGGGTAGCATGAGTGGATACACATGCAATCCATGTTAGTAGAGTCAGTGGCCACATACGTAATCCTAATCAGCAGAATACACATAGGCATGCACTTTTTCCAAAATTTATGACTGTGCAGGGACCCATACCGTCTGCCAAACTGGTAGTCATTTCCTGATTAAGTAACTAAATAAGTAGTTGTCAAAGTAGGAGTCGCAATATATTTTCCCATTAAGCATAAAGTTAGTTAATAAATAAACACATCACGACAAAATAAATACGCCATGCAGCCCACTCTGTACCCTTGATTCCACATCAAGGTTGTCACGTCCAAGTCAGCTGGTGGTGGAAAAGTCTAGCCAAAACACATGGGAAGATCGACAAAGTAGTTAGTTATTAAGGCCTCATCAGTCAGGGTGTTATAGCTCCAAATCTCACTCTTATGGTTTGTGATGTTGCATCCATGGCCTAGGACAACCCCTCCTTCTAGACCTGGTCCAAAATCTAAAAAACAGTGTTTTATTCCCTATACGCGACATTTCCCTTAGATAAACAAATGTATACGCAAGTCTGTCTATACCCAACCCGCGTATATGTCTTAAAACACTTAAAAAAACAAAATCTCATTAATTTCGGGTGGAGATCACGGGTTTTACCTGCTGATCACCTATTAGTGCCCGTGGCCCAACTGTTCCCAACGAATTCCCAACTAAAAAACTACTTTCGGAGAAGTATAAAAAGGCTTCAATGGGAAGGCCTAAGGGAGGAGAGAAGAGAGAGAAAGGTTATTATGCTGAGATTTCCCTGACCAGGTCTAAAGATCCTTGTGCCTCCTGCACTTCCCCCATTTTTACAGGAAACCCTTGTTTCCTTGTGTGATGATGTCCATCTACTACTTGTGATATCATGGAGTAAGTCATGGAAGGAGTTTGTTAAAGGCTTGAGACTGGATGAATCCGAAGGACGGTTCTGCTTGGAGCCGGCGAAAGGATGACTCAAGTGAAATTGTTCCTTTCTGTACTTTATTTGTCTATAATAAAAGAAGCACTTGTCTTTGTTCCTGATATAAATCTTCTTCATGTTTATGATATTCATGTTAGAATTCATATGTGAATAGTTGTTTAATTGCTTAACTAACTACCTTTCTTTATAACATGAAGATGGTTTATTTATAATGTTTAGTCCATATACTGTTGTACTTTCTTGAATTGGTTGTTTTGAAGGTCAAAGGAGCAAAGGGACTCCAAGAAGGGTTTGGACCCTAGAAGGACCTTCTCAAACATATGACCTCAGGTATGCCCCTTATCGTAGAGTTTGCTTATATTAGCATTATGGCTATATGGAATGTGTGTTTCTCTGTATAGACAACTTTCAGTCTGCTAGGGTATCAACCCAAGACCCTAGGGGAACTTTTCCCTTAACAGAATTGGCGACTCCACTGGGGACAACATCATTGTTGTTCCTAGTTTGGGTGTGTTCAAGCCAATCAGGGCTCAGTTGTCTATTTGCTTGCTATTGTTGTGTAGACTGTTCCTGTAGGAACTTGAGTTGTAAGTTTGGTCAGTTTCTTCAGTCTGTTTTTTATTTTTTCTTGAAATCTTTTATATACGCTATTTTTCTTGTTTACAGAAGCATATATACACATGTTTCCTTAAGTGAACCCACATATACGCAGGTTTCCTTAGGTACAGTCGCGTATACATGCAATCTGTACATCAGTAGAGTCGCATATATCTTGCAATTTTCAAGATTTTTTAAATCTTTTTGCCTTTGAAGGTCTGTCTGCTGGTTTGATTTAGTCCTGAACAATTACTTTCCAGTGTCAGTTGTTATTTTTACAGCAAGTATCTGATTTCAAATTCTCTCTGATTGTGAAGTGTTGGTCTTGTTTTTGTTTTTGCAAGCATCATCGTTTTGTCAAGCACACAAGATTTCTTGTTAGGAGTCTTGGATGCTTTGTTTTGTCAAGGCAAAAAAGCTAATCTCAGCTTTTGTGTCAAATCTTGTTTTGGTGACCTTTTGTGTTTGCTTGTTAAAACTACTTTTTGTGACCATCTACTTTTCTTGTTTTCGAAAGTTGTTGATTGACACTTTCTTGAAAATTGTCTTTTTAATCTTTTGGTCTTTGTTGCCAAAGCTTTCATTCCTGCTTTTCATTGTTAAGAGCATCTTTAAACACATTTCTTTTTGTTGAGTTTTCATCCATTGTGTGTTGTCGACTTGCAAAAGTGTTTGTTGCCTATTCTTCAATCATAAAGTTTCAGTCTTGTTGAGAGCATTTTTGAAAAGACATTTTTGTTTTTGCTTTTGAAGAAAACTTTTTGAAAAACTTGGTTTTTCTTTCTTGAACTTTGTTTTGATTTGGTTTCCTTTTAGTGAATGAAAGTGCATTTTTGTTTGTCTTGAAACTTGTTTTTAGTGTTTATACGAAATGAATGGTAGCAACTCATATTCCATCTAAACATTTTAAGTGGAAAAATAAAAACTGATAAACAAGTAACTTTTATTTCTTGATTTAGAGTAGTCTTAAGTCTTGCATCAGCATGTACTCATTGCATTAGGATAGATTTGCACATCTTTTTAGGCATCCATAGCTTTGTTAACTTTTGTGAGTGTGAAGCATGAGTAAAAGAGA